>CM042167.1:21516814-21931814 GCA_023376005.1 Doryteuthis pealeii | reverse complement strand
AGACCATAATTGTACTACAACTTCAAACCAAACCCTTTATTCAATCCACCGGGGTAGACCGTTCTTGTTCCACTAACCATGACGAGGTACAAGTTTTAAGTTATGTTAAATATTCTAGGTTATTATTGTTCGTGGTTAGGAATAAACCTGTAACCTACATAGAGTAATTCCTTGGTCAGTATTATGTTAATGTTATAAGCATTTAATTTCCAACCTCTGTTTGGTTATTTCTCATTTAGTAACCTTTGCTAGGTTACAACAAAATATAAATGACTAGTTTAAATAAATAGTCGGTGTGTAACTCTACAGACCTGAAAACAATAGTATATGCATGAAAGGTATAAAAAAAATTTATTAAAAAAAAAAAAAAAAAAAAAAAAAGACTCAAAATTAAGAAAGTTTTGTTTACCTATGTTTGCGGAAGGTAAGCATCTAATGTGTCTTGTAGCCCATCGACATCAACCAACACAACTTCTTCTCGGCATTCTTGTGACAAGAGGTCCCAAATATCAATCCAGCTACTGAAACAGAAAAGTTCAAATAAGGCAAACATTAATTGGAGGTTGGGAAAGGATTTACTTGACTACAAACAATACTGTTACCAAAAACTCAAAAAGAAAGAAACAAACTTATTGCAGGGTGTGTGTGTGTGTGTATATATATATATATATATATATATATATATATACATACACACACATACATACATACACACACACATACATAGGGTGTCTATAGTCCTGCAGTCTTGTTGAAATTTAACAAATATAGCAGTCTAGGAGATATATAGAGACAGTCTAGAGGACATGGAGATTTTAGCTACGAGAAGCTAACACAGAGCTAAGATAAGCTCGGAGAATTACTACTATTGCTACAACAAGGAATACGAAACTACACATCACAACAGTAACTATTCTTAAAACAAATGATTTGCATACAGTCATCTTATTATATAGCAGTCTTGTTGAAATGCAATGATTAAAACAACTACAAAAGTTGAATATTCATTTGGCTTTTACTAAATCTGTACAATGTAAGTTATCAAGTTTTGAATGTTAAAAGTGCTGCAAGACTTTATGAACACACACACACACACTTGGTCAGCTGAACAAGATACTCAAATGTAACTGGAATGTTACCAAATGAGGTTTATTTTTCCTCAGTCTCCCATACAGTCCACACACATCTTCCATTGGTGTTGCAGTGCTTGGATTTCAGTGGTTAAAAATTCATTAACAGCAGACATCATATATTACACACACAATGACTTTACAAGACCAATTTTTCACGTTAAAAGAAAAAAAGTGGTCGTTCATTGCAGAGGATACATTTTTGAAACACCAGAAGCCCCCACTTTCTAGGCCCAACCCTACCATAACTTTTATCCAAAATGTCCTCTTATAGCCTATACTTAATCAAAGGCTATTAGTTAAAGTTTTTATCTAATATTGTTTGCAAATGATATGCACAAATCTTATTATAATGGAGATTGAGTGTTTGTCTGTCTGTAACCGAAATTATATTACTAAAGTCACAATTCTTAGTTATTTACATCATATTCTCCATGATTTTATTTTTCTTTAAACCTCAAATGTTAAAATTGTTTGATATAATTAATACTGTTGACCATATCTACATACTAGCAACATGTAATTGTATTTATATATACCACGAAATAGCGGTTTACAGTGTAAACGGGAAGGCTAATTTGGATATTGATATTAAAAATTTGATTGATAAATATGTGCTTAGTATTATTGATTTATAATTGTTTAGTTTTAACTGAATGAATAAGAGCAAAGATTTTGGGGATAAATCATAAAAGAAATCAATTGACAAGAAGAAATAAGTGTAATGCTATTCTTTACTTCCTATTTTAACTAAATAGTTAAATTAGGAAAATGTAGCAATGAAAGACGGGAGTGATGGAAGAATAAGTTACAGTTGTTCTATTGTTCGATTATACCCGCCTGTTTCAAATCTTTTTATCTGCATTCTTATTTAGTTTCATTAGCCTTTCTAATTTAATATAATATTTTATTAAATTAAAACTTAAATACTTGCACCCAGTGGGTGCATATATTTGTTAGTATAAATTAAAAAACAAACTTCATTATCTTAACTAAAAGCTTTTGTTTAGTCATTAGCTAGGCTATGTGGAAATACATTAGAGTCATAGATACATATAATTACATTAAGAAGTATAAACTAATAAGATTTTTGGATGTTTTTTTAGAAGCATTGTTGAATAAAGTATATATTATTATTTATATTTTTGCTTGAAGGCAATTACAATGCGTATATCGTATAAAATTCGATAATTATAGAAAATAACCATGACAAGTGAATTTGGCAAACGATTATGCGATGCTAGAATGAGACTTAAAGTTGAAACAGACTGTACAATGTTCTAGCATCGCATAATCGTTTGCCAAATTCACTTGTCATGGTTATTTTCTATAATTATCGAATTTTATACGATATACGCATTGTAATTGCCTTCAAGCAAAAATATAAATAATAATATAAACTAATAGGTTTTGTTCATTCTTGATGGATACTCAATCTGAAGACTTTTTTTGAACTTATTTTTTTCTATTTGACCCATAGATGGGACCCTAACAGGTACTACCACCCCACATTAAAACAGGGTTTTATTAGGTTTTTTTTATTTTTTTTTTTTTTTTAAATTGTAATTTATAATTAAAACCCCTTAAACTGCAGATAATGAAACTTCACTGATTATTAAAATAAAAAGTTTCAATTATCAACGGGTAATTTCCTCTGGTGAGAAATGGTTGACAAAACCTGAAAGAGAAAAGAGGGGGAAAAAAAAGGTTTTACTTACGCAAATGACCTCGTTTTGTGAGTATCTAATGAATGAAGATTACACCGTTTGTTCTTCTTACTTTTGGGTATAGATTCCATCACAGAATTCAATTTTGCCCTAAAATATACAGAAAAGAAAGACAATCTTATTATAAATGAAGATTCAGTGTGTCTGTAACCAAAAGTACGTCCCTGCTTACATTACAATATCCTCAGAAATTGCCATGTCTATTTCCTACAATGATAACATGAGACAAGGGGTACCTTGTTGAGTAATTTAAGACCAAAATTAATCCTCTTTTGAAACCAATTATACGGTTTCAAAAAACTAATAACTTATGAATGAGTATAGCTTTAATTTGTTTACGGCATATCAACCTCAGTGGGTCATTTAATGCTGATAAAGTTTTTGAAATAAATCAATTCTTAATGGATAATACAATTTTTTTATAAATACATTTTTCTATTTAACCCATAGATGGGACCCTAACAGGTACTACCACTCCGGGTCAGAGTGGACCAGGGAGCAATGGTGGAGTATAGCTTTAAGTAACTATTCTTAAAACAAATGATTTGCATACAGTCATATCTTATTATAATGGAGATTTGATGCCTGTCTCTTTGTGAACAAAACTATGTCACTGCTTATGTCAGATTACCCTCAGGAATTGCATAAGTTTATGAATGAGTATTTAATTTATAATCAAAATCATTAATACATAGAATAAATCTTAATGATGTCTACGAAAAACGGAGTTAGATTTGCCCCAAAACAGCCCATGTTATTAGTGTTTAAAATCTTGCACTAAGAAATAAAGGTTTACATAATAATGGTATGGTTAATTTGCATACTGGTTGTGAAAAAACTGGGTTTAATAAATAATTACTTGGTGTTATTGATCTCAAATATTATTGTTTTATTCTCCAATGTATTAAAATCAATCCTATGATTTTATATAGAAACCAATTAAAATAAGTAATCTTTTTATGTGTTATTTGATTTCATTAGTCTAATTCAATTTTTTTTTATTACATTAAAATTTAAATACTAAAGGCCCAGAGGGTGCAATATTCTTCCTAGTATATTTAAAAGATTATTAAAAAAAAAATCAGAGTCAAAGTAGATTTTCTCAAATCTAAATAAAGATGAAATATAAATGTTTATTCTAAGGTAATTATTTTTGTGAAGCTATTAAAACAGGTTGGTTGGTTTTACAGCATGTCAACCCATGCTGAAAACCTTTTTGTTTTGTTCATTCTTGATGGATACTCAAATTTTTAAACATTTTCATGAACTTATTTTCTTCCATTTGACCCATAGATGGGACCCTAACAGGGTTTTATTAATTTAAAAAAAAAAAAAAAAAAAAAAAAAAAATTGTAATTTATAATTAAAATCACTTAAACTGCAAATAATGAAAAATTTCATTAAGTGCACAGACCAATAGCAAGAATCAAACTCGCTATTCAGCAGTAATGGATCTGCCCAGTTTTATAATTAACGAGTTAAAAAAAAGTAAATTCAACTGATAAAAATGTTGACACAAAGACAATGTTCAATTTTTAGTACTTTTCATTTATTATAAAGTTTACTTCCAGAATATATTTATCATTCATAAAATTCTTATTGATTGAATAAAGAATGAATTTTGACTATAGATTTCTTCGTGTGTGCCTCTATATTTAAAGAGAAACCAAGGGAAGTAATTCACAACATAAAAATGAAGGGATTCACAATTCTATATTGCAAAGAAGACCAAGCGCTAGATTAAGGAGACTTTTTGTGTCACCCACCCCAACCATCAGCTCTTCACTTTACCGCACATATCCAAGCTGTGCTACTCATGAACAGGTGAGGGTCAGTATTGAACCTGGAACCCTGTGGTTATTAAACAGGTGCATTATCAACCAAGTTAAACTGCAAAATTGTCTTTTGTGCATCAAAATCATGGACAGGATTTAAATTCAAACATTTTCAAATCGAGCCCAACTAAGGAAAGATCAAATGATGCAATGAAGCACAGAAGTATTTATAAAGATCAAAAATTATCATCAAGTGTATCTTGTTGACCTGGTGAGCCTTCATGGAACTTTGAACCAAACTCTGAAGATTGAAGGGGTCATTGGCCGAAACATGTATATAACAATATAAATGAGGACAACAGTCTGAAAAACTAAATGCAAATTATCAAACCTTATCTCAAAACTTATACTCAAAATAAATACTGAGAATAGCTTCATGTTTTTTTATGAATTGACTCATCTAGATATTTATTATATAATTTGCTCAGCTGTCCACATGTGTTCATTTAAATTTTTAAAAAAGAAAAAAAAATTTTTTTTTTTAAATAAATTTTGTTACTATTTGATCAAACCAAGCAGTGCTATTTTCTGTATTTGACCCTTTGCCTACTTTAAACTGCTCACAGTAGCTCTCACCACCATGATCCTACAGTAAACCGCTGATGAACCGAGTAGAAGGACTCAGATTACAACAATAATAAGTGTTTTTTTTTTTTTTATAGATTTTTAGAACTAAAAGAATTTCGAATAATCAGCACGAGTGCATATACAACAGACCGACATGCATCACGGAAAATCCCAAACATTTCAAATATCTGGCGTTCCTCCAACTTAATAACAACAAAAGATTATGCCGGCTCGGTGCTTAAAAAAAAAAAAAAAAAAAAAAAACACGGATGCCTCTGAAGATGAGATTTTCTCGAAATATTTAGGCAAATAATAATAGGACTTTATTTGAATAGGAGTTCCGAGGTGAATAGATTTTCAACTTTGAAATATCTCATCAAACAGGTAAAAAAATATAAGAAAAATTTGGTGGCAGTCATGAGGGAAATTTGGTAGGCAAAGAGTTAAAAAAAAATAAAATAAAATAAATAAATAAATAAAATAAATAAATAAAATAAATAAAATAAATAAATAAAATAAATAAATAAAATAAAATAAATAAAATAAAATAAATAAATAAAATAATTCAGAGACCATTACTATTAGACAATTACTAACAAATGAAGAGATAAAGAGACAACAGATTTTAAAAGATTGCTTCAGTTTTAGGTTAGGGTTATGTTTTTATGTAGAAAAAATGAACACTGAATTAAAAAGACAAATGGGTATGTTGATAAACAATGGATTTATTTAATGCAGGGTAGAGGTAATACTTCTACCAAAAGAGTCACTTAAAACTCAATTTTGTGGGAGTACCAAATAAAGTGTGATGCCAAACCATGTGTCATGGACAAGCCATCTCACTTTCAGTCTGACTCAATGCTTTATAACAGGCTTACGAAAACAGAAGTTGTATTACATGCGCACCAAATATAAAAGTTTATTGAATGACCCTTGTAAGAACTTAACATTAAATCTTAAAAAGGGTTGAGTAAATTTGTTACGTTTTCATGTACAAATAAATGGAGACTGAATTAAAAGACACTTATTTTGATAAAAAATGAATTTATTGAATATAGGACAGAGCTAATGTTTCTACCAAAACAGTTACTTAAAACTCAACTTTGTATGGGACCAAATAAATTGTGTATCAATCCATGTGTCATGGCCAATCCTTTACACTTTCAGTCTTTGACCCACAATGCTTTATAATTTGCTTATGAAAATATAACCTTTGTGTTACAAACATGTGCATTTCACATTTTAACATAATAAATAAAATGAACTTACCCATGAATGTAAAACAAAATATACAAGGCCTTAGGATCACAGAGGTACTCGGGTTTTACAGACAACACAGCGTCGTCTGTGATAATAAGTGGTTCAAGGGCAGGATGTTGGAACTGGACCAGTTGGTTAAATAGACGCTCAACACTGAAAGATAAAACATTGAAATCAGAAATAAAGTTGGTTAGTTTTATGGCATGTCAACACCCCATTGGATTTTTAAACAATTATATGGTTCCAAATGATAATTATTTGTTTATACAGTCATGAATTTAAGTACTAACATAGTAATTTTCACAATTATATGGCTTGTATAGTGCCGGTTTAGCTTAATTGTAGAATGTCAGTCTAGGAACCACAAGGTTCCAGGTTTGATACTGGCCTTCACCAACTCAGCGTATGAGTAGAATAGGGATCTGTGCAGTAAAGTGGGGAGCTGAGCTGATGGTAGGTGTGGCACTCCACTTCAGATACTAACAGCCCATGTTATTAGTGCGTTTAAAATCCTGCACTAAGAAATATAGGTTTACATAATAATGGTATGATTAATTTGCATACTGGTTGTAAAAAAACTGGGTTTAATAAATAATTACTTTGTGTTATTGATTTCAAATATTATCATTTTATTCTCCAATGTATTAAAATCAATCCTATGATTGTTATACCTCTGAATGAGAGGAATAGCCAGCATATTCTAAGCCCTGCAGACAGGAATAATTAATTTCTAATGAAAATATTTCAATACATAAGAAAATCTAAAGAAAAAAAAAATGAATGAAAAGAAAAGTAGGTCATGTGATGCAATATTTCCCATGTTGACACTGTGGGCAAAAGTTCCTACCTCAGTAGAATGCACACCCTTATTGACCTGCATGATTGGGCATCTGGGGTTTTTTTAATGGCTATTTTTTCTCATCAATAGATGCCACACTTATAAGAACTAGTTTATTGACTGAACTATTTGATCCTGGCTGTTTACTCAAGAAGCTCCTCTGCCCAGCATCAGGTGAAACACACACTGCTCACATTTAGATTCATCCACAATGCTCTACATCCACCATGCTGCACCCCATGGTTTTCAATGCTACATGTAACCTAATAACCAATTACAAGCAAAAGCAAGATGACAATGATTATGGAAGTCAGGTTTTATTGTCACTGAATTTGACCTATATTTGATTATATCAGTAGCTGTTACAATTCCAACTGACAAATCATTGGTTTTGTTGGATTTGAATTATAGACTTGAGCAAAAAAAAGATAAACAATTTCTAAATCATGATTATCTTGATTAGAAACTGTGTCAACATGTACAGAGATTGATTTAACAAACAGAATTACCAATAAGTTGACCTGAGGTCACTAAATTTTCTTGCAGAAAAAAAATGTTATGTTTATCAGACTTTTTAACCTAAGGTCAGGTGTTTATTTTGGCATTTTTTTGACACAAATATGAGGCCTCTTATTTCATAGTAGGAGGGATAATGTTAAAAAAAAAAAAAAAAAAAAAAAAAAGTGCTATTTTAATCCCACTAAATACGAACAATTTGTTATTTCAAAAGACAATGTAAAATACAAGACAGGAGAGAGGGGGAGATAAGGGGACAAGATAAAGTAAAAATAAAGGGAAGATGAGGGGACAAGATAAAGTAAAAATAAAGGGAAGATGAGGGGACAAGATAAAGTAAAAATAAAGGGAAGATGAGGGGCAAGAATAAAATAAAAATAAAGCGGAGATGAGGGGGCAAGAATAAAATAAAAATAAAGCGGAGAGGGGGGCAATATTAAAAAATTAATAAAGGGGAGATAAGGGAGCAATATAAAAAATTAAGGGGGAGATAAGGGAGCAATATAAAAAAAAAGATAAGGAGCATATAAAAAAAAATTAAGGGGGTGATAAGGGAGCAAAAAAAAATAAAGGGGGTGATAAGGGGAGCAAGATAAAAAATAAAGGGGTGATAAGGGAGCAAGATAGAGATAAGGGAGCAATATATAAAAAATAAAGGGAGATAAGGGGCAATATATAAAAAATAAAGGGAGAAGGGAGCAATATATAAAAAATAAAGGGGAGATAAGGGAGCAGATAAGGGAGCAATATTAAAAATAAAGGGAGATAAGGGAGCAATATTAAAAATAAAGGGAGATAAGGGAGCAATATAAAAAAATAAAGTGGAGATAAGGGGGGCAATATAAAAAAAATAAAGGGGAGATAAAAGGGCAAGATAAAAAAAAATGAGAAGAACAAAGAAAAAAAGAAAGGTTACCTTCTCCGACAGCCAACACAGGGAACTGTCTGTGACAAAAGATGCAATATTCCTTTACTTGTAACCATCATGGCAGCTCTTTTCTCTTCAGGAGTCAACAGATTGAATTTGTGGATAAAACGTTCCAGTTCCCGTTGCTTTACACCGCAAACATGATCACAATCAGCACATTTGTCACTGAACTGAATTACCATCTGAAAAAACAAGAATTAAAATTTGTTAAATCAAGATACTCACATAAGTTGGGTCCAAATATGTAAAAAAGGGTATATTGCAGGATTTCATGATTGGGAGGTGGGGGGGCAAAAATACAATGTAAATAAAAAAAGGTTTCCCCAAAGCCAACACTGGTCATATTTGTGGAACCGTCAAGAGAAGTTAATCCCAGACAATCATTGTTTTGGTCATAATTTAATGGCAAGGATTCTTAACCCTTAGAATCCTGAGCTTCCCATGATCATGCCCCTCCAGCTCTTAGTTTGGGGGGAGGGGGAGCATAAAATGTAAGATGTATTGTTATGCTGGGCACTTTACAAGCTTTTGAATAATGGATTAAAACACTCAATCAACAATATAAAATCATCTATATATTAATACTGTGTTCCTTAATCTTATGTCTGTTATCTTGTAATACCCTCTGGTTAAAAATGAGACTATCCAAATCATTCAAGATGAAATGCAAAAATCTAAATCTTGATTATCTGGTATCTCTTAGCTGCCAAATAATTTCTTATGAGTGTCGTCACCTCAGCTAAATAATGGAACATTCTGTTTTTATTATAAAGAAAGTAATTGAAGAAAAAGGACATGCTAAAATCAAGATTATACTTTTTACATATTGAACTATTTTGCAATAGCTCTTAAGTAAACATCAAATATAATTAAATTATCATACTGTGGTATATCCACAGGTCCTACTAGTTGGAAGCAATTGTGAATTTATCCAACCTCTCCACCAAGACCAGGAAGGTCAATTTATCTAAATTGAATTCTAATCTGAACATTTCTAAAAAAATTCTAGTTTTTTTTTGGTTTTTTTATTCGTTTTTCTTGCCACCCCTATCTCTCATTTACAGCGCTCCCCTTAGCTCATTTTTTAGTGGATATAAACTGGGGGTCTGATTTGTAATGTTAATGTAATTAAAAAAATGATCACCCATTTTGTTTTGTTTTTGTGAAAATGTCCCCCCTTATTCCACTGCAAATAAGTCCTTTTCTAATGATGAATATTTAATATTTAAAAGAAATATAAGTATGAAAAAATTATTTCAACCATTTTGTTCTTAATTTATACAGAAAAAATACCAAGATTATTATGTATTTTCCGAAACTAAGTATTTTTGTGACTGGACTATATTTTTGTCTTCACTTTAATACTTCAGTTATGGCTACTTGTACTTTTACCCAAGCCAAACAAAAAAAAAAAGTCTTTATCAATACATGAATCATTTAACTGTCAAAAACAAAGCATTTTCTTCCAACTTCTGATCAACAAGTTGGTTGGGTTTTTATGGCATGTCACACATACACAATGCCGAAGACATTTTGTTTTATTCGTTATTGTTGAGTATTCAATTTTTAAAGCTTTACCTATTGAACCCAAAGATGGGACCTTAAGAGGTACTACCACTCCGGGTCAGAGTGGCGATAAAAGGAGTACACCACACTTCCCAGAGCTCCATAAATCGGAATCTCACCACTAGATGCAGTTTAACATCATACCAAGGACACTAAGACTTTTAGCCACTGTCTTCTGGCATACATATAGTAAAAAAGAGTTGGGGGGGTTTGCCATAAGGGTAATACGGTTGGGACAATCATATGTGCTAGGGCTTGACATGACCAGCCAATTGATCACAAATGGGCCTCTCTGACAGCCCCAAGTAAAGGCCTAAGTGGAGTGCTGCATGTCATGGACTACTCCCCCCCCAGGATGTCATCCTTAAGCATCATGGGTCACCACCCACAGCCGACAGGTGGTCCCATTGGGAGGGGTGAGGCATGCCTCTTAGCAAAGATACAGTCTGCATATTCTACAGCTCCAGCTGACAGGGCTCTGATCAACAAGGACACTAAGACTTTCAACTATACAAAGCCCAGGTTCTAACTAAGCTATCAACAAAGACAAAAAAAAAAAAAATGTTTTTGAGTTTAAAATAAATCAGTCACTTGTTCTGTCACTTATTCTTTACTAGAAGCAGCTACCCAGTGTCACCTGAGTAGACAGGGGTGCAAAATAAACCTGGTGTATTGATTTGTTAACTTTGAGATTTACAAATGCTGGATATTTCAAAGTATTAGATCTTTCAATGCTATTTCTATGTATATTTTGATTTTTAAACTACCTTCAATAATAAATCAAATCTTCTTGATTTTTTTAACAAAAAGGAGGAACCAGTGATATTTAATGTGTGTGTGTATATATATTTACTTTGTCATGAATTGCTTTATTTTCATAGTTTCTTCCGGACATACATACACACTAACTGCCCTTTATATAAGTATAGATAGATTAGGCTATCAAATATCAATCAAATCTTCATAATTTTTGTACAAAAAGAAAAAAACCAGTAATATCTAATTTGTGTGTGTGTGTGTATATATTATATATACACACTTTGTTATTAATCGTTTTTATTTTCTTAGTTTAATCCCCACATACTATCACAAAGACAAAAAGTTTTTGAGTTTAAAATAGATCAATCACTTTTTCACTTACTTTTTGCCATAGGCAGACAGTGATGGTTTAGGTATGTAAACATGTAGAGTTGAAAGCAGGGGATGGGGGGGGGCTAATTTGCCAGGTAAGAGGGTTTGGTCAAATGGAGGTAGGTGTCCTGTCCAGGTAAACAAGACAGTATTGGAGACTAAAGCAACAACATAAGAAAGCTTAAGTGAAGTCAGCCTACCTGACCAGGTAGGCAGGTTAAATTGTCTATGTGACAACACTTGTTTATTCCCAGAAAGAGAGAAGTATGAGAAGCCACATTCTTTTATTAGTGGAGACTGATGTCAAGGTCATTTGGACAAACATAATTTTACACTAAGTACACAAATATACTGTGGTACAATGACTTACGAGTTTATATAATGTGGTAGCTTGAGTTTAATGTGTTCTACTTGTAAATCAATTTCTTCATATATAAAGTCAATTTTCCCCATTGAAATAAAGTGAAATGTCATTAATCCATTCCAGTTTGTTTTCTCTAGTTAATTAACCAGAAAGTTAAAATCTAATTCTAACTTCTAAAATTTGTAGTAACATAACTTTAAAATCCTACAATGAAAAAACAAGTTCTCAACTGACCTCAGATGTGACAAGATGACAAACTCAGTTGACCTCTGCTAGACAAAACAATCTCATTCTGAGCATAAAGATCTAATACTTTTTAAATAATACACACATTGTAAAAAAAAAAAAAAAAAATTGGACAATCGATTATTTAATAATTTATCACTTTTTTAAATAAGAAAAATAGGGTATTGTATAAAACATAATAAAATAGAATGTAATGAATTATGTGCTGTAATGCGTTTTATGTTTGTTTTTTTAATATTTTTCTTTTGCGTAATAAATTGGCAAACTGAAAGGTTTTAAGTGAACTTATTGACATAAGCGTATCTGAAGCTCGCTCATACCTCAATGTTTAGCTCAGCACAAACTGAACATTTCAAAATGGCGTAAATTCAAAACTTCCTTAATGTAGAAATCAACACATATGAGGGTGTAACTCACATCACTCCAAAGGGTTTGGAAATGGAGCCTCACAACTAGATACAGTTTAGTGACTTACCCAGACACTAAAGTTAGTTTTTGGGTGAATTCCATCAATGACTAGCATAGCATGTCCTTTAGCATTTCAAAAGGTTTATGATATCCGTAAACTGATCTCATAATCACTTTTGCAATGATAACGCGACAGTCTCCCATAAACACAACACACTGAAGTCACTCATCTCACCTGTAGACTGGTGTTTTATACACAGCTTGATCTCGAAAAAAATGTGCATATGTGCAAATACATTCTCGCCAATTCTCCTGGCTCCGAGATCACATTTCCTTAAATTACTAAGGTGCTAAGGCAACAGTATTTTCTTTTCTCTTGAACGCTCCAGTCAGTTGGCATGCAAGACACGTTCACGCCCTGCCTTGAGCACTGAGGTAGGTCATTTCTTTTGCTACAGTTTAGAACCAGTTTTGCCCAGACCTAAGTATTTCCTACCGTGAGAAAAAGTGACATGCTAAAACATACAATCTAAATTAAGATGTGCATACAACCGAGCGACTCATAATAAAGTGATGATATCTTAATTGCTAAAAGTGACCGTTTGAAGAAGAAAAAAAAATCTTTAAATCATGAAGCCAGTCTTGACACTTTTTGAACACCTTGCACAAAGATTCAGGATACACACAAGCCAAGAAGTCTGTTGTTTAAAAGGCCGCACTATAAAGACAAATATCTTAGATATTTACCCAACCCATTCACTATGGGTAGTGTAGAAGAATCCAATTACTGTCAATTGGCAAGATAAGGCAACAAGGAAGCCGTAACTCAATACGGATCTTACCTTGTCACAAGCCTGCTGCACATTGCCAGTTTATTTATCAAGCCCCATAACACCAGAAACCAAGCAGCCAATCAGGACTCATGGAATAGATTCACCCAAATGCATGAATGAAGTATTCCCGAGTTCCATAAATACCAGCTGCTTTGGGCACCAGTTCAGTTGTGCTTGGCTAGTTGGTGTTTATTCAAACCAACAGTATACTAACTCCAACACAAGGTCACAAGTATGGGGCATCCAGTGAGAATCAAACTTGCTCTCCTGTAGTCGTGGATCAGTGAGGACTAACTTGCTAACCATTACACCACAATGGGACACCCTTAAAGAAAAAAAAAAAAGCTTGTGGGATGCTCCATAAAAAGTATTTTTATTTCCTATAAGTCTAACATAAACAAAGGCGAACAACTCTTGACTGATAAATTATTTATTTATTGATCTACTAGGAAAAGAAAGAGGGTTTAGGGTTAGTTTAATGGGAAAATTAATAAATAATTTACCAGTCAAGAGTGGTGCCCCTTTGTTTATGTTAGACTTATAGGAAATAACCAGACCATGTGTTAATCCAGCCACATGGAAGGTCAGGGAAATAATTTTTCTTTTTATTATGTATAGGTTAAATTTTAAAGTCATAGTGCGACTGGAATTCAAACTATTACAATGCCACAGTCCAGCATGTTGACCACTACACCACAGGGACCCCCCCCTCACATCTTAGCATTTTTTTCAATTAAATCTAACAACTTTTAGTGGATTTATTTCAGTATGTAAAAAAAAAAAAGTTTGGACTAAGACAAAAGAATTTAGTAACTTTTTAATGGTTTATTTTTTTTCTTTTTGATAATCTTGTAATTGAGAGTAATGTTTATATATCAAATAAGCATCTTGTCTTTACCAGATTGGACAGTTTATTTGGTTGCAATTAATATAAGCAATAATTTAAAATTTAATTGAAAGATAAAGTTGCTATTTATTATCAATAAAGTTTTCTATATTTAGTGTATCTAACTCTTTGCCTACCAAATTTCCACCAACGGCTGGACCAAATTTTCTTGATTTTTTTTTTCTTTTTAATTGTATGATGGGAAAATTCACAATTCTTCTCAAAACTCATTCTAGTCAAATAAAGTCTTATTGTGATCTTCATAATGAAGTGACCATCAGTTTTTATACTTTACTTGGTTGTGGTATGTGTAGATTGCAGTGGTGGGGAGCCGCTGTGAGAGGTTTAATGTAGGAAAAAAGAAAATTCAGTTTCCTCTCTCTCTCACACACACACACACACACACATATATATATAAAGCTAACGGATCAATACAACTAAAGTTATTTTAAACTGCTCCAATATACAAGCCAAACTGGTTTTTAGCAAAGTAACTTTGCTATATTGGGACTAAGTTCGCCTTGAATGTAATTTGATTGCAAAGAAAGTTTTATACAAAATCACTTTTGTACAAGCTAAAATAGCTCAATAGTGATATTCACATAATGAAAATTAAGAAAAAAAACGAAAAACAAAACCTAGCCATGATAAAGACTACAGAATTTAAACTACCATATATACTAATGGTATAATGGTTATCATCGTAGAAAAAGACACCACAACCAGAATTCAAATCTGGGGCTAGCACTAGACCAAGGGACTTTTTCTCTTTTTTTTTTTAGCTGAGGTGGAGCTCCACACCTATTAGCTCCCAAATTATGGTTAACCACACCAATAAAATCACAAGCAGTGCAACTCATGCCCCATTTTGGCGAGGACTAGTATCAAACTTGAAACCTTGCAATTCCAAGGTGCATGTTCTAAGTCGGATAAAACAACACAGTAACCCAAGTTCAACTCCTGGACAAGGCTGCTTGCATTTCACATAGCATTAATACCATTGGGAAATTTATGAAATCCAACTATCCTCTCTCCAGCTATGGGTAAATAGGATAGGTTTTTTTTTAAACCTTGGTATGGCATGTTTAAATTTTTTAAGGATATATATATAAGTTAAAAGAAAGGAAATGAATCCGATGGTATGAGTATAGATAAAAGGATATGAAAACACCACAAAATGCTGTTAAAGTGAAAACATTTTATAACATTCATAGCTGATATTGAACAATATTTTGATTTTATAAAAATCATCTTCAGAGCTTGTTTATACTCCGTGTTGTCAAGAGCGGAGACAAAAGTCAAAACAAAAACCTTGGTGTTGCAAAAAAAAAAAAAAAAAAAAAAAAAAAAAAAAAAGTCAGAAGATGATTTTTATAAAATCAAAATATTGTTCAATATCAGCTATGAATATGTTATAAACTGTTTTCACTTTAACAGCATTTTGTGGTGTTTTCATATCCTTTTATCTATATCTATAAAATGGAGATTTGGTTTCTATTTATCTGTAACCGAAACTATGTCACTGCTTACATCACATTACCCCAAATTGTCAATACATAGAATAAAGAACAACCTTGAATTATATACACTCAAAATTTGAGCATGCAACCGTAGATGGTCCTCATTAATTTACTAAATACATACCTGGTATTATATATCTCTATATAGTTTATTTTATTTTAATATATATTTAAAGCTATCAGAACTAAGTTGCCATTTCAAATTTTTATTATTTTACTCTTAATAAATTTGATGATTTTACTAAATGGTACAAACTCTCTGGCCTTGATTTTTTTTTCAATTCCCATACTGAAGTAATATCTTTCAAAAATTAATTTTTACACTGCCCGGAGAGTGTTTTTTTTCTCTTCGTAAAATATATATATATATATATATTATATATATATATATATATATATATATATATATATATATATATATAAAATGTTGTTCTGGTTCCAACGGGAGAAAATGTAATATTTTATAAAAAAAAGAAGAAGGTCCGCAAAATGTAACGTTCTCAGAAAAAATGTTTTATTCTTTTTATTTCACATACGCCCCATGAGCATTTCCAGAATATAAAGCAGTCATCTAAATACCTTTTCCATGATTTTATGAAGTTCATTTTGATATTGTTACCATTTACTTGTTCTATTTTGTCGTATAGGTGTTTATATATAATATATATATATATATATATATAATATATATATGTGTGTGTGTATGTGTGTGTGTGTGTGTGTGTGAGGTAAACTGGCTTCCATAACCGGAAGAAGTTTTAAAATCTGTGTCAATGCCTATTTTAGAAAGCAAGGTTGTTTACATGTTTGCTTAATATATAATAAAAATGTTATACTTCCAGTGTGAAGTGAAACTTTATAGTGCAATTATTAATTCCAGCTAAGCAAGTTATGAATGTCTAAATATTTCAGAAAATGTTTAAAAAAACTTTTTTTTTAAAGTGCATGTAGGACAAATATAATTAGATATAAATCTATTAATAATGGAATTTCAGTCTATTTGTCTAACCGAAACTATGTCACATTACCCAAAATCGTCAATACATAGAATAAAGAACAATCTTGTTTAAATTAATTTGAATTTAACTGTGAGAAACTTGATTTTATTAGAAAGAAAGCATTTGAATTTTAACAGGAAAATTATTTTTATGTCTATTATTAAAAAATATAAGATTTCAAAAGATCTGTTTACATTTAAAAAAAAAAAAAAACCCAAAGAACATGGCAAAAATTCTTTCATGTACTTTGATAAAATAAAAAAAAAAATAAAAAATTTTTTTTTAAAATACTGAAATTAAAATATTCGTTCAATTTTAATAAAATTTTGTAAAATTGAGTATTTACAAAAAAAAAAAAAAAAAAAAAACTGTCATAAAATAAAACAAACTCCAACCCCTTAGGCAATAATAAAATTTAATTTTACACCGCCCAGAGGGTGATTTTTTAATTTTTTGCTAGTCTCTAGAAAAAGAGGATAGACTGTTGAAGACCGTATCAGAGTTCAAATTCCATAAGCAATTTATATTCATTTTACCCTGATACCATAAAGAAAAAGTATGGATCCCTGCTCCCAATTGGTAGGAGCATGTCAATCCTTTATGCCAGAGATGGTTTGATTCGTTCTTGGTGGTATTCAATTTTTTTTCTTCAAACTCATTTTAATATTCATTTTTAAAATCTATTTAACCCACAGATGGGACTAACAGGTATTACCACCCTATGTCAGGGTGCACCTGGGAGTAATGGCGATAAAGTGGTACTTCACATTCCCCAGAGTTACAGAATAAGAACTTCACTAGATCCAGTTTATTTGTTTGGTTTGGTTTGTTTTACGGCATATCAACCCCAATGGGTCATTTAATGCCAATAAAGTTTTGAAATAAATCAATTCTTAATGGATAATACAATTTTTTTATAAATACATTTTTCTATTTAACCCATAGATGGGACCCTAACAGGTACTACCACTCCGGGTCAGAGTGGACCAGGGAGCAATGGTGATGAAGGGGTGCTCCACATTCCCCAAACCTCCAGAACTGGAACCTCACCATCAGATAGAGATTAACGTCATTCCCAGGACATGTAGACCCGCAGCCACAGCCTTCTAGCACCCATATGATAAAAAAAGGGGTTGGGGCTTGCCATAAGGGCAATAGGGTTGGGAAAATCATATAGGTGCTAGGGCTTTAGATCCAGTTTAATGTCATACCCAGGACACCAAGACCCCCAGCTACACCTGTTAGCACATGATCAAAAGGGTTGGGGCGGGGTAAATGGCTATGGGTAAAATAACAGGGCCGATTGGGTTCTCAAGGCATGGTGGTGTTTACAAGCAATCTACAAAGTCAAGTTGGATTTTAAACAGCTGAGTAGACAAATAGGAAACCACTCCCTTATCTCTTCCCCCCCACCCCCAAAAAAAGGAGAGAACTGAAGAGCCATGATAACCTATATCCTGAAAGGATATGACAAAGGCTGAAGATTAACTGTGACCTGTTGTTCCAGCCACACTAGAATATTTGTCGAGGACACCGAGTCCCCTTATTTTATTATGCTAAAAAACTATAGAGGATAAAATAAAATAAATAAAAATTACCCCAGGACTGTTAAAAGTATTTTTTGAGACCGTGGGTGAGAATTTTTTTTTTTTCTTTTTTTTTTAAATGAAAATAAAAATTTAAAAAGAAAATTGAAGATTAGTCACCATTTCAACAATGAAGGAGTATAGTGATACTATTTCTAAAATATACACCCATTTTGTGGGGAGGAAGTGACCACAGCATTTATAAATAAGCACAAAGTAATCTTACAGATCAACATATTATAGCCTATATACCTATTCAAAGGGGCCGGTTTAGCTCAGTAGAGAGTCCAAGTAGAAACCAGAAGATTGCCGGTTTGATACCAAATTATGAGTATTAGTAGCATAGATCTATGGAGTAAAGTGATGAGCTGATGGTAGGTGTGGTGCTTCACCTTGGACACCAAAACAATCTCCTTGGTCTAGCGCTAGTGAAAAGGGGATAGACTCCTTCACTCTAGGTGATATCGACTTTAGCCCCCCCACACACACTTTACTTTATTCATAAGCTGGAAATAGTTATACCAGTATAATTGTCTCAAAATAATTTTTTTTTTTAAACAGCACTGATCTCTCAAAATAGGACTAACATAAGTAGACAGTCATATACTGGATAGACAACATTTCCTGGGCTTAAAATGTGGTATCTGTTTATTTCAGGCATGTTCTTTCAACAGGATAGAGATAGATAGATATATATATATATATAATAAAATAAAAAAACTACAAAAGGAAAGAAAAGCCTGGAACTTGTAATACTGGGTTCGCTAGTTGTACCAACTGTTTTTTTACAGCATGTCAACTCATTGGGTCATTTTATGCGAAAGAAGTTTTTATTCTATTCCTTGTTTCTTTTTAACCCATATATGAGACCCTAACAGGTGCAACCACTCCAGGTCAGAGTGGACCTGGGAGCAATGGTGATGAAGGGGTACTCCACATTCCACAGATCTCCAGAACTGGAACCTCACCATTAGATAGAGTTTAATGTCATACCCAGGACATTAAAACCCTCAGCCACAGTCCTCTAGTACCCATATGATAAGGGTGGGGGTGGGGTGGGGGGTTTGCCATGCTATAACTGGGACTATTTTTGGCCTTGCACATGTATGTGAATAGGTCCCTTGTTAAACCGACCATCAAATCTGCTGAGGGGGTGGGTAGATCAGTATCACAAGAGGCTATACTTAAATTTTATTTCATATAGCACTAATACCTTTGGGAAAGGTTTGAATCCAGCTATTCTCCCTCCAGCTATGGGTAAATAGTAGGGCTGGTTCTTTAACCATAGCTAGACAACCAGTCAAGAAGGAAAACTAAATTCAAACCTATTAAACTCCACTTAAGAAATTGACCATGTTTCACATCCTGCTCATTCACAGGGGGCTTGGGGGTGGGGGTGTATATCTATACATATATAAAGGGCAGTTGGTGTGTATGCCTGTATGTCCGGAGGAAATTATGAAGATAAAACAATTAACGACAAAGTAAATATATATATATATATATACACATATATACATACATACACTATCACCAGATGTTGCTTTTTGAGCAAAAATAATAAAGATTTGATTTATATTCGTGAAGATAATTAGAAAATTTTTATTTTTAGAGTGACTGGATCAAAGCGAAGTCTTTTTTTTTTTTAGGTATGAATTTTAAATGGAGCATCCTGTGAGGATCTAACTTGTAATTCAACAATAATGGATCTGTGTGATTAACTTTAAAAAAAATTTTACAAAAAATTTTTTACACTCCCTCTACCCACTGGTTAGCTGCTTCTAGTTGTGTGTGTGTGTGTGTGTGTGTGTGTGTGTATATATATATATATATATATATAAAAATGATGGCAATATGTACTAGCTTTGGTAATAAGTATATTAAAATGTAGTTTTTTCAAGAGCGGTATAATCTTATGTTTATAGCAAGCATTTGGAATTGAGGAAAATATGATAATATTTCTTCTAATTAACCAAAAGAAAAAAAAAAAATCTCAGAATATTTTAAAGTCCAATAAGATAGGAAGTTACTTTTTATTGTGTTTACTAAGCAACAGGTGAACATAGGTAGATATAAAGAGGTAAGACTCAGGTGTGTAGTTATTTCACCTTATTTAGGATTGGAGATTTGTTTCTTTGTCATACAACAACCACCAAACAATCCCACTTCTAACCAATTCTAATAAATCATACAGTATGTTACTTAGTACTTTCTATGGTCTCAAGTTTGAAAATATAAAAAATACATTTTTCAATTAAAAATCTTTTCAAAAGACATTGACAGTTGTTTTTGATGTTGGAAAATTATTAAAGTGAACTAATCTTGTTGGATCAAATTTTTTTGAATAGGTGATATCAATTTCTTACAAAGAAGATTGAACATATACATAATTCAGATTGTAGAAAATACATATAAAAAAAAAAAAAAAAAAAAATAATAATATAGAGTGAGGTAGAGATCGTGCCATTATCAAAAATAGAATAATGGCAAGCTGATTAAAATCTTTTGAGATCATTGAAATGAAAAGGTGTTTGGGTACAAAAAGCAGGGATTTCTTTTCAGCATTCAACTGCTTTAAGAAAACCAAATACCGAGGAAAACTTGGGAAACAAAATTAAAAATAAAAAATTTAAAAAGATAAGGACAGTTTGGAAATTTAGATTGGCAGGTTTCACTAGAGATCCAGCATCATCAAAATGCAAAAAGTCTTTTTTTTTTTTTTAAATAATGTTTTTGACATGGGAAGCCACGCACAAACCTTGTGTCACATCCTGACTTGGGAGGTTAAGATAATTCCACTCATCAGAAATACTCAATTGTAAACCCCATGCAGCTAAAATAACAGAAATTAAGGAAGAGAATATTTTAATCCTTTGCTCCTACCATACTGCCTATCACTTTCCCCTTCTCTATGTATATCTTGATTACCTCATTATATATATTAGTTTCTGTGAGTGAGTGTGAAATATATTTCTATGTTAAGTTTCAGAAGCAGCTAACCCATAGCTTCAACATCTTAATAGAGTCCATTTAAATTTAAACTAGGTCAAACGTTCCCTTTCTTGGAAATCTAAAATTGATTTTGTTTGACCCAATTTAAATTTAGACTTCTGAATAAATTAATCACGTGTTCCCAGGGGTCATCCCACCTGGCACCACCTACCACTTTGACTAATAAGGTGCAGGGCTGGGTTTATTGCCTGGGGCACCCCAAAATAGGAATACCGACAGCAACCAGATGTTTTTGAATTAGCCATTGCATGAGCTTCGGTTTGTGTGTGGTTTCCCCCATGTTAAAGAGATCTTGTGTCCCACCCTGGCCTGGTTTGAGTTTAGGTTAAATAGCAATCTTTAAATTTGTACTGTTACACTCTCCAGTAAAATTGTTTTAATTAAAACTAAGTAGCAGAAAGGTAAAAGTTTATTCGCTTACAAGCATCAGGTATGAAAACTAGTTTTATAGAATCTTATATAAACCAAAGACACAAATGTTTAATTATAACAGACTTCATAGGTTAAAATCACACACACACACATATATTCATTATATAATAAGATCAAATACCACAAGCACCCAACAAATTTGAGATTTTATTTAACTTTCCCATTTTTTTTTTCATTTTAACTTGCCCAGCTATGCTATAATTAGAAGTTATTAAAAAATATATATAATAAATGAAATAAAAATGTGGACTACAAGGTAGTCTAAAAGATCTTATCACTCCCTACATATTTTTTAAAGAGGTAAAATAATTACATACAAACCAAAATTCTAAAAAAAAATAAGTTTTTAAAACCCAGAATCTTGTGGTTCCTAGACTGATGCTCTGATTGAGAGATACATTGTATAAATTTCATGCATTAATTATAACAACTATTATGAGAACGGGTAGGGGTGGGGGCTATCTTTCTGCTAAACTTTATTTTACCATGTTTAAAATGAACTTGTTAGGAAATAATCACCCAAGATTTATTAATTGCCAACTCACTTTGACCTAGCCATATAATACAGATATTAATGTTTATAGGGGGGTGCACATTGGGTGGAGGGGATATCAAGAGGGGGACCCTTGTGTCATGAACAAAGAGTAAAGAGTAGAGACAGCATGTAATTAGTTAAGGTTGCCTGCTGACTAAAACCAGTAGTCTACTACCGGCAAATCAAGAAACACATACCTACCAGGTAAGCAAAGTAAACCAGCCACTACCCTTCTACTAGTTGGCACTCCTGATAAGTAGGTCACAAACAAATCAGCACTTTGCTTTTCTCTTCTTTTTTAGAGTAGAAGAAAGAAAAAAAAAAAATACATGTTGGCTTGACCACATTCCCAGACATAGCAGGTAGGTTGTGGGACAAAGCAGGTTGACCAAAAGGTAAAAAAAAAAAATTTACTAACTGGTTATTAATAGTGTCCAGAAGAGGTCACCCCAAAAAGATCTGTCTAGTGACCTGGATGGATATCATCCAATACAGGGGCACCCCACTAGTGACCTGGCCATATCATCCAATACAGGGCACCCACTAGTGACCTGGCCATATCATCCAATACAGGGGCACCCCACTAGTGACCTGGCCATATCATCCAATACAGGGGCACCCCACTAGTGACCTGGCCATATCATCCAATACAGGGGCACCCCACTAGTGACCTGGCCATATCATCCAATACAGGGCACCCCACTAGTGACCTGGCCATATCATCCAATACAGGGGCACCCCACTAGTGCCATATCATCCAATACACACTTGGCCATATCATCCAATACAGGGCACCCCACTAGTGACCTGGCCATATCATCCAATACAGGGGCACCCCACTAGTGACCTGGCCATATCATCCAATACAGGGGCACCTGTACATAATTATTTCATATGGATAAAAAAAAAACAACAACAAAAAACAAACATTTGTAACATCCAATGTAACTCCTTAATCGAAATTGGTCATATGATAACCATCTTTGTTAAAGCCTTGACCTCTTATAACCAGATGGTTTGTTGGTTGGGTTTTACGGCATGTCAACCCCTTGAGTTATTTTATGCCGAATACTTCTATTGGTGAAAAAAATGTTTAATGCTAACAAAGTTTTGAAATGATTTCATTTTTAATGGATAATACAATTTTGTCTATAAACTCATGTTTTCTATTTACCCCATAGATGGGACCCTAACAAGTACTACCACTCTGGGTCAGAGTGGACCAGGCAGCAATGGTGATGAAGGGGTGCTCCACATTCCTCAAACCTCCAGAACTGGAACCTCACCATCAGATAGAGTTTAACGTCATTCCCAGGACATGTAGGCCCTCAGCCACCACCTTCTAGCACCCATATGATAAAAAGGGTTGGGGATTGCCATAAGGGCAATAGGGTTGGGGCAATAATATAGGTGCTAGGGCTTGATGTGACCAGCCGATTGATTGGAGGGGGCCTCTCCGACCGCCCGTCTAGCCCAAGATAGGGCCAAAGTGGAGTATTGCAAGTCATGGACTGCTCATCCACCTGGGTTCTATCCTTAAGCATTACAAGTCGCCTACCCACGGCAAACAGGTGGCCCCATTGGGGGATTCTTACCCCTCTGCAGAGGTGCAGTCGGTGCATTCTAACGCCCCAGCCGACAAAGCGTATAACCAGATGGGTCAAAGACTTCATTGTGGGGGAAATGAATAGATAAAAATGTGCCGCACACAAACCTATCCAGAGAATGTTTGACCACACCTTATTATCCCAAGTAGATCTATAATGGAGAAAAACCAGGGGAAAAAAAAAAAAAAAAAAAAAAAAAAAAATCCACATACAAATATTAATATCACTAGCAAGTATATGCACCCTCCGGGTGCAAATATTTAAGTTTTGATGTAATAAAAATATATCAAATTAGAAAAGGCTAATGAAACTAAATTAAAATGCAGATAAAAAGATTTGAAACAGAGGGGGTATAATAAAACAAAATAGAACTGAAACTTACTCTTCCATCACTCTTCTTTCATTGCTAAATTTTCCTAATTTAACAATTTAGTTAGAATAGGAAGTAAAGAATTGGTTTCTTTTAAGATTTATCCTCGAGATTTTTGCTCATATTCATTAAGATAAAACCAAACTATTATAAATCAATAATACTAAGCACATATTTATTAAAACCCAATTTATAATTTCAATATGCAAATTAGCCTTCCTGTTAACACTGTAAACCGCTATTTTGTTGTATATATAAATACAATTGCATGTCATTAGAATATAGATGTGGTCAACAGTATTAATAATCTAAAACAATTTTATTGAGGTTTGAATAAACATAAAATCAAGGAGAATGTGATGTTAATAATTAAGGGAATTGGGACTTGAGTAGTAATATAGTTTCGGTTACAGGCAGAAAAAACACAATATCTCCATTATAATAAGATTTGTAGTTCAAGAGATGAAGTTAAAGAGAAAAAAATTATTGACCCTATGAGTAGGATTTGATAAGTATAGAGCATCCAGCAAGGATCAAACTCTCTGTAGCGTTAGTTTGTATTTGCCTGTGGAGTTGTCTGCCCTTTTAGTTTGATGATGCCCGCCAGGGCACCACCAGTATTTTAAGCGCCGGTTTCAAAGACTTTCGCTCTCTCTTTATAGTTTCAGCAACTACGAGCCACATGGGGTAGATTCTATCTAAACCCTCTCGTGGGCTCGCCCCCCCCCCTTACATTACTGTAAGTTCTTTACAGCATGGACTATCGCTAGTCTCATGTCTGTACTCTTTTATGTTATATCAGTATCATTCATGAATGTGTCTTATCTTTATTTGTGTACCTCTTCTTGTATGTACTCTTTATTATGAACGTTGTATTCTGCTGTTATCCATGTGCTGTGTTATTAAATGTTTGTCTATTAACCTTTGTCGGAGTTATTTGTATCCAACGTATGTTGAACTTTAAAACCGTCCTTATATCTCTATTCAGTATTAATGGGTGTGCGAGACTAGCTTGCTAACCATGACATCACGATGGAACTTAAAATCCATATACAAATTTAAAAAGACATTTTACATCGTTCGCTCTGATGTTAATTTGAGTATTTTCAATCAATATAAAGAAATTGAATAAGTGTATTTATTTTCTATATGGAGACAAACAGAATGGGAAGTACTACAAACCTGAGTTTGAGCACTAGACAAAGGAGGTTGTTTTAGCATCCGAGGCGGAGTACTACACCTACCATCAGCTCCTCACTTTACTGCACAGATCTCTGTGCTACTCATACACTAAGTTGGCAAGGACAGGTATTGAACCAGGAACCTTGCAAGTGTTCTACTGACCGAGCTAAAATATATATACAAACATACATAGAAATATTTAAAGTTGAAGATATGGTATTGGGGGGGGGGGACATAAAATTCAAGCAAAACTTAAAAAGGCACAAATAATCATTATGCTTTTGATCTCTAGGGAGGTCCAATCTGCCATGTTAAATTTACATCTTCCTCTATATTTAACACAATGAAACTTGAATAAAGGTTAATATCAAAATTTTTAAATCATTCAAAAGAAACAGATAAAAAAAATAAAATAAAAAAATGTTTACATTTTTGCACCATTAAATCAATTGAAATTTAACCTAAACAAAAACAGGTTTTTTTTTTTTTTTTTAATTTATAAATTCTATGAAAAAAAAAAAAAAAAAAAAAAAAATCAATTGAGAGTCAAATTTTCATGAAGATTTCAATACTTATTAATCTCTAGGTACCAACATTTCCCCCTGTGAAATTCCCCTATATTTAACACAATGAAACTTGCATAAAGGTTAATAATATCTTGAAAATTTTTTGTCCATTCGAAAGAAGAAACATTTAAAAAAACTCGATTTTTAAAAAATCTCAGCTTACAGAAATAATGAAAATTATGAATAATAATAAAAAAATAAAAAAATAAAAAAAAAATAATGTTTACATTTTTGCACTGTTAAATCAATTGAAATTTAACGTAGCTAAAAACAAGTTATGACTGAAGGCTTTTAAAAAAAAATTCTATGAAAAATCAATTGAGTCAAATTTTCAAAGATTTCGATACTTATTGATCCCCATACATAAAATCAGTAGATTGTGGAATAAATGTAAACAAAACACAGAAACAAGCAACTTAACAGTAACAGTTTACGTCATAATAAAAAGGTTTATTTTTGTTTAAGAGAATTTTCTGTTCTTTTTCTTTTATTAAAAAACAAACACTGACAATAACAAACACGTTTTGAGGGCAATATACTGTGAAGCATATTTGAGAAAATCCTAAAATACTAATCTATATATTGACATGCATGTTTGTCACTACCACCTATCGTTCATGTGTGTCACACTGGGTTATAAATAGACATCTTGTTTTTTTTCGTTACAGCATTTAGTATAAGAAGAGTAGGAAGAAGGGCAGTTCACGTGGCGTAATGGTTAACAAGTTAAATCAGCAGAATATTGTAAACGAGTTCGATTCTCACTGGGTGCCCCATACTCGTAGCCTTGTGCCACAACTAATCTAAGTAAATGACAAAAAAGGAGATGTCTTGAATAAGCTGAAGGGTGGAGAGGAAAGAGAAAGGGGGTAGAGAAAGAAGATGTGGAGGTGGGAGAAAAGGGTGTGCAGAAAGAGGACTTAAATTGTCAACATGTATAAAAAATAGACTTATAATTAATAAAAACAATAACTTTTTTTATATATTTGTTTGGTTATAACAAAATTATAAACATTTTATTTTTTGTTTGGTATTCATGAAATTATACATATATTCTAATGGAATTTCTATAAGCCTAGCTAGTAGTAAAGTACGAATGTCATTTAAATGTAGGTCAAATAGTGAATATCAGGCTGTTCATTTCAACCTAGTAGAATTAGGCTAGCTTGGGTGTGAAACAGGAGTTGGGGGTGAGGGGCTGTTATAGGAAGCCTCGATAGCATTTTTACTAATTGTAAGTGAATAATAAATAGTACATGGCAACTAAAGGATTGTTAAGTACTAAGAATGAATGTCTAGGTACTTAAGAAATTAAAAACTAAACTGTATATTTCAGTTGTAGAAAAAGAGGAAGGAGATTATTTTTGTGCTGGCTTTGCACATACTGGACTAGACTTTGCTGTGTACCCCATTCTTGTGACCTTTTGTGTCACATCGAGGTGAACTGGTTGGGTTGGTTAGATTTTACAGCATGTCAACCCTTGTTGGGTTATTCTATGCCAAACGTTTTATTCATTCTTCTTGGGTATTTAACTTTTTTTTCTTCCTAGGTGCTAGGGCTTCATGTGACAAGCCGATTGATTGGAGGCGGTCTCTGCAACTGCCCGTCTAGCCTAAGTAAGGTCCAAAGTGGATTGTTGCAGGACATGGACTGTTCAGCATCGAGGATTCCGTCCTTAAGTATCACAGGTCGCTACCCACAACCAACAGGTGGACCCATTGGGAGAGTCTTACCCCTCTGCAGAGATGAAGTAGTGGTGTTTCTACAGCCCGAGTTGACAGGGTTGGAACGGGTTGGGTAAGAATGGCGTCCCATCATGGTATAATCGTCAGCAAGCTGGTCTCGCAGATCCATGACTACTGAATAGCGAGTTCAATCATGGACAATTCAGTGAATTTTTTGACTTCTAAACAATGCTCTTTACCTAGTTCCGTGTAGTCTCCCGATTGCACTATGAAGTCTCCAGAGTTTGACAAGATTCCAGAGTTTAATAAACACATTAGATTTTAAGTTACCATGCATAATATTAAATAGAAATATGTTACTTCTTGCTTGCTTAAAAAGCTTGCCTTTAGTAGCTGTTGACTACTATAGTCACATCCTATTTATAGATTTATTTGCAAATAAAAGAACAGTTATCTCCCTTGAGAAATTATAATGATAAAAAAAGGTGACACAAACATGTCACACTATTAAGTTGTAAATTGCATTAGGGATTTCCTTTTCACCTGAGCATTAAGATACTCTATCATTTAGCTGTACGATGTGCCATTTTTACTTTATGATAATACATATAAAAAAAATTTATCACAATACAGATTATCACAACTAAAAATTAAGTCAAATGTCAACCCATGGGTTATTTTATGTCAAAGACGTTTTTATTCATTCTTGTTGGGTATTTTATGTCAAAGACGTTTTTATTCATTCTTGTTTATTTTATGTCAAAGACGTTTTTATTCATTCTTGTTGGGTATTTTATGTCAAAGACGTTTTTATTCATTCTTGTTGGGTATTTTATGTCAAAGACGTTTTTATTCATTCTTGTTGGGTATTTTATGTCAAAGACGTTTTTATTCATTCTTGTTGGGTATTTATGTCAAAGACGTTTTTATTCATTCTTGTTGGGTATTTAAAAAAAAAAAAAAAAAAAAAAAAATTTTTTTTTTTTTTTTTTTTTTTAAATAAATCTATTTAACCGTTTGTTACAAGACCCATGCTATTGTGATCTTATAATCTGATATCCTCTCTAATTATCTTAACAGGATCATCTGAGAATTATACAGTGTGACAAATTCAAGTTGTGCCGTATATAAATCCACATTGATCTAAGAAAATACCAACACACACACAGAGTTGACTTACAACTTATTCTCAACTGAATCAAATGTCAGAGTGCAAGTAGAAACTTGAAAAGACAAAACTGTAAGCATAAGTGGTGAGAAAGGCAATTTAATTGAAGTTTTTTTTGTTTTTTTCTTGCCGTTTTATCTGGGGGGTGGGGTCAGTATGCTGATGTTTCATTGTAATATCCACTTAAATTTCTCCTATACTGAAAGTATATATATTTTCAAAAGACAGTATGAAAAATGAATGGGAGTGAATCCGACATTGTGAAATAAATAAACAATGTTTTTTCTTAAATATTTATTTCACACTGTCGGATTCACTTCCATTCATTTTTCATATATATATATATATATATAATATATATATATATATATATATATATATATATATATATATATATATATATATATATATATATATATAATATATAATACACCAACACCCATAAACGAGCAGGATGTGACAAGGTCAATTTCTTAAGTAGACTTATTGAATTCAGAGTTTTCCTTCTCCTGGACTAGTTACCTAGCCATGGATAAAGAACCCAGTATAGAAATAGAAGAGAGAGAGAGAGAGAGAGTAGTTGGATGCATACCTTTCCCAAGGGTATTAGCACTATGTGAAACACTAACAGCCATATCCAGGATTTGAACTCTGGACGACGAGTCCATTACACCATATGCTGCTACTTACACTACTATATGGTCACCCATTTAAGTACTGAGCAGGCTTATCATAGCTTAACTTGATCTAGTGGGAAAATGGAGCTTTGATCAGATGTAAAATACTTTTTCGCTAATACTTAATTCCACACAAGACTGGTTCTTGTTTAGGTTTGTTGGATTTTACGGCATTTCAATCCTTGTTGGGTTATTTTAAGCTAAAGATGTTTTATTCTTGATGAGTATTCAAAAATTTTTTTATTGAAACAATTTTTTAAAAAAAACTCCTTTTTTCTATTTAACCCATATATGAGACCCTAACAGATACTACCACTCCGGGTGGACCTGGGAGTAATGATGATGAAGAGGAACTCTACATTTGCCAAAGCTCCAAAACTGGAACTTCATTATATGCAGTTTAACATATCCAGGGCAAGTTTTTGGTTAGGAGGAAGAGGGGGAGGAGTTCTTTGATTTGAATCCAGAGTCATCTTTCTCAACTTGTTGCCATATCAAGGTTAAAGAACCCAGTCTGCCCTACTATTTAACCAGGGGGAGGTACATGGTGCAATGGTTATCATTCTAGAAAATGGACTTGAGTCATTCAAATCCTGGAGGCAATTTGCATTTCATAGTGCTAATACGTTTGGGAAAGGTATGAATCTGACTATTCTCCCTTCAGCTATGGCTAAATAGTAGGGCATACTGGGCTCTTTAATCTTGGTATAACCCAAGCTGGAGAGAGAATAGTTGGATTTGTACCTTCCCCCAAGGGTATTAGTGCTATGTAAAAAACAAAGCTTAATTTGATCTGGTGGAAAATAGCTTTGACCAAAAGTAAAATACTTTTTCAAAAATAAAGAAAGTAAGTAAAGTCGTCAAGTGGCCTAAAGTCGGTATCAGCCAGACAGTAAGTGAGTTTATCCCCTTTTCATTAGCACTAGACCAAAGAATTTTTTGGCGTCTGAGGTGGATCGCCAAACCTACCATCAGCTCCTCACTTTACCGCACAGAACCCTATGCTACTCATACGCAGAGTTGGCAAGCACAATATAAATATTGATATTCCCTAACTTTAACACAAGATCTAGTGGGTGGGAATAATGATAGGAAGATGTATTGCGCCAGTATTTCAAACAAGGACCATATTACCTTTAGGCACCCCTTTTTGATCTCGATTAAGAAAGGACATGTTTTTTTATTTACACCGTCAATATCCGGTTGTTTTAACAGCCGATTTTTAGATTTTTTTTCTTTAAATTATAAAACTAACCCCTAACAAACAACCGGATATTGACGGTGTAAATGAAAAACATGTCCTTTCTTAATCGAGATCAAAAAGGGGTGCCTTTAAATATTCAAAGTTGTGCATGGGTAACAAACCCGGAATCTTGTGGTTCTTAGTCGGATGCTTTACGGACTGAGTTAAACTGGACTTAATTCCTAACAATAAAAATGATTCAAAGTCAAGCTGACCAAGAGATGACCATGTGATATACTTTCCTTGTTAGTCATTAGACCAACACCACCTACCATAATAACTAGACAATAGGAAGTTAACAGACAGGAGGAGGAGGAGGCAATGTGGGTATAGAAGAAAGAAGTCACTGGGAAGAATGAGTTGTTACACAATTCAGGACTTAAGCTAGTTGTCTGGTCAACATAACCTCTTGTTATGAGACTACAATGTTAAAAGAAGGCATTTAACAGGAAAGTAGACTGCTAAATAGAGAGACAAGGGAGTTCAACAAGAATAAGTTTTGTCACACAACACACAGTGACCTTCTAACAGTTGAAATCCTGAATAAAGCTGTTTGCATTTCATACATTGCTAATACCCTCCGAGAGAGGTATGAATCCAACTGAGTAAATAATAAGGCAGACTGGGCTCTTTAACCTTAGTATGACAACTGGTCTAGGAGGAGAAATTGGCCATAAACAGTTATCTTGTGTGTGTGTATATATATATATATATATATATATATATATATATATATATATATATATATATATATATATATATATATATATATATATATATATACACACACACACACACACACACACGTGGGTAGAAATAGATCTATAACCACAAAATGGACAATTTTCAAACCTTTTCTTTACCAATTATATATCATCTCGGTGGGGGAGAGGGTACATGGTGCAATGGTTATCATTCTAGAAAATGGACTTGAGTTGTTCAAATCCTGGAGGCAATTTGCATTTCATATAGTGCTAATATGCTTGGGAAAGGTATGAATCCGACTATGGCTAAATAGTAGGGCAGACTGGGCTCTTTAATAAAATGTCTTTTTTAAAGTGAGGAGCACCAACCAAAGCTCATGTGGTGGCCAGTGCTAAAAAAAAAAAAAAAAAAAAAAAAAAAAAAAAAAACATTGTCCCACTCATATTCCTCTTTTGGGACACTTCAGGTAATAAACCTGGCCCTATCCCTTTCAGCAGATGAGAACAGGAGTTACTCACCAGATCAGGGAGAGAAACTAATTTTTAAGTATAATAAACTATGATATTTAGAAGTCACTATTTTAGAGCACTTACAAGCCAGTCCTTCAAATTTAATACTATGCCAAGTTTGTTTGATTAAACCTATCTTAAAATATACCCATAGATGAAAGTACAATTAGTTGATTCTGTTCTGTTAAGTTATTCACCCTGGAGTGGTTGAGCCAGCCCCCCAAAAAATGAATTCACAGGAGTAACAAGAGAATATGAAATTCACAAGTGATCCCCAAACCCTGTATGGTTCTGATTAGAACATCAGGAGCAGAGTTATGGATATTTTGGGGGGGTATCCAAATGGGAAAATTTTCAGATCTTACTGACATCACAACAATTATCTCCCCTGTCCTTCATTCTTGAACTCAAAGACCAAAACAAGAAAACTATTCTGATATAGATTTTACTAAGATCTAAGTAAAAAAAATAAAATTTATAATAAATGTGGAATATTTCACCAATCCAGGCAATGCCAGTTTAAATTTAAATTTTTCAGGTGTAGATTTTTGTAACTATAGAATCTTGTTAATAAATTTAAAAAAACATGACAATTATTCCATTAAGACTACCTCATCTTCCCTCACCAAAAATAGTTGGGTATTCAAGTTTGTATTTAGATTTTTCAGACTGTTGTCCTCATCTTTGTTATGTACACAATGTTTCACCAATATGGCTCTAGCCTTCTTTAGGGTCTTGTCAAATTTGGGAACCTTCAATGGATTAAATAAAGGGTTTGGTCCAAAGTTACTTCAACAACAAACACTTGAAGGCCAGATAGCACATTGGCCAAAATTTTGTGCCTATAAAAGATAAAGACAACAGTCTGAAAAATCTAAATACAAATTATCAAGCCTTATCTCAAATGATGGTGTATGGAAATAAAAACACTTTCTATCCTAATGTCTTGATGAAGGTTTGATAAAAACCGAAACATTTCAACATTAACTTCACCATCTAGAATAAGTTTCTTTTTGGAATACTTTGTTTTTCTATATACTGTCAGATTCATTTGAAAAGAAGGTTCCCCAAGTCCGACAAAAAACACCTGAGAAAGGCCAGAGCCGAAATGTTGTATAGATGACAATAGTCTGAATAATTCAAATAATCCAGATCTATAGTATTTATATGAGATTCAAGCTCTCATTCAGCAATGAAAGTTTTGCATATATGTCACACACACACACACAAAAAAAAAAAAAAAAAAAAAAAAAAAAAAAAAAAAAAAATCAATCTTAATTTTACAATATCTTTATTGAATCAGTATAGTTAAATTTGTACAGTGACTCCTTCTCCACCCCCCACTAAAGCTATAAAATGAGTGAGGATCATGAACGCCATCAATGACTTTCCCTTCTCTAACTATTTAAATCCTACTTTTTAAACATATTCAAGAATACAAATAAAATCATTATTTTTGCACAAAAAGCAAGCTCTAGTGATAGTGAATGTGTGTATGGAAATGAACACTGCGACCCAAGTTCAAATCCTAGACGATGCTATTTGCATTTCACAGTGCTAATACTCTTTTCTCCCTCCAGCTATGGGTAAATAGAGCAGACTGGATTTAGTACAACTTGTCTAAGAAAAGGGAAACTGAATTCAAACCTGTTTAAACTGACCTTGTGTCTTACTCATATCGACTGGGTTAGATATATATATAAGAAATGGCAAAGAAACTAACCAAAATTCTAAGTCCTAACAGTGATTTTAAGTATCACAATGAAGGGGTGTGTATAGTCAAGTCCCCAGAAATATAATTGTCTACCTTTCAAGTAGGAGGTGGGGGTCAAATTTCTCTACCAATGAAGATTTTAAGACAATTAGTGTGTTTGGTGTCAGAAGTAATCTGACCATAATCTGGACACCCCACGGCCTACTAATATATATTAGTAGGCCGTGGACACCCTAGACAAAAGTGGTTATGAACCCCTTAACCCTGCCAGGCATTCCATGTAGGTAAGTAAAACCATAATTATACATTTCTTTCTAAGGATCCATGCCTCATAAAATAGAGAAATTACTACTTCCAATGCTATAGAGTACCATATCTAGCGGAATGTTAAGATTCATAATGTAAAGACATTTTTTTTGGTACTTATCTAGCAATGGTTTGCAACCATGTTTTTCTTTTGTTTTTGGACCTTTTTAATTCCTATTTTACTGATGGACCACCTCTCTTCCATAGCCATTTGATGTTTAAAAGCCCTATTTTTTTTTTTTTTTTTTTTTTTTTTAATTAAAATTTTTTTTTGCTTGTTACTGAAATTGAAAGTAATACAATTTTTATTTTTAAAAATTATTTCATAGTTTATATAGTTCAATTCATAGGAAGCGCGTGGTGTAATGGTTTAAGTCATGGGAAATGGACACGTCGCCCAGAGTTCAAATCCTGGACGTGGCAATTGCATTTCACTTAGCGCTAATACCCTTGGGAAAGGTATGAATCCTACTCTCCTTCCAGCTATGGGTAAATAGTAGGGCAGACTGGGCTCTTTAACCTTGGTTAGGCAACTTGTCTAGGAGAAGGAAAACTCTGAATTCAAACCTGTTAAACTCCACTTAAGAAATTGACCATGTGTCGCATCCTGCTTGTGCGGAGGGGTTGGTAAATATATATATAGTTCAATTCAAATAATATATACCTTATTTATTCCAATGAAAATGATTCAAAAGTTGAATTATAAGGAACAGCTTTTCTCTATTTTATTAATATTAATTGTTCTTTATTCTATGTATTGAATTTGGTAATAGTGACAGTTTTGGTTACAGAAAAATAGAGACCGAATCTCCATTATTAATAGATGGGCTTTTAATAAAAATAAAAAAATAAAATAAGAAAAAAAACAACAAAAAAAACAAACAAACAGACCCTTCAATCTTAACAGGCAGCCATATTGACCCCCCCCCACTTCACCAACCATAATGAGATCTCAGCAAGAAATTTTTTTTTAATAAATATCATGATATGACAACAGATTCCCATGATTCTGGCCACCCATCCCCATCAGTAAGTGACATTCTGGGGTTGGTTGATTTGATGGGTTTTACATCATGGGCCGGGTTAGCTCAGTCGGTAGAGCATTCGGCTAGAAACCACAAGGTTCCTAGTTCGATACCCGCCCTCGCCAACTCAGCGTATGAGAAGCACAGGGATCTGTGCGGTAAAGTAAGAAGCTGATGGTAGGTGTGGCGCTCCACCTCAGACGCTAAAAATAATCTTGGTCTAGCACTAGTGAAAAGGGGATAGACTCCCTCGCTGCATGGCTGATACCGACATCAGGCCACCCCGACAACTTTACTTTTTTTTACATCATGCCAACCCATTAGTGTTACATAATCATTAGATACCTGATGATTATGACAATAGTGTAGAAATCATATTAGTGCAGCTGATGGCCTTGAGAGTGAGTGACAGCGTTTGACCTCACTCTGACCTTGCGTTCTGGGGATGATCGTGAGAATCGGAAGCCGATAGAAGCCCCTTCCGGTTTAAGGGGTAAGCAACTCAGTCAGTTACAGTTAGAACTTAGAAGCGAAGCTAGCAAGATGTGAGTCTCACTGTGTGATTGTCTGGTGGGGGATTGTCTGGTCTGGGGGATTGTCTGGTCTGGGGGATTGTCTGGTCTGGGGGATTGTCTGGTCTGGGGGATTGTCTGGTCTGGGGGATTGACGAATAAAGTAACATCATCGTAAATCGAAGTCTTGTAGTTATTACTAAATGCTAACAATGACACAGGGCTTCTGATAACGAGAAACCCCAACAGAGACCAGACCCGGAATCCTCAATAGAAGACCAGACGAGACCTTAGAAGATACACCAGACCAAGATAGATGATAGAAGATATACCAGGCCAGAAGAAGATACGACCAGAGTAAGAAGTAAGAGAAGTATATAACATAGATATTTGGTACCGTCAAAGTAAAGGCACTACATAACATTAGGCCATTTCATGACAAAGACGTTTTTAGTTTTATTCATTCTTCATGGTTACTCAATTTTTAAAAAACATTTTTCTATTTAACCCATAGATGGGACACTAACAGGTACTACCACTCTGTGTCAGAGCAGACCTGAGAGCAATGGTGATCAAAGGGTGCTCAGCCACTGCCATCTAGCACATATGATAAAAAAAGGGTTGGACTTGCCATGAGGGCAATGACATTCTATGGACTACTACACATGGACACACATCAGTGTTAGTCAACCAGCAAAAACTTATATCCATCAGCTCTGTGCAAACAGTGACTTGCCAAGAGCAATGGTTGATAAGAACAGATGATGTGTGAGAGACAGACAAGTGAATCTGTGCTGTCGGATTACCTTGATGATCCTCATAATTTGATAGGATTATTTATGTAGAGATCAGTAGTTATGTCTAAGATCAGAGTAGTATCTGTACATGTGCAAAACTCATGTAAGTCAGTTAGACAGTCAACAATTGGTTTGAGCAATGTGACTGGCCAAGCCCAACTGCGCCAGTGTCAAGACAACTGGTATTTATGGGAATTCAGAACAGTCCACCCATGCATTTGGGTGAGTCCATTCCCCGAGTTCTGATTGGCTGTTTGGTTTGTAGGGCCCTCTGAGGCTCCATAAATCCTGCCACTTTTCAGTGGTCTTTACGGCATCTCAGAATCGTATTCAGTTACGACTGTTTGCCGTCTTGTCTTGCCAATTCGACGGTAATTGGACTTAGTATTCTATATCATGCTTATTTGGAATATTGTCCTCATCTTTATGGTTATCTGCACAACGTTTTGGACGATGTGCCCTCCGGCCTTCTTCACGTCGTGCAGATAATAAAGATGAGGACAATAGTCTGAATAATCCAAATTATCAAGCCTCATCTAAAAAAATTCAGAGAAATGGCATGGTTATTTAAAAAATAAAAGTTAAAAATTAATACATAAAATCAGTTTTAAATTGAGAAAATCTTGACCAGAAATTAATACAAAAATCATATTACCATTATAATGGACATTAGGTTTATAAGTTCCCAAAATTCACACTCAATTGGACACATGGCCGAGTGGATAAGGCAGTTAGGTTAAGACAGTTCTAAGTGACTTATCTCTGGAACCCGAGTTCAATCCCGAGTGAAAGCATTTAGAAAAATAATTAACACAACTCCTACCCCAGCTATGGTTAGCGGAACGAGAACAGGATACCCCCATGGAATAAATAAAGGGTTAGGTTCAAAGTTCCGTGATGGCTCCCGAATACGAAAAGAAGGTTCCCGAGTCCGACAAGAAATACCTGAAGAAGGCCGGAGGGTATATCGGCCGAAACGTTGTACAAATAACAATGAAGATGGGAATACGACAAGAAAGTTCCCGAGTCTGACAAGAGATACCTGAAGAAGGCCGGAGGATATATCAGCCGAAATGTTGTACAAATAACGATGAAGATGGGGACAATAGTCCGAATAATGCAGATAATACCATTATAATGGATTTTCTCATTACTATGTAAGTAGACAGTGACATGTGACAAATATAAATTTGCATTGTGTAATATATAAGTGGATTATGCGCACACACAAAACACTAGGTTTTTTTACTCTTCTTTATACAGAAATAGAAGCAATACCACCTTCCTGTTTATATTCAATCTGTCTGGTACAATCATCACTTAATAAGGAAAATAGAACCGGCTTTACTTGCTTATACGTATTTAACAACTCCCCCTCCACATGAGCAGGATGTCACACAAAGTCAATTTTCAAGCAGGGTTTAAAAAAGGTCTAAATTCAATTTTCCATCTCTAAGACTGGTTACCTAGGCAAGGTTAAAGAACCCACTCTACCCTACTATTTACTTATAATTGGTTTCACTTTTCCCAAGGGTATTAAGTGCTATTTGAAAGGTTATCGGTCTCATTCAAGATTTGAACCAGCGTCGCCGTGTCCATTTCCTATGGTGACAACCATTACACAGTGGACACCTGCTTATAATCCAGACTTCCATTAAAAGCTGACAATGGATATAGCAGCAACATTGAGGAAGAAACAGGGTTGGTTACAGGATGGAAATAACAGGACTGTAATAGAAAAAGAGTGCACTCAGCACTAATGTCATTGGGAAAGACATGGATTTATCTTCCCCTAGCAATAGATAAAACAGTAGGGGTAGACTGGGTTCTCTTGCCTTGATGTACAACCCATCTAAAAGGACAACTCAATTCAAAAGCCAGGAACTAATGCCAATACTAGAGATTGGTGGTTTGACAAAAAAAAAAAAAATAAAAAAAAATAAATAAATTTTTCCGAACTCATTTGCACATCAGAATCTGCACTAAGATTTTTTCACAAAACAAAATCAACATTTGTACTATTCTAAGAACATTTAACTATTATTTTCAGGAAATAAATGTAGGGTCTGTATAAAAAAAAAAAAAAAAAAAAAAAAAAAAAAAAAAAAAAAAAGAAGCAAATATGACACTTCAAAATCTGTTATGTCTTAGCATAGGTTTTCAAATGGGAAAAAAAAAAAAAAAAAAAAAAATGATGTCTAAAATTTATTTGCCTCAGTCATGTTATGTTAAAAAAAAAAAAAAAAAAAAAAAAAAAAAAAAAAAAAAAAAAACACCTTTTTGTGGTAAAAATAAATAATTTGTCCTGAAATATCTAATCATTATTACACAAGAGAATGAATGGCTTCCTTAGAAAGAAAAAAAAATACTAAATTTAAAACCGAACTAGAAACCGGAGATAAAAAAAAAAAAAAAAAAAAAAAAAAAAAAAAAAAAGAAAGATACTGTAACCAAAAATCAACAAACAGGCCAACTCTAGCCAATACCATGTTTTAGGGAGGGGGGTGTTCAGAGGCAACACTTTTTTTTTTCCTGGATATTATTTAAACACTTTCCACTATCATTGTCTTGCTTCAAAGTCAGACGGCAATCCGTGTCTCAGGCAACGCTGCATTTATAGTTGCCGTGGTTCGTTTCCTGGTTGGCCAGACCAATCAGCATGAGCAGCTAATCATATAAATGGACTAGTCTCCTCTCTCAAACCTTTTTTTTTTGGGGGGGGGGGGGGCTTGGCAACATCTCACCTAAATCATGGACCTACACACGAGACATGTCTTTGCCCACTTTGCTCCACAAGATAAGTCTTCTCGCTACAAAAAGGACTGTACTATTACAAGGAATTTTTTACCCTCTACATCAAGTGAAGATACATATCTTATTCTAGTTTTCAAACCAATCTTCTTTCAAGCCGAGACAATGAGCCTAATCCAGCAGTCATTTAAGATTAAAAAGCCTTTTCATTATTTTTTGTATAGGCATTTGGCAAAAGAGAATGAAATTGCATCTTAATAGGGTAATTTTCACAAGTCCAGAAAGTAATCTCCAGTCTCTTCTGGAGAGAAAGAAAAAAAAAGAAAAAACCAGCAAGAATTGTGCAATTGTCATGGTAGGATGAAGGAACATACAAAGAATGGCTAGACTGTAGTTTATATATAAAAAAGGAAGTTCAGCACTTTTGAAAAAAAAAAAAAAAAAAAAAAAAAAAATTAAAATGCTGCCTACACAGGCTATTTTGACCCCCACCTTCACTATAGCTATAGTTAACACCAACTCATCACCTGAAGAGTGCATTAGCACTAAACTCAAGTGTTATGGTGCTGTAGCACAGGGGTTCACTCATACGTTTTTTTGTTTGTCTTTTTTTTAAATTTAAAATTTTTTTTTTTTAAACCAGCTTTGCCTTTTGGCATAGAGTAAGCCTTTTCATAATTTGTTCCTGAATTTATTGTTGGGAGGACCAACTTGTTAATAAGTATTCACACACGAACATAATTTAGTTATCCCTGTGGTAACTTTTCTGACACCTTCGGCGGAAAGAGCTCTCCGCTCAGAAAGGATCGATGGGCAACGCCTTCGCGGTCCGTATTTGTACTGAAGATAGAGAGAGCTTTTGCCCTTTTGCTCCACGCGAGGTTTCTGACCTCGCATTGGGACACCTGCGTTACCGTTTGACAGACGTACCGCCCCAGTCAATCTCCCCACCCGGCACGGTCCCCGGCTAAGGGTCTAGTATATACTAGCATTACTAGGTTAATAAAAAATCTTTTCTATGCATTTTTAAGTTTATTTTTATAGTATTTTTCTTTTGCCTTTTATTGATTTGTTTGTGGGATTATTTTGGTGATATAAGGTGTGCTGCAATACACCACTTAAATTTATAGACTAAGCGAGGGTTGGTTAACTACTTAATCGGCTGATATTGATAGACGTCCATTTGCACTCATTGACGAACAACCTGCCAGACCGAGTTGCACCAAGGAACAACCAAAGGATCATACCCAACATTAAAGGATACTAAAGAGGAATGCAAGGATTCTTCACTAAGGATCGCGCTCTGCTTAACAAAGGATCTTTGCTGGACAGCGCTCTTGCTTGAAGCCTAAAGATGGCCACAAAAATAACTTATTTTTTTTAATCATTTTGCAATTAATCTTTTTAATATATCATTGATTTATACCTTTCTATTTGGAGGCAGTTATTTGTAGAGATGCTTAGTGTAATAGTTAACATAGTAGGTAATGGACACAGCAAGATTAACTAAAATCCTGGAGAAGACTGTTTGCATTTCACAGAGCTAATACCCTTGGGAAAGGTAGGAATCAGTCAATTCTCCCTTTGGCTATGGGTAAATAGTTGGGCAGACTGGTTGAAAGAGCCCAGTCTAATAGAAGGAAAATTGAATTCAAACCTGTTAAACTCCACTTAAGAAATTGACCTTGAGTCACCCTACTCCTGCAGTGGGCTTTGTGGATGGATGGATGGATACACACACACACATTTTAAATTTAGCTTCCATGGGAAAAGTGCATTAAAAGTTTTGACAAAAATAGAATCATTCTGTTGAACTTTGGTATTTGCCAGTCTCCAATTTTCTTTGTGGAGGTATGTGGTGTAATGGTTAGAGTTATAGGAAATGGACTCATTTTCACATAGCACCAATACTCTTGGGAAAGGTATGCATTCAACAACTTTCAGCTATGGGTAAATAGTAGGGCAGACCGGGCTCTAACAGTCAAGGAGAAGGAAAAAAAATGTATTCAAACCTGTTAAACTCCACTTAAGAAATGTGTCACATCCTACACGTGGTGAGGTTAGTAATTATGTATATCCTTATATTTTTTTCTAATTTAGCTTTTAATGGAAAAATGACCATTAAAATGATTCTATTTTTGTCAGGTTAAAAAACCTCCTTGGTTTTTAAAAAAGAAATTCCTTGTGGAGGCACATGGTGCAATGGTTCGAGTCATAGGAAAGAGTAGAGTTCACACCCAACTAATCCCTCCAGCTATGGGTAAGTAGGTCAGACTGGGCTAGCCTTGACTAGGTAACAAGTCTAGGAGAAGGAAAAATGAATTCAAACCTGTTAAACTGCTTAAGAAATTGACCTTATGTCACATCCTTTGTTTATCTCCAATTTTCCTCTATAAAAAGGACATACCCTTGTCATTGTACAAACAAACATACATACAGAATCAATCTTTTTATATAAATAAATATAGTTCAACAAATGCACTTTTAATAAAGTCAATACATTTATGAAGGAATGTGAGGAAGAATAGGATATAAAATATTACTGCAAACAATTAGCCAATTTCTTTTTTTTTTCATTTTACAATTAGCATTTAACACTAAGAGAAATAGAGTTTTTGAATGTAAATATTAATTTTGAAGAATGGTGCAAGGCTAATTACAGGAAGAGAATCTTTAATTTCCTGAAGTCAAAATTCCAATTAATCAACATGTGCGTAAGTATATAATAAAAATAAATAAAACTGCTAACAGTAGTTTCATAATTCTAATGATAGACAAATGTGTAATAGGGTTCCTTATTTGAGCTCTTTACCAGAGCCAGGCTAACTAATAAGAAAATGGTAAAGTTATATAAATGTATAACAACTCTAAGAGAAGATATATATATATAAATGTATAACAACTCTGAGATATATATATGCTCCCACTCAGAGCTCTGTAGAAGGGACATTAATTGAAATTTCACCGATTGGCGTATAGCTAAACCTCGACTTGTTTACAAGAAGTCTGAGGACTCTGGTGCTAATAAAATCATTCCGCGTAAGAATGTATCAAATAATTGTTTACTTAAAATTGACAGCTGCTAATAGCCGCATGGGTAAGAGACTTGGCAGACGAAAATTCAGTCAGGTTTCGATCCCAACTAGAGGTAGCTGTTAAAGTAAAGCCACAGTGATGAGAAGCAAACTTCGAAACACGTGTATGTGGATAACGTATATCTCAAAACATCAGATCTCAAAAGAAAAAAAGTTTCATTCTAAAGGCAAGAAGCCAGTGGTATCCTGCAAAAACAGATGTGGACTACACAGATGATCTAGCGCTTCTTGTAGATGCACCTGCACAAGCTAAATCACTGCTGCATAGCCTAGTAATAAGCAAAAGGCATTGGTCTCTAAGTGAACTCTGATAAGCATGTATTTTAAACAAGATGAAGGCATCTCCACATTGGATAGTAAGCCTATCAAATGAGTAGACTAGTTCAGATACTAATATCTCATCTACAGAAAGTGATGTCAATATATGCATAAGAAAGGCATGGACTGCCATTGATAAATTGTCTATTATATGAAAATCAGATCTGATAAGATAAAGCATGAATTCTTCCAAACTGTAGCAGTGTCAGTTCTACTGTATGGCTGCACTACTTTCTTACAAAACACCTAGGAAAAAAAAGGGGGGTATACAAGGATGCTTCATGTGGCTTTATACAAATTCTGGAAGCAGTACTCAACAGAAGAGCAACTGTACAGCCACTTGCCTCCTATCACACAAACCATCCAAGTAAGACATGGGAGAAGTAAGGAAGAACTCATAAGTGACATTCTATAAACACCTACAGGTGGACACACCCGTGTAGGCTGATCAGCAGAAACCTACATTAATCAGCTCTGTGCAGATACTGGATGCCATGCAGAAGACCACTAGAGACGGGTGGCAAAAAAGCCATGGGAATCCGTGCTGTCAGCATGACTCAATATTTTGAATACTGAGGTTTTGATTTGTAGCAAAATTACAGAATTATTTCTCCAAATTGCAAGCAAAAACTAAAGTTGGCATGGTGGAGCCTATTGAAGTCAGTCTACTGTTGGTTTTAATAACAGCAGCTAACTAAGTACAACTCAAGCAGTGTCCAAGACAGCTGGTATAAATAGGAATCAAGAATGATCCATCCATGAATCTGGGTGATTCCATTCCTTGAGTTCTGATTGGCTGCTTGACTGCTTGATTTGAATGACATTGTGGAGTCTCATATATACTTTGTCATTTTGCAGTGGACTTTGTAGCATTCGGGTTCGTATTTCAGTTACAACCGTTTGTTGCCTTGTCTTCCCAGTTCGACGGTAATTGGAACTTTAATTATTCTTCAGAGCCCACAAAGAACTTATACTGGGTTAAAGGAGCAATGGCAAAAAAGGTTGAGAAACCCTGCTTTAATAGATAAGTAATTAAATGAAATAAATAAAAAAAATTAAGAAAATTCTATTCTTGATTAGGGTGAGAAGTTTTTAGCACCTCCATTATGAAATTGGATTTTTTATTTTTATGTTGTAACAAATTACATTGAAACCCATTTATAATAAAAAGACCTTGAACAGTATAGATACAATTTTGGAACACAAACCATTTAAGGTATTACTGCACTAAAAATAGTTCTGCCATTTTTCACAAACATGAAAACTGACCAAAACTAAACAATTACAATTCCTTCTTGTTTCAAGATTTTTGGGTGGTTGGATTTTACAGCCTGTCAACCCTTCAGTTATTTTATCCCAAAGACAATGGTTTTATTCATTCCAGTTGGGTATACAATTTTTTTCAAAGTTTTTTTTTTCTAAATACATTTTTTAAAAATCTATTTAACCCATAGATGAAATCCTAACAGCTACTACCACTCCGGGTCAGAGTGGACTTAGTAGTTAAAGCAATGAAGAAGTACTCCACACTCCTAAGAGCTCCAGAATTGGAACCTCACCACTAGGTTCATTTTAACATCATACCCAGAATACCAAGACCCTCAGTTACCACCTTCTAGCACATAAAAAGGGTTAGTGGTTTGTCATGAGGGCAATAGAGTCGGGACAATCACATAGGTGCTAGGGTTTAACATGACCAGCTGATTGATCAGAAGGAGACCTCTCTGCTCACCTGTCTAGCCTAAGTAAGGGCCAAAGTGGAGTGTTGCAGATAATGGGCTGCTCAGCCACCAGGATTCCGTCCTTAAGCATCACAGGTCATCATTGATGGCCAACAAGTAGTCCCATTGGGAGGGGTCTTACCCCTCTACAGAAGTGCAGTCAGTATATTCTACTACCCCAGCCAGAGTAAAATAGGAATCAAAGGGGTTCACAGTTAAATAAATAAATAAAATAAAAAAATAAAAAATTGAGAACCACTGGTTTACACCAGACTAAACAAATAACTTAATTATAATATAAATATAGTGGTTGCCTCTTAGCGTTTTCAGTTGCAGATAGTCAACCCCCGGTAATAAATTCAGGTTTTATTTAATAAATGGTTTTGAAGCACACTATTGGATTGTACCGCATGTCAACCCTTGGTTTGGTTTGATTTTGTTTTACGGCATCTCAACCTCAGTGGGTCATTTAATGCCAATAAAGTTTTGAAATAAATCAATTCTTAATGGATAATACAATTTTGTTTATCAACTCATGTTTTTCTATTTAACCCATAGATGGGACCCTAACAGGTACTACCACTCCGGGTCAGAGTGGACCAGGGAGCAATGGTGATGAAGAGGTGCTCCATATTCCCCAAACCTCCAAAACTGGAACCTCACCATCAGGTAGAGCTTAATGTCATTCCCAGGACATGTAGACCCACAGCCACCGCCTTCTAGCACCCATATGATAAAATGTCAACCCTTGGGTTATTTTATGGCAAAGACATGTTTTATTCATTCTTGTTGGGTATTCAACTAAAACCCTCAACCAAAACCTTGTAACACACATGATAAAAAGTTCAGTTGGTTCAAATTCAGTTTTCCTTCTCCTAGACTAGTTGCCATAATAAAGCAAAAAAGCCAAATCTGATTTATTTACACAGGGTTGGTTGATTGTTTAGATTTTAACGGCATGTCAACCCTTGGGTTATTTTATGCCAAAAATGTTTTGTTTTATTCATTCTTGTTTGGTTATTCAACATTTTTTCAAACTCATTTTTTTTAAAAACTCCTTTTTGAATTATTTAACCCATACATGGGACCCTAACAGGTACTACTACCACCACTCCGGGTCAGGGTGGACCTGGGAGCAATGGCAATGAAGACACACACCCTAAAGCTCAAAATTTGGAACTTCACCATTAGATCCAGTTTAACATCATACCAAGGACAGACACCATCAGCCACTGCCTTCTAGCACATACATTATAAAAGTGGTTTGTCGTAAGGGCAATAGCGTCATATATATATATATATATATATATATATATATATATATATATGATGTGGTACTATCTCCATTTTAAGATGTGTTTGGGACGGTGACATATGGATGGGAGTGGATTAACATTTTAAATCCGCAATACTATATATTGAATGTACACAAATTCTAAGTGGATAAAGTACACTTAACATTGAATACAACAAATTAAGGGGGGGGGGAGGTACAATAGATCTTAAGCCTTAGGTTCAATTAAAATGAGCGACCTGGATTAGAAAAGATTTAGGGATTTTTTTTTTTATATTTTACAATTGAATATGAACATCACCATAGAAATGATGTGCAATAAATATTTAAGAGTGCTTTCTTTATTAGATAGAATGCACTCAAACATCGAATGGACCCGCTTCTTTGCACTAGTGTGTGAGCGTAACCTTTAAGGAAAAGCAGCAGGTTGGGGGGGGGGGCTTTAGAATCAAGTTTTGTCAGTCTTCAGATAACTCGTGTACAGAGAGAGCTATGGTCGCAATTTTCTGTGGTTATTCCAACATAGGTTTTCAGCATATTTGAAAATTCAAAAATTGTTTTAGTGAGGGGTTCAATTTACAATGTAAGCATAACTGTTCAGATGACACCCCCCCCCCTCCAAGTCACTGAAAAGTAAAGACTTAAAATATAAATTTTATGAAGGGGTTGAATTTATATTTTTAGTACTAGCAAAAGTATGTGACCCCTGAGCACAGGTATTTAAGTTTTAATGTAATAAAAAATATCAAATTAGAAACACTAACAAAACTAAAGAACGAATATAAATATTATTTTAATGTTATTTTAATTGATTTCTATATGAAATTATATATAGGATTGATTTTAATACGCATGACAATAATATGCTAGTATTAGAAATTAGTAACAGCAAATTATTTATTAAACCCAGTCTTGTTAAAATCATGATGCAAATTATTCGCATTATATACCATGTAAATCTATTTCGTAGAGATATATAACATTTCAGAATTTTAAATGCATTAATAATATTGGCAGTTTTGTGGCAAATCTAATTCAGCTAGACTTTAATAGAGACATTAATAAATAAGATTAAATAACGACTATTTCATAATGGCTGAGAATATAACAAAGGAAAATTGTGATGTCATTGATGATAGTTTTGGTTACAGACAGACAGTTACATAATCTCCATTATATCAATAAGACTACCAATGGCCGCTAAAGACCATAAACATTAACTTCAATTTTAACAGTTCAGTGTAATCCCAGAATTTATTGCAGCAATAAAATAATTAGATGGATACTTCAGGGTCAGTTTAACTTGAAATTCTGTTTTTAGCTAGTAATGTACATCTACCCAGCTCCTCCCCCATGAGCAGTATGTGACACAAGGTCTCAATTTTTAAGTGGAGCTTGTTTGAGGCATAACAGGTTCTCAAAGCTAACCGACCTGTAAAAATGTAAAAGTTTTTTTTAAATAAAATAACCGGTGCATTATATCTTTTATTTATTAATATATCAACAGTGAAAATTTTATTGAATTTGGTTAATTCCTTGATTTTTAGTATTTTTTTGGCAGGGTGACATACGATGTCCGTTATTTAGGTCCGTTAAGTTAGATTTAACCAAAACCTTAATTAGTAAATAATTAATAGAATCCTAACCTATATATCAATACTTGTGTTCCTTAAAATGAGACCATCCAAATCACCCAAAAGGAAATGCAAAAATGTAAATCCTGATTATCTGGTATTGCTATTCCAAATTCTTATTTTTTAAGTGTCATTACCTGATCTAAATAATGGACCGTTCCATTTTTAACATGAAGAAAGACAAGAAAAAGGACATGCTACATATGAAAAATATAAGAAAGGGGGGGGGTAGGGAAAAGGAAGTAAGTGCACTAATCTGTTTCAATTGAACATAATGAAAAGATGAAAAAGAAAGATTATACTTTTTACATATTGAACTATTTAGTAATAGCTCTTAAAGTAAACATATCAAACGTAATAAAATCATCATACAGTGGTATATCCACAGGTCCTGCTAGTTAGAAATATAGCTATGAATGAAAAAGTTTACAGCTTCTGAAAATAGTGTCCCACGTGGTTATTTACAAGCTTAGCTTAGATGTGGCACAAGGCCAGAAGTTTGGGGGTGCCGATTGAGGAGCTGATGGTAGGTGTGGCACTATGCCTCAGAGGCCAAAACAATCACCTTGATCTAGTGCTAGTGAAAAGGAGATATACTCCTTCGCTGTACGGCTGATACAGACCGCCCCACCAACTTTACTTTTTAATTTTAATATGCTCACCATGGCCCTACCCCACCTCCTTCGCAAGCACACCCCCAACCTCGATATCAGCAGTTCATTTTTAAATCAGCTAATCAAAAAGCAAAAGATTAAAAATATTAACAGATGGAAATAGAAAAAATATTTTTTTTAAGGTTAAATAAAAGTCAAGGAGTCATTGTTAGTACTCCTTTGTCTTTCCTCTCTGCAGGTGACACATTTTAAGAGGGTGGAGGATACGAGGGGGTATCCTCCACCCCTCTCGATACAAAAAAAAAAACAAAAAAAAACAAAAAAAAAAAGCATTTAAAAAGCCATTTCGATTTGCAAATTAGGGTGGGGCCCGAATTCACTCATAACTTAAGGGGATTACTATCAAATGTAAATTTGAGAGTACTTCCCCTTATTGTAATTATAAATAACTAGCAGGACCTGTGGATATACCACAGTATGATAATTTAATCATTACAACGTCTGATATGTTTAGTTAAAAGCTATTGCTAAATAGTTCAATATGTAAAAAGTATAATAATCTTGATTTAAGTCACTTTTTTCTTTCTTTTCATTATGTTCAATTGGAACAGATTAGTGTTATCACTTCAACACGCCCACTTTATCTATCTTTCCCCTACACTCATTTCTTAATATATTTTTTCTGTGTAGCATGTCATTTTTCTTACCTTTCTTTAATTCATAAAACAGAATGGTCCATTATTTAGCCGAGGTGACAACACTCATAAGAAAAAAAAAAAAAAAAAATTCAGCAGATAAGCAATACCAAATAAGGATTTACATTTTTGCATTTCATCTTGGATAATCTTTTTTTTTAACTAGAGGGTGTTGCAGGATGATAAGTCCGAAGATTAAGGAACAAGCACATTAATATATAGATATGCATGAGATTTTGAAAAGCCAGCTAAACAGGTAGTACAAGAAAAATTAAATACAATGTTCAATTGAATGGAGAAGCGTGACCTTTTGGTTATACTATTCCTCAGAATTTTTTTAGATGAGGCTTGATAATTAGTATTATTTGGATTATTCGAACTATTGTCCTCATCTTCAAATGTTGTACAGATAACAATGAAGAGGAGGACAATAGTCTGAATAATCCAAATACTATTGGTTATAGTCTGGAAAAAATAAATAAACAGACCAGAGTTCAAATCCTGGATGCAGTCATTTCTTTCACGTTAATACCCTTGGGAAAAGGCATGCATCCTTCCCTCAGCTATGGGTAAATAGAACTGGACTAACTCTTAAAGTCCTATACCACCTCATTCCACCCAGCCAGAAGTCTCATTCGTTTTCCTAATACATCCCAAACGATAGCCTTTGTTTAAATGTAATATTAAACATTTAGAAATCTTTGATTTAAGGGAAATAACAGGTAACTTTAGATGCAAAGGTCATTTTTAGCCATTTTTTTAAAAATGGCTATCCTTATAGGAATGCTTTGGACTTAGAAAATTCTCAACAGGATGTTAAGAGTTAATCTTGGTGCAGCAACCAGTCTAGTATAAGGAAAACTGATTTCAAAACCGTTCTACTCCATTTACAAAAAAATAAATAAAATAGAAAATTGACCTTGTGTCGCTTTCATGCCCACTGCAGATGGGCTGGATAAATAAACAATGTTTAATTTAACTCACTAAAATACACCATATGCTTAAAAAGATAAGGTTCTTATCAGAGTTTACATAGAAAATGCAATATAAACAATAATAAAATTATTAATTAACAAAATATCAGAGGATCATTCAACAATGACTTTCCTCTCAACCAATAAATCAGATCATACTTTTTATCTTATTATAATGGACATTCAGTGCCTGTATGCCTGTAACCGAAACTATGTCACTGCTTACATCACAATACTCTCAGGAATTACGCAAGTTTATCAATCAGTATTAAATTTGTAGTAAAAAAATCATTGATACATAGCATGCATCTTATCTAACAAGGTCAAAATGAAAATCTGAGTTAGATTTAACTCAAAACAGCCCATGTTATTAGGGCGTTTAAAAATTCTGCAATGCGTCTATATATCACTAAGAAATAAAGGTTTATATAATATATGGTGTGGTTAATTTGCATCCTGGTTTTAACAAAACCGGATTTAATAAATAATTACTTGGTGTTATTTATCTCTAATGTTGTTATTTTATTCTCCAATGTATTAAAATCAATCCTATCAATGATTTTTACATAAAAACCAATTAAAATAAGTGTAATATGCATTCTTATTTAATTTTGTTCATCTATTTAATTTATTTCATTACATTAAAACTTAAATACTTACACCCGGAGGTTGCATATCTCACTTGTGAGTTTTAATAAAATTTCCATCTTCAACAACAACATTCTAATCTTTTAAGCAGGGTATCCCATCACAGTATCCCATCCTACCTAAATTGCGAGTTTGATCCTTGCTCAATGCTCCATAGTTGTGACCTTGTGTCACATGGATAAATACCTACTAATCTTTTAGGCATAGACTCCATTTGGTGCAACAAATCTATATAGATGGATGCACTTTTAACCATAAAATTAAAAAATGCTTGCTTCCAATATAGTAATCCCTAAGATCACTAATACAGAAGTGATTCATTGAGACAATTTACTATTGAAGTAACTACATCCCAGCAGACCATCACCTCAGGCAACATCGGTTATGATTTTTGTGGCCATCCTTAGCCTTCAAGCAAGAGCACTCCCCAGCGAGGATCCCTCGTGTTAAGCAGAGCGCGATCCTTAGTGAAGAAACCTTTGGTTGTTCCTTGGTGTCACTTAGTGTTGGGTATGATCCTTTGGTTGTTCCTTGGTGTTGGGTAAAACCCTTGCGTTCAGCAAAGTCCTTTGTTGCGGGTCCGTTCGTCAATGTCGAATTACAGACAAAAGAACAGCAGTTTATATTGGCGATTAAATAGTTAATTAACCACGTATTCGAGCTGTTGATTGGATGTGGTTTAATCTATGTCACCACACAGAGTTTATAAGTTTAAGCGGTGGATTCCAGTACGCTTTATATAACCAAAAAAATGGAGGCACGTGGTCTAATGGTTAGAGTCATAGGAAATGGACTCGTCAACGAGAGTTCAATTCCTGGACGAAGCTGTTGGAATTTCACATGGCGCTAATACCCTTGGGAAAGGTATGAATCCAATTCTCCCTCCAGCTATGGGCAAATAGCAGAGCAGACTGGACTCTTTAACCATGGCTAGGTAACCAGTCTAGGAGAAGGAAAACTCCTAATTCAAACCTGTTAAACGCCGCTTAAGAAATTGACCTTGTGTTGCATCCTGCTCGTGCGGAGGGGTTGGTATATATATATATATATATATATATATATATATATATTATATATATATATATATATATATATATATATATATATATATATATATATATATATATAACCAAAAAGCTGCAACAACATCTGCCACCTCAATTCAAAGGGTAGGGCTGAGTTTATTGCCTGGAGCCCGAGGCACCTCAAAAGAGGCATGCTAAGAGGATACACACAATTTTTTTTATACTTGCCACTGCATGAGCTTTGGTTTGTCCCAACAATAAGACTTTATGTTCAGACATAGTGGGAGAAAACAAAAAAGCAGCTGTATGGTCACTCACCTATCACTTAGTAAACAAGTAAGGATGAACTCATGACTATTAGGGAACAGTTATCTCCCATAAAAGAACAATATTACATCACTAAAAATGTATTGAGCAACAGAAAGAACAGGAGGTGCAACCAGGAAGGAGGAGAGAAAAAAAACAAAGATGGCTGTACAACAACACATGTATGTAGACAGTATAGGTCTTATCCAATTAAATCCTCCTGTATCATGGTCAGTGAGAAATAAGAACATTTAACTGTTTTGTTATATTTTGTTGTTCCTAATATTTTGGGTTATAACCGACTTTCTACTGTGGACACCTACACGGATAATGTAGAAGAAAAAGTAAAGTTGGCAGAGTGGCTTATAGTTGGTATCAGCTAGACAGGTGTCTATCCCCTTTTAGCTAGCGCTAGACCAAGGAGTTTTTTTTTAGTTTTTTTGCTGAGGAAAGGTGCCACACCTGAGAGTTCCCCACAATACAATACAGATTGTCCATATGTAATACTCCTGCACAGAGTTGGCAGAGACAAGTATCAAACCCGGAACCTTGTGATTCCTAGGCAGGCGCTATACTAACTGACCCCAAATTTAAGGAGTTCAGTCTTGTTTCATTCCAACTTTTTTTTTTTTATTTATTTTTTTTTTAAACAGATATACATTTGTATATAGCTTCCTAAAAAGACAATTACTGGGGGGTGGGGCTTAAAAGTCATCTATGTGGGAGGAGAGAGTGGTAAGGAAAATTAAAGTTTTAACCATGAGTTTTTTCTTTATCTCAACAATGACTAATAAAAAAAAATAAAAAATAAAAAAAATATTACTAATAGTTGGGAATTTTATTATCATGGTTTATCATAAAACTGATAAACTCTAATACACATTAGAACTTTCAGTTACATATTTCAATGATTTTTTTAAAAAGTCCAAAGTGATGTTATTTATATAATACTATATATGTATATACATGCAGTACTAAAATGTTGAATAATCTTATGGTAAAAAAATTCTTTAAAAATGCTGAAATTCATACCTCTTATTCCCTAAATAATGGTTTACAGCATAGAGATACATACAATTTTAGTGCAGAATCAGAAAGAACATTACTGAATTTCTTGTTTTGAATTGGTCTATGATTTGACATTTTTTGAGTAAAATCCTATCCACTTTTGTATCCCCAATTTAAGGCTTTAAATTCTCATAACTTTTGAACCACTGAGGATATTTGCATAATTCAAACAGCTCAATATAACTAATGTGATTAAATAATAATAACCATCAAGAAAAAAAAAAAAAAGTATAAATATAGACGTACAATGTATATTATTTCCTACCCCTAGGCATAAAATAGTTCCAGACAGGTTGATATGGCGTTAAAATCCACCAACTAGTGAGACTAAGAAAGAAAAAAAATCAATATACAATTTATTTATACAAATCAAATTTGGTTATGAGTGGGCATTAAGTAAAAAGTTTGATGTAGACAAAAAAAAAAAAAAAAAAAAAAAAAAAACTGTGATACCCCTCCCCCAGGGAAAAAAAAAATCTGTGATAACCCCCAAGGAAAAAAAACCCCAAAAAACCACTTTAGACATCAATAAGTATCCTTACTCTTCATTTCATTGAGTTACGGTGAAGAAAGACACCCAGTGCCAAAAATTCACATAAAGAGTAAAGAGTTTAAGAATGGCTAAGAAATACCAAATGATTCTACAATTTATAAATGCATTGAATCTAATGGGTGGATTTTTATGGAACGAGAACAAAAAGATTCACCTTACAACCAAGAACAAATAGGAATTGGTTTTTGTTTGGTTAAGTGGTTTAAAAATGATTCTTATGGCATATCTGGATAATTGCCACTTGAAGATTTTTTTTAAGGTTGATGGATAAACTACAAGATTAACAACATAACAGATCTTTCATCTGATATCGAACAAGAATTACACAAGTTCAACTGACATCAGTCAGTTACTATCAATTTTGGCAAGCAGAAATTTGCAGAGTATTTTCCAATCTACATATTAATATGAGTGTTCCTTAATCTTCTGTCCGTTCTCATCTTGCAACAACCTCTGGTTAAAAATGAGACCATCCAAATCGACCAAGATGGAAAACAAAAATGTAAATACTGATTATCTTATATCGCTTATTCACCGATTTCTTATTACTTATGAGTGTAGTCACCTCAGCTAAATAGTGAGTGGACCATTCCGTTTTTATTATAAAGAAAGGACATGCTACACAGAAAAATTTAAGAAAAGAAAGAAAGAAATAGGAGAAATATAATGAGAGGGTGAGAACGTGACAATAACGCTAATCTGTTTGAATTGAACAGAAGGAAAAGATGATAATTTATGATTGGAAAAATACAAGACAATCTGAAAACAATTCTTATTATAATGGAAATTCGGTGTCTGACCAAAATTACGTCACTGCTTACATCACAATACCCTTGTGGGGATTATCTTCCCTTTGCCAGGAAGAGTTATCTTCCCATGGTGTTGCCGTTTGTTCCCACTAGGGGACCTCTGGTATTTAAGCGCCTATTTTAAACTTCTCTCCCTCTTTTAGCTAAATCTCCGGTACGAGCACATGGGTTAGACTACTGTCTACCCCTTTCTCGGTGGGGCTTCTGCCCCCCCCTCCTAGTAAGTGATTTCTATGTACAGACGCTCCAGTCCTTTTATGTATGTATGTTTATGTACACTATCCTATTCTATCTTCTATTGTTTATGTATCTTGTTTATTCAGGTGCTGTATTATATAAAATGTTTTGTCTCTCAACCTTGGTGTTGTATGTTCAATTATGACTGAACCTTACACCCTCATCACAGCAATTACGTCACTGCTTACATCACAATACCCTCATGAATTGCATAAATTTATTAATGAGTATTTAATTTATTAATCAATATCATTAATACATAGAATAAATCTTATTTATTAACACTGTCTATGAAAATCTGATTTAGATTTGCTTCAAAACAAACCTTGTTATTAGTGCATTTAAAATTCTGCAATGTGTCTTATATATCCCTAAGAAATAAATATTTACATAATATATATGGTGTGGCTGATTTGCATATTGGTTTTAACAAAACCGGGTTCAATAAATAATTACTAGGTGTTATTGATTAATATTACCATTTTATTCAACATTAAAATCAATCCTAAAAATAATTTCATATATAAACCAATTAAAATATAATTAGAATAAATGTAATCTTTTTATATGCATTCTTATCTAATTTCGTTAGTTTAATTTAATATATTTCATTACATTAAAATTTACTTATGCTCAGAGGGTGCATATTGTTGCTAGTCTACTTAATTTCATTTCTTTGAGAAGTAATAAAGTGGTTTCTAATTGAATGAAAAATGATCTCAGGTGCTTTGGCATTGTCCCTTCCAGCTGGGAAAATTTGGCTCAAGACCGCCCTAGGTGGCGGCAGAATCTCCATAGAGGACTGTACATGTCAGAAGTCACCCTGATACAACATCATGAAGCTAAGAGATCCATAAGAAAGCAACGGCAACAAAGCATCGGAACATCATCTACAGGGACAACCTACAAATGCAAAATCTGTGGTCGAGAATGTTTCTCAAACATAGGACTTCATAGTCACAGGAGGCGCTGCAACTTCAGGGGCACACAAAAACCTTTATCATAGTCTTTCGAGACGGAATTGCCAATGATGATGGAATGACTTAATTTCATTTCTTTGAGAAGTATTAAAGTGGTTTCTAATTGAATGATAGTTTATTTGGTGTTTAACAGCATATCAACCCTTGTGGGTTATTTAAGGCCAAATCTTGTTAAAATCCGTAACAAGGCCGTTTGCATTTTACGTAGTGCTGATACTCTTGGTAAAGGTATGAATCCAACTATTCTCCCTCCAGCTATGGGTAAATAGAGCGGACTGAGCACTTTAATCTTGGAAAGGCAACCAGTCTAAGAAAAGGAAAAACTAAATTTAAACCTGTTAAACTGCTTAAATAGTTGACCTTGTGTCACATCCAGCTCATGAACAATAGGGTTAGGACAATCACATCAATGCTGACATGACCAGCAGATTGATTGGGGGGGGGGGGTCGACCACCTGTTTAGGCCAAGTAAGAGCCAAAGTAGAGTGTTGCAGGTCTAGAACTGCTCAGCCACCAGGATTTTGTCCTTAATCCTCATGGGTCGCCACCAATGGTCAACAAGTGGCCCCATTGAAGGGGGAGGGGGTAATCTCTTCAGGAGTGCACTGTATTCTTCTGCACCACTGACAGGGTGATTATAGTTTGGTTTATTGATTTTAACGGCATATCAACCCGTCCAGGGTTATATCATGCCTAGCGGTTGGGGTGTTTACATATTGTGTATTCATATATATACTTTTAGTAATTGGTTTTAACAATGTGTTAGCATTATTGGGAATTATATTGTATGGCATGGATTTGTTTCATGTCTATATTCTATGGTATAATTTTATTTCCCTTAAAAAGGAGAAAATATCCCCAATGTCAACATTTTCAAACAGATCCTTCATATTGTTTGCTTTAAAATAATGGTTTCTGATGGGAGCAAAAAATCTGCATTCCATCAATAAGTGTTTAACTGTCAGGGGTGTTTGACATGTTTCACATTGTGGCTGTTGTTCTTGTTTGAGTATATAAGAGTGTGTTAGTTTTGTATGACCAATGCATAATCGGGACATAATGACTTGTTCCTTTCTAGACTTCCTTAAAGTTGGTCTGCAGCCTCCCAAAGTCGGTTTGATTAGGAAGAGTTTATTGTGGATACAGTTATTCCAGTGTTGCTGCCATTTTGTATGAAGGAATGAAAGTCATATCACAAGGGTTTTTTACTTCAGGATGAATGTATGGAATAGCATAGGTCATTCATTTACTGGTCTGGCCAAGAACCTTTCAGCACTGATATAATCTCAAACTTCTGAGTAATAGCAATAATTAACTACAAATCAAGGAAACAATAATGCCTTTTCTTTTCTTGCAGACTTGCAAGTATTGGTGACCAATAGTCTACAGCAGGGCGTGGGGGTGGGGGTGGAGAGTACGGTTGCAGTGGCAAGGATCAATGGCTGAACAAGACTTGAGAGAAAAAAAAAAAGATAGAAAATAGATTTTGGCTGGCTGAAGACCAGTCAGTCAGATGCTGGACTCGGACAGCAGCCAACTAAGAGACAAGGCCATACAACCAATAGCCAACCAAGCTAAATATATTAGCATAGGCAAGATATACATATTCTGTAAACTAACAGAAACCGGATCCAAAACTAAATTAGTTTCATTCATAACTCTTATCAAAAATGGAGATTGCGTGTGTGTCTGTAACCGAAACTATGTCACAATTCCCTTTGTTATTTACATTATATTCTGAATGGTTATTGAATAATATTAAAATAAATCAATTAGCATCTTATTTATTAACAATGTCTCTAAGGTTTAGCTGATATAGATTTACCTCAAAACCTTTACATAATATATGGTGTGGTTAATTTGCATACTGGTTTTAACAAAACAAGGTTTGATAAATAATTATTTTGTGTTATTGATCTAATATTGTTTCATTCTTCAACATTAAAATTAATCCTATGAATAATTTTATATAGAAACCAATTAAAACTATATTTTTATATGCATTCTTATTTAATTTTGTTAGTCTTTCTAATTTAATACATTTTATTACATTAAAACTTAAATACTTACGCCAAGAGGATACATATTCTTGCTAGTTTAAGCTAATAATATTCCAATAATTTAGAATTCAAAGTCATTGAACACATTAAAAAGTTTTGTGTACCTACTTTCTGAATAAACAAACATTATACGACCAGAGCATAAGAGAATTAATATTTGACTACTGTAGTAGGAGGGTAGTATACAATAAAAATATAGTAATCAGGGCGGCCTAACATCTGTATCAGCCATACAGCAAGGGAGTCTATCTCCTTTTCACTAGTGCTAGACCAAGGAGAATATTTTAGCATCTGAGGTGGGGCATCACACCTACCATCAGCTCCTCACTTTACCACACAGATTCCTGTGCTATTCATACGCTGAGGGCTGGTATCGAACCAAGAACCTTGTGATTCTTAGCCGAACACTACCGACTGAGCTGAAGGGGCATATATCTGGGTGAGGCCAAAAACTGTTCAATCTCCAAATTGCCCATAACTGGAGGGAGAATTGGTTTCATACCTTTCCCAAGGGTATTAGCGCAATGTGAGATTCAAACAGCTTCGTCGAGGAATTGAACTCGGGTCAACGAGTCCATTTCCCATGACTAACCATTAGACTACGCACCTCCAATATTTTAGTATATAAGCCGCTTAAATTTATAGATTAAGCGAAGTCACATGATATAAACCTCAGCCAATCAACAGCCTGAATACATGGTTGGTTAACTACTCAGTTGGTGATACTGACAGATGTCCATTTACAATCATTGATGAAGGACCTGCAAGACTGAGGAGCACCATGGAACAACCAAAGGATTCTTCACTAAGGATTATGTTCTGCTTAACACAAAGGATCTCCACTGAACAAGTGTTCTCACTTGAAGCCTAAAGGATGGCCACAAAAAATCGTAACACCAACTACCTACCTCTTTTTAAGGGGGGGGGGGGCACATCCTGTCTAAAAGAGCCAAGACATTTATTTAGTATTATAGAGCATTTCCCTTTTTAAGGGTGGGTGGGAAGCACACCCTGTCTAAAAGGGCAAAGACATTTATTTAGTATTATAGAGCATTTCCCTTTTTAAGGGTGGGTGGGAAGCACACCCTGTCTAAAAGGCAAAGACATTTATTTAGTATTATAGAGCATTTCCTTTTTAAGGTGGGGGGAAGCACACCCTATCTAAAAGGGCAAAGACATTTATTTAGTATTATAGAGCATTTCCCTTTTTAAGGGGGGTGGGAAGCACACCCTGTCTAAAAGGGCAAAGACATTTATTTAGTATTATAGAGCATTTCCCTTTTTAAGGGGGAGCACACCTTGTCTAAAAGGGCAAAGATATTTATTTAGTATTATAGAGCATTTCCCTTTTTAAGGGTGGGTGGGAAGCACACCCTGTCTAAAAGGGCAAAGACATTTATTTAGTATTATAGAGTATTTGAGTCATTAGTATTTTGTTTATCACTTATAAGATTTACTTGACCAACCCTATTGAATAAAATAATGACATTATTGAATATCATCAGGTTGTGCTGACACTACAGATATCCACATAACTCTTGCCAATCATCCCTGGGAGGTACTCCGCACAGCATTCAGAATCAGCACAGAGCTGATTGATGTAAATTTTTGCTTGTCAGCCTACACAGATGTATCCATGTGTAAGTGTCCACAGGAGAATGTCACATTCATTGGTCGTTGCTTTTTCAGCAGTATCCAGTCATGCAGCCATTCAGTAGCACTGACACAGCTACAACTTGGAAGAGCTCAATTTATTTTATGGGAAAAGCATGGGCTACTATAGACAGATCAATCATATGGAAATCTAGTCTCCGATAAGATAAATAAACAATTTTTTAAAAAGTAAAGTCGTCGGGGCGACCTAATGTCGGTATCATCAGCCAATCAGCAAGGGAGTCTATCCCCTTTTCAATAGCGCTAGACCAAGGAGATTGTTTTTTTGCATCTGAGGTGGAGCGCCACACCTACCATCAGCTCCTTACTTTACCGCACAGATCCCTGTGCTACTCATACGCTGAGTTGGCGAGGACCGGGATCGAACTAGGAACCTTGTGATTTCTAGCCGAACGCTCTACCGACTGAGCTAACCGGCCCCTATATAAAGATAAATAATTGAACATAAAAACATTAAAAATTGCAATCCTCAAACTAATTTAACCCAGTTTCAAAATTTGTAAAAGAAAAAAAAAAAAAAAAAAAAAAAATATATAATATATATATATATATATATATATATATATATATAAATAAATGTAAAAAAATTTTTTTTAAATGAATAAATAAAAAATAAAAAAATCTAAAAATATTTAAAAAAAATAAATTTACATAATTAAAAAGAACCTTGAAAAGTTGACTAACATTTCAATATTTTTCATAAATTCTTTGAAATAACATCAAGAAAATCATTAGAAATATTTTAAAGAATAATAAACAATTGCAAAACAACTTGGATTCTGTTATATTCAACAAAATTTGTTTCAATGAAAAGATGATGCCCAAATACACCTACTTTAAATTTTTATAATCATATAATTGTTTATAACAGCATAATAGTGAATTTTTATCATTTACACACCTTAAATGTTTTTTGTTTAACAAATAAAACCTAAATGTATAAATTGACATAATCAAATATTTAGAGCCAGATCTATAGCTACAGATTGGGAAGGGGTGGTTTCAGGGAGTGCTTGACCTCTCCAGCATTTAGCTATTGTATAAAGATTCTAAGAGACTCCCCTCCATATTCTAAAATATTTGGTGAGAAAGAGAAAGCATAAAGTGAAGATAAAGTCCAAATACATAATTAAGTGCCAACATAAAGGCAGGATATTAATCCTGTTCATAATTAACTGCAAATAATGTACCCATATAGACAATGTATTTATGGTAAAACGATTAGGATGCGGGGGGGGGGGTACATTGTATACGTTGGTTGGGTTTTACAGCATGTCAACAACTTGGGTTATTTTGTGCCGAATACTTCTATTGGTAAAAAAAAGTGTTTAATGCTGACAAAGTTTTGAAATAATTTCATTTTTAATGGATAATACAATTTTGTTTATAAACTCATGTTTTCTATTTAACCCATAAATGGGACCCTAACAGGTACTACCACTCCGGTCAGAATGAACCAGGGAGCAATGGTGATGAAGGGGTGCTCCACATTCCTCAAACCTCCAAACTGGAACCTCACCATCAGATAGAGTTTAACGTCATTTCCAGGACATGTAGACCCGCAGCCACCGCCTTCTGGCACCCATATGATAAAAAGGGTCGGGGCAATCATATAGGTGCTAGGGCTCGACATGACCAGCCAATTGATCAGAGGGGGCGTATACTTTGTACCAAAAAGGTTGGTTGGTTGGGTTTTATGGCATGTCAACTCATTGGGACATTTTATGCCAAAAACGTTTGTTTTATTCATAGTTTTTTCTAAAACTCATTTTGTTCTATTTAACCAATAGATGGGATCCTAAGAGGCACTACCACTCCAGGTCAGAGTGGACTTGGGAGCAATGGTGATGAAGGGGTACTCCACATTCCCCAGACCCCCAGAACTGGAACCTCACCATCAGTTAGAGTTTAATGTCATACCCAGGACATGAAGACCCGCAGCCACTGCCTTCTAGCACCCATATGATAAAAAGGGTTGGGGATTGCCATAAGGGCAATAGGGTTGGGACAATCATATAGGTGCTAAGGCTTGACATGACAAATTTTCTAAATATAGACTCACACTGAGCTAATAACCAGATACACCAGAACTAACAGCTGTCCAAAATGAGGAAACGTGTTTTGTATAATGGTTAGCTAGCTAATCTAGTAGACTATTAGCATGTTTGATACTCACTGAGACCCCCCCCCATACTTCTGGCCTTGCCCCAGACTTTAGTAAACAATAGCTGTTCAAAACTATCGATATTAAAATTTGTACACATGTTGAATTTTGAAGACCTAATTTTAAGAGGAAAAAAAAAAAAAAAAAAAAAAAAAAAAAAAAAATGGAACGGTTGTAATTCAGGACATAATTGGAAGAAATATTGACTTCAAGAATTCTATGAATTAATGACTGGCCATAAATAAGTTAAAGTAAGGAGAGAGATAGAGAGAGGGGGGTGAGTACATGGAACATAATGAAAAGGGAAGAAAGAAAAAAAGTTAAAAGATTATAATACTTTTTACATTATTTTGCAATAGCACCGGGTTCAATACCAGCCCTTGCCAACTCAGGGATCAAGTAGCACAGGGATTTGTGCGATAAAGTGAGGAGCTGATGGTAGGCGTGGTGCTCCGCCTCAGATGCCAAAACAATCTCCTTGGTCTAGCGCTAGTGAAAAGGGGGATAGATTCCCTCGCTGTCAGGCTGATACCGACTTTAGGCCACCCCGACAACTTAAACATATCAAACGTAATATTTAAATTATCATACTGTGGTATATCCACAGGTCCTGCTAGTTATAGAATATCAAGACACTGCCTTGTTCCATGCCTATTAGTCTGCAGCCAAGCTAGCTTGAGTAAGGAAAAATTTAATCATGTTGATAAAAACATGACTAGCTAATGTTAGCTGACCTAGGATATTGATTTTGGCTGATTGGGGGGGGGCAGAAGTGCAGGGGCTGGAGTTAGGGGGAAGGGGGCGAGTTAGAAAAGACAGAAGGTTATAGTTAATTATCTGACACCCTCCAATCAGGTGAATTTCAGGATGCATACAAACCCCCTAATCTGAAACAGCTAGCCACTTGAAAATCAAACAGCCTAATAAGCTAAAAACAGAAGAGAGAAAGAGGGTGAGAAAAACAACAAAAAAAAAAAAAAAAAAAAAGATAGTTTCAAACAAGACATTACACCTTTGCCGAGAAGCACGCCGCATGATTTAAGCCAAAACATAAACACTACGCAGACATAATGAAGGAGACTGCAAAATAGAAAAAAAAAAAAAAAAAAAAAAAAAAAAAAGTCTTAGGCATGTGTAGTCTGCATCCCACAAGCAGCTCTTTATGACACCTTTAATTTCATGATTATACCAGAACAATAATTTTTATTAATATTTCCTTCATTGTCTTTCGTTCATGCTTTTTAGCAATCAAGTTTTGGTGTAGTTAACAATCACTTCAAAAGGACAATGAATGACAAATATTGAAAATGTCAAAAAAAATTTTTTTTTAATTAAAGAAAAAAAAAAAAAAAAAAAAAAAAAGATAGAAGGAATTGGAAATCAGAAGAATAGAAACCAAAGAGCATTATCAAAATCAGCTAGATCCAAGAAAATTCCTGGAGATCTGTAGTCACTCAAAATTTTGATTTAAAAAAAAAAAAAAAAAAAAAAAAAAAAAAAAATTTCCAAGACCAATTTTCTCATTCAAATTCATATAATTTCTAATATATGAATATGAATAAATGATTATTTTAAAGTTAAAGTCAGGGTGGCCTAATGTCTGCATGAGCTAGAGCTGTCAGGGCGGTTAAATTTGTTTTTTATAGGATTGAAGACATTATTTATCAGTCAGCCTTTGTATTATTCAAATTGAATTTCATATTTAAAAAAAAAAAAAAAAATTTTATTTTCTTTCCAACCTTATAAATATTTTTAAGACTGAACTAGAAATACGCAAGAAATTGCGAGTTGAACCAATTAAGGTGCAAATTTGTCAATGTCCACCGATTTCACCTAAAATGCTGGTAATGCTAACTGAAGACCTTATTTATCAATCAGCTTTTGTATTATTCAAATTGGATTGCTTTAAGCAATGAAGTCCAACAATAGGTTCATAAACTTCAAAAAGAAACCAATAATAAAGCTGTTTCATATCCATAACAATGAACACAGTAACAGATTGTAAGTAATATTGAATTAATTTATCTCCATAAATCAGACAATCAGGAAACAAATACACTTAATATTCAGCTCTGTAGTAGTGGATATAGGCATTGTTTTAATACAGTTTTAAGTGACTTATCTCTAGTCTGTAGGTTCAATCCCGGCCAAGAGCAACAGTAACAGAATATTTAACAGAGCTTAACATTTGTATCCAGTTATGGTTAACGGAATGAGAAACAGTCTACCCCATGCATTAAATAAAGGGTTAGGTTTGAAGTCCCGAGAAGGTTCTCAAGTTCAAGGAGGGGGCTCCCAAGTCTGACAAGAAATACTTGAAGGCTGGAGAGCACATCATCCAAAAAACTTCGCACAAATCTTATTATAATGGAGATTGTGGGTTTGTATGTCTGTAACCAAAACTATGTTACTATTCAAGTCACAATTCCTTTGTTATTTACATCACATTCTCCATGATTTTATTTTTATTTAAACCTCAGTTATTAATAAAATTGTTTTACATCATTAAGACTTTTGACCATATCTACATACTAATAACATGCAATTGTATTTATATATACAAGAAAATAGCAGTTTACAGTGTGAATTGAAAGGCTAATTTGCATATTGATATTAAAAATTTGATCTTAATAAATATATGCTTAGTATTATTGATTTCTAATTGTTTGGTTTTATATTAATAAATATGAGCAAAAATCTCAGGGATAAATCTTAAAAGAAATCCATTAACAAGAAGAAATAACTGTAATATTATCTTTACTTCCTATTTTAACTAAATAGCTAAATTAGGAAAATTTACCAATGAAAGATGGGAGTAATGGAAAATGATGGAAGAGTTAGTTTCAAAGCTGTTCTATTTTTCAATCATACCCCCTCTGTTCCAAATATTTTTTATCTGAATTCTTATTCAGTTTCATTAGCCTTTCTAATTTAACATTTTATTATATTAAAACTTAAATACTTGCACCCGGAGGGTGCATATATTTGCTAGTAACAATAAAGATGAAAGAATAGTCCAAATAATCCAAAATCCTTAAATACTTATCAATTTAGTAGTGACCAATCAGCATCATTTTACTGATGGTCAAAAAAACAAAACAAAAAGAAAACATTAGTAATTAGACTATAACCATTGTAATCTAATCAGACAAGAAAGCATTCATTTGTCCAGTAAACAAGTCCAATTGATGCTTCCCCATTTCAAAAAGTCACATCCCTTTTTTTCTTTCAAGCAAAATAAAAACCTTGTCCTAGATAAGTCACATAACTGTTATAAGATTTAAGGTGCATTAATACTAGTATGTTAAGTAGACAAAGCTTATTTGGGTTATGTACCAATCACTTTGTTTTATTGTTTTGTCTTATTCCTCTGCCCCTTATCTTTGTGATATCTCTTATTATAATGGAGATTGTGTGTGTGTGTGACTGACACCAACATCACAATTTCCTTAGCTATTTACATCATTAGGGTCTCAATGTAGGCCTTAGTTTTATAAAAACTTCACATGAAAAAGAAAATGGCGTTACTTTTTGACTCGCTCTTGTATCAAGTATTCCTATCCAATACAATTTTCAAACAGACCTTTTTGACCTATAGATGAAACCCAAACAGGCAGCTGGACCTAAGATTAATGGCAATGAAATGGTATTCCAGACTCTCCAGGACTGGAACCTCACTAATGGATGCAGCTTAGTGCATTTGGATTCAGAGTTTTCCTTCTCCTAGGCTGGTTGCATAACCAAGGTTAAATAGCTCAGTATGCTCTGCTATTAATCCAGTTGAAAAAATAGTCAGATGCATACCTTTCCCAAGGGTATTAGCACTATTTGAAATGCAAACAGCCTCATCCAGGATTTGAAGTCTTGTCTTCATAACCGAGTTTGACATGTCAATTTTGAAGACAAAATCAAATCTATGCATATTCAAGTACTTCCTCAGACCCCCACCCCCACAACTAAAATAGTATCTGTACTGGGACATCAGTTGCACTGACATTTTTCGCCCACAGCCACCTTCCCCCTTCGGACACAAAAGCTCAACTTTGAAAGCCAAGAATATGAAGTGCACTAAATAGGTTTTCTGTTCAAGCGGCCAGGCTTTGAGATGACAGGTGTCTACGGCAACAAAGCGGATGCTGTCATTAGGAAGATACGCCAACAACTCATGAGATACACACACACTTTTTTTTTTTTTTTTAAGACGGGCATTGACCCTCCATATTGTGCAAGAAAACACTGTGCTGTGATCATTTCTCTGGCTGGTGGTATTTGACTCGTTAGAACAAGTTTCACTTTTCTCCCTTTTTCTATTTATTTACCTATTTTTTTAATTTTTTTTTTTTTTTTAAATTTAAAAACCTGACTTTAAAGTTGTAGGATTTGGATTTGTTTATTTTATGGCATATCAACCTTTTCTGGGTCATTTAATGCCAAGTTGCTTACAGCACCTGCTATTACTTAAATTGCCACCCCATTTAAGTATTGTACAAAATCATTGCTGCTCAACTTCAGTGATCTAATAGGAACCGGTGCTTTCAATGTGACTCAACTGTAAGCACATGATAGGGGGAAAAAATGGTTTGCAGGTTGATTTTGAAGGCTTATCACTGAAGGGAGAGAAGGTAACGAGTATGTTGTTCATTTACCTGTATTTTTATTTTCTTGATATTACAGGATCAATATCTCATCTTCAGAAGACCTTGGAGCCCATAAACAGGTGTTCTAGGTTGTCCGTATTAATCCATGTTAGTGTGGAGGTAGTAACATGTGTATTTCTGTAATTGTTTTTAACAAAAGCTTAAGAGAAAAGCTAGATAGGAACTACACAATGTTGTGTGCTGCCTTGAACAAATTTAATAAGCTGAACCCCACAAAAACTTAATTATGATATAGATAAAATTATATCAATCTTTAGCACCATCTCTGATAGGATAAAGCAAGAATTCTTCCAAGCTGTAGTCATGCCAGTGCTACTGTATGGCTGAACTACTCAAACTTTAACAAAACGCTTACAGAAAAAGCTAGATGGGAACTACACAATAATGCTGCATGCGGTTTTGAACAAATCTTGGAAATATCCCACAAAAAAAAAAAAAAAAAAAAAAAAAAAAATTTTAAAAAAAAAAAAAAAAAACTGTAGGGCCACTTGCCTCCTATCATACAAACCATCCAATTATGACAAGATTGCTGGAGAAGCAAAGATGAACTCATAAATGATATTCTCCTGTGGACACATACACATGGCTGCCCCAGCGTAGGCTGGCCAGCAAAAACCTACATCAATCGGCTCTGTGCAGATTCTGGGTGCTGAATGGAAGACCTGCCAGGACAATGACCAATAGGGACAGAGTGGTGAGAAAGTTATGTGTATCCATGCTGTCAGCACGACCTGATGATATATAGATAACTATTGTACTACTATCAGTCAAAGTGCATGCGTGTGAATGTGTTAAGTATTCCCGGGGGGGGGGGTAAAACAACATTCAAAACTACAAGACTAATCTTGTTCACTAAAAGGAAAAGTAGTTAGTAACATAATACAAAAATCAGGTTTAATTGACCTTAAATCTAAATTTTAAATCTGGTATTTTGCTTCTGGCTATAAAATATGAGAGTAAATATTAGATTATTTGAAAGCTCACCACAGGGAATCCAAACAGAGTTATTTCAGGTTGTATTGTAGAGAAAAAAACTTAAACTGCAGACATCAGGGAATGTCTTAACTTTGGCCTGTTAAAGTACTGGCATAGTTATGTCATTAATTAAAAAAAAAAAAATTAAATTAAAAATAAAACTTTTTAAAAAAACGAGGTGAATTGAACATAGGTATTTGGTGCAATGGTCATCACAGGAAATGATGTAGTGACAAATTCAAATCCTGGACAAGGCTGTTTGCATTTCACAGTGCTAATACCCTTAAGAAAAGTATGAATCCTATTATTTTCTCTCCAGCTATGAGATTGGTATGACCAATCTAGGAGAAGGGAAAATTGAATTCAAACCTGTTAAACTTTGCTTATAAATTGAATGTTCATGCAGAGGGGTTGGTAAATACATAAATTCAACAGGTAAAAATGAGCATAACATTTTTTTTAAGTAATCAAATAGCTAAAGTAAAATAACCAGTAAAATAATTTTTTTTAAAAAATAATTTAAAAAAAATTAAAAGCAATTAGGTGGTTAGAGCAAAAGTTTTAAAGAATGTAAACCAAGTAATTTCATTGTATGAAAGATACAAGTAAATTTGCCAGGGTGGCCTAATGTAGGTATCAGCCAGACAGTGAGGGAGTCTATCCCTTTTTCACTAGTGCTAGACTGAATAGATTTTTTTGCATACAAGGTGGAGTACCACAGCTCCTCACTTTACCACACAGATCCCTGTGCTACCCATATGCTGAATTGGCAACGGCCGGTATCGAACTAGGAACCTTGTGGTTTCTAGGTGGACGCTCTACCAACTGGCTAAACCAGCTCTTATAACAATCATCCCAAATAATAGTCTTCCAAAATAAGCAAGGACTGTAGACACTAATACTTTCGTTAATTCATATTTCAGGCATTGTTGGGTGGTCTCCCTTTTCCTAATTGATCATCAGTTCTAATTCTACATGGCGCTGCAGACAGGATTGAGTGAGGACATGTGGACCAAATTGTTTTCCGATGCCAGGATCCCACAAGACATCGCTGCTCAGTACCTCAGCTCATTCCAACAGAATCGAATCACCATGTCAACATTATCAGAACTTGACAAGGATGCACTGACTGAACTTGGTGTAAACACTCTTGGCAACAGACTTGCAATCCTCAAACTGGCACGGTCATTTTCATCTCAACCCACTACTCCTGTTGTCCCTTCGGTCAAGGATACTTCAGCAAAAGTCAAAGCACCATCAGTTTCTACAGAAATGACCAAGCCAGTTCCGCATGGACTGGGGAATCTACAAGAACATTACTGGAATTGAAACCCATAAATGATGTCTTCCGATGGAAACCAGCACATGGGCTCACCAGTGTGGGTCTCCAGTAAAGACCTACATTGACCAGCTCTGCAGATACTAGATGCTGCACAGGACAATGAATGATAGGGACGGTTGGTAGAGATTATCATAGATATCTGTGCTAATAGCGCAACATGATAATGATAATCTATATGGCCAGACGTATTTATCGACAAGTTTTGGAGTTGGCCTAGTGATTAAAGGCAGAGAGAAAAATGGAATCTGCAAACCAGGTTCAAATCCTTGCTGAGACAATGGATGCTATCTTCAAACCAATGACTTTCAAAAAGTCATCAATCCATTATTATGTGGAAGTAAATAACTAGAAACAAACAAACATACACATATACACACATATACATACATATACACACATATATATATATTATATATATATATATATATATATATATATATATGGGCAGTTGTGTGTATGTCCGGCTGAAACTACGAAAATAAAATAATCAACGACAAAGTAAATACATATACTACGCGGACTTTACCACCACTCGTCCTTTGGGGCGGGGGTCCAGTGTGCTACGACCACTGGATCAGGTTAAGTTATAATTAATAGCGTCGATCCCAGGGGGCTCCCCCCCTGCCTCATCCCACCTTCTACCCAGGCGATGCCGGGTAGCCACTTCTAGTCAAAAATAGTAGTGACTACTATTTACTGTTAGTATCATAATGAAGTACAACCTATTGTGTTACTAGATGAGGAGATGTGCATTGTTGATTAATTCCCCATTCACCAGAGAAATACAATAAAGGGAAATTACTCAGCATGACACTCAAAAGGATTTAAGAGGATTAAGTTTAAACCAAATGTGAAATTTAATGTCATTAAGGCTGTCAACTTAATGCAGTCAAGTACATTTATTAAGAGAACTATACATCGTAACATTGGCCTAACTGATCAAACTTACATTTTTTTAAGGTACATGTTGGTGACCACCTCCAATCTCGCCGACTGGAACGAGACCGCAGGGTGACCATCTCCAATCTCGCCGACTGGAACGAGACCGCAGGGTGACCATCTCCAATCTCTCGCCGACTGGAACGAGACCGCAGGTGACCACTCCAATCTCGCCGACTGGAACGAGACCGCAGGTGACCACCTCCAATCTCGCCGACTGGAACGAGACCGCAGGGTGACCATCTCCAATCTCGCCAACTGGAACGAGACCGCATGGTGACCATCTCCAATTGGATTTCCAATCACAATGAAGGAAACTCATGGAAAATATATTGATCTTGTGAATTATGGATAATTGAATTGTCCAATACTTAGCTGGTACTAAATGACTCAAAGCATCTTTATATTTCTTGAATTGTTCACAGAAGGATTTGACCTTTATTTTTTTTTTTTTGGCGTGATGTTGAAATTCTTGAAGACATTGTCGTCATTAATCTAAAGTCTGTAGTAAACCTTTCGGGCCTCTGTATCTGATGGCTTCAGCCACTGGACCCGGAATTCAAATAAACGGCATGATCCCAGGGGGCCATCTCCCCAGGCAACACCCGCACCCTTGATTTAAAGGGGCGGGGTTAGGTTTATTGCCCAGTGCCAGAGCCACCCCTTCAGGAAGAATGCCGAGAGGATCCATGCATTTTTTGTGCCTGACATCCGACGAGTTTCAGTTCGTGGGTAGCCCCATATTAATTGAACCTTTGTGTCTGACCGGCATGGGGTGTGTGGAAAATACCCAGTAGAAGCACACACGCCAAGGAGCGCACTATGCACGCACACCAAAGAGTGCACCAAGCTTTGCCATGCATGCATGCCATAGAGGGCACCAAATATGCATGCCAAAGAGCACAGCAGCAAACACTACCATTCACCAATTAAATTCAGTGATGAAAATCTTAAGCAAAAAAACAATTTCCCAAATAAATAGATCATTTGATCAGCAATGAAAAGAGTTTCTTAGCAGAAGGAACAATTGTTGAATCATTTCAAATTTGACTCCTTGTCTTACAATTAAAGTATTCAATTAAACCTTTGAGATTTAACATCACTTGCTTTTTGTTTGCCAATAACATTGTCCATGATGGTTTCTGGCAACTAAAATTACACCACAAATTGGCAAAATATTGCATAAACTTAAGAGAATAAGACCAGATAAGTTCTTAGAAAAAATAATTGTATCAATATTTTTTCTAAGAACTTGACTTATCGTATTTAAAAATTGATTTTCATTTATTTTTAAACACAAAGTTTGTTGGATTGCTTTTGGCCTTATCTGGTCTTTTCTTAAGTTAAAGGCTTAGATCATTTCTGTATGATCTAAGCCTTTAACTTAAAGGAAAAGTATCTAAGGATTCTTTAAGATCTGAACCATAAAAATAAAAAAATAAAAAAGGCTTTCTTACCTCAAAATACATAACATGCAACAGCAGCAGTATTTTTTGACAAAGAAAACTAAAATTATCTGGCTCTCATTTTTAAAAGAAGTCAGGTGCATTGATTAGACAGTCAGCTGTAGCTTGCTATAAAAAAAACTGGGGGAAATTTTAAGAGAGACGTTTTCACACTTTATATAGCAAGTTGGTCGAGTGTGCATAAATACAAGAAAGGTGTTTGAAAGAGACATTTGCTGTTAGAGGATTATTTGTCCCCTGTGGATTGGTATTCCGGTTTTCTGGTGTTGGATTAGTAGGGAGAGACATTTGATTACAGTAAACAAAAATGTATTTACCCAACCTTTCCAACACAGATTGTATGTGACACAAGGTCAATTTTTAAGCAAAATAGTACTGGTTGGAATTGTGTTTTTCTTTCTCCTAGACTGGCTGCCCTACCAAGGCTAAAGAACCAAATCTGACCCGACTATTTACCTATAGCTGGAGAAGGAAAAGATGGATTCAGGCTTTTCCCCAGGGGCATTAGCATGAAGTAAACATTCTTGTCCAGGATTTGAACTCTGGTCGCCAATTCCATTTTCTAAGATAACTATTAAACTAAACCCCTCTACCCAAGTAATTATTTATTAAACATGGTTTTATTAAAACCGATATGAAAATTATTCACACCATATACTATGTAAATATCTATATCTTAATGATATACAGTACACATCCCAGGATTTTAAACACACAATATGGGCCGTTTTGAGGCAAATCTATCTCAGCTAAACCTTAAAAACATTGTTAATAAATAAGATGCTAATTAAGATTAAATAATAATCATTTAATAACCATTGAGAATATAACAAATAACTAATGGAATTCTGGTGGTGGTGACAGTTTTGGTTACAGAGATGCACAATCTCCATTATAATAAAATGTCCTGTAAAAATGCATGAACCCAGTCCTCCCTGTATTCTATTCCACTGCCAGTTACACTGATAATGATCTTCATTACATCACATGAGCGTAGAAAACAGAAGACAATGCTGTGTAATATTTTCCAGTTGTCACATAACTGACCCAAGTTCACATAGTAAAATTAAATCAGACTTGATGGCATTTGGTGTTGACAGATTGAAGACAAAGTAGGGGATGAGTTATAGGTGTCATTCAGGTTTCTGTGATACCAACTGCTCTTGATAGTTTGGTTTTATGGTATATCAACCGTTATGGGTTATCTAATGCCAAGATCTGTAAGCAATAAGTATTTTGTTTATAAAGTATGTTGGTCAACCCTAGGGATATTCCATGCCAAAGACGCTTTGTTCTATTCATTTTTGTTGGGTATTCAATTCTTTTTAAAAACATTTTTTAGACTCATGTTTTTATCTATTTAACCCATAGATGGGTTTGGTTGGTTGGTTGGGTTTTACGGCATGTCAACCCCTTGGGTCATTTTATGCCGAATACTTCTATTGGTAAAAAAATTGTTTAATGCTGACAAAGTTGTGAAATAAATTAATTCTTAATGTATAATACAATTTTGTTTATAAACTCATGTTTTTCTATTCAACCCATAGATGGGACCCTAACAGGTACTACTACTCCGGGTCAGAGTGGACCAGGAAGCAATGGTGATGAAGGGGTGCTCCACATTCCCCAAACCTCCAAAACTGGAACCTCACCATCAGATTGAGTTTAACGTCATTCCGAGGACATGTAGACCCGCAGCCACCGCCTTCTAGCACCCATATGATAAAAAGGGTTGGGGCTTGCCATAAGGGCAATAGGGTTGGAAAATCATATAGGTGCTAGGGCTTGACGTGATCAGCCGATAGATGGGACCATAACAGGTACTCCCACTCCGGGTAAGAGTGGACCGGGAAGCAATGGCAATGAAGGGGTACTCTACAATACTCAGAGCTTCAGAATTGGAATTTCACTACTAGATGCAGTTTAACGTCATATCTAGTTCCCTCAGCCACTACCTTTTTAAGGGTTGGGAGTTGCCATAAGGGCATTATGGTCGCGACAATCATATAGGTGCTAGGGCTCGACTACGTGCCGATTGATTGGAGGAGGCCTCTCCAACCACCCATCTAGCCACAAGTGGAGTGGTGCATGTCATGAACTGCTAAGCCCTCAAAATTCCATCCTTAAGCATCAAGGATCACCAGCCACAACCAACAGGTGGACCCATTGAGACTGCAGCCAACAAACATTTCAAGATATTTGGTTAGCTCAGTCGGTAGAATGTCAGACTAGAAACCACATGGTTCCAGGTTCAATACCAGCCCTCGCCAACTCAGAATTTTGGTCATTTATGAGGAAGTGCGTCCCGGTCTCCTACCTCAGAAATTGCTACCCGGTGACTATTAAAATAACGTCCCCAGCTATGTCGTCTCAGTGGTGTTACTTGAAAGAAAACAACCAACTTAGGGCGTTAAATGTATTTTAAGGGGGGGGGGGCTTCTCTTTTTTTGTCGTAATTCTTATTTATTTATCGTAATTTGTTTAGAAATTTATAGAAATTTGTCGTAATTCTTGTTTATTTATAGAAATTTGTCGTAATTCTGTTTATTTATAGAAATTTGTCGTAATTCTTGTTTATTTATAGAAATTTGTCGTAATTCTTGTTTATTTATAGAAATTTGTCGTAATTCTTGTTTATTTATAGAAATTTGTCGTAATTCTTGTTTATTTATAGAAATTTGTCGTAATTCTTGTTTATTTATAGAATTTTCGTAATTCTTGTTTATTTATAGAAATTTGTCGTAATTCTTGTTTTTATAGAAATTTGTCGTAATTCTTGTTTATTTATAGAAATTTGTCGTAATTCTTGTTTATTTATAGAAATTTGTCGTAATTCTTGTTTAGATATGAAGATGGATATCTATCTATCTATCTACTTCAATTTGTTCATTTTTTACTTTGTTTATATATATCTATCCACCCATCTCCATTTGTTCATATCAAAAAGAGAAGCCCACCGACTCTAAAATACATTTAACACCCTAAGTTGGTTTTTTCTTTCAAGTAACACCGCCAAGACGACATAGCTGGGGACGTCATTTTAATAGTCACCGGGTAGCAATTTCTGAGCCAAGAGACCGGGACGCACTTCCTCATAAATTACCCCTGATTTCACTAAGGCAAATGAGGATTCAAGTTAGGATCTCACTCAAAAGATACTTTATGATTCTCCCACCATCTACCATCTAAGAGGAAATAGCAGGGCAGACTGGGCTCTAACCTTGTCAACCAGTCTAGAAGAAAAACTGAATTCAAACCTGTTAAACCTCACTTAAAAGATAGACATTGTCTTACATCCTGTTCATGCAGAATAGTTGATAAACATACGCACTAACCCTACTGGTTAAGGTCATGGGAAATGGACTCATCGCCCCAAGTTCAAATCCTGAATGTGGTAATTGAATTTCACTTAGCGCTAATACCCTTGGGAAAGGTATGAATCCTACTCTCCCTCCAGCTATGGATAAATAGTACGGCAGACTGGACTCTTTAACCTTGGTTAGGCAACCGGTCTAGAAGGAAAACTGAATTCAAACCTGTTGAACTCCGCTTAAGAAATTGACCTTGTGTCACATCCTGCTCGTGCGGAGGGGTTGGTAAATATATATATGTACTAACCCTCAATATTGTAAAAATGAGGACCCAAGGGAATTTTTGTTTACTATAAAGATAACAAAATTAGTAGAACCATTTTAGTCATTGAATGTCACTGGCAGATTCTTTAAGCTTAGATTACCAGGGGTTCTCAACCAAGGGCCATATTCCGCCCCCAGACCATATAACTTTTTGGGAGGGTCCTGGTGTAACATAATGGAGAGCGAGAGAGGCCACATATGTAATAGCTACGTATAAATTAGCATGAAAAATTTTTAGGCGGAATACAAGAATGAGGTGTAGATCAGCATGGAAAGTCTTTAAGATGAATCAGCCCAACGCCACAGGGCATTTTTCTACTGGTTGAGAGATGTCACATGCCATAGTGTGGAAGAGTCGGAATGAAGAGTGAGAATGTGGAGTGAGTTTGGAATGATGTGTTGACAGAGTGAGACATTGTCTCTCACTCAGGAGAGTTTGACTTTAGGAAAAATAAATATCTCATGAGAAAAAAAAAAAAAAAAAAAAAATAAGTCGCCTTGTGTTATTACTAAAAACTATAAATGGTACGAGGCAAGATGTCCTCCAGCATCCCAAATTGGTTCCAAATGCAAAGCAAAGAATTGCCAGCCCACTCAACATCAAATCCAACAGCCAGATTCCAACATCTCCAAGTAGCACAGAAAATGAGATAAGTATACAACTATTATTTATATATGATACATAATCAGAACATTGCAAATGAGCACCGCCACATAACACAGGTAAGCAAAAAAATAATTATAAATATACAGTAGAACTTTTAAACATTGAATGGCTATCGGGGGTCCACCAGAGTAAAATAGGAATCAAAGCGATCCACAGGTAAAAAAAATGTTGAGAACCACTGCACTAAACTGTTGATGAAAGATCAATTCCCAATATTTAAGAATGGTGATACTGCAAAAACCTTCAGAACTACATTTACAAATAGTCCCACAAACAGAACATATTCTTTGCAGATTAAGGATGGTCCAAAAGTCTTGTCACTCCTACCAAAATAAGTAAGTAAAGTCGTCGGGACGGCCTAAAGTCAGTATCAGCCAGTCAGCGAGGGAGTCTATCCCCTTTTCAATAGCGCTAGACCAAGGAGATTGTTTTTGCATCTGAGGTGGAACGCCACAGCTACCATCAGCTCCTTACTTTACCGCACATGCTACTCATATGCTGAGTTGGCGAGGACTGGTATCGAACTAGGAATCTTGTGTTTTCTAGCCGAACGCTCTACCGACTGAGCTAACCCGGCCCTTAACTCCTAATTAGTAAAGTTAAGTGGAGTGGCCTATTATTGGTATCAGCTGGACAAGAGAGAGTCTATCTCCCTTTCACTAGCACTAGACCAGGGAGATTGTTTTTGCGTCTGAGGTGGAACACAATACCTACCATCAGCTCCCCACTTTACCATACAGATCCAAGTCGTGGTACTCATGTGCAGAGTTGGAGAGGACCAGTATTGAACCTGGAAATTTATGGTTCCTAGGCGGATGCTCAACCAACTGAGCTAAACTGGCTCATATTTGCTCTTAACTATAATTACAATATACAAGTCTCTGGAAATTAAATATATTTACTGTAGCATTTCAAAGGCGATAGGTGAATCAGAGTTTGTCTGATAGTCAGCCTGGTGAGGGAGTATGATATTGAAAGACCCAAAACTTCCCAGTGACCCAAGCAAATTACATCACAGACGACACCTACCAGTGCCCAAAACGTAGTAAGGAGCATATATTTGAAGTATTATATATTTACTTAGCTATATAAAATGATTTGTTAAATTTATATTTATTAAATATAAATCATATTTACTTTGATTTATCAATTTTTTTTTTTTTTTTTTTTTTTTTTACATAGGGATTTGAATGGGGCATCCTGTGAGGATCTGCAAGACTAACTTTATTGCCCACCACTACCCTCTACCCAGGCAATTCCAGGTAGCCATTTCTAGTTTATTTCCTTGCAGATTTCTTAATCCATGTTTTTATTAACTTTTCCTACTTTAAACTGCTGACTCAGCTCTCCCACCACTGCAATCCACACCCAAGCAAAGTACTAAAACTGATGGTTAGTTCATTAGAATTGAGTAGAAGGATTCAGATTACAATAATAATAGGACTTTATTTGAGTTCAGAGGTGAATAGATAGTAAACTTTGAAATATCCCATCATACAGGTAAAAATCACCAAGAAAATTTGGTACAACTGCAAAAAAAAAAAAAATTTGGTAGGCAAAGAGTTAAAAACAGCTAAAATTTATGGTCTCTATAAAATTGTTTGCAAGGTCATTTCTTGAAGTGTGGAATTAATTTTTATGTCCCTAACTAGCAGATTCAATTTGATCAAAAATATAATAAATCCTTCTACAGGATGGCCCGAAAGTCTTGTCACCCCTATATATATTTTGAACTTTCATTGTTTTAATATTTTTCAAACACTCTCGTAGGATGTGACATAAGGCCAATTTCAATGGTAGAGTTGACCAGGTTTGAATTCAGAGATTTCCATACCAAGGTTAAAGAGCCCAGTCTGCCCTACTATTTACCATAGCTGGACGGAGTAAATATCTACATATACATATTAGCTCAGTCAGTAGAGTGTTCGGCTACACAAGGTTTCTAGTTCGATACCAGCCCTCGCCAACTCAGCGTATGAGTAGCATAGGGATCCGTGCTGTAAAGTAAGGAGCTGATGGTAGGTGTATCGCTCCACCTCAGACAAAAACAATCTCCTTGGTCTAGTGCTAGTGAAAAGGGGATAGACTCCCTCGCTGGTGGGCTGATATCGACTTTAGGCCACTCCGACGACTTTACTTACACTTGATTAAAACTGATGGATAATTCAGAACCTGATAATTTAGGACCTACACAGTGGAATTGGTGCATGAAGTAAAAAAAAAAAAAAAAAAAAAAAAAAAAAAAAAAACAATAAAAGTTCAATGAATAAACTTGAAATATAGATAAAGTTCAAAAGGTTAAGATTTGGGAAAATTATTTTTGTTATTCATAAAAATAAAAAAATATTTAGAAATTGTCATTGATTTTTCTTCAGATCGTCAGTTATTTAGGTTGCGTCATTGTCTTTTTATTGACCTTAAGGCAGTGTATCGCACCACATGTTTATAAGAGTACTTTATTTTTTTTAATCTTTAAATTTTAAATAAAGAAAAACACTTTCTAGTTTATTCAACGATTTTACGTTAAAATAGTTCAGCCTTAAAAATGTATAGTCTAAAAAATAAATAAATAAAAAATAAGTCGATACACGGTTATTGAAAATTTGACCTAAAAGGTTTAAAGGGGTGTGGATATTTCACCGATATTTCTCGTATATTTTTTGCGCAAAATAATGATTTTTAAGATTAACTTTCGTATTCAGAGGTAAAATCTGAAGAAAGAAAAAAAAACACTTATTTCAAAAGATAAGTAAGAAGCAGTTATTATACACCAGCACATGTATTCAATCAAGGAGGGTGGGTCCACACCCACGACAGTGGGTGGGTGTGTAACATATTTACGAAGTGATACGATTTTAACAAGTTATAAAACGAAGCGATAAAGCTTTTAAAAACAATAGCAGCATAAACCTATTTATTTAGAGAATGACGTGTATCTTAAGTAGAGCATTCAATGGTGAAGAAGAAAACAATTCGCTAGAGAGACGGAGGGGAGGATATTTTTCAATCCCTCATACACGTGTCCTTAGGCCACTAATATACTCAAACTAATCACCTGGCCTTTTATTACCCAGAAAAAAAAAGTTATAGGAAGGGGGAGTTAAGAATATATATTTAATTATTTTTTTAGATATACAGAAAACTCCAGTTAATAGATTAGAGCTTGGGACAAATTTATCACTTCTCACATGACGTAGTTTTTTTATTTTATTTTTTTTATTACTACTACTTAAAATGAAGCAAATTAAGCCATATTTATCCACATGGGATGTTTTAAGTCATAATCTACACGACATACGTTCGTATTTCTTGCAGCATATAAATATTCCATGACTCAAAATATATTTTTTAGTATAACAATAAAAATGTGACGAATAAGGTCAATGCAGTTTTTTTCCACCAAGTAAGAGTAGTATAAACATCACTAATAAAATAAATATAAACAAAAGTAATTCATGGAAGCCAGTGTAATGCTTATATATATATATCATTTTAATTAGTAATTGAGCAAATAAGGTTAGACAAGGTTGCAATAGCATTCTTTTATTTCTAATTACATTTTACTCGAGTCTAATATGCTGACGCGTGGGTTAGAAAAAAAAATGAGAAAAAAATCTCGTTATAGAGGAAGACGTAGTGATCTCCCCTTGATCTATAAAGCACTTCAAGACTGCATTTTGTATTATTTCTTAAGTTTATCGATCTGATATATGTAGAAAATAAATGTAATAAGATTTAAGATTAAAACTATTAAAAAACAATATCTATATTTTACGGAATACATACCGTATAAAAGGAATATCTATAGATATCCGATATCTCTACCCACATCCCACTAGAGAGGCATGGCAAGTTATTCACACGACACTACAGGTCACAAGAGAGGAAATTTTTTTAGTAATTTACGAAATTAAAAACGAAAAAAAAAAAAAAAAAAAAGAATCTAAAACTTAAGAAAAAGAAAAAACTTTAAAAGTTCTAGAAAAGTTTTTAATAGATTAAAAATATAGTCAACTTGTTTGAATAAAGCAGTCTTTAAAAAAAAAAGAAAAAACACTGCAATACTCTCGACTAGATTACATAATAATTAGCTATAAAAAATATCAATAAGACTAACGCCAGATTAAATGAAACAAACTAGTTCTAAATGCAGTGCATAATAAAATCGATACTCCTCAAGTCATACTCTATTGTCGATCAATAATAAGAAAAGGTAATATTCCAGGTTTTGGTTTTTGGTCAATTTATTTAAGTATCAAAATTTAATTATTTTTAATAAAATATAGTTCCGCTGCATTTTTTTTTTCTGTGCATCCTGGTCCTATACAAAAGAAAAAAAATGCAATCTCGTATTTAATGAATAAAAAATAAATATATAAACTGAATTTTAAATTTTATCTTTAAAATAACTGGGGGGGGAGAAAAAAAAAACTCAAGTATGTACGACGTACAGACGTAAGATTTAATTGATTTATTATTTTCAAATTTCCTTAAAGTAACTTTAGGAAATTTCAGACAAAGATCTGCCACGCATATACTAAAAATATTAGTATATAAAAAAAGTATGAATAATAAAAAAAAAAAAAAAAAAAAAGAAAGAGGAGGGTAAGAAAAGACGTAAGCAAGAAACCAAACGAAAGGACTGACACGAAATTAAAACAAAAAAAAGTTTGTCAATGATAAAAAGATCTTTTATAAAAAAAATAAAAAAACATTTATTTAAAAAGCTATATGAAAAATAGGAAGAATTTAAACGAGAGAAAAATTTAATTCATTAAATAGACGAATCAAAACAAATGTTAGCAAGATGAATACTAGAAGTAGTAATATCAGCTGTTCGGGGGGGGGGGTCATGAAGAGTGTGGGGATATATTGTCCACGTCAATTGTTGGTAGACTAGTAAGGAAGTAAGTAAAATAATATTATTAGTAGTACAAAGTAGCTGCTTCTACCACTATACAGTAGCTAAAGCAATCTGCAGATACGTGTGGTGTGTGTATATCTAGTTTAAGTTTATATAAACTATGTTGGCATTATTGGTGACTTTAATACTACAGAAAATAAGTTAAGCGAAACTTTGAAAGTTTTTATTTTAAAGAATTCACATACACTATTATATACACTAACTATATTTTATTAAATGAAATTTGGAAGTTTGATATGTTATTTCTTCAGATTATTTTTTTTTTATAAAAAATAAAAAAATTGATTATTTTAAAATATGACCTTTCCTCAACATTCAACAACTGAGGTCCTATAATATATATTTTTAAAGTCATTAAATATGGGTTATATCCGGATTTATATTTTTAAAAGTTCAGGTTTTGCTTTTTTTTGTGTTTTGTTTTTGTAATAAAAAGATTGAGAGTTAAGTTTTATTTTAATGAAAATAAAATTAAAATATAACAAAATCACAATTTGGACCGGAACCTTAAGTCGAGAAAGAAAGAACCCCCTCGATACTTAAAAATAAAAATAAATGAAAATTAGGTTTTTTAAATTAATTTTTAAACAGAATTATAAACGATCTTTAAAAAGTTAAAAAGTCCAAATAAATTAAATTTGTTCGTAAAACTTGAGACTTTGAACATCACAGATGGCCGAACAACTAAGAAAAAGATAAATATATATAGATTTAGTATCCAAATTTCCCTAGAGGAAAGAAAAAGATATGAATTTTATTAAAAGAAAACTTATAAATTAGAGTTTAAAATATATTCTAAGTTATGAGAAATAGAAAATAAAATAAAAATTATATAAAATGTGGAAAACAAGATCAAGACTGGTAGCGACGTACTAGATAAATAATTTTATTTCTTCAACGCCATGTAAAAAAAGGGGAAGACAATATCTAAAAAATTAATCCAAAAAGAGAAAAATAAATGAATATTAAAACAACATTTAGAAAAAAGACAAATCATTCCTTTATTTTGTCGAAAAAGTAAAGAGTGACAAATAAAAGTAATGATTTTAGCACTTATTTTGTTCATTTTGTAAAAAAACCAACGAGAATCTGGTTACAAAGTGGGGGATCATTTTATAATGTATTCCTAATTATGAACGATCCCCCACTTTGTGACCACGCCATACAATGGAGGAACATATGACGATTACGAAAGAGAAACGAATATATTAAAGATTTGGACAAAAACTGAGAAAAGTCAAGAAAAATTATATCAAGTTAAAAAAATCTGAATTTTTACGTCTTAAAAATATTATAAATATTGTATTTACTCAACTTTTAAAAAAGCAACGTACAGGACACGATTTTCTTATATAAAAATTATTTTTTTTTAATCTTTGTTTTTAGATGTTAAATTAAAATTTTTCTAACTTAATGTTAGAAAAATAAACAGCAAATAAATAAATTGTTATTTTATGAATTTTAGTTTTAGAGTAAAAGACCAGGGATATTTTATTTTTTTAAATCGTAAAAATGATTTCAATTCCTCCCCTGACTGATACGACCAAGTAATAGAAAAATATCAACGTGATGGCAATTTATATATATATATATATATATATATATATATATATATATATATATATATATATATAAGTTATTAAAATGTCGAAAACACTACAGAAATATGTAAATGTGTGAAGTTTATATTTTCTAAAAATATTTTTAAAATTGCCTGCTTGAAAAAAAAATTTTTTTTTAAATAAATAAAATGAAATTAAAATAAATTCAGGATTATTAGTCCCTATAGGAAAAATATAAAATAACTACAATTACTTTTAATAATAATAAAACAGAGCTAGCTGCCCCACACAAGAATCGAACCTAGAAAACAGAATATATATATATTTTTTTTTTTTTTTTTTAAAGTCTTCATTTATTTTTTTCAACTTGGTTCCATGTTTAGGTCAGAGGTTACGTCCTTTAGTTTTTATATAAAGATAAATCAAATCTTTGACAAATTCAAATATTAATATCCAGACACCATAAAACAGATTTTAAATAAATATAAAACCATTCTAGTATATAATGGTATGTAGATATATATACATGTTTGTGTATACATATAAAATATTTACGTTAAATGAAAGTAAGTATTTCTCTTGTGTCTTGAGAAGATACAAGGGTTATAAAGTGAGGGAACAATTGTACATAATAAAACTTGGAGCCAGCCTCACCAAGAAAAAGACTTGGTTAATATTAAAAGTGACAAATTTTAGTTAATTTTATTAACTAAAAATTAACTATATATTTTTCAAGTTTTTATTTCAGATTAAACACAAAAAAGTAATCTAGATCTTTTTAGTCTAAAATCATTGTACAAGTAGCCATAACTGAAGTATGCAAGTGAAGACAAAAATATAGTCCAGTCACAAAAATACTTAGTTTCAGAAAATACATAATAATCTTTGTATTTTTTCTGTATAAATTAAGAACAAAATGGTTGAAATAATTTTTTCATACTTATATTTCTTTTAAATATTAAGTATTCATCATTAGAAAAGGACTTATTTGCAGTGGAATAAGGGGGGACATTTTCACAAAAACAAAACAAAATGGGTGATCGTTTTTTAATTACATTAACATTACAAATCAGACCCCCAGTTTATATCCACTCAAAAATGAGTTAAGGGAGCACTGTAAATGAGAGAGATAGGGGTGGCAAGAAAAACGAATAAAGAAGAAACGGGTAGAATTACGGGTTGATGGATGAAATGAAGGGTCAGAATTAATGTCTGAAAGATCAGGTTTGCTTTTAAAAAGATTAACTTACGGTGAGGGTGTCGTCCATAACCAGGGGAAGTTGTCGTCTTTCGAACTGGTAGTCGTCCGAGCGACACACAGCCACCAGTTTGGCCATGTTGTTTTTATAATAAAACGAAGGAAAAAAAGTTACAAGAAGAGAAGAAACTAATTTCTAACTCTCCTTTAGGAAAAAAAAAGAAAAAAAAAAGAACAACAGTTAATGTCTTTTTCTTTCCCTAGATTATTAGTCTCTATTTTTTTTTTACTTTTTCTTCTGGTCTGTGTCAACACCAGAACAGAAGAGAATCGCTCAAGAACTGATATAGGCAGCCCGTCCGAGAATTTAAAACTAAAATATATCACAGATTATTAATGTCATTCACTAAAAGTGACTGATCCACCACGCTTTCTTTACCGACTGAAAAACTAATAACAATAGATTAATGAGAGAGGGGGATTGATCAGGAGCAGCTGTTGGTAGAAGGGGGAGTAAAAAAGCATACAAGTGAAAGAAGGAGGAAGAGGTGTGTACCCCGCTCTAATGTTGTTTCTTATTGTAACTTGTCAGTTCTCTTTCCTCCCCTTCTTCCCTCTCTCTACAACATTACGCTCTCACTTTCCCTACGTCTTCCTCTCCCTTTCTTTATTTTACACACATATGTATATCTCTTTGGTTGTCTGTATTAAGTACCAACGAAAAAAACATAGAAATTAATGTATATAGTTACTTTTTTCAGTAACTTATAACAATATTGAATAATTAAGTAGATATTCTGAATATTCTATACATTTGTTTATTTTATTTATTGCAGTTATTACATATATATTGGCTTTTCTTTTTAATACTGTTTATAACATACTTCAAATATGAAGTATCTGGTAATAGTAAACAATAAACAAAACATTAACCAAATTACTTATCCTAGGATATTCTAATAGGTATAACTAAAAATTATACCCGTAATACACATGTTGATATTTACGAAAATGATATTCGTCTTATATAAGGGGAAAATAATGAGACACCCAGTGAGGATTCAACTCACTCCACTAGTAGTTTGATAAATTAGTTTGTTGACTTTCTTAACAAAGCATGTACTCAACATGTAGATATATATATATATATATATATATATATATATATATATATATATATATATATACAGGGCCGGAATTTCACTTGCCCTAAGTTATATGAAATTTGAGGCATCTCTCTAAAAAAAAGTTTGGTTAAAAAAAATGATATATATAAATATATATATATATTATATATATATTTTTTTTAAATTATATATATATGCATGTATGTATTAAAGAAGTTCACTAAAAAAAAAAGTGTGGGTAAAAAAATTATATATATATATTATATATATGTGAAGAAAGGAAGTGAATCCGACGGTATGTAGTATATTAGGAAAAATGAAAAAACACAGGTTTAAATGGGTTAAGTGGTGAGTTTATTGGCCGACGCTGCAGTGTTTCGATCTATTAATTAGATCATTTTCAGGGCATTTGTTGGTATACCCGCACTTTTTTAGTGAAGTTCTTCAAATACATATATATATAATGTATGTATATGATAAAGAAGATGACTTACTGGGGAATAGAATATCGAGTTAATTGCAACATCGACAGTCGATACAAATATTAACCAAATAAGTCAGGGTTATAAAGAATATGAAGTGCTCAATACATTAGTAGAGCAGATTTAGCAGAAAGTTATATAGATAATCTACTTAAGTTTCACCTAAAAGGATCATCCGGGTTTTTAAGGACTATAATTGTATTATTCCCTTCTGCAATTGTCTTTAATTAATCAATTTCTTGATTAATTCATTACAATTAACCCTGATGATCCTTTTTGGTGAAACTTAAGTAGGTCATATATAATATATATATATATGTATGTATATACCTTTCTACTATATATATGTGTGTGTGTGTGTGCGTGCATGTTTATGAATCTTTCAAAGCCTCCATGCTTCCTGTAGTCCGCCGACACTATACCTCATGCCCCTCTCCACACACATAAGTGCACACGCACACACATACATGCATATTACTACTGTAAAAGGTTCATGTTCCTGACATTAATACATTATTCTGTGTACTTGACATGAGACTTTGATGAGTTGTGGTGCACCTGACCACTGTACACAATAAATTTCATTATTATTATGTGTGTGTGTAATGAGCATTTCGGTTTTTATATATATATTGGATATATTAACCATCATCAGTGCAATATTAAAATAAAAATTAAAATAACATTAAAATAAAATCAAAAGAACATTTTTGAAGGAGATTAATAACACTGCTCCTTAGTATAAGACTCCCCCGCCCCACCCCACCCCAAAAAGGTGTCCTGGATGAGACACTAACCTGCATCCAGTAATGAGCCTCTTGTTCTGGAGCTCTGAGGAGTGTGGAGTATTCTTTCATTATCATTACTCCCAGATCCACTCTGACCTGGAGTGGTATTACCTGCTGGGTCCCATTAAATATATCTGTTTGAAAATTATTAGTATTGGATAGGAATATATTGAGCATATAAGTGTATGCAAACAAACAATTATCATTAAATAGAATTTAATGTTAGATAGGAATACTTGAAACCATTTAACTCTATGTAGATTATTTGTATTAAGAATAGTTACATGAAATAAATAGGAATAATTATTTAAAGCATGTAATTGTGTATAAATTACTTGTGTTAGATAGGAATACTTTATATCATATAACTGTGCAAAGAAATGATTATTATAGTAAATAGAAGTGAATTTTTAAAAAATGATTGCAATGGAACATTGAAAATATAAATAGTTAGGATTGCAATTTCTTTGAATTTTTTAGATGAGTCTTGATAATTTGATTATTCAGATAAAGGTGTTGGGTTAATACAGTTCTAAGTGACAATCATCTCTAGGCTTTAGGTTCAATCCTGGCCAAAGATGATAGTAATGTTGGGTCAGTAAAATGGTTATTCCTGTATATAGAGTGAGTGAGGGAGAGGCTCTGTGATTGGATATACCAATCACGTGATAGCCCAGAGTTTTGGCGCAATATCCAAAAAGTGGACAGACAGATTCCACCCGCGGTACCACGAGGCAACGAATTTGGGGGCTCAAGGAAACCACCCTAAGATATCTTCTCCAACACGCTGGTAAGTCCCTTAAACTCAACTTTATATACAGGAAGGACTTTATATTGTTGTTAGTTGTTTTATGCCTAGCAAATAAATTGTTTGAATTAAAGGAAATATTAATTCCTTTCTTGTTGTTGTTAGTCTTAGAACTGAATGTTATAATAACACAATAGTAACATAGAATACATAACACAGCTTAACACTTGTACCCAGTCATGGTAACGGAATGAGAACAGTCTACTACCATGGATTGAATAAAGGGTTTGGTTCAAAGTTCCGTGAAGGCTCCTGATTACAACATGAAGGCTCCCGAGTTCAACAAAAAGGTTCCCGAGTTTAAAGAGAAGGTTCCCAAGTTCAAAGAGAAGGTTCCCAAGTTCGAGGAGGTTCATGAGTCCAACAAGAAACACCTGAAGAAGGCTGGAGGGCACATCAGCCGAAATATTTTATGGCATATCAACCCTTTTTGGTCATTTAATGCCAAATCAAGTCCTTTTTGATAAACGAAGGTTGCTTACAGTACCCGCTGTTGCTTAAGTGGTCACCCAATTAAGCATTGAACAGGCTCATTGCTGTTTAACTCTTAACATCCTATACCACCCCATTCCACCCGGCCAGAAGTCACATTTGTTTTCCTAATACTCCCCAAACAATAGCCTTTGTTTAAATGTAATATTAAACATATTTAGCAGTCTTTGATTTATGGGAAATAACTGGTAACTTGAAATGGAAAGGACATTTTTAGCCATTTATTGATAAATCCTTATCAGAATGGGGCTCTGAACTTAGAAAATTCTCAACAGGATGTTAAGAGTTAACTTCAGTGATCTAGCAGGAACCAGTGCTTTCAGCATGAATGAGTAATGTTTGATTATGATAGAGGAGAAAAGAGGGAGGAATAGAAAAGAAGAAGTGAGAGAGAAGACAGACAGCAAGAGAGAGAGGGGGAGAGAAGAAATGGAAGAGGAGATCAAGGTTTGATCTATTTGTCTAACAGTATTATAATATCAAAGAGAGAGAGAGAGAGAGAGAGAGAGAGAGAGAGAGAGAGAGAGAGAACAGAACATGTTCTATTGTTTTACGGCATATCAACCCTTTTCGGGTCATTCAATCCTGAATCAAGTCATTTTCAGAAACAAAATACTCAGGTTGCTTACAGTATCTGCTATTGCTTAAGTGGTCACCCAATTAAGTATTGAACAATCTTATCACTGCTTAACTTTTGTGATCTAGCAGGAATCAGTGCCTTCAATGTGACCTGAGATTAATTTAAGCTATCAAGACATTTTGATAAACAAAGTACTCAGGTTGCTTATAGTGCATGCTGTTGCTTAAGTGGTCACCCAATTAACAGGCTCATCACTGCTTAACTTCAATGATCTAACAGCAATTGGTGCTTTCAGTATGATTTGACTGTTATACACCACAGTGACTCTCCTTTTCTTATGCAGTTAAACAAATAAACCAAATCAAACCATCTTATTATTTCTGACAAGCAGGACCAGTGGATATATCACTGTATGATAATTATAACAACGTTTGATATGTTTACTTAAAAGCTATTGCTAAAGAGTTCAATATGTAAAAAAAAAAAGAATAATAATTTTGATATAACTCTCTCACTTTTTTCTTTCTTTCTTTCCTGCTTTTTATCTATTCATTATTTTTGATTGAAACAGATTAGCATTATCGCTTCTACATGCTCACACCCTCTCCCTATTTTTCCCTTACTCTCTTTCTTTTTTATTATATTTTTCTGTGTAGCATGTCCTTTTTCTTCCCTTTCTTTCTTTATAATAAAACCAGAATGGTCTATTATTTAGCTGAGGTGATGACACTCATAAGAAATAAGAAGTCGGTGGATAAGCAACACCAGATTATCAGGATTTACATTTTTGCATTTCATCTTGGATGATTTGAACGGTCTCATTTTTAACCAGAGGGTGTTGCAAGATGATAACGGTCATACAATTAAGGAACATGAGTACTGATATATAGATGAAAAAACTAAATGAAATGAAAGATTACAAGTATTCCCTGTTTTTACTATAGTTCAATTTTATGAACAACCAGCTGTATAAGTACAATAGAATGATCTGCCCCTGTGTCTAGGCTGAACAGGATGATCAGCTTCTGACCAAGATACAGTATAAATAGAACCATGGAAGCAGCCATTTGCAATTTTACTCTTGACATCTGAACCACGCCTTTCATACTTTATAGGTGTGTATGTATGTGTGTATGTATGTATGTATATCCAGAATGAGACTAAGAAAATAAAACAACTAATGGCAAAGTAAATATATATGCACATTAAATATCACCGGTTCTGGCTTTTGTGCAATAATTATGAAGATTTGATTAGATATTTGAAAATTAAAATATACATAGAAATACCATGGAAATTCTAGGTCAGGAAATATTCAGATCAACACTCATCTGCTGTGAATAAGTACAATAGTTGATTTACCCCTATGTCTAGGCTGAACTGGGTGATCTGCCCATGACCAAGATACAGTATAAATAGAACCATTGAAGCAGCCATTTGCAATTTTACTCTTGACATCTCAACCATATCTTTCATACTTTAAACTTACTTGAAAAAATATATTTTGTAAATTCCCTAAAGCTCATCTTCACCGATGTTATATACCTAGGATCATTGAGGGTTTCAGGTCTCACAACATCAGATCCCCTTACCCAGGCAACATAACCAGGGTTGATCAAACCCAGACTCACAAATGAAACATTGAAAATAGAGTTATGAATGTTATCAATCATATACCAACGAATAAAATGACCCATAAGGTTTTGATATGCCATTAAACAAATAAACCAAACTTCTTCTTCTTCTTCTTCTTCTTCTTCTTCTTCTTCTATTCTATTTCTCATTCTTTTCTCCTCTATTAATCAAATATTTACAAAATAATCAAATTTGAGCATTAAATAACCAATAGGGTGTTGATATGCCATTAAACAAATAAACCAAGCCAAACCAGGATGTGGGGCGGTGGGGTCAGACCAAGATAAGGAGAAATGAAATCCATCAAAAATTAGAAAAAGAACATTCAAATCCCTAGAAGACAGACATGAGTCAAACATTGGTATTAAATAAACCATAAGGAGTTGATATGCCATTAAACAAATAAACCAAACCAAGATGTGGGGCGGTGGGGTCAGACCAAGATAAGGAGAAATGAAATCCATCAAAAATTAGAAAAAGAACAGTCAAATCCCTAGAAGACAGACATGAGTCAAACATTGGTATTAAATAAACCATAAGGAGTTGATATGCCATTAAACAAATAAATGAAACCAAATATTTCTATCCATCTCTCTCTCTTCTTCTCTCTCTCTCTCTCTCTCTCTCTCTCTCTCTCTCTCTCTCTCTCTCTCTCTCTCTCCGCCCTGTCGGCTGGGCGTTAGAATGCACCGGCTGCATCTCTGCAGATGGGTAAGACTCCCCCAATGGGGCCACCTGTTGGCCGTGGGTGGCAACCCGTGATGCTTAAGGATAGAGCCCAGGTGGATGAGCAGTTCATGACATGCAATACTCCACTTTGGCCCTATCTTGGGCTAGACGGGCGGTCGGAGAGGCCCCCTCCGATCAATCGGCTGGTCACGTCAAGCCCTATTGCCCTTATGGCAAGCCCAACCCCTTTTTATCATATGGGTGCTAGAAGGTGGTGGCTGAGGGTCTACATGTCCTGGGAATGACGTTAAACTCTATCTGATGGTGAGGTTCCAGTTTTGGAGGTTTGGGGAATGTGGAGCACCCCTTCATCACCATTGCTCCCTGGTCCACTCTGACCCGGAGTGGTAGTACCTGTTAGGGTCCCATCTATGGGTTAAATAGAAAAATGTATTTATAAAAAAATTGTTTTATCCATTAAGAATTGATTTATTTCAAAATTTTATCGGCATTAAATGACCCACTGAGGTTGATATGCCGTAAAACAAAACAAACCAAAACCAAACTCTCTCTCTCTCTCTCTCTCTCTCTCTCTCTCTCTCTCTCTCTCTTCTTCTTCTTCTTCTTCTGCATTATAATCAAACATTTACAAAATAATCAAATTTTGACATTAAATAACCCATAAGGAATTGATGTGCCATTAAATAAACAAACACAACCAAACCTCCTCCATCCCTCTCTCTTTCTCACTCTCTTCTCTTCTCTTCTCTTCCTCTCTCTTCTTCTACCATATTATAATCAAACATTTACAAAATAATCAAATTTTGACATTAAATAACCCATAAAGAATTGATGTGCCATTAAATAAACAAACACAACCAAACCCCCTCCCTCTCTCTTATCACTCTCTTCTCTTCTCTTCTCTTCCTCTCCCATATTATAATCAAACATTTACAAAATAATCATATTTTGGCATTAAATAACCCACAAGGTGTTGATATACCATTAAACAGCTAAACCAACCAAACCAATGAGATAAGTGCCTTTTATATGTTCTACATTGTAATTAATACTCAACAGATAATTTCCTTTGTTACACATCAAATTCATAGAGAGAAGATAATCAAAATTATGAATAGGGAAAGATGAATTAAAATATGTATTGACACAAAACTAAATGTTGGATAACTTTCACAGTGTTCAGAAACGACCTAGATATTTTATGTACGCTTAAAACAATTGGAGTTGGACTGTTCGTACACTGAATAAAAAGATGCCAACTAACTGAATTTCATGCAAATAAAACTTTTTAATTGGCACATATGAATTAAAATAAAAACAAAACAAAAGAAAACAAAAAAATTCATAACGGTTAGCACAAATATTTGTGAACGGGGAATTTTATTTACTACTTTGTTCATGCGTTCTTTATCACAAAACAAAACAAAAAACAAAAAAAAATGCGTGAAACATGCTGTTTCTTACACTCTTAAGTTAACCCTGACAAAGTTTAACCTTTGACCTTATTTAGGGGTTAGAAATCCCTTTTGAGAGTTATATTCTTTCTATTTTCCTATTGTTAGAAAACTTCTTGCAAATTTAACATTTTGGTTGTGTGGTTGGTTGGTTGGTTGGTTTTATATTATCTCAAAGTGTGTATATGTGTATCTATTTGTGGTCGAGGTTTTGGTCATAAGGGGCCTCTCCAACTGCCCATCTAGCCTAAGTAAGGGCCAAAGTGGAGTGTTGCATGTCATGGACTGTTCAGCCAGTGTTCCATCGTTAAGCATCACAGATCGCCACCCACAACCAACAGGTGGCCCCACTGAGAGGATTTTACCCTTCTGCAGAGGTGCAGTTGGTGTATTCTAAAGCCTCAGCCGACATGGTGGTCTTGTCTACAATTGTGAATATTATATTGTAAATTTCTATGTGCTCAAATAAGCATTAAAATCATCAACATCATCATCATCATCATCATCATCAAGTCTTGCTGGCAGCATAGATATCCATGACAATTTCTCGCCAACCTATATATATATATATATATATATATATTTTAGTCCTTTGTTAGTATTGGAGAATTGAGAATAAAGTGCTCGATTATTTTTGTAAGGGCTGAATTTATTTATTATATTGTACAATACATTTAAGTTGCAATTGTTACCACTGGTTTCTTGGCAGCATATTTGCTGCCCTTCATCACAACAGCTGCCTAGAAACCAGTGGTAACAAATGCACCTTAAATGTATTGTACAATATAATAAATAAATAAATATATATATATATATATATATATTGGTCATTGGTCATTGTTCCTGGGAGGTCCTCTGTGCAGCATCTAGAACCCACATTGAGTTGATTGATGTAGGTTCTTGTCGGATGGCCCGCACTGGAGTACCCACATGCAGGTTTCCACATTTTTACTTATGAGTTTATACTTGCTTCTCCTGCTGCATCCAGCATGTCTTGTTTATTTTACTCAGATGGTTTGTGCAATAGGGGGTGGGTGGTCATACAGCTGCTTTCTTGTGGGGTGCTGTTTCCACAATTTGTTTAAGACGGCATACAATGTTCTTGGTCAACTCCCCCCATCTAGCTTATTCTCTAAGTGTTGGGTCCAAATGGTGCAGCCATACAGTAGTACCTATACAACTATGTCTTGGAAGAATGGTCGGTTTAACTTATCAGTGAGATCAGATTACCATATGACTGATAATCTGTCTATAGCAGTTCATGCCTTTTCTATGCATGCATTAATATCACTTTCTGTGGATGAGATATTACCACCTAGGTACGTGAACTGGTCCACGTATCTGTCTATCTCTCAAAGAAAGCGAAGATACAAACATATTTTGTTATATAAATGAATATCTTTAATTTTTCTTCCTATGTTTCCTATGATGTATCACAAGACAAAAAGTAACAGATAGGATGAAACGCTCTCTCTCTCTCTCTCTCTCCCTCTCTCTCCTCTCTCTCTCTCTCTCTCTCTATATATATATATATATATATATATATATATATATATATAAGTAAAGAAATAACAAAAGACTTAGAGATTTAGCATTATAGTCTATTTCAGGGAGCTGAATTCATCATTCGCATCTGATGAGTCGGGAGAGTTAGACACTTTGTCTAAGCTCCCTGAAATAGACTATAATGCTAAATCTCTAAGTCTTTTGCTATTTCTTTACTTATATATTTGCTTTGTGACTCTAACATTAAGAGCACACATTGAGCTCTCAAACTGCGACAGGTTTTTTAAATAAAACTCTTGAGTCGTAAGGAAGATTTCTTCTCTGGACTTTTGGATTATATATATATATATATATAGGTTAAATTATTATTATTGTTGGAGAATTGATTATAGAGGGCTCAATTACTTATGTAAGAGCTTTATTTATTTATTTATTTATCTATAATTACAAAGTCGCTCCTACCATTGGTTTCTGAATAAAAAAATAAAAAAAGGGTTATTCAGAAACCAATGGTAGGAGCAACTTTGTAATTATAAATAAATAAATAAATAAATAAAAATAAAATATATATATATATATATATATATATATATATATATATATAGAGAGAGAGAGAGAGAGAGAAAGAGAGAGAGAGATAGGTATAGGTATAGATATAGATATAGGTATAGATATAGATAGATAGATTGATAGATAAATAGATATGTTTATTTTGGCAGAAAGTTATTGTTTAAGCAGGTATTATTGAACACCATGGAATATTTCATCTATAACAAAACAAACTAACTCACTACAACCTACAATCCCCTGATGATGACAGGCAAAATGGTTGAAAGCACAATGTTTTTCTATTATGTATCACAAGACAAAAAGTAAGAGATAAGATGAAACAGACTCTCTCAAAAGTCGATCCCTATACAACCCCCCCCCAACCCCCACCTCTGGAAAAATTGATGGAATTAGCAGACTTAGAGGATGTTCACCTTGTTTTTCATTCAGCAGTCTAAAAAAATAAATAATAACAGATAAGACACAAAACATTTTTGGTAATTTATGAGGAAGTGCGTCCCGGTCTCCTGCCTCAAAAATTGCTACCCGGTGACTATTAAAATAACGACCCACCTCAGTCTATTCAAAACTATCCATCTTCATATCTATCTATCTATCTATCTCAATTTGTTCATATTTATCTATATTACTTTAAATACTAATTTTTTTTTATTTATTTAGGTTTGTTTAATGTCTTGTTTTTAGTTTAAATAAACAAGAATTACGACAAAAAAAGATGCGACCCCCCCAAAAAAAATATATTTACTTGTCGAAAATAACTATCTATCTTCATTTGTTCATATCTATCTATATTATTTTGTTTGTTTATCTATCTCAGTCTATTCCAAACTATATATCATCTTCATATCTAACAAGAATTACGGCAAATTACGATAAATAAACAAGAATTACGATGAGCTGGGGTTGTTATTTTGATAGTCACCGGGTAGCAATTTTTGAGGCAGGAGACTGGGACGTATTTCCTCATAAATTACCACATTTTTTTATAGAACAGCTGAACATTCTGGCTTCATGAAATATTCCTTAAACAAAAAAGGTCAAATTATTTAAATTGACAGTATAATTATTTTCAAGCTATGAAGCGGAAAATATTAAGAGAAAAAAATTATGGAATTCATTGACAAAAAAAATCTATATATTGATACTCATGTTCCTTAATTCTACAACTGTTTTGATCTTGCAACACCCTCTGGTAAAAAAATGAGACCATCCAAATCATCCAAGATTATCTATATATTAATATTCACGTTCCTTAATTGTATAACTGTTATCATCTTGCAACACCCTCTGGTAAAAAAATGAGACCATCCAAATCATCCAAGATTATTTATATATTAATACTCATGTTCCTTAATTGTATGATCATCTTGCTCTGGTAAAAAATGAGACCGTCCAAATCATCCAAGATTATCTATATATTAATACTCATGTTCCTTAATTGTACGACTGTTTTCATCTTGCACCACCCTCTGGTAAAAAAATGAGACCGTCCAAATCATCCAAGATTATCTATATATTAATACTCATGTTCCTTAATTGTACGACTGTTATCATCTTGCAACAAACTCTGGGTAAAAATGAGACCATCCAAATGGTCAAAGATGATCTATATATTAATACTTGGGTTCCTTAATTGTATGACTGTTATCATCTTGCAACACTCTCTGGTTAAAAATGAGACCATCCTAATCGTCCAAGATGAAATGCAAAAATGTAAATCCTGATTATCTGGTGTAGCTTCTTCTCCAAATTCGTATTTCTTATGAGTGTTGTCACCTCAGCTAAATAATTGACCATTCCGTTTTTATTATAAAGAAAGAAAGGAAAAAAAAAGCCATTCTCCACAGAAAAAAAATATAATAAGAAAGAAAAGAAGACAGAAAGAAAAAAAAAAATTGAGAGAGAGTTAAATCAAAATTATTATACTTTTTACATATTGAACTATTTAGCAATAGCTCTTAAGTAAACATATCAATCATTGTAATAATTAGATTATCATACTGTGGTAGTGATAATAATCATTTGTAAACAATGATATTTCATAAAATTAACTCCCAGCTTTGAATTATAACTTAATGTACATCTTCTTTCCACATGCTCTCTTTCTCTGTTAATTATAATCAAATATATATTTTTTGTCATATAAATAAATATCTGTCTGTCTGTCTGTCTGTCTGTCTGTTTGGCATTTGTTTCTTCATTACGCATTTTTCTATGATGTATCACAAGACAAAAAATAACATATAAGATGAAACAGATTGGAAACACGAGTCGTAGGAAATGGACTCTTTGAACTGAGTTCAAATCCTGGACGAGGCTCTAATACCCTTGGTAAAGGTATGATTCCAACTAATCTCCCTCGAGCTACTTAAGAAATTGACCTTGTGTCACATCCTGCTCATGTGGAGGGATTAGTAAATATATATATATATGGAGGGGTTAAAAAAAAAAAATATATATATATATATTGGTTAGGAGGTTGATTTAGAAGGCTATCACAATGCAGATGTAAAGAAAAAAATAATAATACGGTAACAATGGTGTTGTGTGTTAACCTGTATTTTATTCTTGAATTTTCGAGATAAAATCTCTTTTTCAAAAGATCACTGGAACTGAAGTAGTCTAGTTATGGTATTTCTATTTAAATGAATTTTTTTTTTTTTAAAATGATGGTATTTTTTATATAACTGTATTAAAAAATACCATCATTTTCAAAAAAACTTTTTTATATATTATTATTATTATTATTATTATTATTATTGGTTGATATATATGCTCTATCAATGATATTGAGCACTGTTTACTTATAAGTATAGCAAACTATATTATCAATAGTAATTATATATACTAGCAAGATTACCCTCTGAGCATAGGTAATTAAGTTTTAATGTAATGAAGTATGTCTAATTAAAAAGACTAATGAAATTAGATAAGAATGCAACAAAACGATTACACTTATATTTTAATTGGTTTCTATATAAAATCATTCACTGAGATGATTTTAATACATTGGAGAATAAATCAATAATATTAGAGATCAATAACACAAAGTAATTATTTATTTAACCCGGTTTTATTGAAACCAGTATGCAAATTAACTATACCATATATAATGTAAACCTTTATTTATTAGTGATATATAATTCACATTGCAGGATCTTAAAAGCACTAATAACATGGGCTGTTTTGAGGTAAATATAACTCAGAATTTTATTGAGACATTGTTAATAACTAAGATTTATTCTATGTATTCATGTTTTGACTATAAATGCTCATTGATAAACTTATGCAATTCATGAGGGTTAGTGATGTATGCAGTGATGTAATTTCAGTTACAGATAAACAAACACCGAATCTTCATTATCATAAGATATATATATATATATATATATATATATATATATAAATATAAATATATATATATATATATATTTGTGAATAAAAAGGCCTTAAATACCATAGGTATCGTGGTTATGGACCATTTCCACTCGTGGGTATCTAGGGCCCACGAGCTTCTTCAAACCACGTATATCTTTTATTTAGCCTAAATAAAAGATATACGTGGTACGTGGTCTGAAGAAGCTTGTGGGCCCTAGATACCCACAAGTAGAAATGGTCCATAACCACGATACCTATGGTATTTAAGGCCTTTTTATTCACAAATAACTTTGCTCTGTTTACAATAATTAAACATTGAGCACTCATTCGGAACCTGAACTCTACCACAAACTACTAGTAGAGAATAGGACCAGCCTAGAATCACCTTGTACCAAGAAACTTGGTACCACACCAAAGTGTATATATATGAGAATAAATATGGAAAATAAATCCGACAATATAAAGAAAATTTGAAAAAACAAGTGTTCCGAAAATGGGATGAATTTAATTATCAATGTTTAAACATTTCGTTTCATTAAACCTTCATCAGGATGTATTTCACAACTAAAAAGATTTTCATCTCCTGTCATCTATAAAAACATCCATCATTTTCTTCACTCCAAGATACATCCTGATGAAGGTTTAATGAAACCGAAATGTTTAAACATTGATAATTAAATTCATCCTATTTTCGGAACACTTGTTTTTTTTTTCAAATTTTCTTTATATACACACACACACACACATATATATATATATATATATATATTATATATATATATATGAAGAAATAAAACCAATTCACGGCTTTGAATTATAACTTTAAATCCTCTTTCCACATGTTCTATATTTTGTGTTAATTATAATTAAATATGTATTTTTGTTAAATAAATGAATATCTATTATTTTCCTTCCTGTGTTTTTTCTCTGAAGTATCACAAAATCAAAAGGAAGATATGAGATGAAACAATTTCTCAAAGAAAACGAAGATACAAACATCAATATCACAACTTAAATAGATCAAATACAATTTGGTTAATTTATGAGGAAGTGCGTCCCGGTCTCCTGCCTCAAAAATTGCTGCCCGGTGACTATTAAAATAACGACCCCAGCTATGGTGTTACTTGAAAGAAAACAACCAACTTAGGGCATTAAATGTATTTTAGGGAGGGGGGGCTTCTCTTTTTTGTCGTAATTCTTATTTATTTATCAGAGTAAACAAAATTAACAAATTGAGGTAGATAGATAGATAGATAGATAGATATCCATCTTCATATCTAAACAAGAATTACTACAAATTACGATAAATAAACAAGAATTACGACAAATAAATAAGAATTACGACAAAAAAGAGAAGCTCCCTCCCCTAAAATACATTTAACGCCCTAAATTGGTTGTTTTCTTTCGAGTAACACCATAGCTGGGGTCGTTATTTTAATAGTCACCGGGCAGCAATTTTTGAGGCAGGAGACCGGGACGCACTTCCTCATAAATTACCACAATTTGGTTTCCCTACAAACATTTTATCTAATTAATAACATAAATATTCTTCATAATTTATACACTAATTTTGATTTTAAATACAGTTGATTCTCACAAAATCCTGTGTACATAGTATTACGATTCGTGTGGCTATTCTAGGGCTGTAGTTGAAAGCAGTTTTACAGTGGAGATCCCTTGTGGCATAAAGTCTGATCCTTTCTTGAAGTAGAAAGATGTAGTATCAGTTTTAATCCTTGTCAACTGATCCATGTTAAAAAATTGTATAATCCTCATCAGTTTTTCTGTGCTTAAATAGTTGTATAATCCTCGTCAGTTCGTCTCGATATCTGGTGAGCAATTGAATGACAATTTATCAACAGCTTTAAATAGTAGATTAAATACATGTTCAAGCATTTTGATTGGCTGATTCAGCCAACGCTGTTTTGGAAAAGTTTATAAATACAAAGTTGTAATATTCAGCATATAAGATGGGAATGTTCTTATAATACATTAGAAGGCTCAAAGTAACCTTCCAATGTGGGTACATATATGTACATGAAATAATCCAACAAAGAAGTTATGTATTATAGAATACTAAGTCTAATTACCGTCGAATTGGCAAGACAAGACAGCAAGCAGTCATAACTCAATACGATTCTGACAGGCTGTAAAGACCACTGCAAAGTGGCAGGATTTATGGAGCCTCAGAGGTGGAATCACCCAAATGCATGAGTGGACTCTTCTGAATTCCCATAAGTACCAGTTGTCCTGACACTGGTTCAGTTGTGCTTGGCCAGTCACATTGCTCAAACCAATTGTTGACTGACTGACTGACTGACTGACTTATTTCAATAATGTATAATAACAAACATTGACTTTATTTTGTGAGCACGTGGAGAAAATACATACATGGAAGGAATACATATACTCATGACAAGGTACAGTAAGATATAGAAAACAGATACATAAACATACATAAAGTATGTAGGACTAAGTCCTAAAGAAGTGATACAGAGTTACATGTAGAAATAAGTCACTTACTGATAGTTTGCTGGGGAGCAAAGCCCCCCCACTTAAGGGGAAGAGACACCAAGTGCCTAACCCATGTATAGAAGTTGCTTGATCGAGAGAAAGAGAGTGATCTTCTCCCAGGCTGCTGTTTAAATACAGCAGCCACCTATGGGCGAAAACCTGCAGCAAGGGAAGATAACCCTTTTGTCCATTCCAACAGGGCGGGGGGGACAATCGCTACAAGTACACCTTATATACCAAAATTAATCCAACACAATTAGTCCAGGTCACAATTATGGGTACCCATGTCATTTCAGTACATAATCTCTAATAATAAATCGCCCTGTCAGCTGAGGCAGTAGAATATGCCGACTGTACCTCTGCAGAGGAGTAAGACCCTCCAATGAGGCCACCTGTTGGGCATGGGTGGTGACTCATGATGCTTAAGGATAGAATCCTGGTGGCTGAGCAGTCAATGACTTGCAACACTCCACTTTGGCTCTTAGGTGAGACAGGTGGTCAGAGAGCCCCCTTTGATTAATTAGCTGGTCACATCAAACCCTAGCACCTATATGATTGTCCTAACCCTATTACCTTTATGGCAACCCCCTAACCATTTTTATCATATATGTGCTAGAAGGTGATGGCTGAAGGTTTTAGTGTCCTGGGTATGATATTAAACTGTATTTAATGGAGAAGAGTGGTAGTTGCATGTCATGGACTGCTCAGCCACCAGAATTCCGTCCTTAATCATCATGGATCACAACTGACAGATGGCCCCATTACAGAGGTGCAGTCGGTGTATTCTACTGCTTAAGCTGACAGGGTGATATATATTTGATTATTTTCTGTTTATTTCTGAAGATATAGCACAAAAAATGAAAAGGTAGCAATAATGTTGAACAGGAATTTTATCACACAAACCATCCGAGTAAGACAAACAAGATACGCTGGACACTGCTGGAGGTGCAAGGACGAACTCAGAAGTGACGTTCTCCTGTGAAAACCTGCTAATGGACACGCCAGTGTTGGCCGCTCATCAATCAGCTCTGCGTGAATTCTGGATGCTGCATAGAGGACCTTTCAGAGTTGGTGACAAATAGGGGTGGTTGCCATGGATATCCGTGCTACCAACATGACATGATGATATTTAGTGCTCTAGCTCATTTGTTGGAGCAACCATTCCATCAGATGCAGTTTAGTGGCATGCCCAGGAAACCCTTTTTTGAGTTGGTAGTTTGTTCATTGGTTCATTGACTGGATGATTGGTTGGAATTTATGTATGCATAAATAATGTTACATAGTCATTTTATATTGTCATATCTTGTATTAGTATACCCATGGACTTATACTTATATATTAGCTTCTGTTTCTTCTGAAGGACGAGAAACTATGAAGCGTCTTATCAACATTTTCTACCAACTAAAAGAATACCCTGTTATCACCATTACTCCAAGAAAATTATTAACTCAGATAAGTCTGTAGCAAATACCATTAAAATTTGCAACAATTTTATGTAATTTTTGTCAATACAAGTGTCTGCATTTACTTTTGTGTTTGTTCCTTCTTTGTCCAACAATTTGCCTACAACTACGGAGAAATAAGAGCTCCTTCGAAAACCGTAAATACTCTTAATATTAGCTTCTGTTTCTTCTTCCTAGTTGGTGCTTATATTCTGTATCTTCTATCTTGGCTTGGGCTGTTCTTCTGGTCTTGGTGGCTAGCTTGGGCTTCTTGTTGAGTTCTTTGCACTTGTCCTGTTTCCATTGCTTAGTTCTTGATTAATGAACACAAGACTTTGTTGTTTTACTTAGAGCTCATATCTTATTTTATAAAACATAGGTCAAATCAAACATACATGAGAAATAGCTTTTTGGATGAGAGACACCATTGTATGTTTGACTCGTCCAGTCACCCAGCCAAATCTGATTTCTCTAAACTAACTTTCTCACGTTGGCTTGTTCAATCAGAGAATATGTCAAATACAGGGTTAAATCTTATCAATAAAATTCCTTGTATTTTTCCATAAAACCGTTTGATTTAACTACACTACTGTACACAATTGAAAGGTAACCTATCAATTATGTAACAATAATATATTTTAGTTTCATTTTTTAAAAAAGTTAACTTTATATATTCATGCATTGATATGATTCTTTTCATTTGTCACCATGTCAGCAAGGCTTAGAATATGTGGGGTGACAAGGATTTTAATATTGGTTTAAAGGTCGTTGGTTATTTCTGTTGTTCACAGGTTTTCCTTTTAACCCCATTATATTTGGTGGTCAAGCTGAAAAGGAATTAAAGGAAAGAAAAGACAAAGACAAAAGGTTGTTTCAGGATTCAGGCTTTATTCAGGGGTCATAGCTACCTCGTGGAGGGGAAATTTCTGCCTATCTAGTAATAGTGTCTGATCCCAGTCTGAATGACTGAGAGATTCTCTCGTGGGTCTTTTCCCTTGCACACGCTCAGAGGGTTCTTCCTGTCTGAGGGCTCATGGGAGATTGTTATTTTTAAAAAATTGTAATATCATTTTAATTTTATTTCAATCCCCACAAATACACTGACTGTATCTTTTGTTGAGGGGTAAGACCCTCCCCCCTTGTTTACATACAGATATATATTTGTAAGAATATAAGACGAAAACCCTTTTTTTTTACAATTTGACAAAAAAAAAAGAATATTGTATGTATATATTGTTAAAAAAAAAATACATCTTCACTAACAGATAGCCTATCTGTTCGTAATACCTATCTGAGATAGGTATTATTTTGTATAATATATATTATATACACAAAAAGGCTAAAGTACATTAAAAAAAACCTTGTACATCAGACCATCTTGAAATTAAAAGACTACTATTGAAAGTAACTTGTGTGCCCAATTTTTTAGTACATTTTTATTTATTAAAAAATATATATTGTTTTTGTTTATTGCTTACCAGCTACGATACCCATGTTCTTCAGGATTACTGCAGTATGCATAAAAAATGTTTTGTAAAAATATTTTTTAAAAACTAGATATTTTCGTTTAACTACGAAACTTTAGTTTCTAAGACACTCTAACAAAAATAATAACATGTATTTTCATTAAGTGAAAAACTTGCACTCTTCTCAAAAGAGATTTTAAATTAAGGACAACTTAAACCTCTATTTCCACATTATATATATATATATATATATATATATATATATATATATATATATATATATGAAGAAAACGTGATCTTTCCCTCCCACTCGACCCAACAAGTTGACGCTAGCGAAATCACATGCCTAGGATAGCGTGACTATACATTTCCACCAGCCGTGCACCACAAAAAGAAGAAAAAAAGACAAGAGTACCTTAATTCTATCTTTTATTCGTCTGAATATTATATACAATATTTCTAAGGGATTTTTTCGGAATTCAGATATCGTCCCACAATAAAATTTTGCTAAATAAAAATCGTATTTTATGCCTGTATCTGCGAACCAGCTCTGATATGTTTTCGCAATTAAAGGGTTGCAGTAGTTTTTATTAGGTTTCTAAGCGGCCGATATAAGAAGTCGGTTAAAGCTGTTTATACATACAACAAAACGTGTTTTTTTACTTTAAATTTGTTTAAAATGAGAAAAATTTATTAATTTTTAAAAATTTTCTACGTTTTGATTAATTTCATTGATTTTTAAATTAACATAATATTTATTTTCGGCGGTCTAAGCGATTTGTTGACATTTACGCAGGGTCGGCGTGGTTAACGTTCTTGGCTTCAGTTCTCCAAACAAATGATCTAAAAAAGAAGAAAAAAAGTATATCATTATTCAGTACCTTGTGATTCACTGCCGCCTCTGGGCCCAAAATGATTCTAGAAAACAATTCTAGTTGGAGTTGGGGTTGGGGATATGATTCATCGCTAGACAGCACCTCCCCAATATAATAAGAAGGGTAACACCAGAAAGACGTTTGGTGTCTGCAGCAGTCCTAAAAAAATTCATCTGCCACAAAAAAAACCCCAACATTACTGCATTTTGAATCTATGCAAAATAAATGCCACGAAAACTCGTGTATAAGTCGAAGTGAAGTTTGACCCTTATGGTCACGAAATAATTAACTTAATGAAATTATTTTTTTTTAAATGTAAGGGTTGTCCTAAGTGCCTTAGACCTTAATTTTAATCTTAAAAACTAATTAAAAAGTAAAGTCGTCGGGGCAGTCTAAAGTCGGTATCAGCCAGTCAGCGAGGGAGTCTATCCCCTTTTCCCTGTTGTTGGCATCCTTCTGTTTACTAAGGACGATGGCATAGTGTCTATTTAAAAAAAAAATTTTTTTTAATCTGCAACTGCGTGAGTGACTCAACAGACCAATTTTTGAATGGCAATCTCTGGTGCAGTGACTGCAAATAAACAGTGATGTTTGCTGGAGTTGCCGTTTTCTCTCTTTCCTTTTGGCTCTCTTTTCTGTGGCGGCTTCTTTCCTCTCTTTTTCAATCCTTTTCCTTAAAAAAAAACAAACTAGTATTTCTGTGTTTTAACTGTTTAACTTGGATGTCTTATTAAATATGGAGGAAGGAATACAGAAATGTATTTTTATATTAAGTCTGTCTCACCATACTTATCCCACATGAAAATTATGTAATTAGCACACTTAGAGGATATTCACCTGTTTTTTTTTGTTTTTTTTCTTTTGGGGGGGGGAAGGGGTTAGCAGTAAATAAACAAATAACAGATAAAATGCAAAACTTTTTTTATTTAATAGCTGAACATTCTGGCTTCATCTATACTCATTTGACTCGTGTATATAATGGGGAGAGATGAGATGGGTTTTTACTGGTTCTGCTTTGTCGCTGTCCATCTTCCTCTTCTGGGCTGATTTCTTCCTCTGCTGGGCTGAGTCGTCTGCTCATTTCATTGTAAATAAATATGATCTTTTGAAGACAAACTTTTTTTTATTCAAAAAACTCAAAAACCCCAAAAGGTTTTTAACCGTGGTGAGAAGTTGGCATCTTGAGAGCAAAGGATCCTTACATCTGCTAACGGTCAAAATCTGAATGACTAAACTTAATTTTCATTCTATGCAATGGAAAATATTAAATATATTAAAAATATTAAAAATATTAAAAATAAATATTTGTGGGGAAAATTATGGAATTCAATGATAAAAATTTTGGTGAAATGGCCTATTATCGGTATCAGCTGGACAGCGAGGGAGTCTAGCCCCTTTAGAACAGAGAGATTGTTATGTTTGCTGTGGTGGAGCGCTACACCTACCGTCAGCTCCCCATTTTGCCACACAGGTCATATTACCCAATCTGTGCTACCCATACGCTGGGTTGGTATCGAACTCAGAACCATACAATTCCAAGTCAGGTGCTCTACCAACACCTTAAAAAAATCTTATATTTTTTTTATATCTATATATTTATATTCTTGTTCCTTAATCTTCCAACTGTTATCATCTTGCAACGCCCTCTGGTTAAAATTATGTGGGTCAGACACAAGGTCCAATTAATGTGGACGGCAGGCACAAAAAATGTGTGGATCCTCTCGGCATTCCCCCACAAGGGGGGTGCCTCAGGCACTGGGCAATAAACCCAGTCCTGCCCCTTTAAATCAAGGGAGCAGGTGTTGCTTGGGGGGAAGGCTCCTTGGGTTCATGCCATTAATTTCATTAATAGTCCGGTGGCTATTTACCACACATCTCATGTATGCAGGTCAGACACAAGACCCTATGTAGCACCACCCACAAAACAAAGCTCATGGGATGGCAGGCACAAAAAATGTGTGGATCCCATTGGCATTCTCCTTCAAGGGACGCCTCAGACACTGGGTAATAAACCCAGCCCTGCCCCTTTAAATCAAAACGGCAGGTGTTGCCTGGAGGGAATGAGATCACACCATTAATTTACAACATAGGTCCAGTGGCCGAAGCCACCAGACCCCCACAAAGAGCAGGTTGTTAATGTGTTTAAAATCTTGCGATTAAGAAATAAATGTTTACATAGTATATGGTGTGAATTTGCATACCAGTTTTAATAAAACCGTGTTTAATAAATAATTACTTGGTTTTATTGATTTCTATTATTGTCTTATTCTCAAACGTATTAAAAGCAATCCTATGTATGATTTTATATTGAAATCAATTAGAATAAAGTAAAAATAAGTGTAATCTTTTTTGTGTTTGTATTTAATTTCATTAGTCTTTCTAATTCAATGTAATATTTAATTATATTAAAACTTAAATACTTGTGCTCAGAGGGTTCATTTTTTGTTAAGGAAAAAACATATCTGAGATAGTAGGTCAGACTGGGCTCTTTAATCTTGGTATGTCAACTGGTCTAAGAGAAGGAAAACTCTGTATTCAAACCTGTTAAACTCTGCTAAAGAAATTGACCTTGTGTCACATCCTGCTTGTGTGGAGGGGCAAGGTAAATACATGAAAATGTAGTCATCTTAGGCTGATCAGAAAGGAGTGAGAAGTAACACAACAATGGAGGTGAGATTTGTGGGGATTAAAATAAAATTAAGATAAAATTAGAATTTAAAAAAAAATAACAAACTCCCATGAGCCTTCACCGGAAGAACCCTCTGCTCATGTGCGAGAAAAAGGACACACTTCCTACCCCAAAGAAATCTCTTGGCTATTCAAGTTTAGGCCTTAACTGGGTCTGGTCGCTCCTACTGGCCAGGGAGATATTCCCTTGCCACAGGTGGCTTCAACTGGTCATTAAAGCCTAAGTGATAAAACCACCTTCTGTCTTTGTCTCTTTCCTTTTATTCCTTGAATTCCTTCCTTTCCGTTCCGACCACCCCACCAAATGAGATCGGGTTAAAAACAAAACCCTAAGGACATGCAACAAGAATATCCAGCTACCTTAAAACCATAAAACCTCAAAACCTCTTACCACCCCATAGATATAAGCAAGAAATTTGGGACCATATGACCTTTAGGCACCCCTTTTGCGATCTCGATTCATAAGTACAATTTTTTTCATTTACACCATCAACATCCGGTTGCTTGTTAGGGGTTAGGGTTAGAGGTTAGGGTTAGGGTTAGGTGTTAGTTTTATAATTAAAAAAACCCTCTAAAATCAAGATCGCAAAAAGGGTGCCTAAAGGTCATATGGTCCGAAGTTTATTACAAATCTGACAGCAAATAATTCTCAACTTGACAAAGGAAAGATATGAAAATATTTGGTTTTCACTTGATGAATGGAAAACTGATTAAATTTTGAAATGTGCAAACTCTTAAGAGCAAAGAGTTATTTGATATATATATTTACTAATCGCTCCACAAGAGCAGGATGTGACAAAAGGTCAATTTCTTAAAGTGGAATTTAACAGGTTTGAATTCAGAGTTTTCCTTTTTCTAGACCAGTTGCCTAACCAAGGGTAAACAGCCCAGTCTACCCTACTATTTACCCAGAGAGGAAGAATAGTTAGATTCATATCTTTCCAAGGGTATAAGTACCATGTGAAATGCAAACAGCCTTGTCCGGGATTTGAACTTGTCTCGTCATGTCCATTTCCTATGCCGATAACCATTACATCATACAAAGAGTTATTTTATGTATATATATATATATATATGGCTATTTCATATAAGTCTTACATAAACAAAGGGGAAGCACTCTTGACTAATAAATTATCTTAAAGAAGACGGGGTTAGGGTTAGGGTTTAGGGTTAGTTTAATGGGAAAATAAATAGATAATTTATCAGTCGAGAGTGGTTCCCCTTTGTTTATGTTAGACTTATAGGAAATAACCTATATATGAGCCTATTCTAGTAGTGATCACCCCAAGCGGACATTTAAGAGGTTTGACTTCAGAGTTTTCCTTCTCCTAGAAAAAAAAAAATTTCCACAAATGCTGGACACTACTCCATCCTCTTTAGCAGATGGAAGGATGCTAACAATATTTTTATATTTATTGTCTCCATTTTTGCTTTTTTTAATTTTATTTTATTGTTTTATGTTCTTCCACTACTGCTTAGTTAACTGCTGTCCGACCCCTTCACACAAGTGAGAAGGCAGAATAAAGACACATTTCTTTTTTCATGTCTGTACACATTAAACCATGTCAGCAAATTCCAGATATAGTGAAAACCTAATGTTTATTTTTAACATTGCTGTTGTCCTCTATAAAGTCCAACATTTCATATTGGTAATGACATTAAAAAAAAAATTGACCTCTTGTCTGAGATGCTGACAAAGCTAACGTGTTTAGGCAACACTTAACTCTTTACAGGACACACACGTTCTGTAGTGTTTATCAGTGTAGGAAATGGAATTGGTAATCCGAGTTCAAATCCTGGGTGAGGCAGTTTGTGATTCACTACATGCTAATGCCCCTGGGAAAGGCATGAATCCATCTGTTCTCACCCCCTAGCTATGGGTAAATAGTAGGTTAGGTAGAGTTCTTTAGCCTTGGTTAGGCAACCAGTCTGAGAGAAGGAAAACTCTGAATTCAAATCAGCTTTATTTCATTTAAAAATTGACCTTGCGTCACATCCTGCCCAAAGGTTTGGTGAATACATTCTTAATGAATGCATCTTTTTTTCTTTTTTTTTAATAGACTCATTGCACATTCGGTTTTCCGGTTAACACCGGGGGTCCAGTGAGCTTCGGCTGCTGGACTTGTCGAGAGTTTAATAATAGCGTTGATCCCAGGGGTCTATCCCCCCCAGGCAACGACGCAATTTTTGTTCTTTCCCACCCATGAGCTTTGGCTTGTGGGTGGGCCCACTTTAAAACGAGGCCTTGTGCCCAGCCCATACAAGTGGGGTATGAGGCAAATACCCATTCTTAACTCTTTACAGCCAGTCTTTTCTTGACTACAAATGTCTATGTAGTAGTAGTAGTAGTAGTAATAGTAGTATGGAAACCTGTCTCTCTGATAAGAAAAAGAAAGAATTCTTCCAAAACGTAGCCATGTCAGTGCTACTGTATGGCTGTACCACCTAAACTCAAACAAAATAATTAGAGAAAAAACTAGATGGGAAGGACACAAGGATGCTGTATGCTATCTTGAACAAATCCTTGAAGTAGCACCCCACAAAAAAGGCAGCTGTACAGCCACTTACCTCCTATCACACAAACCATCCAAGTAAAAAGAATAAGACATGCTGAAGAAGCAAAGAACAAACTCATGTGACATTCTCGTGTGGACACCAACACATGGACACACCAGTGTTGGTCAACCAGCAAAGAAATACAACAATTACTACAATTTCACAGTTCAGCTTGTTAGTCACAACAACATTGGTGACTCCCCCAATAAATACTTGGAACTAAAACCTCACCCAGTCAGCCTGGGGCAGAAGAATGCACCAACTGAACCTTTGCATGGGGGTACCTGTTAGCCATGCTTAAGGGCAGAATCCTGGTGGCTGAGCAGTCCATGATATGCAACACTCAACTTTGGCCCTTAATTAGGCTAGACAGGCAGTTGGAGACCCCTTCGAATCAATTAGCTATTATATTTGATTTAAATGGTTTGGTTTATTTTATGGCACATCATCACAAGTGGGTCATTTAATGCCTGTAGTGAGGTAGCCAATGGCGTGTTATCTCATTTACATATGTGCATTACAGCAGGAAATATATAGAGACAGTCTAGAGGACATGGGAGATATTAGCTACGAGAAGCTAACACAGAGCTAAGATACGCTCGGAGAATTACTACTATTACTACAACAACGAATACGAAACTACACATCACAACAATGCCGACAGAAGCTGTGATAGAATAATCATTCTTTAAGGAAAGATAGTTTCGGACTGTTATCCTCATCTTTATTGTGTCATAAAATAGATAAAATAAGCCATTTTCAGACGATTACCCATGAATTTAAATGTAGTTTTGGAGCTAAAATCATTACCACTAGTTCAGGGGGGGGGGGGTCCAAGCAGTAACAAATGCCACCAAACTTATTAAACAGAAATGTGATTAGATATAGAAAAATAAAATGGAAGAAGTTACTTATTCATAAAACAGATTTTAAGGTGATGTAGGGGTTATTTTCGTATTTGCCTGGGGAGTTGTCTGCCCGTTTAATGTCGCTGGTTCCTGCTAGGGACCTCTTGTATTTAAGTGGCTGATTCAAACTTCTTTTCCTCTTTTCTACCTCTCTTTCCTTGCTACGAGACCACATGGGTTAGACAATTGTCATTCCCTTCTCGTTGGGGCTTCGGCCCTCAATGCCGGCTACTTGTCACTGTAAGTGATTTATACAGCATGGACTATTCTTAGTCTCATGTCTGTACCTTTATATTACGTGTACTTTTATATTATCTTGTCAGTGACTTTTATGTATGTATGTTTATGTACATTCTTCTATCTTCCATTGATTATGTGTCCTTTGTATTCATGTGCTGTTATCTATTAAATGTTTTGTCCCTCAACCCTTGTCGGAGTTGTATGTGTTAAGTATCTGGTCGGCATCCTTAGTTCCAGATGTAGTAAATAAGTAAGCAAGCCAATAAGAATCCGGTGTTATAGTATTCTTTGTAAGTCCGACGTCCAAGATGGTCCGAATATCATTGACATAAGTTTAAGAATCAGACCTCTATATATACACCAACATCAGCAGCAGCATTGCCAGTGATTGGACAATAGAAATCTTTGTTGTATAGTCACGTTGTAGTTGACGAGTCTATATATATCGGCCCCGAAACCATGCCTGAACCCAGAGTCATCATCTGATGAAGGCTTTGTTGGTTGCAATGCTACTGTATAAATAGCAGTCATTGTATGAAGATTATTAGGAGTAGGCATCTATCACCCGCCTTATATCTACAAAAACTGCAACAGTATGTTCAATTATGACTTTGAACCTTACAACTGGTGACCTCGACGTGATGAACATGCTTTTTGAAGGCCTTGTTTCACATTACAACTTGAATTCTTACAGTGATTTAAAAAACACCTAAAACAGAGCCCAAGGTTACTGTGGCCTGAATGTTGTGTTTTTATACAATAAAGATGAGGACAACAGTTTCAAAATATCAAAATTATTCATATGAAGCCTTATTTCATAAATACATAAATACAGTTCAGATGTTTTTTTTAAATTACCTTAAAATAAGTCATCTTCAGACGATTTCCCAAGAATTCAAATGTAAATAAGTCTGGTGGCATTTATGCTGCTTAGAGCACCCTTGAGTAAGTGATAACAATTTAAGCATCGAAACTATATTTGAATTCATGGGTAATCGTCTGAAGATTAATTATTTTATTTATTTTATGACACAATAAAGATGAGAACAGTCCAAAATATCAAAATTATTCAAAAGCAGACCTTTCCACCAAACTATCTTTCCACAAAGAATGATTATTCTATCACAGCTTCTGTCAGCATTAAATGACCCACTGGTGATGATGTGCCATAAAATAAACCAAACCATTTAAATCAAATATAATAGCTAATTGATTCGAAGGGGTCTCCAACTGCCTGTCTAGCCTAATTAAGGGCCAAAGTTGAGTGTTGCATATCATGGACTGCTCAGCCACCAGGATTCCGCCCTTAAGCATGGCTAACAGGTACCCCCATGCAAAGGTTCAGTTGGTGCATTCTTCTGTCCCAGGCTGACTGGGTGAGGTTTTAGTTCCAAGTATTTATTGGGGAAGTCACCAATGTTGTCGTGACAATTTAAGCTTCGAAACCACATTTGAATTCTTGGGAAATCATCTGAAGATGACTTATTTTAAAGTAATTGAAAAAAAAATCAGAACAGTGCCCATGGTTACTGTGGCCTGAATGTTGTGTCTATACACAATAAAGTTGAAAACAACAGTTTGAAATATCAAAATTATTCATATCAAGCCTCATTTCATAAATACATCCAAGTATAAGATCTGGTTTTGTTAGCATCCTTTGTAGAGGAACAGTTTATAGAAAAGATTTAGTTTTAATATACATATTTACCAAACCCTCTGCATGAGTAGGATGTGACACAAGGTCAATTTCTTAAGTGGAGTTTAACAGGTTTGAATTCAGAGTTTTCCTTCTCCTAAACTGATTACCTAGCCAAGGTTAAAGAACCCAGTCTACCCTTCTATTTACCCATAACTGGGGGGGGGGGGGAGAGAGTTGTTGGATTCATACCAGTCCCAAGGGTATTAGCACTATGTGAAATGCAAACAGTTTCATCTAGGATTTGAACTCGCATTGACAAGCCCATTTCCTATGACTAACCATTACACTACACACCTCCACACATAAATATATTAAAGCCCAAAAACCAGATAAGTTAGTTTAACCTAATGCTGAGCAAATTATGAACATGAAATTAGTAAAAAAGAAATTTTTTTAAATACCAATAAAAATTCTTTGTGTTGTATATTAAAAATAAAAAAAGATTATTTATTTTATTGTTTATCATGGCCAACTGACCTTGTTTAGGCTGACTGAATATTTTAAAAAATACAATAACAAAAAATAACCCTACCCCCCAACCATCTTACATATCTTTAAATACATATATCCAGTGTCATCCCCACCCTGTCTTCTGGGACAGAAGAATATACTGACTGCATCTCTGCAGAGAGGTAAAATCCCTCAAATGGGGTTACCTGTTTGCCATGGGTAACAACTTGTGATAATTAAGAATGGAACCCTGGTGGCTAAGCAGTCTATGACATGCAATGCTCTACTTTGGCCTTATTTAGGCTAGATAAAAAAAAAAAATTGTGGATACTACGCCATTGTCTTTAGCAGACGGAAGGATGCCAACAATTTTTTAAAAAGTTGGTTATTTCCTATAAGTCTAACATAAACAAAGGGGAACCACTCTTGACTGATAAATTATTTATTTATTTATTGATCTACTAGGAAAAAAGAAGATGGGGGGTTAATGTTAGGGTTTAGACTTAGTTTAATGGGAAAATAAATAAATAATTTATCAGTCAAGAGTGGTTCCCCTTTGTTTATGTTAGACTTATAGGAAATAGCCAAAAAGGTTTTAGATTAAAAATGTTATCATGCCATAATTGTATGGCTTATCTCCCTTGGGTTGATCTAGTTAAAAAGTAGACCCCTGTTAAATCTTATTAGGATACTAACATAATACCTGTCAGCAATGACAGAATTATTGGCATAGAGGTCGGCAATTTAGGGAAAAATCAGAATTACATCTGGTTACTACCATGGAATTTCTCGTTACAATTCTGAAAAAAAACAACATAGATTCACTGGGATGCATTATCAGTGATGTTTCTGGGTTTATCAGGGGTTTGGTGTCTTTCAACATCAGATCCCCTTGCCCAAGTTTACCCAGTACAGATTGATCCCAGCAGTGACAATAACTAGGCTTATCCTCTTTGTCCAAAGTCGCCTAGTGCAAGATGACTTAGCGCTCGAGGCAATGTTTTTGATGTGTGCTCCCTTGAAAGTTTTTGATAAGCTAATATAAGTACAGTAATCCAGTAGTACATTGTTTCTCTAAAAACACCATTGAAAACATAATTTCATTTTGTGGTTTTATTACTTCATCCATGCAAATAACCAATCTATATATTTGTAACAGTATTGCAGGACTACTTCCTTACATGCCACAGCACAACTCTGTAGCGTAGGAAGACAAGTGAACTGTCACAGAAACTCATATAATAACACTTTGAACGTTAAACCGGGCCTAGATGCACCGGTTTACACATCTCTCTGTATTCCCAGTAACGACAAATACAGTTATATATCTTATTATAATGGAGATTCTATATTTTTCTGTCTGTAACCGAAACTAAATCGCTACCCAAGTCAGTTATTGATGTCACATTCTCCATGATTTTATTTTTATTTAAACCTTAATTTATTAATAAAATTGTTTTATATTATTAATACTGTTAACCATATCTACATACTAACAACATGCAATTGTATTTAAATATACTCAAAATAGCGATTTACAGTGTGAACGGGAAGGCTAATTTGCATATTGAAATTAAAAATGTGATTTTAATAATTATGTGCTTAGTATTATTGATTTCTAACTGTTTGGTTTTATTTTAATGAATATGAGCAAAAATCTCTTCAATGAATCTTAAATGAAATCCATTAACAAGAAAAAATAACTGTCATTTTATTCTTTACTTCCTCTTTTAACTAAATACTTAAATTAGAAAAAATAACAATGAAAGACGAGAGTGATGGAAGAGTAAGTTTCAGTTGTTATATTTTTTGATTATACGCCATCTGTTCCAAATCATTTTATCTGCATTCTTATTTAGTTTCATTAGCCTTTCTAATTTAATACGATATTTTATTACATTAAATATAAATACTTGCACCCTACGGAGGGTGCATATATTTGCTAGTTTATATAATAAAGCCTTTGTTATATCCTACATTATAACAATACATCACTTCACATGGTGGCAGTGGAAAAATTTGTCAAACAACGAAATTGATTTGTTTTGTTTTACGGCACATCAACCTCAGTGGGTCATTTAATGCCGATAAAGTTTTGAAATAAATCAATTCTTAATGGATAATACAATTTTTTTATAAATACATTTTTCTATTTAACCCATAGATGGGACCCTAACAGGTACTACCACTCCGGGTCAGAGTGGACCAGGGAGCAATGGTGATGAAGGGGTGCTCCACATTCCCAAACCTCCAAAACTGGAACCTCACCATCAGATAGAGTTTAACGTCATTCCCAGGACATGCAGACCCGCAGCCATCGCCTTCTAGCACCCATATGATAAAAAGGGGTTGGGGCTTGCCATAAGGACAATAGGGTTGGGAAAATCATAGAGGTGCTAGGGCTTGACGTGACCAGCCGATTGATAGGAGGGGGCCTCTTCGACCGCCCGTCTAGCCCAAGATAACGAAATTGACTTGTGTTCTTTAATTGTATGGCTGTTATCATCTTGCAACACCCACAAGTTAAAAATGGGATCGTCCAAGATAAAATGCGAAAATGTAAATCTTGATTATCTGGTGTTGCCTCTCCACCAAATCCTTATTTTTTATGAATGTTGTCACCTCAGCTAAATAACGGATCATTCTGTTTTTATTAGAAAGAAAGAAAGGGAAGAAAAAGGACATGTTACACAGAAAAATATTAAAAAGAAAGAAAGAAAGAGAGTAAAGGGAAAGATAGAGAGAGGGGGTGAGGTGTGGAAACGATAATGCTAATCTGTTTCAATCGAACACAATGAAAAAATGAAAAGAAGGACAGAAAGAAAGAAAAAAGAGAGAGAGAGTTGAATCAAGATTATCATATTCTTTACATATTGAACTATTTAGCAATAGCTCTTAAGTAAACATATCAAATATTGTAATAATTAAATTATTGTACTGTGATATATTCACAGATCCTGCTAATTATTGCGATTACATCAAGTCAATAATCCCTTTGTAGAAATAGCTGTCTACAGTCTATGAGGAAAAAGATATGTTTACAGAACGTAAAGACGAAATAGAAAGTACATGTACTTTTAACCATATTTATTCACATATAAACTCAACAACAGTCAATATAACAAAGTACTTAGGGGCAGTACTTACAGTTTGTATATCTCCCTCGTTGAGGGGGGTGCCAGGTTGGGTCGACAGTTGTTACTCCCTCACTGAGGGGAAAGTTCCTTCAGTCACAAGAGACTGAGACAAGAGCTCATTTATGAGGCTCACACGTTGGTCCCAAAACCGTAAAGAGAATTCTTTCCCCAACCTGACAAGGGACGTTACCTTTTCTATTTCCTGTCCCCAAAGACACAGGAAAGTTCTAGTCCCTACACCTTGATGTAGATGCCACAGTTTTATTTTAATTCTTAATTTTATTCAAGTTTGCTCTGAATTTGTGGTAGCCCCTGATGTTGGCACCTTAGGAAATCACCTAGTTTGCCTAAATGGTAATGCCAACCTTGACCTTATGGCTTTTCAAAGAACTCTGTGAGGGTTGTATAAAGTTGAATATTGGTTTTATGTTCACATCACTTCGGATGTCACCAGTTATAAAAATAAAATGCGATTTTAACTTCTGTGGCTAAGACCACTTCTTATAATACATTAAGAGGCTTCAGAATGTAGGTGGATATACACAACAAGTTCCAACAAAGAGGTACATAACAAATACAGACTTTATTGTCTGAGCAGATTTAACATAAAATACAGAACAGTTATAAAAATAAAATGTGATTTTAACTTCTGTGGCTAAGACCACTTCTTATAATACATTAAGAGGCTTCAGAATGTAGGTGGATATACACAACAAGTTCCAACAAAGAGGTACATAACAAATACAGACTTTATTGTCTGAGCAGATTTAACATAAAATACAGAACAGCTACGATAAAGGTCCTAAGGAAAAGAGTTTTTGTATTTTTTTATACTGGTTAAAAATTAATGTATTTTAATAAAATACATTCATAACTCAACTTTTTTTATTAATACATTTGTCTATATCTATATATATATATAAAGGGCAGTTGTGTGAATCTCTGGGTCCGGTGGAAACTTCAAAAATAAAACAGTTAATGACAAAGTAAATAGATATGCACATTACATATCAGCATGGCTCAGTTTTAGAGCAAAAATAATGAAGATTTGATTTATATTCTCAAATACATCTAAAAATTAAACAGCCTTATAATTTAACGTTAAAATAATACTGCCATTTTTCGGCATTGTAAAAAGTAAACAAAATGAATAACGGAAGCTTTTCTTTTCCTTTTTTTCATTAATTTTCCACAGAGATTTTATGCCTGTGCACTTTTTAAAAATTAATTAATGAATTTTTTATTTATTTATGAATTCTACGTTAAAAATTTTGTAATTTGTAAACAAACCGAAATTTTGTAATTTGTAACAAACCCGAAATGATAATTTTTTTAATTTTTTTATTCATTTTTATTTTCATGTTAGTCATGTTATCTATTGATAATGGAGATTCGCTTCCAGTTTTTGTCTGTAACAAAAAATATGTGACTGCTTACGTCACATTACCCAAAATCGTCATAACATAATACACTCAAAATTTGAACATGCAGCATTAGACAGTCCTCATTGTTTTTTAAAACAAGTTTTAATAAATACATGACTGGTATTATATATCTATATATAGTTTGTTTTATTCTAATACATATTTAAAGTTTACATTTCAAATTGTTTTATTTTTTAATTCTTTAATAAATTTGATGATTTTAATTAGGGTACAAACTCGGTGACATTGAATTTTTTACTCCCACCCCTCAGGCAATATGTTTCAAAAATCTATTTTTATATCGCCCTCCAGGCGTTTTTTATTTTGTACTAGTTTTTATAAAATTTTTGTAGATAATTAAATGTAGAATAGAATAGCTGTTACAAAGATACAACTGGTGTGTATAACTTCAATGGAGTCAAAGTGTTACGTACATATCTGGGTACAAGTCTATAGTTGGGGAGCAAGACCCCCCCCCCAAGCCTTAATGGACAGAGACAAACTTGTCCAGTGCAAGTGTTTGTGGATGCAAGTGTTTGTGGATGCCAGGTGTGTTAAGTATCTGGCCGGCATCCATAGTTCCAGATGTAGTAAATAAGTAAGCAAGCCAATAAGAATCCGGTGTCATAGTATTCTTTGTAAGTTAAGATTAGAATCAGGCCTCTATAAATACACCAACAGCAGCAGCAGCACTGCCAGTGATTGGACAATAGGAATCTTTGGTGGTCACGTGGTAGTCAACGAGTCTATATTTAGAAGTGACCATTTGCCCCATGCCTTATATTACAAAAACTGCAACAAGGTGAAAGAGAGAGAGAGAGAGAGAGTTTTACCGGGCTGAGTTTAAATAGCCAGGTGTGTATGCCCTCTAGTGGCAAACCCTGGTGGCAAAGGAAGATAACCCTTTTCCAATATCATCCTCATCCCACAAGGGAAGACGATCACTACAGTTGCTTTAGCAGCATTTGTTATACCAATCCTTGGCCCTGAAGAGCAGGTGACCTGCAAACCCTTGGCATCCAAATTATTTTGGTTTGCAAAAAGTTGGCCATTCCTGACTTCTCCCCTTTTTCTACCCACTCCTCATTTAGTCTTAAGCAATTCTTTTTTTTTTTTACCTCCCTTGAGTATGACATCCTGTTGATTTTGATTGGTTGTTTGTGTAAGATTCAAAGGGATAATACTTGAAGATAAAACTCCAACAAAGGTTGATAGACAAAACATTTTATATACAGCACAGAATAAACAGGGTACATAATACATAGAGGTGTACATGAACATACATACATAAGTAATACAAAGTTACATGTAAAAGGATAAACATAAAAGCAACAGACATGAGACTAAGAATAGTCCATGCTGTATGAATCACTTACAGTAATGTAAGGGGGGGGGCCAAAGCCCCAACAAGAGGTGGGTAGACCAGAGTCTAACCCATAGTGTCTCGTAGGTCGAGCAGCAGGAAAAGAGAGAGTGAGAAGTTCAAATCAGCCGCTTAAATACACCCGAGGCCCCTAGCGGGAACCAGCGAAACTAAACAGGTAGACAACTCTCCAGGCAAATACGAAAATAACGCCACATTTGATTTAATGGCATATCAACCCTTGTGAGTTATTTAATGCCAAATCTTTTTTTAAAATATCTGAATTGTTTAAGAAATAATTTTCATTAACTTCATGTGTATCAATAAATTAATAGGCATAAAATAACCCTAGATGGGTTGATATGCTGTTAAAATCAATCAAGTAATCAATCTTGGTTTGTTGATTGGTAGTTTCGTTTTAATGGCATACCAACCCTTGTGGGTTATTTAATGCCAACACCACGGTGGCTTCCCCTGAATGTTTTTATGCCATTGGTTATTTGTTACAGTGACTATGAAAAAGTCTAAATGCTATAGATTTTCTATTTGACTAAAAAAAAAGCCATGAGCAGCTTCAGCAGGTGTATTAAAAAGCATAAAGACGAAAGATGTATTTCCCAAGGCAAAAATGAAAAAAGGAATGAAACGTTCATTTTCTTCAAGTTACGTGATGTGTTCAAAAACCTTTGAGACTGAAGCTGTATTTACCAAAACAGAAATGAAGTGTTAATTTTTGTTCACAATAAAAGGTGTGTCTATTCTTAAGCTGTGTACAACTGATTTTAATTCAGGGTTTTCCTTGCCTTTACCAAGATTAAAGAGCCCAGTCTGCCCAACAAATTACCCATAACTAACATATAAATATTTACCATAACTAACATATAAATATTTATATGTAATTTTTTTTCTTTCAGATAGATATATTCTTACATGACAATTTGACAATTATATACAGGGCAATATTTATAAATTTGAAATAGGAAAAGCTTAAAATAGGAAAAGCTTTCTAACCAATATGACTGGATTATAAGTTTAACTATCAAACAATTTATATATTCTCAATGTTCAAAAATTAAAAAAAAAAAAAATCATTAGGCTTATCAGGCGACTCATATCTCATCTATCAATTCGGAGTTCATATCTACTTCTGTCTGATCACGTCATCTTTTTTTGTCTTTTCATATTTGTCTATTAATCTAATCCAGTGGCTTATCCCTTTAATATTTACTTTAAACCTATCATCATTTTAATCACCTTGCCTAAAGCAACGTTGACAATATTAGTCTTGTAAACAATTGTTGGTGAGTAAACAACATGGATGGGTAACAAATAAAAGAATAAGACCTTGCCCCCCCCCACCCAAATGTCCTTTTTATTATAAGAAGCTAAGGGATCAATCCTGGCTGGGTCAACCTGGGCAAAGGTAAAAGTATTTACGTATCGAAGGGGCTTTTATTTCCCCGTGGTCGTTGGCAAATTGTCGGACAAAGAAGAACAAACACAAAGTTGAATGCAGACACTTGTATTACAACATTTACAAGGGTTTTAGACAAAGTGGTTAACAATAAAAAGAGTACGAAGATTTACATAAATGGTAGAACAACAAAAGGGGGTTTGCAAATTAGCTGGAATTTGCGACCAGACTTATCTTCTAAGAGTTCTTGGTATCGTGTTGTTAGGTGTTCATTCGAGCTTCACGGGTCGTTTCTTGTTTTAGTTCTCAGTTTGCAATTAAACCGCCGTTGAAGGTTCGTAGAGAGTTTAGGGAACGGTAATACTGCGTTACCCTTAATGCGTGGTTTGTGATAAGTAGGCCTGATTTTGGGCTAAGTGAGAGAGCGTGGTTTTAGACGCCTCTCTCCAGTAACAGTTCTTGATAAGTAAAGTCTAGGGATCGCTTATTTTTGCGACTTCCCTTGTTGACTGCACCGTGATAAGTGACATAGGGTTTTAATTTTGGCGCCAATATGCCATTGGCGATTTGTCCCCCTAGTGGCAGGGGAAGATAATTGACATGGAATTTCCGATAAAGGGTGTGTGATGTTGAAAAAACCAAAACCCCTGATGAACCCAGGAATATCACTGATAATGCATCTGTTGTAAAGGGAAGTAACCCTCATGTATGCAAATGAGATACGTATAAAGGTACAACAGAGGATTCGCTCAGAGTGATGCGAGTTGATCTCCAACCACGAACGTTGTTTCGTATTCTCAGATTGCAAACACACGTGCGACAACTTTTCAAGATAAGTAATCTTACCAAGAGACTTTTTTACCTTGCCGGCCGGAAACCGTTTTATTTTGTTATTTGTATTATTTGTAATAAATTATTATTACAACCACTCAATCTTCTCGTTTATTTATTTCAAATACATAACAGCATCACAGTACATCTATGTGTCTTTAGCATTTTTAATGAGAAATTCCATGATGCTAAAATATCATAATTCTGAACCTTGCTAAAGATGCTGACTCCTATGTAGATATGAGGGTCATTCAATAAATATAGTGAATGTTATATCAAGCTTATCGTTGCAAAGAAAAGACAAATACAGGCTGAATGTTTTAATAACTTGTATTGGAAAAAAAGTTGTAAAAACTCAAATGGTGACATTAGTAGATATATGAAGCTGAAGTCCAGACAATGTGATGGTATCTTTGTAAAGAAAGGAAAAGCAGGAAAACTTATGAGGCAGCTAACAGGATATTGTTATATACCCTTAATATGTCTCGGGTATATAATGAGGGGCCGGGTTAGCTCAGACAGTAGAGCGTTCTGCTAGAAACCATGAGGTTCCTAGTTCGATACCGGTCCTCACCAACTCAGTGGATGAGTAGCACAGGGATCTGTGCGGTAAGGTAAGGAGCTGGTGATAGGTGTGGCGCTCCACCTCAGACGAAAAAACAATCTCCTTGGTCTAGCGCTATTGAAAAGGGGATAGACTCCCTTGCTGATTGGCTGATACCGACTTTAGGCCGCCCTGCCGACTTATATAATTGTTGGTATCCTTTCGTCTACTAAAGAGTCCACTTTTTGTTTTTTTTTGTTTTTTTTCTTATCTGCAACTGCATGAGTGGTTGAGCAGCACAATTTTTGAATGGCAATCTCTGGTGCAGTGACTGCGAACACTTCGGGTGGCCAGGTCGGATGCCTTCGTTAGGTCCATCAATGCGGTGTAGAGTGGCATCCGCTCTCCCAGCACCCCTCCTGCAGCTGGCATAGTGAGATCATGTCCACAGTTGCTCGGAAGCCACACTGTGTTCCTGGATAGGTGCAAGATGCAAAGTCTGCAGACGTGCCAGTGTAACACGCGCAAGACTTCTGAAACTACGCTGAAGATCTCCTTTGTTCCTGTGTTCCTGTATAAGGGGATGATGGTAGCATCCCGCTTGTCCTGAGGGATGTGTCCATGTTCCCAGCAACTGCAGAGTCGCTAGTGTAGTAGTTGGAGCAGTGCTGCCCCATGCCTTCAAGATATTTGCTGGTATGCTGTCACTCCCGGTTGCTTTATTATCAGCGAGGCGGTCCTCTTCATTTTGTAGTGGAAAACTATGTAGCCTGGGCAGGTTGTTATGGAGGATGAGCTGTCGCCCAAGCAGCAGATCCTCTCTCTCTCCACACAGCCGTTGTGGTCCAAAGGAAAGGTAGGAACAAATGCGGTTTGGCAACGACGGTGCCGCAGGAGTTGCTAGGAAATACTGAGATTAAGCACCACCTACCTTAGGGCTTCGGATTTGTTTTCGAGGTTTACTCCCTTAGCCTTTCCTTGGAATAAGGTAAAGCCACAAGGCAATTGTGGTTTTATAAGACTTTTCCTTGTCCTAGAGGAGCTGCTGATCCTGCCCATGTTGATTCTGCCATGAGGGGTGGGGGGATGGACCCTGGGTGCTGACAACAACATCTACGCCTCTTGAAAAACTGGTAAAATCTGACTAAACTAAACCTATTTTCATAGCGCCCAATCGCGCGTCTTCAAGGGTTCATGGTTATTAACCATCATTGGTAATTTTCCATGGACCCCATTATTTTAAATCTACGAACCCTATTTGAAATTCTAACTACAGATACATTAGTAAATTATGACTGCTCATAAATTATGTAACAATGTTGGTAATTTTCACCTTTAGTTGGCTAAATTCCTAGCAAATAAGGCAATTAGAGTAACCTCCCTTGACTTTCACTTTGAAACAAGCCAGTAGCTATTTTGAAAGTTTCCGTGCAAAATAAACAAATCTTAGAAACTTTTTCGAAAACAATAAACTGCATGCTTTAACACAAAAATATCATAAAATGTGTTCTTAATAACAATTAAGTTCCTTTCAGATAATTTCATGCAAGGAATTTAGCCAACTGACTTTCACTTTGAAACAAGCCGGAAGCCATTTTGAAAGTCTCCGTGTGAAATACACAAATCTTAGAAACTTTTCGAAAACAATACAACTGCATGCCTTAACACAAAAGTATCATAAAATATGTTCTTAATAACAATTAAGTTCATTTCAGATAATGCACACGCACAATTTTATGCTAGGAATTTAGCCAACTAAAGGTGAAAATTACCACAATGTTATGGGAAAGGAAGGTAAGGAGGTGATGAGTGAATGTCTGCTGTCTTGGGGGTGTTGAGTGTGTATATTTCAAACACTGAGTTCCTTCTCCACTGCCAGGCTGATTCCTTACCCACTGCTTGGTTGTTAATAGTTGCCGTTTTTATAGTTCCTCCATGACTTCAATCAGATAAGACTTAGGCTTTCTTTCTTTTTTCCACGAAGGTCATGGATTGACCAAAAACGTTATTTTGTGATATTTCCACCTCAACATGTTAGGATGCAGAGATGTAGATAGATATGCATTCTGCATCACTGATGCACAAAAATCTAAAAGGATGCAGTAAAATCATATCCATGTGTCCCAGTGTTTTTCTTTTTTCTTCTCCCACCATTTCAAGCTAACTGTAAATACATTTCGATAGTTTCTTAGAAATGAATTACACAGGATAGGTTACAAGGTATGTGTTAGACGGCTTTAGTTCTTACCACGGGGTAATTCCATGTCAAATCATCCAGAAAAAAAGTTAAATTGTCACCCCACCCCATTCTGAAATTTTGTACAGTTGTGGATTATTGTCTAAATCCCCAAAATTTGAGCTTCCAAATCCAAAAATTGGCAGAGTTATGTTGATTTTTAGCACTCCAAATTTGAGGTGAAAAATGGCAACTTTAAAAATTTGTAAAATAAGTTCTAGAGCTTTCCTACACCTTAAAAATTGATTTATAAAAGCATTTTTGCCTGAGGAATCCAAAATTACTATCATAAAAATCTTAAACTTAACCAGTTTTAAGTTATTGATGATTTCTTATTTTTTCATAGCAAGATCAATATCCCAATGTGGCACTGCATCAATAACAATATTTTTAAATTATTATTTCACATATATTTAACATTATTTGTACCAAAAAGATAGTTTGAAACATCACTTAAAATTTTGTAAATCAGAAATAATTAATAACTTAAAACTGGTTAACTTTCAGGCTTTTTTATAGTATTTTTGGTTTCCTTAGGCAAAAATGCTTTTATAAACCAATTTTTAGGAGTAGGGAAGCTCAAGAACTCATTTTACAGACAAAAATAGATAACAAAAAGTCGCCATTTTTCCCAACAACCCAGATTTACAAAGCTAGAAATTAACATAACACCTCCAATTTTTGCAATTGGAAGCTCAAATTTTGGGGATTATTCAACTTTAACATAGTCTACACCTGGACAGGGAAGTGCAAAATTTTAACAAATGTTGTAACTTCAATTCTGAGTAAAAACCAAATTATTTTTTTGGTACAAATAAATTTAATAAATAATAATGGAAAAAATCATTGTCATAGATGCACTGCCACATTTAAATATTGATCTTGTTATGAAAAAATCAAATATCATTAATAACTTAAAATTGGTTAGCTTTCAGACTTTTATGATAGCATTTTTGGATTCCTCGGGCAAAAATACTTTTATAAACAAATTTTTAGGAGTAGGGAAGCTCAAGAACTCATTTTACAGACAAATATAGATAACAAAAAGTTGCCATTTTTTGCGACCACCCAGATTTGCAAAGCTAGGAATTAACATAACTCCTCCAATTTTTGGAATTGGAAGCTCAAATTTTGGGGATTATTCAACTTTAAGATGTGGTATGGTGAAGCATGTTTTAATCCAAAAGTGTTTACAAATGGACTAAACATAGGTTTGTCATTACAAGTCTGAGTTGAAAAGGCAGTATATATAGTGAAAACATACTGACTCGCTGGTAAAGAAAAAGTTCTGGGTGCAGTGGTCAGTAAAAAAGGGCATGCTGACAATTTTTTGAGACACAAAAGGAACTATCACTATTGATTTCTTTGAAAAAGTTCAACCATAAACAGTGCTTTCTATTGCCAACTCTTTAGGAAAAATTCACCTTATTTATTGAATGACCCTCGTAATTCTGTCATTTTTGACAGGTACTATGCTAGGTATTAATATCTCATCTACAGAAAGTGATGTCAATATACGCATAGGAAAGGCATGGACTAATCATATGGAATTCTGATCTTTCTGATAAGATAAAATGAGAATTCGGACCATATGACCTTTAGGAGTAGGGAAGCTCTAAAACTCATTTAACAGACAAAAATAGATTACAAAAAGTCGCCATTTTTCACGACCTCCCTCAAATTTGGAATGCTAAAAATCAACATAACTCCACCAATTCTTGGATGGGAAGCTCAAATTTTTGCGATCTCGTTTCATAAGGACATTTTTTCATTTACTCTGTCAAAATCCGGTTGTTTGTTAACAGACGATTTTTAGAGGTTTTTTTTTAATTATAAAACTAACTGCTAACCCTAACCCCTAACCCTAACCTCTAACCCTAATCCCTAACAAACAACCGGATTTTGACAGTGTAAATGAAAAAAATGTCCTTATGAAATGAGATTGCAAAAGGTCATATGGTCCGAGAATTCTTCCAAGATGTAGCCATGTCAGTGCTACAGTATGGTTGCACCACTAGAACTTTAACAAAATTATTGGAGAAAAAGCTAGATGGGAACTACACGAGGATGCTGCATGATATCATGAAAAAAATCCTGGAAAGAGCACCCCACAAAAAAAGCAGCTGTATGGCCACTTACCTCTTATCACACAAACCATCCAAGTAAAATTAACAAGACATATTGGACACTACTGGAGAAGTAAGGATGAACTCATAAGTGACATCCACCTGTGAACACTAACACATGGACACACCATAATAGCCTGACATGCAAAGAATTACATTGATTAGCTCTGTGCAGATACCAGATGTCATGAAGAAGACTTGACAGGAGCAATGACAGATAGGGACAGATGGCGAGAGAGAGTCATGGGAATCCATGCTATCAATGTGACATGATGATGATGACTATGCTAGTATCCTAATGAAATTTCACAGTGGTGTACTTTTCAATTAAATCAACTCAAGGGAGATAAGCCATGTAATTGCTATGGGTTGAAAATTCTATCCAGAACAGCATCATTCCAATGTGCATGAAAAGCTCTAGGTCATAAATGATCATATATAAAAAAAATAAATAGTAAGGCATTAGCTGGATGGAGCTACCATTGCCACTTGCCTAAGGTCACTCACACCACACAGGTGACAGTTTAAAATGTGGGAGGTATTTCTGCCGGACTCTGTATGATAAAGATGTGTATACAGTAATGTAACTTATGTAATAGATATGTATGCACGGTGATATAGCTTATACAATAACGATGTATGCACACTAATGTAACTTATATAACTTATATGATATTTTTTAACCTCAAAAACATCACCTCTAGCAACCATATGATTGTCCTGACCATATTCTTCAAATTGCTCTTATGGCAAACACCCAACTATTTTTATCATATATATATTTACCAACCCCTCCGCACGAGCAGGATGCGACACAAGGTCAATTTCTTAAGCGGAGTTCAGCAGGTTTGAATTCAAAGTTTTCCTTCTCCTAGACCGGTTGCCTAACCAAGGTTAAAGAGCCCAGTCTGCCCTACTATTTACCCATAGCTGGAGGGAGAGTAGGATTCATATCTTTCCCAAGGATATTAGCGTCAAGTGAAATGCAATTACCACGTCCAGGATTTGAACACAGGGCGACGAGTCCATTTCCCATGACTTTAACCATTACACCACGCGCTTCCTACCCTTTTTATCATATAGGTGCTAAAAGTTGGTTGGATGGGTTTTATGGCATGTCAACCCTTGTTGGGTTATTTTATACTGAAGACATTTGGTTTTATTCATTCTTGTTGGGTATTCAATTTTTTTCAAACTCAACTTTTTTTAAAACACATTTTTTTATATTCATTTTTTTAATCTATTTAACCCATATATGGGACACTAATAGGTACTACCACTCCAGGTCAGGGTGGACCTGGAATTAATGGTGATAAAGGGGTACTCCATATTCCCCAGAGTTCCAAAACTAGAACTTCACTATTAGATACAGTTTAACATCATACCCAAGACACTAAGACTCTCAGCCACCGCCTTCTAGCACATATTTGATAAAAATATGGAGGGGGGCAATAGTGTTGGGACAATTATATAGGTACAAGGGTTTGATGTGACCAGCCAATTAATAGGAGGGGGCTTCTCCAACTGCCCATCTAGCCTAAGTAAGGGCCAAAGTGGAGTGTTGTATGTTATGAACTGGTTTAAATGCCAGGATTTCACCCTTAAGCATCAGAGGACAGCACCTATAGCCAACAGGTGGCCCCATTGCAGGATTTTACTCTTTTGCAGAGGTGCAGTCGGTGTATTCTACAACTCCAGCTGACAGGCGGGTTAAAAGTTGGTAGCTGAAGGTCAACTATGACTATTTATAAATACACATGAAGTTAATGAAAATCATTTCTACCAATTTATTAATACACATGAAGTTAAACTCATCATATATATATATATATATATATATATATATATATTGAACATTATTTCGATTTTATAAAAATATAAAATCGAAATATTGTTCAATATTAGCTATGAATCTGTTATAAAATGTTTTCACTTTAACAGCATTTTATGGTGTTTTCATATCCTTTTATATATATTCATACTGTTGGATTCATTTCCTTTCTTTTAACTTTATATATATATATATATATATATATATATATATATATATATAACAAAAAGAACTCTAAAGATTTGGCATTGAAATAACACACAAGGGTTGATATGCTGTTAAACACAAACCAACAAGGCACAGCTGATATATTATATCCTATTAAAACATGATATTAGTTAGGATTTACATGACTTGTACAATCGATAATTATAAAGGCCAAAAATAAAATGTCACATGAAATTGAAAATAATTTTTTGATATGAAAATTCAGGGCTTCTTAAAGAGATCCATATAGATCCCTAGGATTGAATAAAATGTTGCCAGGCTGAATAAAAGCTCCACAGGGGCTGAATTTACTAGTTTACATTGACTAGATGATTTGATATTCTCCGTGTGGCATGGGCTGGTGGCCCAGGTGTAGAGTTTTCACTCTTCATTCTGTGATCGCTGGTTCGATCTCTAGTGGTGGAGATCATGGTATGCACTACTGATAAGACCTAATAAGATTGAAACAGCTGTCCAGTGCTCCGAATGTCGCACGCAGTGTTTACCGAGTTGTCTGGTCATGGTAATTTAATTCAATTATTAATTATCGATATAATTCATCTATTTTCAAAATTAAATATATAGTTTACATTTATAAATTAGATATCATTGGATGAATGAAAAAACTGTTGTAAAATATTTCAAGCTTTGTGCAACTGTTGAGCCCATTTTACTAAATAAAATTCGTAAAATTCAACCAATCAGAGGCGTTCCCGCCTAATAAGAAAAATTATCGAATGGAGCCTCGCGGAGCCTACCTGGATTCTATAAATACCCAGACTTTTTCATTTTCAAGCAGAAAGATTTTGCCTGCCTAAGAGAATCCTTGTCACATGTTGTAAGAACTTTTAATGCAGAAGGTACGAACTATCTATCTCTCTCTCTCTTTAAATAATTATCGCTTTCAGAGACAAACTAAATATCAGTACAACTATTGCCTGACTGATGATTATTGTGACTTAAAAACTTTACATTTTCTTTCTCACTTTGTGAATTGTGAAATATCAGCTTACATTTTACATTGAACTTTAAAAAAAGAACTTTTGGCTGAACCTCTCCCAGTATTCAATGCTGCCTTTTTGTATACATTCTGTTAATACAATTTTGTTTGATTAATCAAGAGTTTTGTCTTCTATGCCATGTGCTTGATTGTTTTATGGTCTTTAAATGTTTGAACACTTTTATTAAATATTGACATCAAACAGCCCATACATACCACCATAAGCCCATTTTACTAGCTTTTCCAAGTTTATTTACTTATCAAACAGAGAAGCACTTTGAAATTAGAACATGGTAATTTGTGGCTCAAACTCACAACCTAATATTCGTGATCTCCCCCCCCCCTTACAAAACTCATCCTTCCCATTAAAAAATAATTCGAGAATTAAAGGTGCGTTTGCATATATATTTTACTCTTTCTTTTCTCATGTAAATTGTATTAAACACTGGTAAATCAGTTATGTTTTGTAATTTAATATTCAATTAATTAATTTGTAAGTGAATGGAAATTAAATTTGGTTACAAGGTGTGCATCAGGTAGGTATTTACCCTACCCGTTCTTCACAGGTGGGATGTGACACAAGGTCGCAAGTATGAGGTATTCAGAGAGGACCATTTGCATTAAGTAAAAAGTGTGAAAATCCCTGATGGTGAATTGTTAAAAATATTGCTTTGGTAAGGGAGGTAACTAGGTTTGTCTAATTCATCAGCTGTCGGAGTAGACGACATCAACTGTTGTTGTCGTCTCAAAAAGCACTGAACAACAAATTTACAAGTGTCCTTTTATTTTTTTAAAATTGCATTTCCTTCGGAAGATACTGTCATGTAAACTACTGTCCAATGGCAGAAAGCAACAAATACTCTTAAGTACTCTGTCCGCTTTGTTCGTTTTCTTTGTTTCTTTAATTTATTAAGCCTAAAAATAAAATTGGAGGTAGTCGCGTTACCGAGAAGTGTACTGAGGAGACAGGCAAGTGGTTGGCAGTATACACATGAGTTACTTCCAATCCAACCAGAAAGTCGGGACCCTCACACTTCAGGTAAGTTATTTAATTAAAATTATTTAATTGTTTATTAATGCATATATATTTGTGTAAGACGTCTCATCAGACAACCCCATCCCTTGTTTCGTAGTTCGTTACTTATTAAAATTACAACACAATTTCATAACACAAGCATAACAAATGAATGAAATCGATGCATTCATAATTTTAAACTAATGTTTATTGTGTACAATTCGATACGAAGTAGAAAAAACGTTTTGAAAATATGAAATTTAATTGAATTGAACTTATAATATTAAAATTATTATTTCTTAAATTAATTATACACTACCAAAACATATTTTTAAAATAATTATTATTTGTTTCTATTGTGACGATCTCTGGATTCGACCTGGGAATCATGACTTATATTCGATAAGAAATTACATACTTTTTTGTTATTTTTAACGAGTTGTTTTTGTGCTTAAAAATACTCTTTAAATTTCTGATTTATTTATTTATTAGTAAGTTATCTTTTTTTGTATCTCGTTTTCTTATTGTTTAAGTTAAAAATATATAGTCAATATTCTTTAAGTGTATTTTTGCCAACTCTGTGTGTCATAAGTTGTAGTGTTCATTCAATGTGTTGGATCTGGTAACAATAGAATAATTGACTGTCATCAGGTTTGTATAACTTTACAATATTGAACATTATTATTATTATTTTCATGAATTCATATTTATTTTACTATAAAAAAAAAACTGGTTAAAAAAGACTTAAGGGGGGAAGAAAGAAAACGAAAAAAAGAAAAAGGAAAAAGAAGTTTCAAGTAGTTATTTCTTATTTGCACAAAATAAAATACTTTTATTTTTGATTCATTAAAAAATTAAAAAAAAAAATTAATTAAAATGATAAGTAAAAATGCTCTTAAACTCAATTTACAGTTTATGAATGAATTTGAGACTACCATTAGTTTTGTTTTGTTTTGTGATTAGTATTTTTTTTTTTTTTTTACATTTAATTTTCTTATATAAAAAAAAACGATCCAAATTGGGGTTGTTATTTTTAGGGGTCTCCAACGTCTGCATTTCAGACTTAATGATTAATCATCGAATCAACTACCATTTAAATAAAGTAAATGTAAATAATAAAGGATTAAGAAAAAAGGTCAACGAATAAGGTAATTTTAACTTTTCTGGACCTTTAACCCGTGGTCGGTATTAAACTCGCAGATAAAAAGACAATTAATTTATGGTGTCCGTTTATGATTAAGTTTTGTAAATAATTTTTTTTTTAAATTTGAGTGAGAGGTAAGTAATTTATCGAGTAAACACTAAGTTTAAGATTCGTTTTTTTTTAAATTTTTTTTTATTACCTTGATTCCTTACCCCCTCCCCGCCACCTTAAAAAATCATACGTTGATAATTAGAAAAAAAAAGTTTTTCTTTTAGAATCATGTGGCCCATTTTCTTAAAATAAAAATTAATTGACGTAATTAATTTAAAAAAAAAACACAAGGTTAACCATTTTTTTTATTCTTCATTACATTTTCATTCAATAAATTTTGATTAAAGTTTTAAGTTTCGCCTAGTTGTCATTTTTTAATTGACATAATTTAAAATGCGTAAAAAAATAATTTTAACAATTAAAAACACTAAAAATTACTGTTTTACACATTAAAACTAAAGAATTTACCGAAAGAGTTTTTTTCTTCTTCTTTCTCTTGAGATACCGGGAAAACTTTATTTCAATTTTAAAATGAAAAATAGATATATATATCTGATATTACAAATTACTGTTGTTCGGTGTTTATTGTTTACTACTGTTTATTAAACACTTTCAAAAGAAAACCTTCATGTTGTGGGACAATCGGTAAACATTTCAATCTTCAGGTACATAAGGACACTTTTTTTCTTTAAAAGCCACCATAATTTACAAATACAGAAAACTACATTCACTTGAGTAAAGTTATTTATTTAAACATCAAACAAACAAAAATTATTTTCTCAAAAACACAACAAAAAACACACTCGCGAGCTTTGTGATTAATTAATTAGTGAAAAAAGTGTAAACAAAAGTTTTTTCTTCGCCAGCAGGTATTGATTGGCTTGTAACTTTTCAGGTATTTTTCGTAAATTAAAGGTAAAAAGCCATGGGTCAAAATGGGGACGGAGTCATCTTTTTTTTATGAAGATTCTAAGTTCAGTTCACGTGGTTCTTTTGATTCTGTTATCAACAGAAAAATTTAACAAATAAATAAGAAAAAAGCAACAAAAAAAACAAAACATTTTTCAGTAGGTCACTAAATTAAATGTAATATTCATTTTGACATTGTTAGATTAATTTTTATGTATCAAACACAACACACGATATAAAATTACCCCCCCCAAAAAAAAAACTTTCTCAGGAAAAATACTGAATTTAATTTTAATATTATAATTTTTATTTCATTATTTGCGATTGATTTTTTTAAATTAATATTCTAATAAGTAAAATATTTAATACATTCATTTTTTTTTCAATTAAATTTACTGTATATAATATATATTAATTACTGAATAAACAGACAAGGATTTCGTGTTTAGATTTTCATTCAAAATTTCTTGGCGAACGAAATATAGTAAAAAATTTGTTGAAATAATTTTGAACCGCCTCTTTATTTGATTTTTAAAATCTCAAAAACATTTGAACGCTCGGATATTGTCTTTTTCTATCACTGTGTATGCAAATTATTTGCATTAAGAATAATTATTCTTAATACATAAATAATTTTGCATATACAGTGATATATGGTTATTTTAGCATTCAAATATTTTAGTTAATATTGTTCCATAATATTTACTTGAAGCTATAATTGTTTACTAAAGATTATTATTTGTCATTTGAAAGGGAAACAAACTGTGTGCGAACAAATAATTATTTGATAGAAATAGTTACTTGAATCATATATAATTGAGTATAAATTATTTAGTATTAGATAGGAATACTTGAAACCACACAACTGTGTGGAAATTATTTGTATTATTAGATCAGAATACTTGATATAATTGTGCTAAAAATAAATAATAAATAAATAAAACCTTAAACGACTACACAAAAATGTAAACATAAACGCTACACTCCAACCTTTTGACATAAAATAATCCTAGACGGGTTGACATGCATGTCGTTAAAATCTCATAATCAATAATTTCGATTAATTTGATTCACAATTAAAATTAAAACAATTTATTTATTTTAATATTGAGTTTCTTCAGCATTCTCTTAAACACGTGTTTTGTTTATTTATTAAATATCTATTAAATAAATAAACACGTGTTTAAGATGACGTAAAATGAAATAAAAATTTAGAAATAAATTTTATTTCACGTACCTGCAAAAATTCTATACTTACAGGGTGGTCCGAAAGTCTTGTCACCCCTACAATATTTTAAAGGTAAAATAATGACATAATATAATCCGAATTTCTAGAAAATAATTTATTTTTTGATATTTTTTTAGAGGTAAAATAATTACATAACTTATCAAAACAAAAAATAATGAAAGTTAAAACAATATGTAGGGGTGACAAGACTTTCGGACCTTCCATACTAATACTATTTTCCATTAAATTCCCCGAACTTTTGGGGCTATATAATAGCAATAGCATCTCTGTACACATTCTTTTTTTAATTCTGAAAATTAAAAATAATCATTTTCAAGTCTTTCCAATCCATTGAAAACTTTATCTTTTTTGCTTTATTTTCTACTTTCTCTCCTCGTCCTCTCTGTTACCCCCTTCCTCGCCCCTCTGTTACCCCCTTCCTCGCCCCCTCTGTTACCCCTTCCTCGCCCCCTCTGTTACCCCCACCTCGCCCCCTCTATTACCCCACCTCGCCCCTCTCTATTCTCTCTTTGTCCTCTACTCTCTCCCTCCCCACCCCTCTCTCACTCACTTCCTTGTCCCCTTTCTCTCGCTTCCTTGTCCCCCTTTCTCTCGCTTCCTTGTCCCCCTTTCTCTCGCTTCCTTGTCCCCTTTCTCTCGCTTCCTTGTCCTCCTCTCTCGCTTCCTTATCCTCCTTTCTCGCTTCCTTATCCTCTCTCACTCGCTTCCTTATCTCTCACTCGCTTCCTTATCCTCTCTCACTCACTTCATCTTCATCTCTTTCTCTGACTCCTAAGGATATTAAGCACTTTCTTATCACTCCTCTTTCTTCTTCACCTCTTTTCATCTCTCTCTCTCTCTCTCTCTCTCATATAACATATTGCTGTCTTTTTCTTTTGACCCTTCTCTTCTCTTTCTAACTTTGTTTCCTTTTTTTCCTTTTTTAAATCATTCTTTACGTTCACGTCTTTTATGATATAATAGGCACGGTTTCTTAAATTATACGACCCAATTTTAATCTATTCTTGCAGTCCTCCTTTTCTTCTCTTTCTTTTTCTTAGCTCTGTTTATGTATTTCCCATGGATCAGTCTATTATAACTTTTAGGTTTTGACAGGATACTGACCAGACAGACACCATCTAACCATACATGGGAATTATATAAGACTAGAAGGAGCTACCCGGCATCATCTGGGTTGAAGAAATGACATCACATAATACAATATAGTAAGAAACGTGTCCTATAATACAGGGTGTTTCATAAAATTATTTTAAGTTATTAAAAACAGCTAATTAAAGATTTCAAAACAAAATATTGAAAATGATTACTTTGTGGAATATCTGATATCTTAAATACCAAGATTGCCATACCAAGATTAAAGATCCCAGTCTGTCTTACTATTTACCCATAGCTGGAAGAAGAATAGTTGGATGCATATCTTTCCCAAAGGTATTAGTGCTATGTGAAATGCAAACAGCCTTGTCCAGGATTTGAACCAGTCTCACCATGTCCATTTCCTACAATTACACTATTCCTTGAGAAAGGTATGAACCTCCTCATCTCGCCCAGCTATGGGCTAAATATTACCACTACTGTTCTACTACAAGGACGGCTTTGGGACTGAATAACCCATATCTTTCCCAATGGTATAAGCACTATGTGAAACACAACCAGCTTTGTCCAGTATTTGAACTCATGTCACTGTGCCCATTTCCTACAATGATAACCATTACACCATGAGTACCTCCATGATTCTACTATTGGATAATAGGGTGCAAGCACATACCCTGATGTCTGTGACAACGATCTGTAAAACTTCAGAATAACATATCATTTGACCTCAAGTTTTCCTGTGAGTATCCCATACTACTGCTAGTGAAAAGGGGATAGACTCTCTCTCGCTGTATGGCTTATACCGACATTAGGCTGCCCCGCCAACTTTACTTTTTTTTAATCCCATACTAAAAACATAAAAACCCCAAAAACAAACTATTACATTTGTTGTCAGCTTTAGAATACACCAACTGCACTTCTGCAGAATGGTAAGACCCCCCAACCCCCATCGGGCCAACTGTTGGCTGTGGGTGGCGACCTGTGATGATTAAGGATGTAATTTTGGTGGCTGTGCAGTACACGACATGCAACACTCCACTTTGGCTCTTACTTGGGCTAGACAGGCGGTCTCCTCCGATCAATCGTCTGGTTACATCAAGCCCTAACATCTATATGATTGTCCCAACACTATTGCCCTTATGGCAACCCCAACCCTTTTTATCTGCCCTACTATTTACCCATAGCTGGAAGGAGAATAGTTGGATGCATACCTTTCCAAAGCATATTAGTGTTATGTGAAATGCAAATATTCCAGTCCAGGATTTGAACTCTTGATGCCAACTTTCTGGCAAAATAAAAACATAAGATAGGATCTTTTAAAACCAAAGTCATTTTGGTTGATCCATTCTGATCCAGTTGTTGCCTATAAAAAGAAATATGTTTTTCAATTCAAGGCAAAAGAACTCCAAACTACAGGACAATGCTAGTCTGTATCAACAATGCTACAGACTTCTAACCTCCTACTACTCAATCACACTACTGACCTCTCACATCTACCATGCAAGCATCTACCAAATTCTCACCTCTTACTTCTCAACCATCACACTACCATCTTTACACCTCCTGCAATCTTAGATGATTTGGACGGTCTCACTTTTAACCAGAGGGTGTTGCAAGATGATGATGGACATAAAATTAAGGAACACGAGTATTAATATATAGATGACTTTTGCTGTTTAGCCAAAGACATTGTTTATCTTTCCCTTCAGAAACTTTACATAAATATTGTATTGTAGAAATTTATTAAGGGAATGGTGATCCTGTTTCACCGGACACTAGCAGCAGTCCCTTAGGGTCACATGATGCCAACTATAAAATAGGGGGCACCAAAGAATTTGGTCTCTTTTTGCCTCTAGCATGGGCAAGCTACACTTGCTCTGTATCATTAGAAACCCCAGACGGCGACGACTCGGAATCCTCACCCCCACGTTAGAAATTGGAGCGGCAAACGCACACCTAAAACCAATTCTACAGGGCTCAACAAGTTACGAGGAACAAACTCTCAAGGATTTGAGCTAAGTACCGCAGGCATTTTTATCTGCAACCCCCTTTAACCACATTTAATTCTCGACAAACTACATTTTGCCTACCAAACACATTGAACACTTTGAATTCCTTTTGGACTCTTTGGACTCTTTAAAAACTTGTTTTGTTGTTTCACTTTATGTATATTGTATACCCCTGTTTGATATTTGTTTTATGTTTTATATGTACAGTAAACATTTTGTTCTATAAAAAGTCGCTTGTCTCCTTTCTTCAAAAGCAGCACCCATCTCTGCGTTCAAAGTACGGTTCAATCTCTTACAAAACGTAGGGTCTAAACAGTGCTTTTCCAGGGACAAAAATCCCCACAGTATATCTATAGCTTTATAAAACATTTGTTATTGTTAACTCTTTGCCTACTTTAAGCCATTCACAGCAGTTCTCCCACCACTGTGATCCGCTGGTTGTCGCACACATGTTTACACTGAAAAATCCCAACGTGAACACCCCTGACATCTTTTGTTTTGTCTGTGAACCAACCCTGAGACTGGTACTTGATACTTTTGCAATAGGGAACCAACTGCAAAAAATACCAAGAAAATTTGGTACAGCCATGGGGGAAAGAGTTAAAAGCTTTCTTTTGGTTTGGTTTGTTTTACGGCATATCAACCTCAGTGGGTCATTTAATGCCGATAAAGTTTTGAAATAAATCAAATCTTAATGGATAATACAATTTTTTTTATTAACACATTTTTCTATTTAACCCATAGATGGGACCCTAACAGGTCCTACACTCCGGATCAGAGTGGACCAGGAAGCAATGGTGATGGAAGGGTGCTCCACATTCCCCAAACCTCCAAAACTGGAACCTCACCATCAGATAGAGTTTAACGTCATTCCCAGGACATGTAGACCCGCAGCCACCGCCTTCTAGCATCCATATGATAAAAAGGGGTTGGGGCTTGCCATAAGGGCAAGGGAAATCATATAGGTGCTAGGGCTTAACGTGACCAGCTGATTGATTGGAGAGGGCCTCTCCGACCGCCCGTCTAGCCCAAGATAGGGCCAAAGTGGAGTATTGCATGTCATGAACTGCTCATCCACCTGGGTTCTATCCTTAAGCATCACGGGTCGCCACCTACGGCCTACAGGTGGCCCCATTGGGGGAGTCTTACCCCTCTGCAGAGGTGCAGTCGGGGCATTCTAATGCCCCAGCCGACAGGGCGTAAAAGCTTTCTTTTCTTATTTACTTCTTCCTTATATATTTGTATATTAATATAGATTATTTATCTCTACAAGGCCTGACCTCCAAACGCATTAACCTCTTCGCTAATCAATCAGCCATTTTGGATCCACTTATTCTATCACATGACTTTCTGGTAGCTAAGAGCCTGAAAGAAGGTTAACATATTTTAAATTAATATCTTATTATAATGGAGATTGTGTGTTTTTCTGTCTGTAACCGAAACTATATTCCTACTCAAGTCACAATTCTCTTAGTTATTGACACCACATTCTCCATGATTTTATTTTTTATCTAAACCTCAATTATTAATAAAATTGTCTTACATTATTAATACTGTTAACTATGTCTCCATACTGACAACATGCAATTATATTTATATATACAACAAAATAGCGGTTTACTGTGTGAACGGGAAGGCTAATTTGCATATTAATATTAAAAAATTGAATTTAATAAATATGTGCTTAGTATTATTGATTTCTAACTGTTTGGTTTTATTTTAATGAATATAAGCAAAAATCTCTTCAATGAATCTTAAATGAAATCCATTAACAAGATAAAATAACTGACATTTCATTCTTTACTTCCTCTTTTAACTAAATACTTGAATTAGAAAAAATAACAATGAAAGACGAGAGTGATGGAAGAGTAAGTTTCAGTTGTTCCATTTTTTATTATACTCCCTCTGTTTCAAATCTTTTATTATACTCCCTCTGTTTCAAATCTTTTTATCTGTATTCTTATTTAGTTTCATTAGCCTTTCTAATTTAATACAATATTTTATTACATTAAAACTTAAATACTTGCACCCGAAGGGTGCATATATTTGCTAGTATATATAATATTGATAGTTAATAATAATCTTTTAGTTATATCTTATCATAATAATAGAAATTTATCTAAACCTTTGACATAGATAATTTTTATATAACTTAACCATAAAATCAGCTCATAAATACTTAATTTTGTTAATCTTTTAATTCCTGTTAGATCACTAGAGTTAAGCAGCAGTGAGCCTGTTCAATACTTAGGTGGGTGAACATTTCAGCAGCAGCAGGTACTGTAAGAAACTGAATATTACTTATTATTATTTGGGTTACTTTATTCTTTATTCCTTATTTCTAGTTTTTTACTTTTGCTCATTTTGTATGTAAACTCTTACAACTATTTCCAAAGAAATCATTTCCACATCTAAGCCACACCCCATCCAAAGTATAAGCCTCACCTCCTCATTCAAATAAACTATCGCTGCCCATCTCAAACTAAGACACCAAACCCTCTGCCCCCCAAATTGATAGATTTAAAAGCGATGCTACTTTGGGAAATTCTCAGTAAGAGTCATGTTCTTGTAATTACCTGAAGATGCCGTAGTAATACGGTTGAAATAAATTATTGTAATAAAACAAGTTTAAAGTTTTTTCCTTCATTTATTGTATATATATATATATATATATATATTATATGAAGGGAAAAATTGTTATATATAAATTTTTGTTTTATATATATATATATATATATATATATATATATATATATATATATACAGAAAGAGAAAAAAAGAGTCCTGAATAGAATCATTCCCATCACTAACTCATCTGGTCTTATATATATATATATATATATATATATATATATATATATATATATATATATATATGCAGTATTACAGTGTGTATTGAAATAACCTACTTGAGTTTCACCATAAGGATCTTCAGGGTTAATTGCAATAAATTATAAAGAAATAACAAAAGACTTAGAGATTTAGCATTATAGTCTATTTCAGGGAGCTTAGACAGAAGCTAAGCTCCCTGAAATAGATTATAATGCTAAATCTCTAAGTCTTTTGTTATTTCTTTACTCATATATTTGCTCTGTGACTCTAACATTAAGAGCTCACATTGAGCTCTCAAACTGCGACAGGTTTTTTAAATAAAACTCTTGTGTCGTAAGGAAGATTTCTTCTCTGGACTTTTGGATTATATATATATATATATATATATATATATATATAAATAAAAGCAATTGGTAATTTGCTTGAAGCATTGTTAAGTATGTTATAATATATTAATATTTTGAAGGCCAGTACAATGCATATAAAAAAAAAATGTTATTTTTGTCTTATCGAAATCGATAAGACAAAAATAACATCTTTTGGTTTTTATTTTTCATACGCATTGTACTGGCCTTCAAAATATTATATATATATATATATATATATTCTGGTTTTCTGTATGAAATTATAGCTTTCATTTTCCACAAGTCAGTTTTTATTTGATACACAAATGAATTCAAGTTCAATCTGTTATTTCATCAGAGTGTCACACAGAATAATTTCTTTTTTGTTACAATTAATTCCAGATTAACATCAATTTCCTTTTAGTAATCTAAGCAAAGAGAGATAAAATAATTGAAGGAAAATAAGAGAATTGTAAAATTAAACATATTTACAATTTATTAGATAAAAAAAAGGTAGTAAAATGTAGTCACAAGGGAAATTAATAGACAAGTCATTGTCAGTGATAAAGTAAAAGTCATTTGATTAGTGATAAAAAAAAAGAAGTCACTTAGTGCTCAGATAAATATGATAGTCTCTTGTTTATTTATTTATTTATTATCTACTTATTTTTCTCATTCTCATTCTTATTTTTCTTATTTCACTTTTTTGAGTTTCATACCAGTATTAGCTGATAGTCTTTCACTGAAGTCTGAGTAACAATAAGTCTCCTCAGGTCTGAAGGACTCTTCTGAGTATATATATATATATATATATATATATATATATATAGCAATAGCATAATCTTTACAGATCATTGCCATCTCTCACAATCCTATAACCCCACCACCAAAACATTTCCTCTCATGAGTCCTCAAATGACTCATCAAACCCGCTGCAGATCCACAAAGTTTGATGCAAATATAACATAGAAAGGACATTCTTCCCGTTGAATCCAATGAATCAGATGATAAAATGTTATGCTTATGCACCACCATATGTCTCTTAAGATCAGAAGCTGACTTACAGATTTTTCATCTATCATATGTGTGTATATATATATATATATATATATAATATATATATATATATAGTAATCCATATACAGCCCTGTTTCAATGTATCATGTCTCTTCAGTGTAGCTAGACTTAGCAAGTCTCCTCAGGTCTGAAGGACTCTTCTGAGTATTCTAGCCAATTTCAGCAATGCAGCTGTCTGGATGGTCTCAATTCTTCCTCTGATTACCAGTTCCTCCAGTATTTTTTCCAAGCTTTTTGAGACCATTCCTAGTGTACCAACTACAATCAGTTTCACTTTTACCCTCATATTCCACAACTTTTTCAATTCTCTGGCAAGGTCTAGGTATTTGTCTATCTTTTCGTTTTTCCTTCATCTCCACCCTGTGATCTGCTGGAACTGCAAAATCTACCAGTTGACAAGTTCTCTTTCTTTTGTTAATCAATACTAGGTCTGATCTTCTGGCTGGGATAGGGTGATCCATCAAAGTACCAGAGAATTTTATGCATTTCATTCTCAAGAACAGATTCTGGTTTATGCATATACCATTTTGTTGTATGGCCAAAATTTAGTATTTTGTATTCTTGTTGTGCTAGTTTGCTACATTCATTTAATACATGGTTTATGGTATCATCTCTGTCACAACACATTCTACATTTGCTGTTTTGTTGTGTTGTAACAATTTTTGCTTTGATATAATTTATTTTTATGGCATTGTTTTGTGCAGCAATTATCAGTGATTTAATTTCTCTCTTGAGGTTTCCTTTTCTTAACCATGTACAAGCTTTTTCATATGCAACCTCCCCAATTTGTTGTTTGAAGTATTCATATAATTGTTGTTTTTCCCATCTTTGTTTTCCTGTTTGTCCATATGTTGCATCTGCTGTTATTGGCTGCCATAAATAATCTTTCTTTGCTCTTTTTTATGTATTCTTGAGTCCTTGGATTGTGAATCAAAAAATGAGTTTAAAAAAAATGTGTATAAAGTAAGAAATGAGTTTGAAAATAAAATCTGAATACCTAACAAGAATGAATGAAATAACATCTTCTGTATGAAATAACCCAACAAGAGTTGACATGTCATAAAATCCAACCAACCAATCCTCAACCAATGAGAAAATCCCATCACAGATCAACTTGAGTTGATCGCCCACCTGTCATACTGTATGACTCTTTATTCAGTAATGTGTGATTTTCCATGGTTTAAAGCTGTTAAATTCAAATCTTTTACACTACATTACAAAATGAATAGGCGAACCTATTTATTATGTAACATGTAGAAAAAGCATTTAGTCGGTCTTGTGGGGAAATGTACCCTATCATTTTATTTTGATGAAGTGTCTTGAATCATTGTTAGATTTGACTCTTATTTGAGTATAATACTAAGAAGGCAGGAAACAATAGGCCACTATGTTGATTTTACTTTTTTTACACAACATCACAAAATGAATAGGCTAACCCATGTAGAGTAAGCATTTAGTCAGTGTTGTGTGGATGCATACCTCATTTTTTGACCTTGATGAAGAGTCACATATCATGGTGAGTGTTGACTGAGTATAATAAACATTGAATTTGAATCGTCTTTCAAGGAAAGTAGAAGAGGAAATTGATATGTGTGGTGGTTTTAAAAAAAAAATTCTTTATATATATATATATATATATATGGAATTTTTTAAATACACATAGGTGGCTAGTCAGAAGTTTATTTATATAAGAATTTAATACTCAGTATCTTTTTTATTTTTTAGCTCTGGTTTTAACAGAAAAATACTGTAATATCGGAAGGGTGGGAGGTATGTAACTTGATCCCAATGACAAATCATCTGAACTGTGCCTGAGGTTACTGTGGCCTGAATGCTTTTTTTTTGTACACAATAAAAATGAGGACAACAGTCCAAAATATCAAAAGGATTCATAACAAATCTCATAAATATATATAAGTACTAGAGTAGGTGTTTACCCAACTCATTCCCTCAGGTTGGATGTGACACAAAGTTGTAAGTATATGGACATCCAGCAAAGGCTGAAATTGCTTTTCATTAATAATGGATCTGTGAGTCTACTTATTGTAAGGTCATTTAACAAAACATCTAAACTGTGCCCGAGGTTACTGTGGACTGAACGTTGTTTTTATACACAATAAAGATGAGGCCAACAGTCTGAAATATCAAAATTATAACTACTCTAGTATTTTTATGCCTGAAGATCCAATAGAGTTTTAACTCTTAAGCCTTTATTTCTGTGTTTATTGTTTCTGAATTTGACTGTCTTTTCAATTTGTTTTTATTTTTTTATTTTCGTTTTTATCAGAACCTAAAATGCAGAGTAATCATATTAATGACCCAGGCCATAACCTTGATGATGATGATCCCTTGTTGGGCACAGAGGAAGAGGCAACCCCACTGTCCCAACCGCAAAGAAAGAGTTTTTATACTTTACCCACATGCCGCTTTGTCAATGTAACCAAGGCCCTTCTTTTTCTCGATGGCATTCTCACAGCAGTTCTTTGGCTCACAGGTAAGTAATTATTTCTACTCATATAATAATTATATATACTAGCAAATATATGCACCCTCCAGGTGCAAATATTTAACTTTTAATATAATAAAATATCATATTAAATTAGAAAGGCTAATAAAACTGAATAAAAATGCAGATAAAACGATTTGGAACAGAGGGGGTATGATTGAAAAATAGAACAACTTTGAAACTAACTCTTCCATCGTTTTCTATTACTCCTGTCTTTCATTGGTAAATTTTCCTATTTTAACTATTTAGTTAAAATAGGAAGTAAAGAATAAAATTACAGTTATATCTTCTTGTTAATGGATTTCTTTTAAGATTTATCCCCGAGATTTTTGCTCATATTCAATAAGGTAAAACCAAACAATTAGAAATCAATAATACTAAGCATATATTTATTAAAATCAAATTTTTAAGATCAATATGCAAATTAGCCTTCCCATTCACACTGTAAACCTCTATTTTATTGTATATATAAATATAACTGCATGTTATTAGTATGTAATTATGGTCAAAAGTATTAATAATGTAAAACAATTTTATTAAGAATTGAGGTTTAAATAAAATCATGGAGAATGTGATGTAAATAACAAAGGGAATTGTGAATTGAGTAGTAGTATAGTTTCGGTTACAGACAGAAAAACACACAATCTCCATTATAATCAGATAAACGGATGTAGAAGGATGTGACACAAGGTCAATTTATGAAGTGGAGTTTAATAGGTTTGAATTCAGAGTTTTTCCTTCACCTAGACTGGTTGCCTAACCAAGGCTAAAGAGACCAGTCTGCCCTACTATTTACCAATAGCTTGAGGAAGAATAGTTGGATGCATAACTTTCACTATGTGAAATGCAAACAGCCTTGTCCAGGATTTGAACTCTATGTGGTGGAGGATTGTGTAAAGATATGTAAAATTTTTTTTTTGTAAGGGGGGGGGTGCAGAATTTTGTAGTCCAAATTTAGGGGTATGTGTTGTATACAAATATTTATAGTAAAAAAAAAAAAGGTAAATTATTATATTGTTATATACCCTACCTATGAACATTAATGGGTATATCCCAATCCTCATAAATACAGAAGTATTATGCTGACTGAGTAGTCTTCTACCACTAGCTGTGGTTTACCTTTCTTCACGCCACTGGCAAATATTGTATTTTGTTAATTTCATAGACATTCCATTTAATTTCCAATCTCCGTTTTGGTAATTTCTCATTTATTAACTTTTGTTAGGTTACAATATACATACAAGATACTTTTTTTTTTCCAGATATTTAGGGATGTATTTTACACATGAGTGTTATACATATAATTAGCTGAGGAGATGTAATATGCTAATATCCATTTAATATATATGTAGATATATATAGATTGACTTGAGAGTGTCATCTGTGAGTAAAATGTATGAATCAGCTGAAAATGAGTAACTGAATTGATAGCCAATCAAAATGAAGACACATCATCAGTCAGTCTGCTTGAATTGTTTTTTTATGGTCTGAGTTGATGCAATTAATCATTGTTCACACTTAGGGCATCTGGAGTTTGTTTTCTTCCATTCAGGAATTCAGAGATCAGATAGTAAATTGATCCTTTCTCACTTACCATTATTGTATGTGTATAAACACAAACTCGTGTATATAAAATGTGCCCCTAAATTTTGACTATGAAATTCTGAAAAAAAACCCCAAAAAACTGTATTATGTATATAATAATTACTTGGACCAGTTTAGCTCAGTAGTTAGAGCATTTTCTGAGGAATCGCAAGGTTCCTGGTTTGATACTGGCCCTCGCCAACCCAGCATATGAGTAGTACAGGGATCTCTGCCATAAAGCGAAGAGCTGGTGGTAGGTGTGGCACTTCACCTCAGATGCAAAAACAATCTCCTTGGTCTAGCACAAAAAGAGCATAGACTCCCTCGTTGTCTGGCTGATATCGACATTAGGCCATCTCGTCAACTTTACTTACTTTGTGTACAACACGCACTCATGTATAACAGGGATAAATAGCTAGTTGTATCCTCACTGGATTCCCCATTCTTGCGACCTTGTGTCACATCCTACTTGTTGGGTAAATTAAGTTGTCCCATTTTGTTGTATGTCATGGACTGTTCAGCGACCAGGATTTCGTCCTTAAGCATCACAGATTGCCATCCATGACCAACAGAGTTCAAATCCTGGATGAGGCTGTTTGTATTTTTCATAGCGCTAATACCCTTTGGGACATTAAATGCAGTTTAACATCATACCCAGGACACTAAAACCCTCTGTCACTGCCTTCTAGCACATATGATAAAAAGGGTAGGAGGCTTGTCATAATAAGGCCAATAGGGTTGAGACAATCATATAGGTGCTAGGGCTTGATATGACCAGCCGATTGATTGGAGGGGGCCTCTCTGACTGTGATATAGAGTAAGGTCCGTGAGTATTAGGAGGCGAGTCCGTTGATCTAAGTACTTCAGGTGAATTCTGCACAGAGTAATTTGTGTGTTCTTAAATAGTGGTTTAGAACCATTGCCACTGTTCAGGTACGGGGGAGATGGGTCATTCCATTATATCAGACTGTAAGGGCCAAAGTGGAGTATTGCATGTCATGGACTGCTCATCAACCAAGATTCTATTATTAAGCATCATGAGTTGCCAACACATGGCCAACAGGTGGTCCCATTGGGGGGGATTTTATCCCTCTGCAGAAGTGCAGTTAGTTTATTCTTCTGCTTCAGTCAACAGGGGATTGTTGAATAGTGCGGACATTATTTCTATTTGTAGTCCAATGGGAACTCCCATGAATGTACGAGTTGATTATGTGAAAAGACGTCCAAGAAGATAAATAAATAACGTGCACACCAAAGAAAATATTTTTGTATTTATTCATCTGAATTTTCGAGATGAGGGTTGATAATTTGTATTATTTGTATTATTCGGACTATTGTCCTCATCTTTATTGTCATCTGCACAACATTTGGTAATTTATGAGGAAGTGCGTCCCGGTCTCCTGCCTCAAAGAACGCTACCCAGTGACTATCAAAATAACAACCCCAGCTCGTCGTAATTCTTGTTTATTTATCATAATTTGTCATAATTCTTGTTTAGATATGAAGATGGATATATAGTTTGGAATAAACTGAGATAGATAGATAAACAAACAAAATAATATAGATAGATACGAACAAATAGAGATAGATATATTTTCGACAAGTAAATGTATTTGGGGGGGGGGGGTCGCTTCTTTTTTTGTCGTAATTCTTGTTTATTTAAACTAAAAACAAGATATTAAACAAACATGAATAAAAAAAAATCTTAGTATTTAAAGTAATATAGATAAATATGACCAAATTGAGATAGATAGATAGATGGATAGTTTTGAATAGCTTGAGCTGGGTCGTTATTTTAATAGTCACCGGGCAGCAACTCTTGAGGCAGGAGACCGGGATGCACTTCCTCATAAATTACCTTATTATTATTGGTTGATATATATGCTCTGTCAATGATATTGAGCACTCTTTACTTATAAGTATAGCAAACTATATTATCATTTGATTAATTAATTTTTAAAATCTTTCTTCTTTTTTTTTTTTTTTCTCTTTTTTTTTTTACAGGAGGAGATTCTGAATATTTTGTCGATAACATCCTTAATTTCCATATTCGTCAGTCGGTCTTTGATCTTGTGCTCATCACGGGCGTCAAAATGATCCTTCTGACCATCATCTACTCCTACATGGAATTGATCTCCTTCCGACAAATCGACAAACCATACGACCTGATGCTTGCAAAACGGAAGTGCATCTGTCACATACTGACTGCCAGTATCAGTACGCTCTGTTTTGCTTACGCTGTAGCGAAAGGAGGTGCCATCTTGTATGCGATCCTAAATATGGGCAATTCGTACAAACCAATGCACGTGGAGTACAATGCCCTTGTCATCTGTTCGTTGGTGTTTGGTTTCCTGGAGTGCGTCATGTCTGCGTACAGTTTTCATGCCATGAAGAAATTACGTATGATGCGGATTTTACATCAGTTTAATGATTCTGGTCAAGAAGTGGATGATGAAGGGAAACCTTTAAAGAAGAAAGCAAATCTCAAGAGAGTTTTATTGCTTGCAAAACCAGTAAGTAATAAAAATAAAAATTATGTATATGTATTGTGTGTGTGTATATGTATATGTGTGTATATGTATATGTGTGTGTGTGTGTATTGTATGTGTGTGTGTGTGTGTGTGTATATGTATATGTGTGTGTATATATGTATGTGTGTGTGTGTGTATATATGTATGTGTGTGTATAAATGTGTGTATATATGTATGTGTGTGTATAAATGTGTGTATATATGTATATGTGTGTATAAATGTGTGTATATATGTATGTATGTGTGTATAAATGTGTGTATATATGTATGTATATGTATGTATGTATGTGTGTGTATATGTGTATATATGTGTATATGTATATATGTGTGTGTATGTGTGTGTGTGTGTATATGTGTGTGTGTGTATATATATGTATATGTATTGTGTGTGTGTATATGTATTGTGTGTGTGTGTGTGTATATATGTATTGTGTATATATAGGGTCCCCGATTTTCCGTTTCAATTTTTTCTTAATTCCGTTTCCACTTTTAGTCAATTCCGTTTTTTTCCGTTTCCACTTTTGGTAATTTCCATTTTTATAGTATTTTGTGAAAAAATTGAAATAAAATTTGCTATAATTATTAAAACTGAAAACAAAAACATAATTCAAAATTTTATTACATATAAAGAAATAGCAAATGTCTAAAGATTTTTTTTGAAATTGTGAAATCTAAGTCCAAAAATAAATTATATGTAAAAATAAATATGTAACATGACTAAACAATGAAATGTTGCAGTGCATAATTATCTTTGAGGTAGAACTTTTAATCAGAGCTTCCTTCTTTAAGGAAGAACACATTTAGATTGTTTTTGTGTTTTTAAGTAAAGGGATCCAGATTGATTTATAATCATTGATTCACAATATTAAAATTAACAGAAAAATCACATTTAAAGAATCAACAGCAAATAACTTGCATCTCAACAATAAATATCTGAGAAAGTCAAACATTTTGACTAAAATTTTACAAAACAGGAATTAAACCATAATAATTGAATCTTTGTAACAAAATATAAAAAAACAAATTTGATATATTATTCAAAATTTGAATAAAACATCTTATCTCAAGTTGAAATACTGCTCAAATTTAAAATTGGATATTTCCCAAATAAAGAAATTAGCAATCTTCAAATCTCTTTTATAAATCTCCATTGTAATACAACATTGTAAGTTGCTTGGTGTTTTCGGGAGTAAGACTTTCACGTTGTTTATTTAGTAAATGTTTATATTGAGAAAATGAACGTTCAACATCTACGCTGGTAACAGGCATCCATATGACCTTATTGGCAATCTGTTCCAGAAGGGGAAATCTACTCTTATTTGCATTCCAAAATGCTGTGATGTTAAAAGGATTTGGTAAGTCATCTTAGTAATTCACATAAATTTGGAATTCTTCAAGATCAGTAGAAGGATCTTGCAAGTCCTTAATGGCTGCAAAACTATCAATGCCATGGCTTATACAAGGTAGCTGTCTAGGATCAAACATGATATGCCTTGTAAAAGTTATATACAAGGTGAGCATCCAGGTATTTATTCAGTTTTGAAAAAGATGTGCTGAACAAATCTTGGAAATTTGATATAACTCTCTCCCTCTCTGTATTTTCTAGTTTAGACAGAAGACGGTCAGTTTTTACACCAAATGTTGATTTTGATGTACCAGTATGCAAATACTGTTTTACATCCTCCATCATGTTATAAACAACACATGCAAGCGGAGACTTGGTTTCTTCTAAGCTTGTCAAAACTGTTATTAAACGGATGCAGTTCTCTTTTATAAAATGCAGGCGCAAATTATGGCAAGAGGCATGATGTAGACGACCATCATCTACTAATTCCAGAATCCTATCTACGGCAAGGCCATGGCTCTTTTCTTGTTTAAAGAACCCTTCATAAAATTGCACAAAGGATGAGTGATATTTGGCTGCATTAAACCAGGAATTCCATCTGGTTGCCATTGGCACAGGGGGTAATTTCACATGTTCCTTAGGCAAGGAACCTTCAAACCATTTAAGGTATCACTTTTTTCGACGAGCCTCTGACTTGATGAATGTAATGAGCTGGGTAATATTATCAAATGCTGACCAGTGTGAAAATACTTCACCAACAAGATTTAAGATATGTGCTAAGCACAACACATGGTAACTGTTAGAAAAGACATTTGATAACACTTCCCTATGAGCTTTTTTACAATAAGCTGCAAAATCAGTTACAAATGCAACAATATCATCAAATGCAATATCCATGTGAGTTACAGCTTGGATGCATGCCTGACTTAAGGTTTGATAATTGCATTCTCCCAAAGTTACAACATCAATGAGAAATGACTCCCCACAAATGCTTGTAATCACATTCAAAATGTGGTCGCGACAGTCAGTGGTTTTTATCTGTTATGATGCAAACAGATTGATTAGCAAGCTTGGTTTTCAGGGCAGCAAAATGAAGAGCAAACAATTTTGGCAGATGAAGTTGCCTAACACAATTGACACTTGAAATAGTACCACCTTCCTTACAGTTTTAATAGAAATGGCCTTATTTTGTCAATTTTGTGTAGGGGAATGTCAGACAAAGTACACATTTAAAAAAAAAATCAAGAACAAAATCATCCCGTACTTCTTTATATTAAACAAAGTTGTAATTGTCTTCTGTTTCAGATGAGAAGACTGATTTTAAGATATAATTTGCAAAATAACATATTTTCTTCTGCATAAAAGTCAGGAAATTGCTCTTCTCTGGTTTTAGCACAAATTTTAGATACTGGGGTCTTTTTTTTTTTTTTTTTTAGAGGAGTATGTCCAACTTTTGAGGTTTAAGGTGATTCACTATATTGATTTGATTCAGCCATCTTGGCAATTTGTTGCTTATTCATAGAACTGGTTTTGATAGATAATACATGAATAAATAATCATTGATAGTTAATGATATTAGAGGATTTTTTGTTCAATTTAAATTTGTTTTACAATGGTGAAATGATGCAATCCGGGAGAATCTCTGTGTAATGGTAAGCTTTGGAGTAGATGAACCAGTTGTTTCATAAAATGGCGTTTGGGAAACTTTTTCGGACTATATGACCTTTAGACACCCCTTTTTGATCTCGATTAAGAAAGGATATGTTTTTCATTTACACCGTCAATATCTGGTTGTTTTTAGATTTAAAAAAAAAAATGATAAAACTAACCCATAACCCTAACCCCTAACAACCGGATATTGACGGTGTAAATGAAAAACATCCTTTCTTAATCGAGAACAAAAAGGGGTGCCTAAAGGTAATATGATCCGTTTTTTCTTTATTTCTAAATTGTATAGTAACGTGATAGTAGCATTTACTTTACTTTCATCATATTCATAAAACAAGGTTTAGAAGCTTTTACTTGTAAATTTTGTAAAAAAATCAAATAGAGCCTTGAGGAAATGAATTTGTTAAACTTTTGATCTTCGTATCTCCCCCTTCCAATTTCTACATGTCTACCTACCCATTTCCACTTTACCAATGAGGACCGACCGATTTCATGCGTTACGTTTCAGTTTCTTAGAAAAATATAAGACAAGTCAAACATTTTCTCAAATCTACGACCCACTTTTCTTTTTTTTTTTAGGTAAAAACTTTTGCTCTTAATTCTTTTTCAGATCTTAAAAAGGAAAAATAACTTGTATTAGTAAAATCAATTTTAAAGGAAATAACTAGGTTATGTTATGTTCTATTTATTAAAATGTTTAACAAAAAAATCAGAGAGACAGTCAAGTTTTGAAATAATTAAAACAAAAATTTGAAAACAAAAAAATCAATTTATTTATTATTGAAAATTTCATTAAAATCCCAGATTCCGTTTAAGATTAATGATTCCATGATCAAGGAAAATTGGTCCCCCTATTTATATTTATTATATGTATTGTGTGTGTGTGTGTGTATATATATATATATATATATATATATATATATATATATGAGTATGAAAAGGTGGAATGAAAACATCACACAATGCTGTTAAAGAGAAAACAATTTATTATATAATCATAGCTGATACTGATCAATATTTTGATTTTACAAAAATCATCATCAGAGCTCATTCACTCCGTGTTGTTTGGGTCGGAGAAAAATGTCAAATCGATTTGACATTTTTCTCCGACCCAAACACCATGGAGTGAATGAGCTCTGATGATGATTTTTGTAAAATCAAAATATTGATCAGTATCAGCTATGATTATATAATAAATTGTTTTCTCTTTAACAGCATTGTGTGATGTTTTCATTCCACCTTTTCATACTCATACTGTCGGATTCATTTCCTTTCTTTTAACTTATATATATATATATATATATAAATGAAAATGATGACATTAATTTTTCCATATTTTGATGTTTTAGGCAATTTCTCCGTTGATCAAAATGCTTAAAATTGTTGCTTTTCAAGTCAAAATGGAGATTCAATCTCTGTATTTTCCTTTTTAACTCAATTCCTCATATAATCATTATTTTTTTTATTTTGTTTCAGGAAGCTGGCATGATCTTTTGCGCTTTTTTGGCACTCATTTTTTCAAGTATTACAGAGATGTTGGCACCATTATTCTTTGGTAAAGTGGTTGATGCTGCTCTGAAGTCAATGAGTGAGTAAACTTTTAATCAGCATTTTGTTAAATAATGCATAGACATAGCCTATCATTTTTAGCAAGTAGTGTAAAGTAGTTTAAAAATAACAGTGGGAAATTACTGTCAGATATTTTGAATGACAATACCCTTAAACCCAAGGTCATCTTGAATGGGGCCTCTCATTGGCTTAGAGGATCATGTGACCAGGCAATGCTGAGAAAGTAGAATTATAATTTAATTTGGTTGAGTTGAGGTTAATGGCAAGAGGTGTTTTTCTGTGACCTCAGGGTCATCCAGAACGGGGCTTCTCATTGGTTTAGAGGATCACATGACAAGTTATGATATGCAACACTCCATTTTGACCCTTACTTAAAAAAAAAAAAACATGTTAAAAAATAAAAATTGAGTTTTAAAAAAAATTTGAATACCCATCAAGCCTGAATAGAACAAAACGTCTTCGGCATAAAATAACTCAAAAAGAGTTGACATGCCATAAATTTCAATAAACTAAAACATTGTTAGATATTTTGACTAGCTGGATCATCTAGAATGGGGCTTCTCATTGGCTTAGAGGATCACATGACAAGGTGATGCTGGGGAAAGTTGAATTGTAATTTAGTAGAGTCAAGTATAGCCAGCTGACTTGTTGGCTGGGGCAGAGGAATACACTGACTGCACTTCTCCAATGGGGCCACCTGTTTGCCATGGGTGGTAACCCGTGATGCTTAAGGACAAAATCCTGTAGCTGAGCAGTCCATGACATGCAACATTCTACTTTAGCACTTACTTAGGCTAAGTGGGCAGTCGAAGGCCCCCTCCAATCAACCGGCTGGTCATGTTATGCCCTAGCACCTATATGATTGTCCCAATCCTGTTGCCCTTATGGCAACTCCCCGACTCTGTTTATCATATATGTGCTAGAAGGTGGTGGATGAGTGTCTTAGTGTCCTGGGTATCACATTAAACTGCATCTAGTGGTAAAATTCCAATTCTGGAACTCTGGAGAACGTGGAGTACCCCTTTATTGCGATTACTCCTAGGTCCACCCTGACTGGGAGTGGTAGTACCTGTTAGATTCACATTTATGGGTTAAATTGATCAAAAAATGAGTTTTAAAAAATGTGTTTAAAAAATGAGTTAAAAAAAATTGCATACCCATCAAGCATGAATAAAATAACCCAACAAGGTTTGACATTCTGTAAAATCCAACCAACCAAGTCTAGTAGCCCATTTTGGTGTGTTTTTCTGTCCCTGCTCCCCCACCCAAATTTGCTTGTGGGTTGATAATGTTGGGTCAAAAGTTATTCGGGGGAATAAAATGTTAATTAATGACATTACATCCACCAACTGTTTCTATCTCTATTGCTAATGGGGAGAAAATTTGCTGCCTGGATCAAACTAGTTTAGATGTTGGAATGTTACATAATCGATACACATAGCTTATCATTTTTAGCAAGTAGTGTAATGTAATTTGAAAATCACTGTCATATATATTTTGAATGGCAACAGGATCATCTGGAACAGATCATGTGACTAGGCAATGCTAGGAAAGTAGAATTATCATTAAAGAGAGTTGAGTCCAGTGGCCCATTAAGACCAGATATGTCTTTGCTATTTCCCAATTTGGGCCAAGAAGGTAATGGGGGAATAATTTTAAAAATTACTATTATCTGTGTTATTCAGACTATTGTCCTCATCTTCATTGTTATCTGTACAACGTTTTGGCCTATATGCCCTCCAGCCTTCTTCAGGTATTTCTTGTCGGACTTGGGAACCTTCTTGTCAGACTCTGGAGCCATCACGGAACTTTCAGTCCAGTCCATGTAGGTATCCTGTTCTCATTCTGCTAACCATAGCTGGGGTGGAGGTGTTAAGCTGTGTTAATTATTATTCTATGTTACTGCTGCCCTTGATCAGGATTGAACCTGCAATCTAGAGATAACTGTCACTTAGAACTGTCTTAACCTAACACCTTTATCCATTAGGCCATGTGTCCAATTGGACAATCCAGTGTGAATTTTGGGAACTTATAAACCTTGTTTTGGCTAGAATATCTACCTATTCACTTATGTATGATTTTTTACCTAGACTCGTATTGTTTTTTTTGTTTTTTTTCAAATTGTTCAAAAGAAAATGTCTCTGAGAAGTTTCCTGATTAAAAGGGAACCCAGAGAGAGAGAGAGACAGACAGACAGACCCCCAAGCCGAAGAAAGCAGATACCTATCCCGATCCAAGAACAAACCACAATACAAACTGATAGAGATATTAGAATTCAAGAAGAGGACTACACAATAGTTTCTGTAACCAGCCAACAAGGTTACCTGGCATTGTCTGACTTAAATAGATTTCCTCAGACTTGATAAAAACTTTTCTGATGTGTCCTTAAAAGGGATTCAATCAGACATGGTTGTAGTCGGGTGGAAGAACTAATCAACACGTTTGTAGATTTAAGTTTTATTGCAGAGAGATACAATAAGACAGACTAGGAATAGTGAGGTACGCTACTTATCCTTAAAGCCAGCCCAGCATAATGTTGTGCTCACAATATATATAGTCAAACCACATGGGTGAGAGAGAGAGTGGAATATTCCATTACAACATATTCTTATGCCATTTAAGGATCCATGGACAGGATTGAAACTAGAAGACAATCATCCTCAGCCTTGTAGAATTGCCAATTTATGTCAGCAAGGACTGATCTCTCTCATTGTCACCGCCCTGTCGGCTGGGGCATTAGAATGCACCGACTGCACTTCTGCAGAGGAGTAAGACTCCCCCAATGGGGCCACCTGTTGGCCGTGGGTGGCGACCTGTGTGCTTAAGGATAGAGCCCGGGTGGATGAGCAGTTCATGACATGCAATACACCACTTTGGCCCTATCTTGGGCTAGACGGGTGGTCGGAGAGGCCCCCTCTGATCAATCGACTGGTCATGTCAAGCCCTAGCACCTATATGATTTTCCCAACCCTATTGCCCTTATGGCAAGCCCCAACCCCTTTTTATCATATGGGTGCTAGAAGACGGTGGCTGTGGGTCTACATGTCCTGGGAATGACGTTAAACTCTATCTGATGGTGAGATTCCATCACCATTGCTCCCTGGTCCACTCTGACCCGGAGTGGTAGTACCTGTTAGGGTCCCATCTATGGGTTAAATAGAAAAATGTATTTATAAAAAAATTGTATTAATCATCCTCAGCCTTGTAGAATTGCCAGTTTATGTCAGCAAGGACTGATCTCTCTCATTGTCAATTGGATGCTGGAGGTTTAAGTTTGGCAAATAATGTTTTTGTTATTTCTTGTAATTCTGATTTTCTTTTGTGTATAGGTGAACTGAACAAGACAGTACTCAGTCTTTTGGGTATTTACCTGGTCGGTTCCGTGGCCTCCATGGTACGTTCCTGGATCTTCAGTTTAACTGGACAGAGGGTGGTTGCTCGCTTACGATCACAGCTTTTTGCAAACGTTATGAAACAAGAAATTAGTTTTTTTGATGTAACCAGGTGAGTGTGTATTTTTTGTTTTTTCTCATGTTATCTTTATTTAGTATTGACTGATTATTTCTGGTTATTCCTCTTTGTTCTTTTTTCCTTTACTTTTTCTATATTGGCCTTTCTGACTTTGGACAGTCCCTCTCTCTCTTTGAAAGCAGGTTGTTTCTTTCCTCTTTATATTCAGGTCTAACCCAATATGTAGCCCTCTTTGCATTCTTGACTAACACCCTCTATGTAACCCTCTTTGTATTCAGGTCTAACCCAATATGTAGCCCTCTTTGCATTCTTGACTAACACCCTCTATGTAACCCTCTTTGTATTCAGGTCTAACCCAATATGTAGCCCACATTGTATTCAGGTCTAACACCCTCTATGTAGCCCTCTTTGCATTCTTGACTAACACCCTCTATGTAACCCACTTTGTATTCAGGTCTAACCCAATATGTAGCCCACATTGTATTCAGGTCTAACACCCTCTATGTAGCCCTCTTTGCATTCTTGTCTTACCCAATCTTTCTATGTATCCCACTTGTATTCAGGTCTAACCCAATCTTTCTATGTATCCACTTTGTATTCAGGTCTAACCCAATCTTTATGTATCCCACTTTGTATTCAGGTCTAACCCAATCTTTCTATGTATACCACTTTATATTCAGGTCTAACCCAATCTTTCTATGTATCCCACTTTGTATTCAGGTCTAACCCAATCTTTCTATGTATCCACTTTGTATTCAGGTCTAACCCAATCTTTCTATGTATCCCACTTTGTATTCAGGTCTAACCCAATCTTTCTATGTATCCCACTTTGTATTCAGGTCTAACCCAATCTTTCTATGTATCCCACTTTGTATTCAGGTCTAACCCAATCTTTCTATGTATCCCACTTTGTATTCAGGTCTAACCCAATCTTTCTATGTATCCACTTTGTATTCAGGTCTAACCCAATCTTTCTATGTATCCCACTTTGTATTCAGGTCTAACCCAATCTTTCTATGTATCCCACTTTGTATTCAGGTCTAACCCAATCTTTCTATGTATCCCACTTTGTATTCAGGTCTAACCCAATCTTTCTATGTATCCCACTTTGTATTCAGGTCTAACCCAATCTTTCTATGTATCCCACTTTGTATTCAGGTTTCTATGTATCCCACTTTGTATTCAGGTCTAACCCAATTTTTCTATGTAACTTTCTTTGCATTTGGGCTTTTCCCTCTCCATATAGATCTCTTTATTACTATATCCATACTTATTTTTTTATTTTGCTGTTTTTATATACCTCGATTTAATTTTATTTCTCTGTGTTTATACACACACACACATATATATAAATTTGCCTCCCTAAATAGTAATTTTCCATTTTTCCTGCTCTATAAATTGAAAACACTTGAGTAAATTAAACATTGAATAAATAACCTATTCTTATTCTTGAGCTGAGATTTTTATGATAAATGCAAAAAGTGTGTGCTGCTACCAAAATGAATTAACATTTAGTTTCCTTTTAGGACTGGGGAACTTACCAACCGACTTTCATCGGATACTCAAGTCCTTCAGAATGCCATTACAGTAAGTTTACTTTTTCTTTCTCTTAGAAAATTCCTGTTATTTTCATAGAAATATATTTAATTTTCCTGGAACTTTCCTAAAGGGAAGAACATAAAAGACTGACACTTAAAAATAAATTTAAAATTCCTATTATTTTAATTTCTATTATTAAATGCATTAAATTATTTCTTATTAAATGCATTAAATTATTTCTTATTAAATGCATTAAATTATTTCTTATTAAATTATTTTTAATTATTTCTTATTAAATTATTAAAAATTATTATTATAATATATATATATATATGTATATTAATATACTACTGTATATTAATATATATGTATATATATGTATATTAATAAGATATATTTATTTGTTCAGTTCGTATATACACACACACATATATATGTATGTTCTTATTTATTCATTTATTTTATTTTATTTTATTTAAAACAATTTTTTTTAAGTTACTTTAATCCATTTCTACTAGAGACGTTTAAATTCATTTCTATTTGTTGCGTCTTGGATTTTAACGTATATTACTATCATTTATTCAAAATATAATAATAGTAATATAATAATAATATATAAATATATAAAAATATATAATAATATAATATATGTATATTAATATATAATAATATAATATATGTATATTAATATATATTAATATAACTAGCAAATATATGCACCCTCCGGGTGCAAGTATTTAAGTTTTAATGTAATAAAATATTGTATTAAATTAGAAAGGCTAATGAAACTAAATAAGAATACAGATAAAAAGATTTGAAACAGAGGGAGTATAATAAAAGATTTGAAACAGAGGGAGTATAATAAAAAATGGAACAACTGAAACTTACTCTTCCATCACTCTCGTCTTTCATTGTTATTTTTTCTAATTTAAGTATTTAGTTATAAGAAGTAAAGAATAAAATGACAGTTATTTTATCTTGTTAATGGATTTCATTTAAGATTCATTGAAGAGATTTTTGCTTATATTCATTAAAATAAAACCAAACAATTAGAAATCAATAATACTAAGCACATATTTATTAAATTCGATTTTTTAATATTAATATGCAAATTAGCCTTCCCGTTCACACTGTAAACCGCTAGTTTGTTGTATATATAAATATAATTGCATGTTGTCAGTATGTAGACATAGTTAACAGTATTAATAATGTAAAACAATTTTATTAATAATTGAGGTTTAGATAAAAATAAAATCGTGGAGAATGTGACGTCAATAACTAAGAGAATTGTGACTTGAGTAGGAATATAGTTTCGGTTACAGACAGAAAAACATTCAATCTCCATTATAATAAGATATATGTATATTAATATATATTAATATAATATATGTATATTAATATAATTATTAATATATGTATATATATATATATGTAATATATATATATGTATATTAATATATATTAATATATATATGTATATTAATATATATTAATATATATAATATATATATATTATATATATATATTAATATATATTAATATAATTATATGTATATTTATATATATTAATATATATTAATATATTATATTATATATATATATATATATAATATATATATATATATATATATGTATATTAATATATATTAATATAATATATATATTTATATATATATAATATATATATGTATATATATATATTATATATATTAATATAATATATGTATATTAATATATATTAATATATATTAATATAATATATGTATATTAATATATATTATATATATATAATATAAATATATGTATATTAATATATATTATATATATATTAATATAATATATGTATATTAATATATATTAATATATATTAATATAATATATGTATATTATATATATTAATATAATATATGTATATTAATATATATTAATATAATATATGTATATTAATATATATTAATATAATATATGTATATATTAATATATATATAATATAATATATATATATTATATTTAATATAATAAATATATTAATATAATATATGTATATTAATATATATTATATATATTAATATAATATATATAATATATATTAAATATATATATATATTAATATAATATATATATATATATTAATATATATATATATATATATATATAATAATATATGTATATTAATATATATTAATATTATAATAAATATATGTATATTAATGTATATTAATATATATTAATATAATATATGTAATTAATTATATATAATATATATTAATATAATATATGTATATTATTATATTAAATATATATAATATATTATATATATTATTATATTAATATATAATATAATATATGTATATAATATATATATGTATATTAATGTATATTAATATATATTAATATAATATATGTATATTATATAATTATATATATTAATATATGTATATTATATATATTAATATAATATATGTATATTAATAATATATTAATATAATATATATAATATAATAATGTATATTAATTAATATAATATAATATATGTATATTAATGTATATTAATATAATATATGTATATTATGTATATTCATATATATAATGTATATTATATATAAATATAATATATGTATATTAATGTATATTATGTATATTAATATAATATATGTATATTAATGTATATTAATGTAATTAATATAATATATGTATATAATGTATATTAATATATATATATTAATGTATATTATATATTATATGTATATTAATAATTAATATAATATATGTATATTAATGTATATTAATATAATATATGTATTATTAATATGTATTAATGTATAATATAATATATGTATATTAATGTATATAATAATGTATATTAATATATATATATATATGTATATTAATGTATATAATATAATATATGTATATTAATGTATATAATATAATTATGTATATTAATGTATATTAATATATATTAATATAATATATGTATATTAATGTATATTAATATAATATATGTATATTAATGTATATTAAAAATTATTATTATTAAATTATTTCTTATTAGATTATTAAAATTTTAATTCCTGTTATTTTCATTGAAGCATATTTAATTTTCCTGAAACTTTCCTAAAGGGAAGAACATAAAAGACTGACACTTAAAAAGAAATTTAGTCTTTTGAGTCATGAAATATAATCCAAGAAAATTCATATTTTACCTATTTACAAAAAATAATACCTCCATTTTCACGGATACAAAGTTGCACCTTAACTCTTAACATCCTGTTGAGAATTTTCTAAGTCCAGAGCCCAATTCCTATAAGGATCTATCAATAAATGGCTAAAAATGTCCTTTTCATTTTAAGTTACCTATTATTTCCTGTAAATCAAAGACTTCTAAATTTGTTTAATATTACATTTAAAGAAAGGCTATCATTTGGGGTAGATTATGAAAATGAATGTGACTTCTGGCCGGGTGGAATAGGACATTAAGAGTTAATTTGAGCACTTAGCTGAATTTTGAAAAATGTTTCTCTATTTTTTGGGGCCATCTATATATAAAAGGCAGTTGGTGTGTATGTTTGTATGTCCGTATGAAACTACAAAAATAAAACTATTAATGACAAAGTAAATGTATATGATCCCTGTTCAATAGTTATCATTATTAAGTTTAGTTTAGTTGTGGTACTAGGTCAGAAGTATCTGGGCATCATGTGAGAATCCACCCTGTCAGCTCGGCCTGTAGAATAAGCCGCTGCACCTCTGCATAGGTGTAAGACACCCCGCCTCATAATGGGCCACCTGTGGACAGGATAGTTGTGGTTGAGCACTTTTTTGATCTCCATCTCTCCAATACACATGGGCATACCTACAAAGTCAGAAAACAGCACTGTTCACGTGACTTCCGGAAACATTTTTTCACGCTCAGAATTGTGGAGACATGGAATAAACTGCCTGCATCCGTTGTAGGCTGCCGGAGCACTGAATCTTTCAAAGCCACCATGCTTCCTGTAGTCCGCCAACACTATACCTGATGCCACTCTCCACATGCACACACATACATGCATATTACTACTGTGAACTGTTCATGTTCCTGACACAACATTATTCTGTGTACTTGACATGAGACCTTGATGAGTTGTGGTGCACCTGAGCACTGTACACAATAAATTTCATTATTATGATCTGGTTGTTAAGTGGTCCAGTATCGTGCAACAATCCACTTCTGTTCTTACTTGGGCTAGATGGGTGGTCAGAGAGGCCCCATCCGATCAATCAGCTGGTCATGTCAAGCCCTAGCAACCATACGATTGTCCTGACTGTATTCTTTAAATTGCTCATAGCAAACATTCATTTTTTTTATCATATCAGTGCTATAAGGTGGTGGCTGAGGGTCAACCATCAGTATTCATTAATACACATGAAATTAGTGTTACATAATCATTAGATACCTAATGATTATGACAATAGTGTAGAAATCATATTAGTGCAGCTGATGGCCTTGAGAGTGAGTGACAGCGTTTGACCTCACTCTGACCTTGCGTTCTGGGGATGATCGTGAGAATCGGAAGGCAATAGAAGCCCCTTCCGGTTAAGGAGCAAGCAACTCAGTTAGAGAGTCAGTCAGTTACAGTTAGAACTTAGAAGCGAAGCTAGCAAGATGTGAGTCTCACTGCGTGATTGTCTGGTCTGGCGGTCTACGAATAAAGTAACATCATCGTAAATCGAAGTCTTGTGTTAATTACTCAAAGCTAACAATGACACTGGGCTTCTGATAAGAAATGATCCCCAACAGAAACCAGACCCGGAATCCCAAGAAGACCAGACCTTAGAAGATACACCAGACCAAGATAGAAGAATAGACGACCAGAGTAAGACGTAAGAAGGTATATAACATATAGATATTTAGGGCTGGTAAAGAGGTATGCAACATTAGTGAAAATTGTTTCTAACAACAATCTAATGAAAATGATGGAAAAAGATCATGAAACAAAATAGCTGTTTGACATAAAATATTGTTTGACATAAAAACATTTGATACATGAAAATTGTTTCTAACAATCTAATGAAAATGATGGAAAAAGATCATGAAACAAAATAGCTGTTTGACATAAAATATTGTTTGACATAAAAACATTTGATACATGAAAATTGTTTCTAACAATCTAATGAAAATGATGGAAAAAGATCATGAAACAAAATAGCTGTTTGACATAAAAAGTTGCAAAATTAACCCCCCCCCCTAAAAATGAAACAGGCAACTTTTCCTTAAAAATTTGTTTATAATCTGGTACTTTTTAAATGATGTTATTCCAAAGAAAATTTTTCAGAACGATCCATTACAAAAATTCTAGAGGTGGCTGGTGGTCCAATTGGTACATATCTGACAAAAATATTTCATTTGATAAAAAAATGAATAAAAAGTAAAAGTTGATATTCCTAAGTGTTGTAAAGGAAGATATTTCCTCTACAAGAAAGTTGGACTCGTCGAATGAAAGACATAAAAAGTACAGACTAAACAAGGTTATTTGGTAGTAGCTAGTCTTGTTAACAGAGTATTCATTACTGATGTTGAAGAACTGCATATTTGACTCTATTTATCTATATCCCTTTGTACCAAAAGCTAAAAATCTTTAACCTTTTCCAGATTTAATGTTGTTTATTGATAAACTCCATCACAAAACTAAGATAACTCTATATCAAAAACTTCTTGGTTATTTCCTAGTTGAGTAACATGATATTACAGGGTGACCCAGAAAAAACAGAACCCAAATTATTTATTTTCCCATTAAACTAACCCTAAACCCCAACTCTAACCCTATCCCCCCTAGTTGAGTAACATAATATTACAGGGTGACCCAGAAAAAAACAGAACCACAAATTTTGTAATAAAACTGTTAATTTTAATTTTAATTTTTTTTAAAAGTTTAAGTCCAACAAGGGTTAGGGTTAGGGTTGGTTTAATGGGAAAATAAATAAATAATTTGGGTTCTGTTTTTTCTGGGTCACTCATGTTACTTATTGAAGTCAGTTAGTCTACTGTTGGTTTTAATAACAGCAGCTACTTAAGTACAACTCGAGCAGTGTCCAAGACAGCTGGTATAAATAGGAATCAAGAATGATCCATTCATGAATCTGGGTGATTTGGGTGATTCCACTCCTTGAGTTCTGATTGGCTGCTTGACTGCAATGACATTGTGGAGTCTTATATATACTTTGTCATTTTGCAGTGGACTTTGTAGCATTCGAGTTTGTATTTGAGTTACAATCGTTTGTTGCCTTGTCTTCCCAGTTCGACGGTAATTGGAACTTTAATTATTCTTCAACTAGGAAATAACCAAAAACCTTTTATGTGATGAATAATTGATATATTTTTTGTTTTCATTTTTAGGTAAACCTGTCTGTATTGCTGCAATATTTATTACAAATCACAGGTTCTATGGCAGTGATGTTTGTGCTCAACCCTGCTCTTACAGGCGTCCTCATGGGTGTTGTCCCACTTGTATCCCTGGGAGCTGTGCAGTATGGTAAGTGACCAGGAATTTAAATAAACTTCCTTTAGGTCTTACTTATTGATTATTGTTTCATATCACTTAATTAGTAAAAATAAAAATCTAAATGTTCCTTAATTACAAACATATTAAGGTGTCTGTGAGATTTCAAATCTGAATGACATCTCTTTTCGGATTTATGAGTTGACACGGACATACCATGACATTCTTATATATGAGGTTAAGTAAACAAACAAATGTGTTTATTTTTATATGGCTTTAAGCCGACAATTTTTTTTGGGGAGGATATGTGCTTAATTGAAGTCATACCTAATTTTGAAAATTAATTAGTTAATATTTAATGAATTTAGGCGGGCATATATGTTCAAATGTAAGGCTAAACAAATCGAGAAAATGTCAATACCTGAATGTACATTTCGACCTATTAGGTCTCATCAGCAAGGTTATAGACATGAGAGACTGCTCCGTGTGTGACTCGAAACCTCGACTGTCAAGCTGACAGGCGAAGTCTCTAACCATTACACTAGCTTGCCATTTCCACATTCTTCATTTGTTTTGAAACTTATTTATATTCCACTTTTTATTGACTTGCTACACGACAGTATGAGGTTAAGTAAACAAACAAATGTGTTTATTTTTATATGGCTTTCGGATCCTTTGTTGGTTAGTCTATTCATTTTATGCCATTTAAATCTTTGTAGGGTTATTTAATGCTGAAGTCAATTATTTTGGCAAGCAATTATACTTTTTCAACTATTCCTGTTTAACAATATTCTTTTCACAAAGAACTCAGTAGTAGTAAACTAGCAAAGGTTCTCCAAGCTGAAACAAAGTAATTCTGATCGAGAGAAACTGCATTGGCTTTTACTGGCCGAACCATTCCAACCAACAGGGGTGACAGGATGCTTACTAAGAGACATCACTCTTTTAACCTCTTGTGAGGTAATTCAATTTACCCCTACTCTACAGTAAGTATTCTCATTGTGAATATCTGTCTATATTTCTGTGATGATGTGTTATTATTGTAATAGTTATGGCCTCTCTTCCTCTTATTAGAGGGACAAGGGTGCCTGTTACCATGAACAGGTGTGCAAATTATCTAGTGCCTCAGAACTAATCAAGTGCTGTATGTGGGTGTGAAGAAAATTTGCATGACTGACTGTGGCACACATAAAAGCTGACAGAATTCTTTAATTGGTAGTGAACTTGAATTTCTACAACTGGAGTGTGTAGAAGAGAATTACTAATGGCCAGAGTGACAACCAGAATACATGTTGCATACTGGCATCAAATTCTATATGTTATATAGCAGCTTCAAATTCACGGCCCTACTTCGTGTATCAGCATACGTAGCGGGTATCGTCACTAACCCTAGACGATATATGTAGTAGTCGCTTAATGAAATCTACAACACATGGGTATAGTAGGAGTTTTGACTTTATTTCTTCTTCTCGGCTGTACATTGTGGGTGGCGGGCATTGACAATGACTTGACCGAGGGTTGATGATGACTGTCACTACTGTTGGGATGGAGGCGATAGTAAGGTGGGGTGGCTAGGTGACGCCTCTCAGCCTGCGGCTGTGACCGTGAGCGGCTGTCACGCTCACTTGTTCCCTGTTCGCGTCTTCTGTCTGAGTGTCCGTGGTCTGTCGGCTCGACCCTCTGGCTTTTGTATTGACGACACGCCTATGCATCTTTATCTTTTGATCTGATAATGGACGTTTGTTTTATCTTCTCCCTGTTTCCTTGACCGGAAAGCCTCGCTTTCATTTCCCCCTTTTTTTAAATATATATTTTTATATTTCTCTTTGTCTTTTTGCCGGAAGCTTCGTTTTCCGGCCGAGGACAATACAACATACATTTCAATTATTTGCAACATTTATTCTCTACACATTGTGGAAAGATACACTCCCAATGTTTTGGCCCCTTTAATCTTTAGCCTTTTGTCAGACTTGGTAATCAAATTCACTAGGAATGGTCTGCCTATATTAGTTGTAGAGCAAGGCCAACAGTATGGGGGCACCCAGTGAGAATCAAACTCACTATAAATGGTCTGCCTATATAACTATGTAGTTATTTATTAGCCCAGATTAATTGTGGCACAAGATCAATAGTATGAGGGCACCCAGTAATCTCAAAAGTTAGAAAATACTAATGTTTGTTTTTTTTAAATGCAGTTAAATTGTTGTTTTTTTAAAAATTATATATTAATGATTTGAAGGCAATTACAATGCATATAAAAAATAAAAACAAAAAGATGTTTTTTTTGTCTTATCGATTTCAAAGTAAACTTTATCTTCAGAGACTGTTTTCAGAAATGGACATGCTTCTTTTTTTTGTGTCGTTATATTTTTTTTCTTTCTTTTTTCTACTCTTCTCTTTTTTTTCTTTTCTTTTCTTTTTTCTTTATGTTATGAATGAAATGGAGCGGATAACTGTAGTTTCTTACTTATGAAGTATCTGTTGAGAATGGGTTTGAATTTTTTATATGTGTATGTATCTAATCTTGTCTGGTTAACTTCCGGTGAATATTGCTACATTTTAACTATCTTGAATTCAAAATAAAAACGGTCACATAGTTTTTTTTTTGTTGTTTTTTTAGATAAAATTGTGACAAATTTTTTTTTTTTTTTTTTTTTTAATTTAAAAAAAATTTTTTTTTTTTAGGACGGTTTGTGAAGAATTTACGCCAAAGATTTCAAGACATTTTGGCCAAAGCAAGTACAACGGCTGAAGAATCCATTTCCAACGTTCGAACAGTCCGTTCCTTTGCAGGGGAGAAGAAAACAACAGACACATACGAGTCTCAAATTGAGGACAGTTATCAGACTGGCAAAAAATTGTCAGCTGCCCAAGGTAAGTATTTACCCAACCCATTCACTATTGGTAGGATGTGACGCAATTTCAAGTTTAGGGCATCCAGCAAGGATCAGACTCACTATTCAATAGTAATGGATCTGTGAGACGAAGCTTGTTAACCATTACATCACAATGGGATGCCTTTTTTACCCAGCCTGTTCACTGCAGTTAGGATGTGACACAAGTTCACAACTATGGGGTATATAGTGAGGATTGAATTCGTTATTCAGTAATAATGGATAAGCAAGATGAGCTTGCTAACCATTACACCACAAAAAATTTCTCTAAGAGTTTTGTTGTTTCTTTCCTTGTTTCTTTCTCTAAGAGTTTGTCCTTTGTTCTTTCTCTAAGAGTTTTGTCCTTTGTTCTTTCTCTAAGAGTTTTGTCCTTTGTTCTTTCTCTAAGAGTTTTGTCCTTTGTTCTTTCTCTAAGAGTTTTGTCCTTGTTCTTTCTCTAAGAGTTTTGTCCTTTGTTCTTTCTCTAAGAGTTTTGTACTTGTTTCTTCTCTAAGAGTTTTGTACTTGTTTCTTTCTCTAAGAGTTTTGTCCTTTCTTTCTTTCTCTAAGAGTTTTGTCCTTTCTTTCTTTCTCTAAGAGTTTTGTCCTTTCTTTCTTTCTCTAAGAGTTTTGTCCTTTCTTTCTTTCTCTCACTTCAAGTTCATCCTATTTCTCTGTGCTTGAAATTAGCTCAGTTCACCTTTGATCAAAACAGTGTCGACTGTCTCTTTCCTTAGTCTTTTTGATACATGTCATCACCCTGATCAGTCTCCCACAATCCTCTTCATTTCTGGTCTAATACATATAAAATATTCCACTTGACTTTTTCCTTTCTTCCTGTTAAGTGATTTTTCTTTGTTTTGATTTTTATGGCATGTCAACACTTGTTGGGTTATTTTATGCCGAAGACATTTTGTTTTATTCATTCTTGTTGGGTGTTCATTTTCCACAATTTTTTAAACTCATTTTTTGATCTATTTAATCCAGAGATGGTAGCCTAACAGGTAATACCATTCCAGGTCAGAGTAGACTTGGAAATAATGGTGATGAAGGATACATCACACTCTCCAGAGCTCCAGAATTGAAACTTCAGCACTAGATGCAGTTTTACATCATACCCAGAACACTAAGATCCTCAGCCACCTCCTTCTAGCATGTATATAATAAAAACAGTTGGTTTGCCATGAGGGCACTAGGGTTGGGACAATCATATATGTGCTAGTGGTAGAAGCGCGTGGTGTAATGGTTAAAGTCACGGAAATGGATTCGTCGCCCTGAGTTCAAATCCTGGATGTGGTAACTGCATTTCACTTAGCGCTAATACCCTTGGGAAAGGTATGAATCCTACTCTCCCTCCAGCTATGGATAAATAGTAGGGCAGACTGGGCTCTTTAACCTTGGTTAGGCAACCAGTCTAGGAGAAGGAAAACTCTGAATTCAAACCTGTTGAACCCCGCTTAAGCAATTGACCTTGTGTCACATCCTTCTTGTGCGGAGGAGCTGGTAAATATATATATGTGCTAGTGGTTAGCATGACCAGCCGATTGATTTGATAGAGTCTCTCTGACCACCCATCTAGCCTAAGTAAGAGGCAAAGTGGAGTGTTGCATGTCATGGACTGCTCAACTACTAGGATTCTGTCATTATGCATCATGGTGAACAGGTGGTCCCATTGGGGGTCGGGGCTTACCCCTCTGCAGAGATGCAGTCGGTGTATTCTACAGCCCTAGCTGATAGGACTATTTATTTTCTATCTTTAAACTTCGGTATTCTATTAAGTTTGCTCCGGCAATAAGATATTCTTGTTATAACTTTGTCGTGAATTGTTCTAACATTTATTCTGTTCAAGGAAATGATATTCAACTACAGCCATTTTCCTATCTTTCAAAATGTCTGACTTTTGTACCATGTATCATAGCATGCACTCAAAATCAGTGCATTTTCAGTTTTAGAATTTAGATTTATTTCTCTGGGGTAAATATCCACTCAATCGTAACCTCATTTTTGTTCAACATGTAAGTTTTAATCCTTTCATTCTCTACCAACTACATATCAAGGACTCAACACTTTCTCTACTAAAGACTCCTTTTCATATTAAAACTTACCTTCTATACCCGGCCTCGGCTGGGGGTCCAGTGTGCTTCGGCCTCTGGACCGGTAAAGTACAATTAATAGCGTCGATCCAGGGGGACCATCCTCCTGGATCGACGCAATTTTTATGCACCCACGTAAAAACGAGACCTTGTGTCCAGCCCTCATAAGTTGGATGAGCAGGCAAATACCCTTTTCATATTAAAACATTTTTCTCATACAACTATGTATAAGCTCTTCCTTGTATATCTTGTCATGTTTGTATTCTATTCTGTTAAGTTTGCTCAGGCAATAAAATATTCTTGTTATAACTTTGTTGTGAATTGTTCTCACATTTATTCTGTTTGAGGAAACGATATTCAACCAACCATCATTCTTCTACAGGGATGGAGGCACCCGTCATGACAGGGCTATTTATTTTCTATATTTAAACTACAGTATTCTATTCTGTTAAGTTTTCTCAGACAATAGAATATTCTTGTTATAACTTTGTTGTGAATAGTTCTAACATTTATTCTGTTCAAGGAAACGATATTCAACTACAGCTATTTTCATATCTTTCAAAATGTCTGCCGTTCATCTTATCGTAGCATGCACTCAAAATCAGTGCATTTTCAGTTTTAGAATTTAGATTTATTCCTCTGGGATAAATAACCACACAATCATAACTTCGTTTTTATTCACATAAGGTCTAAATAAAACAAAACGTGAATGAAAATTTAAATGTATTTAAAATCAAGTTATATTAGCTACTCAGCACTAAATCAACCTTAATCCTTTCATTCTTAATCTTTTCCTTTTCTACCAACTACATATGAAGGACCCAACACTTTCTCTACTTAACACTGTGTTTCATATTAGGACATTTCGCTCATACAACTATGTATAAGCTCTTTGTATATCCTGTCAAATTTGCTCAGGCATTAAAATATTCTTGTTATTATTTAATCCTGAATTGTTTACACATTTATTCTGTACAATTAAATGATATTCAACTAACCATCACTCATCTATAACACTAATAATAAAATGTTTTCTTAAAGTTTATTGTTGTTGTGGCAGCATTCACCCGTGATGGGTTGTGCTGGCTCCATCTATAGAATTTACTGAGTCTCTCAAGAAGGCCAACCTTGCCTGGTGATCTGATGCAAGTGAATGGGTGATCTTCGGCCTGTCATGGTTCCAGCAGCGAATTCTGTAGACACAACGGCCAATATTTCATTCAAGATCATCCCTCACCGTCATATGTGGCTAATGACGGTGCAGGCTGATCTTTTAAAGTTTGCAGTGAAATATTGATTGTCATGTTTGAAATTTTCCTCTTTTTTTTCTTTCTTGCAGGAATATTTAATGGAACTGTTGGCTTCTTGGCTTATGCGGCCATTTGTTTAGTTCTGTGGTATGGAGGAAAATTGATCCACGAGAAGAAAGTAACTCCAGGTCTACTTACATGTAAGTCTGTCTGTAATTCATAGCATCCATTTTGATTCAGAAATTCAACAAAGTAAATGTTTCTTTGCAAGGGTTGGTATATCTCCTGCTGTAATGTATTAAATGAGTAACACTGTATCTTAGCTCTGTATGTTAGCTTCTCGTAGCTAATGTCCTCTAGACTGTCTCTATATATCTCCTGCTGTAATGCACATATGTAAATGAGATAACACTATATTAATAGTAGTAATTCTCCGAGTGTATCTTAGCTCTGTATGTTAGATTCTCGTAGCTAATGTCCTCTAGACTGTCTCTATATATCTCCTGCTGTAATGCACATATGTAAATGAGATAACACTATATTAATAGTAGTAATTCTCCGAGCGTATCTTAGCTCTGTATGTTAGCTTCTCGTAGCTAATGTCCTCTAGACTGTCTCTATATATCTCCTGCTGTAATGCACATATGTAAATGAGATAACACTATATTAATAGTAGTAATTCTCCGAGTGTATCTTAGCTCTGTATGTTAGATTCTCGTAGCTAATGTCCTCTAGACTGTCTCTATATATCTCCTGCTGTAATGCACATATGTAAATGAGATAACACTATATTAATAGTAGTAATTCTCCGAGTGTATCTTAGCTCTGTATGTTAGATTCTCGTAGCTAATGTCCTCTAGACTGTCTCTATATATCTCCTGCTGTAATGCACATATGTAAATGAGATAACACTATATTAATAGTAGTAATTCTCGAGTGTATCTTAGCTCTGTATGTTAGATTCTCGTAGCTAATGTCCTCTAGACTGTCTCTATATATCTCCTGCTGTAATGCACATATGTAAATGAGATAACACTATATTAATAGTAGTAATTCTCTGAGTGTATCTTAGCTCTGTATGTTAGATTCTCGTAGCTAATGTCCTCTAGACTGTTCTATATATCTCCTGCTGTAATGCACATATGTAAATGAGATAACACTATATTAATAGTAGTAATCTCCGAGTGTATCTTAGCTCTGTATGTTAGATTCTCGTAGCTAATGTCCTCTAGACTGTCTCTATATATCTCCTGCTGTAATGCACATATGTAAATGAGATAACGCTATATTAATAGTAGTAATTCTCCGAGTGTATCTTAGCTCTGTATGTTAGATTCTCGTAGCTAATGTCCTCTAGACTGTTCTATATATCTCCTGCTGTAATGCACATATGTAAATGAGATAACACTATATTAATAGTAGTAATTCTCCGAGTGTATCTTAGCTCTGTATGTTAGATTCTCGTAGCTAATGTCCTCTAGACTGTCTCTATATATCTCCTGCTGTAATGCACATATGTAAATGAGATAACACTATATTAATAGTAGTAATTCTCCGAGTGTATCTTAGCTCTGTATGTTAGATTCTCGTAGCTAATGTCCTCTAGACTGTCTCTATATATCTCCTGCTGTAATGCACATATGTAAATGAGATAACACTATATTAATAGTAGTAATTCTCCGAGTGTATCTTAGCTCTGTATGTTAGATTCTCGTAGCTAATGTCCTCTAGACTGTTTCTATATATCTCCTGCTGTAATGCACATATGTAAATGAGATAACACTATATTAATAGTAGTAATTCTCCGAGTGTATCTTAGCTCTGTATGTTAGATTCTCGTAGCTAATGTCCTCTAGACTGTTTCTATATATCTCCTGCTGTAATGCACATATGTAAATGAGATAACACTATATTAATAGTAGTAATTCTCCGAGCGTATCTTAGCTCTGTATGTTAGTTCTCGTAGCTAATGTCCTCTAGACTGTCTCTATATATCTCCTGCTGTAATGCACATATGTAAATGAGATAGCCAATTGGCTATCTCACTACAGCTACATTAAATAGCCCTCTTGAACTTTCTCAACCGTTTCACTTTTGATTTATTTTTGGTTGCATCCCTTTGAGTGATGTTCAGTAAATCATTATATCTTTAAAAAATAAAACCATTTAAGTGTTAGATGGGTTTGAAAAATACTTTATTGTAATTCAACTATATCTTTCAGAATTTCATTGAAAGTGTTACTTTCTTTGTTGTTCTCTCGCCACAAGAAACGTTGTGTCGAACAATAAAGATGAGGGAAAACTCCGAAAAAATCTAAATAATACAAATTCATCAAGCCACATCTCAAAAATTCAGACAAATAAAATTTTTGACTTGTTTTTAAAAGATGGAGAAATATGGTCATCACATTTGTATGATAAAATATTGATTTATTCAATGCAAATTGGATTGTATCTAAATGTAAAATTAAAAACCTTTTTGTTTCCATTACAGCTTTTCTTCTTTATACACTTCAAGTGGCCATGGCATTTGCTTTTCTTTCATCTCTCTATGGTGAATTTATGCAGGTAAATGCTTCCATACTTTTCAAAGTAATCAATTTTCAAGTAAAATCAATTTTCAAAGTTTTCAAAGTAAAATCAATTTTGCCTTTATGATACTATGAAAATTTTTTACATTTTTTGAAAATCTTTTTATTTATTAGAATTCATTCTTATCACCATAATGAATTTCTGGCTTCTCAACTTCTCTAAAGGAAGGGGGGGGGAAACCATCTACTTGGATTATTCTTTTTGTTGGAAGAGAGAGAGAAGAGACTTGAGGATGCATTTGATTGTGTAACGTTATGGGTCTTAGTGTCGAAATGGAGTGATGATGTGTTGATAGTAAAATCAATTGTATACTTATCTCATCTTCTGTGCTACGTGGAGAGGCTTGAATCTGGTTGCTGGGCTGATGTTAAGTTGACTGGCAATTCTGTTTGGAGTCTGGAAACCAACATATCTTGTCTTGTGCCATTTATAGAAGGTGCTTTCTCTGTAACACAGATTCTCAAAGATACATGGTTCTGCTCCGACAGTGTAGCATCAGGTGAACCATGTGAGAATCTGTGTTACATGGAGACATCTTGCCTTGTGCCATTATATTTTTTAGTAATCACAAGACACTTCTTTTTCTCATGAGATTTTTATTTTCCCCAAGTCACAACTCTTGAGAGCAAGAGCCCATATCTTACTCCATCAACGCATAATTCCAAACTCCACTAACATTCTCACCTCTCACTCTTCCTCTCTCCCACTTCACCACGTGTCAGGTCTCGGCCAATAGGAAAAATGCCATGTGGCCTTATCATGATTCATCCTTAAACTTTTCCATTCTAATCTACATATAATTCTTATATTCCTCCTAAAAACTTTTCTGTACTAGTTTACACATACCTGTTACATTCCTGGATCTCCCCCCCCCCCATTATGTTACAATTGAAGGTTTCACTGGCTGTACACATTATAAAAATATGCCTCAAGGTCAGCCATTTAGGGTTTGTCTTGCTGTTTGAGATCTTTTTACCTGACCATAAGCTTGTGCTCGATCAACACCATCTGGGTCACCTATGTCAAGGTGTATGATGTTGAAAGACCAGAAACACCTAATGATCCTTGAATCACATCACTGATGATATGGGCCTTTGTTTATATATAGAGAGAGGTGACAAGACTTTCAGACCTCCTTTTCATATTATTAAAACAAAAAATAATATAAAGTTAAAACAATATATAGGGGTGACAAGACTTTTGGACTACATTGTATATTATATTATCAAAACAAAAAATAATTAAAAAAATATGTAGGGGTGACAAGACTTTTGGGCCACCCTGGAGTCTTTAGATGTACATATCAAATAAGTATTTAAAACAAAAAAAGGTTAAAAAATACTTGTTATACAATTTAATAAATCTTGTAATTCTTTTAAAAAATGTTATACAATTTAATAAATCTTGTAATTCTTTTAAAAAATACTTGTTATACAATTTAATAAATCTTGTAATTCTTTTAAAAATACTTTCATTCTATAATAGAATTTTATATCTTTTATTTTTTTTTGTTTTTTAAAATAATGGTTTTATTTATATTTATTTTCAGGCTGTGGGATCATCAGTCAGGATATTTGATTTACTCGACAGAGAACCTGCCATCACTATGGAAACCGGAGTCTGCCCAAGCAAAATTGATGGCTGTTAGTTTCATTTATGAAATATTTGATTCTTTGATGAAAAGTTATTTGGAAAATATTAATTATATAATTCTTGTGGATGATATGCACCCCTAACTTTTGGGCTGAAAAATCTGGAAAAATAGTGCGTTTTATGCACAAATAATTTCTTTGTTTAAATTCAAAGTTGAATATCTAATTTGAATTCTCTTATTCTTCTCCTATTACCCTTATGGCAATCCCCACCCCTTTTTATCATATGGATGCTAGAAGGCGGTGGCTGTGGGTCTACATGTCCTGGGAATGATGTTAAACTCTATCTGATGGTGAGGTTCCAGTTTTGGAGGTTTGGGGAATGTGGAGCACCCCTTCATCACATTGCTCCCTGGTCCACTCTGACCCGGAATGGTAGTACCTGTTAGGGTCCCATCTATGGGTTAAATAGAAAAATGTATTTATAAAAAAATTGTATTATCTAATGGATTAATACAATTTTTTATTGATTTATTTCAAAACTTTATCGGCATTAAATGACCCACTGAGGTTGATATGCCGTAAAACAAAACAAAACAAACAAACTTATTCTTCTGCATAGTAAAGAGTTTGTATGTTTATTGGTTTGTTACCATAATAACAACAAAAAATGTTAACATTTTTTCTTCTCAAGAATAATGCTACCCTCCACTCAGTTTCTTGCATTATACAAGAGTAAATGAAGTAACTATTATCCTCATATATTTATACCCTTAAAATGTTACTTTTTATTTACACCCTTAAAATACTTTAATTTACACCCTTAAAATGTTACTTTTAATTTACACCCTTAAAATGTTACTTTTAATTTACACCCTTAAAATGTTACCTTTTATTTACATCCTTAAAATGTTACCTTTTATTTACATCCTTAAAATGTTACCTTTTATTTACATCCTTAAAATGTATCTTTTTATTTACATCCTTAAAATGTAACTTTTTTATTTACATCCTTAAAATGTTACTTTTTTATTTACACACTTAAAATATTAGTCTTTATTTTTCATTTAAAATATTAATTTTGCAGGTGTTGAATTTTGTGATGTAAAATTTAGCTATGCATCTCGACCAGACGCTCTTGTTCTACAGGTAAGTACAGTAATGCTCTTATTGAAATGGGGGTATATTAAAAAAAAAACCCTGTGTCCTGGGTATGACACTAAACAGCATCCAGGTCTAGAGCCCTGGGATGTGTCATGTCATTATTCCATTGTCATTACTCCCAGGTCCACTCTAACCTGAAGTGGGTAGTACCTGTTAGGGTCCCTTTTTGAAAATTATTAGTATTAGATATGAATGCTTGAAAATATATATAACTGTGTGCAAATCAATGATTATCATTATCATAGGCAAATAAAAAAAAAGTATGATTAAAAAAAAAATAATTGCAATAAGATATTGAAAATATATAGTTATTATTATAATCAAACATTTACAAATTTTGGCATTAAATATCCCATAAAGAGTTGATGTCATTAACCAAACTAATCCAAGATTCCTATATATATATATATATATATATATATAAATACGGTGAGGAAATTAATCCTTATATTCACACATTCACTATACACTTAACATCTTTCATTTTGTCCCTCACATAAACATTACTTAACAGTGTCCTGAAGATGGTACAATATACCGAAATGCTTAAGTATTGACACATAAAATTGTTTCCCCTGATCATAACATCCTGTGTTTGTTATTTTTTTAAAATATTTTCTTCTCATATATATATATATATATATATATATAGGAGAATATGTGCTTAATTGAAGTCGAACCTAATTTTTTTTAAAGTTAATTCATTAATAATTAATTAGGCAGGATTTAACTATTTAAATGTAAGGCTAAAAAAATCGAGAAAAATCAATCTCTGTATGTACATTTCAGCCTATTAGGCCTCATCAGCAGAGCTATAGATATGAAGACCGCCTCGTTGTGATTTGAAACCTGTCTGTCAGATTTCAAATCACACACGAGGCAGTCTTCGTATCTATAGCTCTGCTGATGAGGTCTAATAGGCTGAAATGTACATACAGAGATTGATTTTTCTCGATTTGTTTAGCCTTACATTTAAATAGTTAAATCCCGCCTAATTAATTATTAATGAATTAACTTTCAAAAAAATTAGGTTCGACTTCAATTAAGCACATATTCTCCCAAATATTGTCGGCTGAAAATAGCCATATGTTTGTTTACGTTCTCATATATATATATATATATATATATATATATATATATATATATATATTATATATGGTTTTAAAAGTACATGGTTTTTACCTGTGTATTTTAGATAGCCATCTAATTTATTATTATTAATTTTTGTTTGCACTTTATTTTATATGATTATTAATAAATTATGTAACATACTCCAAAATTATTCTGATTTATTCTCCTGTAAGTTATTCTTAAATTTTATATTAATTTTGACTTTTCTACAATTAAACTATTGTTATTTTTCAGGGTGTGTCGTTCAGGGTAGAAACTGGCAAAGTGATTGCGCTTGTTGGTCCTTCTGGTGGGGGTAAATCAACAATTGTTAGTCTCATAGAACGTTTTTATGATCCACCCAGTGGGAAAATATTTCTAGGTAAGTGTCTTCAAATTGTAATGGTTAAATCATTTTATATTAATTAGAAAAGTTATTCTATTGTTTGTGAAAAAAGAACAGGAGAAATTTATATATTTATATATATATATATATTAATATAATATATATATATATACACACATATATATATAATGGTTGAACTGTGCAGATATTTTGTGTCTGCAAATTTTGTTCATAATCCTTTCTAGTTGCCGAATAGATGATATAATATCAGGCTGGAATTGGCTGATGTATTTGCCATCACTTATTTGTTCCCAAGTACTTTCAACCCTTTTATGAGCCATCGTAATGGGAAAATGTAAAAACAATACAAAATGGATTGTTCCATTTACACTGGTGTTCTATTCATACTAGTGTTAAGTTACAGCAAATATATCAGCCAATTCCAGCCTGATATCATATCATCTATTCAGCCTCTAGAAAGGATTATGAAAAAAATTTGCACACACAAAATGTCTGCATAGTTCAACCAAATATGTTTGAAAGAAGAAATGCTGCCTATATTATATATATATATATATATATATATATATATATATATATTATTAATGTGTATGGTTGGCACTATTATACTTGAAAAAGCGGTAGTAATCCAACGTACAGTGTTATTAGAAGAGTGCTCAATATCTGTGATAGAGCGTTGATAGATAAATAAATGAACAAATAAAAGGTTTAGCTTTTATTTATTTTCATTGACGAATGTCGTAGCAAGAAACCACTCGGTTGTAAAGATTGTTCCTATGAAAATAAATAAAAGCTAAACCTTTTATTTGTTCATTTATTTATATATATATATATATATATATATATATATAAAGCTGATTTTTTCAGGCTACTATAATGTATGCAGCTCTTGAAACTATGTTTAACGTACAGTATTAAAACAAAAAAACACACTGCTGACATTAACATATAAAAAAATAAGACAATTGAGGTTATAAAGTTTATAACCACTTCATATTTAGAAGGTCTCTTCAGATTTTTCACTTAATTTTTTTTCCCTCTAGGTGGCTTTGATATCAAGACTCTGAATCCTTCTTGGTTCCGTAAACAAATTGCTCTTGTCGGACAAGAACCAGTTTTATTTGCCTGTTCAATTAAAGACAATATTTCATATGGACGAGATTCTACATTGGAAGAAGTAAGTATCCATTACAATTTCCTGCTTTTAACATGAAAAATTCTACAAGATTCTTTTTTTTATTCTCTAGGTCTTCAGTATCATCTATGAGTAAAGTAGATCTATTTAAATAGGATTAATATTCAACAGGAATACTTGATATCATATCATGATTGAGTTAATGAAAGTTTTTTCTACTATTTTATAAAACCAAACAAAAAATATTTTCCAATAAATAAATACACATAATGTTAATGAAAGATCAGACATTAAAATATTTCTACTAATTTATTAATACGCATGAAATTAAACAAATCCTATATATATATATATATATATATATTAATGCATACAAAAAAATAAAAACAAAAAGATGTTATTTTTGTCTTATCGATTTCAAAGTATAGAACTTTATCTTCAGAGATTAATATCAGAAATTGCCTTCAAATCATTAATATATTATAACATATTAACAATGCTTCAAGCAAATTACCAATTACTTTTATATAATATATATAGGATTTGGCATGAAATAACCCACTAGGGTTTTATATACTGTTAAACACCAACCAACCAACTAGGAATACTTTATATCTAAATGCAAATTATTTATATCAAGAATAGTTACTTGAAGTTATATTTGTTTATTAAGGATTATTATTATTAATTAGTTAAAATCATATAACTGTCCAATTTTTCACACCTGTCATTTACTCTTTTAAACTTGTAAAAATACATTGATTTATTCCTGTTTTTTTTCTCTTTTTTCTCCATTTAAAAAACAACCAAAAAACTTGTCCAGATAATGCAAGCTGCCAAACAAGCCAACGCTCATGATTTCATCTTGTCATTTGAAGAAGGTTATGAAACGCTGGTGGGAGAACGAGGGATTCAACTCTCTGGGGGACAAAAACAAAGAATTGCCATCGCCAGGGCCCTCATCATGGATCCATCATTACTTTTATTAGATGAGGTAGGAATTTTCTTTAAGTTTTGCTTCAACATTTCCCCCAATATGAAACTTATTTTATTTCTATATTTTGCTACATTTAAGAATATATTTTTTTCTTTTTGCCTTTTTGTATAACTTAAAATAGTTTTAAAAACTTTTTTGATGTTTTAAACTTCTTTAACTTTTTATTACAATTATTTTCAACTTTTTTTTTTTTTTAACTTTTTTTGACATTCCTTAATAATAAAATTAAAAAAACATTTTTTTTAATAATTTTTTTTGTAGGGGTACATTTTTCACTTTTTAAAACTCTAAAAAGATGAAAATAAAAAAAGATTGATAAAAGATGTCAGAAGAAATAAAAAAAATCTTTGAAAAAAGTAAAAAATTTGTATTATTTTGAGTATTTGAACTATTGTTCTCATCTTTATTGTTATACACAACGTTTCAGCTGATGTGCCCTCTGGTCTTCTTCAGGTGTTTCTTGTCAAACTCAGTAAGAAACACCTGAAGAAGGCCGGAGGGTACATCGGCCAAAACGTGTATATAACAATAAAGATGAAGACAATAGTCCGAATAATACAAATTATCAAACCTTATCTCAAAAATTCAGAGAAATAATTTTAAAAAAATGTTTAAAAAAATGTTAGAATTTTTTTTCTTTTAAAAGATATTTTGATTTTAAAATATTTTTTCTTACATTAACAATTTTTTTTCCTTGAATATTTAAAAAAAAGAAATACTAACCTTTTTTTTTTTAATTTTTTAAATTTTTTTTTTTTACTATAATTATTTTTTTTTGTCTCGGTGAGACCATAAATGAAGAAAAACAAGGGAGATCACTCTAATTGACTAAATCTGGAAAATGGTGTTCTTGTATGCTATATATTTTTATTTATAGATAAAGCACTGAAAAATATTATCACTAATTTTTCGTAGTAATTTCTTTCATCTTCCTGTTTTTTCTTCTGCTAATGTTTTGGCCATTGTACATTCTGGCCTTTTTACTATTGTTTTTCATTCAGTAACCTTCTGAGAATGTTGAATGGAACACTATATTTATGGAACACTATTGACTATCTTTCCTGAGGAAGCATAAATACACGGACTGAAACATCTTAATAAAAATAACTGTCATATAGTATTTACCTAGCCTCTCTACTATTGACAGGTTCGACACAAGGTTTTTTTAAAATTTCACCAACACAATTCTGGATTCCACCAACACAATTCTGGTCAAATCACACTAAATGCATTGATTCCTAATAGATGACCAAAGTTTAGTCCCTGATCCACTCTGACCTGGAGTGGTAGTACCTATTAGGGTCCTATCTATGGGTTAAATAGAAAAACATGAGTTTATAAACAAAATTGTATCATGCATTAAGAATGAATTTATTTCACAACTTTGTCGGCATTAAATAACCCACCGAGGTTGATATGCCGTAAAACAAACCAAACCAAAGTTTAGTACTTAAATGGGGGATCACATAAAATCAACAGGTGTTGTAAGCAACCTGTGTAAAAGATTGACATCAGCATAAAATAACCAAGAAAGAGTTGATGTGCCGTAAAATCAACCAACCAACCAACCACTCACACACAGGTGGGTGGTGCCAGAAATATTGGACCATATGACCTTAAGGCACCCCTTTTTGATCTCAATTAAGAAAGGACATGTTTTTCATTTACACCGTCAATATCTGGTTGTTTGTTAGGGGTTAGGGTTAGGGATTAGTTTTATAATTAAAAAAAAAAATCTAAAAATCGTCTGTTAAAACAACCGGATATTGACGGTGTAAATGAAAAACATGTCCTTTCTTAATCGAGATCAAAAAGGGGTGCCTTACGGTCATTTGGTCCGAAATATTTTAGATCTATTGGCATTCACCTTTATGGGTTGGCTCAGGCACAAGGATTTTACTCTGACCCTACCACCTTTTAGTATTATGGGGTAAGTCCTGCCTGGAGAAACAGCCTTCTAAAGCTGAGCTAAATATTTTCCAGCCACAGGTTATGATAAATCTTATTATAATGGAGAATGTGGGTTTGTCTATCTGTAACCGAAACTATATTACTATACAAGTCACAATTCCTTTAGTTATTTACATCATATTCTCCATGATTTTATTTTTATTTAAATCTCAATTATTAATAAAATTGTTTTACATTACTTACACTGTTGACCATATCTACATACTAATAACATGCAATTGCATTTATATATACAACAAAATAGAGGTTTACAGTATGAATGGGAAGGCTAATTTGCATATTGATCTTAAAAAATTGATTTTAATAAATATATGCTTAGTATTATTGATTTCTAATTGTTTGGTTTTATCTTATTGAATATGAGCAAAAACCTCTTCAATAAATCTTAAAAGAAATCCCTTAACAAGAAGAAATAACTGTAATATTATTTTTTACTTCCTATTTTAACTAAATAGTTAAATTAGGAAAATTTACCAATGAAAGAGGGGAGTAATGGAAAATGATGGAAGAGTTACTTTCAAAGTTCTATTTTTCAATCATACCCCCTCTGTTCCAATTTTTTTATCTATGTTCTTATTCAGTTTCATTAGCCTTTCTAATTTAATATGATATTTTATTATATTAAAACTTAAATACTTGCACCCGGAGGGTGCATATATTTGCTAGTAATAATAATTATGCAATAGAATATTAAGTATCTGAATTTTTTAGATGAGGCTTGATAATTTGTATTATTTAGATTTTTCGGACTATTGTCCTCGTCTTTATTGTTATATACACAACGTTTCAGTTAATGTGCTCATAGCTTAACACTTCTACCCATAGTTAATGGAATAAGAAAAATTTGCCCCAATGGATTAAATAAAGGGTTTAGTTCAAAGTTCCGTGAAGGCTCCCAATCGTCCAGTTGGACAAATGGCACAACAGATATAAGGATTGATTTAATACAGTTTTAAGTGACATCATCTGAAAGTTGCAGGTTCAATTCTGACTACAGGTGAAAATATCATAGAATACTTAACATAGCTTAACACTTGTTAATGGTTAACCAGTTATGGTTAATAGAATGAAAACAATCTACCCTAATGGATTAGATAAAAGGTTCAGTTCAAAGTTTTATTTGAGATATTCATTATTATTTAATGTATGGATGTAAACTCTCATCCCATCATGAAAGTGATGTATGGCAACTACTTATGTTGCTGTGGGGTTATTTTTGTATTTGTGGGGTTATTTTCGTATTTGCCTGGAGAGTTGTCTGCCCGTATAGTGTCGCTGGTTCCCGCTAGGGGCCTGGTCTATTTAAGCGGCTGATTTGAACTTCTTCCCTCTCTTTGCCTGCCGACCTATGAGACACCATGAGGTAGTCTTATGACTAGCCCTTTCTCGTTGGGGCTTTGCCCCCCCCCTTACATTACTGTAAGTGATTTATACAGCATGGACTATTCCAAGTCTCATGTCTGTTGCTTTTATGTTTATCTTTTTTACATGTAACTTTATATTACTTATGTATGTATGTATGTATTATGTACCCTGTTAATTCTTGTGTTATTATATAAAGTGTTTTGTCCCTCAACCTTTGTCGGAGTTTGTTTGCGTTCCAACGAGTTATGACTTTGTCAAAACCTTTTAATCTTACATTGCCTTCTAGCAATTATTTGGAAAATTCATCCTGCAGACAAGAGTAAATAATCCAATGTCATAATTCTCTGTTAATTCATGTGATCTAATGCTGATTTTCCAGGCAACAAGTGCTTTGGATGCCGAGAGTGAACATTTGGTACAAGAAGCAATCGACAGAGCTCTGATTGGACGGACAGTAATTGTTATTGCACACCGGCTCTCAACGGTCAGAACTGCATCTCAGGTAAAAAGCTGACTTTTTATTTTTTTATTGATAAACTGAAATTCTATTTCTCTTTTCACCTGTCAATATCTCTCTTTCTTTTCACCTGTCAATATCTCTCTCTCTCTCTCTCTCTTTTCCCCTGTATATCTCTCTCTCTTTTCCCCTGTATATTCTCTCTCTCTTTTCCCCTGTATATCTCTCTCTCTCTTTTCCTGTGTATATATATCTCTCTCTTTCCCTATTCTCTCTCTCTCTCTCTCTCTCTCTTTCTCTTTCTCTCTTTCTTTCTCTCTCTCTCTCTCTCTTTCTCTCTCTCTCTCTCTTTCTTTCTCTTTCTTTCTCTCTCTCTTTCTTTCTCTCTCTCTTCTCTCTCTCTCTTCATCTCTTTCTTTTCACCTGTGAATCTCTGTATTTCTCTTTCTCTGTGAATCTTTCTGTCTTCTTCTTCCCCTATCTCTCTCTTTCTCTTCTTCTGCAAAATTCCCTGTCTCCCTTGTCCCCATACATGTATCTCTCCATGCCTTTCTTTCTCCCACACATATCTCTCCCTGTCTCACTTTCCCAATACACACAGTTCTTCCTGTCTCGCTTTCCACCGAACATATATCTTACTATCTCACATCACCCCACACATACATATCACTCTCTCACTTGCCCATACATATTTTTCATTGATCAGTAATATTCTAAATTGTTTTACAGTCCATATTTAGTTTGGGATGTATTTTGGGTATAATTGCTTTTCAAAATCCAATAGAGTGTTTGTTTTATTTTCAATTCTTTTATGTTTAATAAACAGTATCAAATTTCGAGTTGATCTTTAGTTTTTGTGTTCACTCTCATTATTCATTTGGACTATTTTTATTTCTAAATTAAAATCTTGCTCCTTAAATATGTGCGTAAAATGTAAAACAACATTGGAGGTAATTTAAGATTTTGTTAAAACTAGAAATGGAAGAAAATATATCTCCTTGTCTCACTTTTCTCTGTACATATTTCTGTCTCCACCTTGCATATATCTCCCCCCCCCCTGCATCCCCTCTGTCTCTCCTGCATATATCTCCCTGTGTCTCTCCCTGCATATATCTGCCCCCCCCCCCAACACACATATCTCTCTCTGTCTCTATTTTCCCCTACACATATCTTTCCTTTTCTCTGTCTCTCTTTCTTTTTCTATGTCCCTCCTTCTACCCTTTCTTTTTTCCTCTGTCTCACTTTACCTTTTTCTGTCACTGCATATATTTCCCCCCGCATATATACCCCCCCCTGCATATATCTCTCTGTGTCTCTCCCTGCATATATCTGCCCCTCCCACACACATCTCTCTCTCTCTCTCTTTTCCCCTACACATATATTTACTTTTCTCTGTCTCTCTTTCTTTTTCAATATCCCTCCTTCTACCCCTTCTCTTTTCCTCTGTCTCTTTTTACCTTTTTCTGTCTCGAGAACTTTTTTAAAACTCTAACCCCCTTACCACAAAAAAAAAAAAAAAAAACAAAGAAAAAAAACTTTATAACTTTTTCTATTTCTCTTTTTTTTTTTTTTTTTTTTTTTTTCCTCCAGGTTCTTGTTATGGACAAAGGTTCCATTGTAGAACAAGGAACTCATGAAGAATTGCTGGCCCAAAATGGGGTTTACAAGCGTCTTGTATTGCGACAGTTAAGTGCCGCAGGAAGTCGCGAAGTGTCCACCCCAAATCAACAGCCTTTTTTTCAACCCACAGTCGTGTTCCCAGAGCACACATCTCAAACAGAACATTCTCAACCCCCACAACATCATCTCCTCAGCAGCAGCAGCAGCAACAGCAGCATGACCAGCGCCACCACAGCCATTGCCATTACATCAAGAGGTCAACAGCCTTTTACAGAAGACTGTCCAGCGGGCAGTCCGGCTATACATTGACCCGTACATAATTTTAGATAAACTTATTTTTTAATTTTCTGGAATTTAATTTAGATCCCATTTAATCTAACACAAGATTTTTTATTTAAAAGAAAAAAAAATAATGTAAAGACAAAAAAAAACCAAAAAAAACCTTTTATGTTAATACTTGATTAAAACCAGATCACGGAAATGCCTTTTTTAAAAAAAGAAAAAAACGAAAAAAAACACTTGACAACATTGGAGGTAATATAGGATTTTATTAAATTAGGAATGGAAAGAAAATTAAAGATAGTGTTGATAATTTTGTAAGGATTCATTAACAATTAAGATAAAGAACAATGTCAGTCTTTTTTTTTTTTGGGGTGTGGCGGGGGGTTAGCTATTAGGGGTCAGTGGTAGAAATGGAGTCTACAATAAATGGACATTGTTGGAGTCTACAATACATGGATATACTCTTGAATTTCCATTCAAGCCAGAAAGAACAAAGTTAGGATTTAAAAAAAATTTCCATTCAAATGTAGACAAAGTTAGGTTTTTTTTTTTTTTTTAATTTTTAAAATTTTTTTTATAGTGTTATTGGTAGAAATGGAGTCTACAATACATGGATATACTCTTGAATTTCCATTCAAAGCCAGAAAGAACAAAATTAGGATTTTTTTAAATTTCCATTCAAATGAAGACAAAATCAGGGTTTTTTTTTTTTTTTAATTTTTTTTTATTTAAAAAAATTTTTTTTATTTAAAAAATTTTTTTTTATATAGTAGCTACTGAGGCAAGAATGGAGTCTACAGTAGATGGGTTTTGTTGTTATAATCTTAAAATCCTATTCAAACCAGAAAGAACAAAAGTTTTTTGAGAGTACCTATCAAGTGTTATTGGTAGAAATGGAGTCTACAGTAGATGGACATTGTTGGCATACTGTTGAAATTCCGTTCAAGCCAGAACGGACAAAGTCATTTTTTTTTTTTTTAGAGAAATTATGGAATGTTAGAGACAAGAATGGAATCTACAGTAGATGGATTTTGTCATCATATTTTTGAAATTCCATTCAAGCCAGAATTGATAAATTTAGCTTTTTTGGAGTAGCTATCAAATATTAGTGGCAGGAATGAAGTCTACTGTAGATGGGTTTTGTTATCATACTCTTAAAAATTGGTGTCATGACTAATGTGGTGGACTGCAACTTCAAACTCCAGTAGCACGTTCCCTTTTAGACTAATACCCTTGAAAAAGCTATGAAAGGTGTACTCTCATCCCCCATCTATGGGTTAAATAGTACTACTACTACTGCTCTTCTGCAAGGAAGACTTTAGAATTAAATAACCCACGAAGAATGATATGCCATTAAATTAAAAAAAAAGACAAAAACCTTATTGAAAGCTTGCAATGTTATTTCTGTAAGAAAAACAACAAACCTGATTGTGACAAATACATTCCAATATATATTATTTAGATTTTTTTTCTGACTGTTGTCCTCATCTTTATTGCTACTAGCAAATATATGCACCCTCTGGGTGCAAGTATTTAACTTTTAATATAATAAAATCTCATATTAAATTAGAAAGGCTAATAAAACTGAATAAAAATGCAGATAAAACAATTTGGAACAGACGGAGTATGATTGAAAAATAGAACAACTTTAAAACTAACTCTTCCATCATTTTCCATTACTCCCGTCTTTCATTGGTAAATTTTCCTAATTTAACTATTTAGTTAACATAGGAAGTAAAGAATAATATTACAGTTATTTCTTCTTGTTAAAGGATTTCTTTTAAGATTTATCCCAGAGATTTTTGCTCATATTCAATAAGATAAGACCAAACAATTAGAAATCAATAATACTAAGTACATATTTATTAAAATCAAATTTCTAATATATATATGCAAATTAGCCTTCCCATTCACACTGTAAACCGCTATTTTGTTGTATATATAAGTACAACTGCGTGTTATTAGCTTGAAGATATGGTAAACAGTCTTAATGATGTAAAACAATTTTGTTAATAATTGAGGTTTGAATAAAAATAAAATCATGGAGAATGTGATGTAAATAACAAAATGAATTGTGACTTGTATAGTAATATAGTTTCGGTTACAGACAGACAAACCCACAATCTCCATTATAATAAGATATACACAACATTTCAGCTGGTGTGCTCTCCAGCCTTCTGCAGGTATTTCTTGTTGAACTCTGGAGTCTTCATAGAACTTTAAACTGAACCCTTTATTTAATCTCAGTTCCTACTGTTACATAGTGACGTTCTCACTTTACCAAATCAGCATATAACGTTGTATACCCTTTCTTTCTTCTTACTCTGGTCGTATTTTCTTCTGGCCGGCTTTGCTATTCTGGTCTGGCCTAGCGTCTGGTGTTGACTTTCTTGGGGCCCTCGGGTCTGGTCTTCTATGGGGATTCCTCGTTATCAGAAGCCCTGTGTCATTGTTAGTTTTTTAGGTAATAAACACAAGACTTCGATTTACGTTGATGTTACTTTATTTATAAATCCCAAAAAAAAACGTCTGCGCAGATCCTTACATCTTGCTAGCTCGGCTTCTAACTGACTCTTACTTACCTAGTATCCTTAAACCGGAACAGGGTCTTCTATGCCTTCCGGTTCTCCAGATCCATCTCCGGAAGGCAAGGTGAGAGTGAGGTCAAGCACTGTCACTCACCCTCAAGGCCATCACTAATCGCCATTATGATTTCTACACTACCTTAAAAATGTATTAGGGATCCAATAATTATGTAACACTACATGAAAGTTCCGGAGTTCAACAAGAAACGCCTGAAGAAAGCCAGAGGCTATGTCATCTGAGATGCTGTGTATATAAAAAATAAAGATGAGGACAACAGTCTGAAAAATGTAAATAATACAAATTATCAAGCGTCATTTCAGAAAATCCAGACAAATAACATTGCAATATTATTGAAAATTTGGCTGTGAACTTTATTGTCTAAGGTCGTCTTTTTGCTCGTGTTAATATAGAATGTTGCTAGGTAGGGGAGATAAGCGAACAAAGTTCAATTTGTGTATCATACATTTCCATAATTAGTTTTATGTCAGTATTATCTGCCTTATTCGGACTATTGTCCCCATCTTCATTGTTATTTGTACAACGTTTTGGTCGATATGCCCTCTGGCCTTCTTCAGGTATTTCTTGTTGGACTCTGGAACTTTCTCGGACTCGGGAACCTTCTTGTCGTAATCGGGAGCCATCACGGAACTTTGAACCTAACCCTTTATTTAGTCCACGGGAGGGCATATTGGCTGAAACGTTGTACAAATAACAATGAAGATGTTGACAATAGTCCGAATAACGCAGATAATACTAATCTTCAAGCCTCATCTCAAACATTCAGAGAAATAGTTTTATGTCTTTTAACCCTTGGGCTCCTTTTTTCTGTCTCTCGCACAATGCAACTTTCAAGGGAGGCAACTGTCCCCTACTGATCAAGGGGAGTAACTCATTTTCATACTTAGTTTTATGTCTTTTACCCTTGGGCTTCTTTTATTCTGTTTCTCTGCTATAACAGCCATTAAAATTTGGAAATTAACAAAGTTCTATTTAACACAGGGTAGAGAAATGCTTCTACCCTAAAAGTAACTTGTGTGTGTATGTGTGCGACCAGCTATCACGTATCCCAAACCAGGTGTGCCATGGCAGAAGCCCCATTTCCGGTTCTAGCCTCCCATAATGAATCTTTCAAGGGAGGCAACTGTCTCCTACTGATCAAGGAGAGTAACGTGTGTGTGTGCGACCAGCTATCTCGTATCCCAAACCATGTGTGCCATGGCAGAAGCCCCATTACCGGTTCTAGCCTCCCATAATGAATCTTTCAAGGGAGGCAACTGTCTCCTACTGATCAAGGGGAGTAACTCATTTTCATACCTAGTTTTATGTCTTTTATTCCTTAGGCTTCTTTTTTCTGTTTCTCTGCTTTGGTGACAGCCATTGAAATAATCAATTTTTTAAATTTAGAAAAAAAGTTTTTCTGACAAAATAAAAATATACAAACCTTTTAATATTATTGCATGGCCCTTTGCTTAAATAAATTCTAATATCTCTATTGGGCGTCTGTGTACTTCGTATCGAGGCTTTCTTCTTGGATCTGGCTAGGTATCTGCATTCTATAGCTGAGGGGTGTCTCTCTCTCTTTCTCTCTCTCTCTCTCTCTGGATTCCCTGTTGTGTGCTTATGTTTTTACATACAAATAAAATACGGAGCACTGAATGAAGAATGCAAGACTAGATTGTTGGAAATTAACAAGGTTTTATTTAACACGGCGTAGAAAAGATGCTTCTACCTTAAATGTGACTTAAGAGTTCAACTTGTGTGCGACCAGCTAGCTCATATCTGAAAACGTATATCACAGTGGGAACCCAGTTTCTGGTTCTATTCCTCCTATAATGCAACTTGCAAGGGAGCCAATTAATCAGGAAACAACGCAGACATATTGATATATATACACTTTTTAAATGATATCCAAACTTTCCAAGCCCTTTTCTAATCCTTTTGGGACTGTTCCAAGTGCACCAACTACAATTGGTATCACTTTCACTTTCCATAACTTTTTCAGTTCTCTGGCAAGGTCCAGATATTTGTCCATTTTTTCATTTTCCTTTAACTTCACCCTGTGATCTGCTGACACTGCAAAATCCACCAGTTGACAAGTTCTTTCTTTTTTGTTTATCAACACTAGGTCTGGTCTTCTTGCTGGGATAAGGTGATCCGTTTTTATTTCAAAGTTCCAGAGAATTTTGTGCGTTTCGTTCTCAAGAACAGATTCTGGTTTATGCATATACCATTTTGTTGTATGGTCAAAATTTAATTTTTTGCATAATTCCCAGTGGATCACCTAATTATTATTATAATTTTATTAGGGCCGGGTTAGTTCAGTTGGTAGAGCGTTCGGCTAGAAACCACAAGGTTCCTAGTTTGATACCCGCCCTCACCAACTCAGCGTTATGAGTAGCACAGGGATCTGTGCGGTAAAGTAAGGAGCTGATGGTAGGTGTGGCGCTCCACCTCAGATGAAAAAAATTTCCTTGGTCTAGTGCTAGTGAAAAGGGGATAGACTCCCACGCTGATTGGCTGATACCGACATTAGGCCGCCCCGACGACTTTACTTACTTTATAATAGATGATGTCTTCAAAAAGTGTTGAGATTGAAACTGTATTTACCAAGATAGAAATAAATAATGAATGAAATATTACTTTCTTCAAAATAGTCTCCTTGCATTCTACACATCTATTCCAGTGAGTTTTCCATTGGTTGAAGCACCTATGAAACTCTTTTTGATATGGTGTGAAGCTGTGCCATTGTATTTTTTTTTATAATGTCTTCCACATTCTCAAATCTTACTCTTGAGATGAATTTTCAGTTTAGAAGAACAAGAAAAAAGTCACATGACCCAAAGTTTGCATATGCTGCACTTGTACAATGCTGTGTTTCACCAAAAATATTCTGTTCAAAAAGTATGGAGACTGGCTTCAAATTAGCACATCCATATAACTGTGCAAACAATTACCCCCCCCCGCCTCCGTCTAACCATTCTATCATTATTACTGCTTGTTTGTAAATTCCTACCATATCCGTTATCTTGTAAGAACAGAGCACAGGGATCTGTGTGGTAAAGTGAGGAGCTGATGGTATGTGTGGTGCTCTGCCTCAGATGCAAAAAACAATCTCCTTGGTCTAGTGCTAGTGAAAAGGGGTAGACTCTCTCGCTGTCTGGCTGATACCAACTTTAGGCCACCCTGATGACTTTACTTTTTACTTTATAATGCTACATGCTTGACATTTTAATCTTGATTCAAAATAATTAAATTTCTTAAATTATATGCAACTAATTATAGTAATAAATTAAATTAACTAATTATAGTAATATAACAGTTTAAGATTTTTAAATAGAATTTTCTAAAAACAAGTCATTTTGGCAGTTAATTTAAAAAATTGTTTGTGTGATTTGTAATTTGTATATACAGTCCTGTTTATAATTATTGGTATCCATGAAATTTTAGAACATAGTGTAAAATATGTCCAGAAAAAATTTAAAAAAACAAAACAAATCTAGTCAAATAGATTTGGTCTATTGACAATTCATGGTTAAATAAATAATTGGTTATTTTCCATCTATCTATCTATCTCTCTATCTATCTCTATCTCTCTATATCTCTATCTATATCTCTCTATATCTATATCTCTCTCTCTCTCTCTCTCTCTCTCTCTCTCTCTCTCTCTCTCTCTATATATATATATATATATATATATATATATATATATATATTATATATATATATATAAAGGGTAGTTAATGTGTATGTATGTATGGGTGTATGTCCGGAGGGAAAAAAAAGAACAGCAAATGATAAAACAAGTTTTTTAAATAAAATAATGAAAGTTTATAAATAATTGGTTATTTTCCATCTCTTTCTCTATCTATCTATCTATCTATCTATATATATATATATATATATATATATATATTATATATATATAAAGTAATTGGTAATTTGCTTGAAGCATTGTTAAGTATGTTATAATATATTAGTAATTTGAAGGCAAATACAATGCGTATGAAAAATAAAAACAAAAAGATGTTATTTTTGTCTTATTGATTTCGAAGCATGAACTTCATCATCAGAGATTCATATCAGAATTTCTGATACGAATCTCTGATGATGAAGTTCATGCTTCGAAATCAATAAGACAAAAATAACATCTTTTTGTTTTTATTTTTCATACGCATTGTATTTGCCTTCAAATTACTAATATATATAAGGGCAGTTAATGTGTATGTATTTATGGGTGTATGTCTGGAGGAAAATAAAAATGACAAAGTAAATATATATACACATTCACTATCACCAGATCTTGCTTTTTGATAAAAAAAATAATGAAGATTTGATCTACATTTGTGAAGATAATGAAAAATTTAAATTATAACAGCATGAAATTTTTTTTTTGCATTTGATATTTTAAATAGTAGACATTATTTTTTCTTTTCAAAGTGGCTGGATCAACGCAAGATCTTTTTTATGTCGGGATTTTAATGGGGCATCCTGTGAGGATCCAACTCGTGATTCATTAATAATGGATCTGCGAGACTAACTTTTTTACTCCCCCCCCCTTCTACCCAGGCAATGCCAGGTAGCCACTTCTAGTACATATATAAAGGGCTGTTGGTGTGTGTGTACGTATGTATGTCTGGATGAAACTATAAAAATAAAATAATTAATGACAAAGTAAATATATATATACATATTAAATATGACTGGTTCTTGCTTTTTGTGCAGAAAGATTTGATTTATCAAAGATATTTAAAAATTATAATATACATAGAAAAAGCATTAATTATAAAATATAATATACATAGAAAAAGGATTAAAATGTCCAGCATTTGTGAATCTTAAAAGTAAACAAATCAATACACAGTGGGTTTTTGTCCGCTTCTACCCAGTCAATGCTGGGTAGCCACTTAGAGAGAGAGAGAGAGAGAGAGAGAGAGAGAGAGAGAGAGAGAGAGAGAGAGAGAGAGGTGTGTTTTATTTAATGATTGTGTTATTAACACATGAAACATTGAGTAATGAAGCCAACATGAGCAGGTGAGATAAGTTTCTTTTAGGTTTTATCTTGTTCTGCAAACCAAAATTTTAGCACTTTCTTGATATATATAATATACCAAACTTGTTGGTAAATCCTTGCGTTGAGAAAAAAAAACAGCAAATAGTTTGATTGTAAAAATATACTACCAAACATCAACCGGGGAGAAAAAAAATTTTGGAAAAAAAGAAAAGACCAAGATAATCATACCAACCAAAAATAATCTATTGGTACAATATTTGGCCAAAAGAAAAAACAATTTATATATATATATATATATATATATATATATATATAAAACCACCAGGAAACTAAAGCTAATAAGTAAAAAGTGCTCAATACCTAAGTAGAGCAAATAATAAAGATAAACCTAATGAGTCAGATAAACCTACTAAAAGTTTCGCTTAGTGCTCTTCAGTCGGATCTTAGCCCTGAAGAGCACTAAGCGAAACTTTTAGTAGGTTTATCTGACTCATTAGGTTTATCTTATATATATATATAAAATAGAGAATGAAGAGAAAAATAATAGCATATAAAGGTGCTCAATGCTAATATAGCAGAGCAGATTTACAATCAATATTATATTATTATATCTTGTAACTATCAGTTTCATGCTTACGCAATCCTCAGACATGAGTCAAATGGTAGATTTAAAAAAAAAAACAGTAGTTTTTTTAGTTACAAGATTAATATCCATAATAAAATATATTATTGATTGTGTATATATATATATATATATATTGAATTAAACAAAAGGCATGTCTCCTGTTTAACGATTTTATTGATCTTTTCAAGCTTTCTGGCCAACTTTTTAATATTTGGATGGAATTTGTGGATTAGTCCACCGAAGTTCATATCCTGAGTACTTTCGGCACTTCGAAGTGCCATCATCAGGAGTGATGTGTTCCAGTTTTTTTCAAAGTATATTAATGGATCCATGAATTCCATCCAAATATTAAAAAAGTTGGCCAGAAAGCTTAAAAAGATCATCAATAAAATCGTTACAGGAGACCTGCCTTTTGTTTAATTCCACATGTATAAATGAAAGAATGCTGCCCAAATACACGCACACACACACACACACACACACACACACACACTACATCATATGTAAAATGGGGAGGTAATATTTTATTATGAATTAAAATAATAAAATATCCCCTTTTATTTTATTATTTTAATTCATAATAAAATATTACCTTCCCATTTTACATATGATTCCTCTACTTTTAGTAGTTTACATATATATATATATATATGAATGAGAAATGGAGAGAGGTCCCTAGTTATAATTATTGGCATCCATGAAATTTCAGTAAATAATGTAGAAAAACAAATCTTATGAAACAGCTTTGATCTATTAACAAAACATGGTTGACTGAAAAGTGATTTTGATCCTTATTCATAATTGTGACCTGGTGTCAAATCCTACCAGGGGTGAATGGGTTGGGTAAATAATCTTTTTTGTAAAGAACAGCAAATGATAAAACAAGTTCATATAAATTTAGTCACATACTCTCCTTCTAGCTATGGGTAAATAGTAGAGCAGATGGGCTCTTTAACCTTGGTTAGGCAACCAGTCTAGGAAAAGGAAAACTCTGAATTCAAACCTATTAAACTCTGCTTAAGAAATTGACTTTGTGTCACATCCTGCTTGTGTGGATGAGTTAGTAAATATATATATATATATATATATATATATATATATATATATATATTTTTCATTTCTTTCTGAACGTATAGCAAAAAAAAAAAAGGCCCAAACAAATGCCAATAATAGGAACTAGGACTATATGATTTTTATATGGGATTTGTGATATATATATATATATAAAAATCTCCAATGCTGTCAAAATTGTTTTTTAAGTGGATTAATTAATCAAGAATTGATAAAAATGTTTTTTGATAGAATTTTTTTTTGTTTTTTGTTGAACTAAAAAAATTTTTTTTAAATTTTAACTTCCTCTATTCCTCAATTAAGATCTTTTTCATTCTTGAATTTTCTGGGATGTTAAATTTTTAGAAATCTTAAATTCTATATTATCAAATTAATTCATTTTATCCAAGAAGCATCTAAAAATGCATATCAGACAAATTTCTTGCCTTCCACTATTTATTTATTTATTTTCAAATTTTCATTTTAAAGAAATTTGGGGGACCCTTATTTAGGTGATCTTGCTGAATCTGTTTCTTTTTGGATTATTTTGCATATTATCTTAGATTGGTCCAGAAGAATCAGCTTTTTAAGATGCTTTTATCAGAAAACCACAATAATTTCTCAGGTAAATTATACTAACACTGTCCCATAATAATTGTTACATTTAGTATACGAAATGTATAAACTATTATAGGACAGGTAGTAATAACAAGACTTCTGTCCCATAATGGTTGCTACATTTAGTGTATGAAATGTATATGAAAATGTACCAACTATTATGGGACAGTTAATGATTATTATAAATGTAATGTTAATTTTTGTATTTACAGTATTTTTATCCATTGTTCAGAAAAAAAAAAAATGAAAATAAGTTGATTTTGCATTTAACGTAGGTCCTTGTTTTAAGTTATTTGTTGGACTTGTAAAGCATTTGGCAAGGATTTGAGCTTACTTTCAATAACCAGTGAGATCAGCTTCTGATTACTTACCTCTGCTGTGTAATTTTTCTATGGCTTCCTGTGCATCTAAATGCTGTGCATTTATTTTGAAGATCTCTTTTTTTAAATATTTTTTTTGTTTTTACAATGGAGATTTGCCAATACCTTCTTGCGATTTTAAGGGTAGCCTTCTATTTTATTTATCTATATGTATACTGCCCTTGGAAGTATAAGGTTTTTACCTTTTTGTAGGCAGTTACCAAGAAATATTTTTAAGCCTAAGGAATTATCTTGATGTACAGGGTGGTCCGAAAGTCATGTCACCCCCCCTCTCTCTATTTTTTTTTTTTTTTTTTTTTTTTTTTTTTTGATAATGCAACCCAAATTCTAGAAAATAATTAAATTTAAATTTTTTTAAATAATTACATAATTTATATAAATAAAGTTTGCAGTGTGTTCTATTATTGATATCAGCTGAACAACGAACGTGTCTATTCCCTTTTACACAAAAATCAGATTACCTGAGCTGTGCTACTCATGCAGTGAGTTGGCAAGTATCAAACCCAATAATTACATGAAATAAAATGCTGGAAATGAAATAGATAATTATATCATTATTATTATTATTATTATTATTATTATTATTATTATATATTATAATTAATGATATTATATATAATTAAAACAATATGTTGGGGGCAACAAGACTTTCGGACCAGACTATATATTAAAGTCCTCTTTGAAATTTATTGTTTAACAATTTAACCACATTCAATAAATTTTTGGTAACAAGACACTGTGATTTGTAATTCCCTGAATCCAATGTTTGTTTTGTAAGTGGCCATTTGCAATATGATCACCACGCATGCAATATTATAATTGCTTATGAATATTCATAAGTTGCTGTGTAGAGAGCAGACACTGTTGGAAATGAACCAGAACAAGAGTGATATGTAGTTGGAGCACAATAGAATGGACCTCTGTGTGAAAGAGAAATGAACATGGTCAACAAAGGAACAAACAAGAATGACATGTAAATGAGTGTATAGAATGGACCTCTGTGTGAGGGAGGGAGAGATGGGGAGAGAGATGGAGAGAGAGAGAGAGAGAGAGATGGAGAGATGAAAGGAACAAGAACAAAGGAACCAGAATGACATGTAAATGAGTGTATAGAATGGACCTCTGTGTGAAGGGAGAGATGGGGAGAGAGATGAGAGAGAGAGAGAGAGAGATGGAGAGATGAAAGGAACAAGTTTAACAAAGGAACCAGAATGACATGTAAATGAGTGTATAGAATGGACCTCTGTGTGATGAGTGAGTGAGAGATGGAGAGAGAGAGAGAGAGAGAGAGAGATGGAGAGATGGAATGAACAAGTTTAACAAAGGAACCAGAACAAGAATGACATGTAAATGAGTGTATAGAATGGACCTCTGAGAGAGAGAGAGAGAGAGAGAGAGAGAGATGAAATGAACATGGTCAACAAAGGAACCAGAACAAGAGTGACATGTGGTTGGAGCACATAGAAAATACCAGTGAGAGAGAGTAATGAAATAGTCATCAAAAGGGATCAGATTTCCTTGTGAAGAAGGAATATGAGTTTTGTCTGCCTGTGTCAGAGAATATGCAAAACAATTCTTGAAGTTAAAGGGCAATTAGCATATTCAATACTCACTTGGTGTACCTGTGACAGAGAACACGAGTTGAGTGGCAGGCATGAAAACTTGCTGTATTCTCAAATAAAGCGGGCTAGGCTTTGCCTGGCATGTAGGACTGACCTAGGATCGAACCCACGTCCTTCAGAATGCGAAAAGGCGACACTTTGGCGCGGGCACCGGAATCGAGATGTCACTTTTTTCCTATCGTACCACTTAAGCAACAGCAGGTACTGTAAGCAACTTGATATCAAAATGACTTGATTCGGCATTAAATGGCTCGAAAAGGGTTGATATGCCGTAAAACAAAACAATTAACAAATCTTTCTATTCAATACTTAATTGGGTGACCACTTAAGCAACAGCAGGTACTTTAAGCAATATGAGTCTTTTGTTTATCAAAATGACTTGATTGGGCATTAAATGACCTGAAAAGGGTTGATATGCCGTAAAACAAGACAAACAACTTCTATTGTAAACATTAGCAAACATGCTAACATTTAACACATGATTATGGTCAAATCATACTGAGATCACTGATGTTAAGCAGCGATGAGCCATTCAATACTTAATTGGGTGACCACTTAAGTAACAGCAGGTACTGTAAGCAACCTGAGTTCTTTGTTTATGAAAATGAACTTGATTCGGCATTAAATAACCTAAAAAGGGTTGATATGCTGTAAAACAAAACAACCAAACCACACCACACCCACCCATTGCATAGTGGCTATATAATGTAAATATATATTTAATACTAAATAAATATATAAATATGTATTTCATACTATATAATATTAAATTCCTATATATCATGGTCAAGTCACATTGAAAGCACTGGTTCCCTCTATATGACCGTCATTAAGCAGAGATGAGTCTGTTCAATACTTAATTGGGTGACCACTTAAGCAACAGCAGGTACTATAAGCAACCTGAGTCTTTTGTTTACCAGAATGACTTGATTTGGCATTAAATAACCGACAAGGGTTGATATGCTGTAAAATAACCAACCAACCAACCAGCATAATTTAACACTTGGGTGTCTTGTTGTGGGGTAAAGATTCGTGAACTAGTAAAGCTTATTACTGAATAGTGACTTAGATCCTCACTGGGTGCCTGACACTTGCAGCCTTGTGCCAAAATTAAACTACATTTAGTATTCTTAAATGACTGATGGTGTAGTGGCTGATGTGCTAGACTGTGACGACATAGTAAGTGAGTTCAAACACTAGTCACACTATTATGTTCACTTTCAAACTAATATCCTCGGGGAAAGGTATGAACACCCTTATCCCTCAACTATGCATTGGATAGTACCACTACTGTTCTTCTACAAGGATGGCTTTGGAATTAAATAACCCATAAAGGTTGATATGCCATTAAACAAAGAAACCAAACCAAATGCTGAAGGCAAACTTATCAAAGTTAAGTATCAATGAGCAGCTGTGGAATTTGGAATTAAATAACCCATAAAGGTTGATATGCCATTAAACAAAGAAACCAAACCAAATGCTGAAGGCAAGCTTATCAAAGTTAAGAATCAATGAGCAGCTGTGGAAATAGGGAGGTACAGCATTTACGTGCTTGTCAATTTTGATTTCTTTTTTTCTTTTCTTTTTTTTTTAATTTAAAAAAATTATCTTCAATGTCTGTGAATAAAGGCATTTGTTATTAGCTATCCTTTGTAAAGTTTCTATCAATAAAAATTTACTTGTTTATTTAATATAATTATACTTGCGTATTTATTCTATTTTCAAAATAAAACATAATAGTATTTCTCTGAATGTTTGAGATGAGGCTTGAAGTATTATCTGTGTTATTCCGACTATTGTCCCCATCTTCATTGTTATCTTCATTGTTATTAGAGTTTTCCTTCATCTAGACTTGTTGCTTGACCAAGATTAAAGAGCTCAGTCTACCCTACTATTTTACCCATAGCTGGGGGGAGAATAGATTTATACCATTCATAGAGGTATTAGCACTATGTGAAATGCAACTATGTGAATTTTCATGAGATTCTGTACTGATAGAGCAATACAAAGGTTGGACAAAATAATGGAAACACCTAGAATCTTATTTCTCTGAATGTTTGAGATGAGGCTTGAAGATTAGTATTATCTGCGTTATTCGGACTATTGTCCCCATCTTCATTGTTATTTGTACAACGTTTCGGCCGATATGCCCTCCGGCCTTCTTCAGGTATTTCTTGTCGGACTCGGGAACCTTCTTTTCGAACTCGGGAACTTTCTTGTTATAATCGGGAGCCATCACGGAACTTTGAACCTAACCCTTTATTTAGTCCACAGGGGTATCCTGTTCTCGTTCTGCTAACCATAGCTGGGGTAGGAGTTGTGTTAATTATTTTTCTAACTGCCTCTACTCAGGATTGAACTCGGGATCCAGAGATAACTGTCACTTAGAACTGTCTTAACCTAACTACCTTATCCACTAGGCCATGTGTCCAGATAGCAATTATATTTATATTGTAGAACAGAAGTAGTTCAATATTCTATTAAGACCTTTGAAAGTTAAACCTATATTTATATCATTTAGACTATTGTCGTCATCTTTATTATTATCAGCACAACACCCTCCGATCAATCGGCTTGTCATGTCAAGCCCTAGCACCTATATGATTGTCCCAACCCTATTGCCCTTATAGCAAGCCCCAACCCTTTTTATCATATGGGTGCTAAAGGTAGTGGCTGAAGGTCTTCATGTCCTGGGAATGACATTAAACTCTATCTGATGGTGAGGTTCCAGTTCTGGAGGTTTGGGGAATGTGGAGCACCCCTTCATCACCATTGCTCCCTGGTCCACTCTGACCCGGAGTGGTAGTACCTGTTAGGGTCCCATCTATGGGTTAAATAGAAAAATGTGTTTATAAAAAAGAAATGAGTATCCATTAAGAATGAATTCATTTCAAAACTTTGTCGGCATTAAATGACCCACTGAGGTTGATATGCCGTAAAACAAACCAAACCAAACCAAAAAACATCTGCACAACATTTTGGCTCCTGTACCCATGGCCTTTCAGGTATTTCTTGTCGGACTTGGGAAACCCCTCCTCAAACTTGGGAACCTTCATGGAACTTTGAACCTAACCCTTTATTCAATCCATGGGGGTAGACTGTTCAAAAAGAAGGTTCCCAAATTCGAGGAGGGGATTCCTCAGTTCAAGAAAATTCCGAGTCTGATAAGAAGGCCAAAAGGCACAGCAACCAGAAACCTTGTGCAGATAACAATAAAGATGAGGACAATAGTCCAAATACAAATTATCAAGTGCCATTTAAAAAATTAAGAGAAATAAAACCTATATTAATTTGAATGGAAAGATTTATGAATGACTGATATACGACTGGTCAAATTAGCTGTTATAAATGAATAAAACAAAATCTCTTTGGCATAAAATAACCCAACAAGGGTTGACAAGCTGTAAAACCCAACCAGACCATAAATGAATAAGGGTAATCAGATCAGTTTGAATTTGATGTTCAGTTTATTTTCATCTGAAAAAATTGAATAATTTTGTTGATTTTTGGAAGATTTTATTATTATTATTTATAAAATATCGCACCATTTTTTGTTTAAAAATAAACTTCCAAAATAAGTTTTCAAAATAAGCATTCTTGATTTCTTTCTTTTCACTTCTCTCTTTCATTTCTCTCTCTATGTTTCCTTCCTTCTTTCCTTTCTTTCTTTTTTCCTTCCCTTCCATTCCAGGGAGCATCTCCATGGCATAGTGGCTAACATGCTGGACTGCGACACCGTAGAAAGCAAATTCAAACTCCAGTCGCCCTATTATGTCCACTTTCAGACTTAGGAAACGTATCAACATTCTCATCCCCTCAGCTATGAGTTAAATAGTACCACCACTGTTCTTCTACAGGGGTGGCTTTGGCATTAAATAACTCAGAAAGATTGATATGCCATTAAACAATGAAACCAAACCAAACCTTCCATTCCATTGAAGCAGATGATAAGCATATGATGTATAGCATTTATATCACCCCCCTCTCTCTCTCCTCCTTTGCTTTAGTTTTCTGTCTGATGTCCCCTAATAAATTTCCAACAATACAAGAAAAACATTTAATCAAACAAAACTATTAAAGTTGAACTCAAAAAAAGATATATGTTCCAACCGTGAATACTAAAACCAAATAATTAAAAATTAGAATATTTTCTACTTTATTTAATTGCTAACTAAACAAAAAACTGATTTGACTTGTGTACACCACAAATTAATTTTATTGCAATACTACAGTGTTGCCTAAGTGAAACTACCATAACACATTGTTAATTGTAATGTATTTTTATATTGTTGGCCATCCATACCAACAAAATGTCGCTGGTGAGCTCCTATGAATTTTTGCTCTTGAATTCATAATATACTCCTATGTAACTAATACAAGAAAACAAGAATTGACAGAGATTAAAAAAAAAGAAGATACATGTGAAAACAAGTATAGTTTATTCTAGGGTCTACCAATTTTGTTGTCATATACGTATTTTACAAAATAAATTTACCCCCTTCCCAAATTGAAATTTTTTTTACCAAAAATCAGGGAATTTTCCGATTTTAATGAAATTTTCAGTGTTGATTTAACAGTCTTATAATGCATTAGTTATTTTATTCCAAAACTTTCTGATTTTTTTTTTAGGTCACTTAACTTTGCCCCTCCCCCATTTTGGGGGCGCAAAATATCAGTGAGGGTTATATACTTTTGAAACTAATTACTAGGTACCACCAATTTTCCCTATGAAATTTACCCCCTCCCCCTATATTTAGTTATGACTAGAGGCTTTTTAAAAATTCTAGGAAAATAAACTAATGGTCTGATTTTCATGGAAGTTTCCAAAATTGCTTACCTTTTGATGAAAATATGTCTGAAATATTTTTTTTCTAAAATATATAGGGGAAATATTTTTTTAGGAGGTCTACCCCTCCCTATTTTATTTTATGAAATATGAAAAAATGAACCGACAAAAAACGATTTTTATCTTTTTTTTTCTATAAAGATAAGAATCTAAATAATTATATAAGAAGGTTTTTATAAGTTTCAATGCAAGAGCTTTTTAGTAAAAGAACCATGAATACAGAATTCTGCTAAAAAATATCAAAGAAATTGGCCCTGTTTATAAAAAACGGACCGTTTTACTTATTTTTCATGATAACGGTGAGTAATTTTTCCCCAATCGGATAATTTGATCTTTGAATTAACTGTTTTTCTTTGAAAAACTCTTTATTTCTGTTCGTTATTTCTTTTTTGTGAGATTTTAAAAGTTCAAAAATATTTACGTTTCTTCCTTCAATATGGCCTAAAGTTTTTAGGCCTTAAACTGATCCCGCGATGTATTTTGGTGGTACCTACTAATTACAGTATAAATCCGCCCATCTAGCATAAGTAAGGGCAAAGTGGAGTGTTGCCTGTCATGGACTGCTCAGTCACCAAAGTTCCATCCTTAAGCATCACAGATCGCCCCCCACTGCAACAGATAGCCTCATTCTGCAGAGGTGCAGTCAGCGTACTCTAAAGTCCCAGGGTTAACTGGTAGAAATAATTTTTATGTTAGATTTTCCAATTAATTCACTTCAAAGTCATCTCAAACAGAACTTTGACCCATAACTTAAAAAGTAAAGTTGGCAGAGTGGCCTATTGTCGGTATCAGCCAGACAGCGAGGGAGTCTATCCCCTTTTCGCAAGTGCTAGACTGAGTTGTAAGCGCCACACCTACTGTCAGCTCCCCAATTTGCTGCACAGATCAGATTACCCAATCTGTGCTACTCATACACTGAGTTGGTAGGGACCGGTATTGAACCAGGAACCTTGTGATTCCTAGGCGGGTGCTCTACCGACTGAGTTAAACCATCCCCTTTGACCCATAGTTGATACCCAAACGAGGTCAGAGTGGACCTGGGAGTAATGCCAACAAAGGGTTGACTTGCAATAAAATCCACAATATCCTAGTGAGCTTTATTTTGCTTTGTTGTCAATCAAACAAAAAGTAAACAATAAAATAATTCCAAACATTAACTCATGCAACTTTAGCCCTGTCAGTTGGGGCTGTAAAATACACCGACTGCACTTTTGCAGAGGGGTAAGCACCCCCTCCCCAAGGGGCCATCTGTTCACCGTAGGTGGCGACCCGTGATGTTTAAGACAGAATCTTGGTGGCTGAGCAGTCCATGACATGCAACACTCCACTTTGGACCTTACTTATGCTAGACGGGCGGTCAGAGAGGCCCCCTCTGATCAATCAGCTTATCACATCAAGTCCTAACCTATATGATTGTACCGACCTAGTACCCTTATGGCAAGCCCCTAACCCTTTTATCATATGTGCTAGGAGCCATGTGATCATATGTGATACGAGCTATGTGCTATCATATGTGATAGGAGCTGAGTGCATTAGTATTCTGCGTAGGACAACTAGTGGTGAAATTCCAATTCTGCAAGGTTGGGCCTAGAAAAAAAGTAAGCTTCGACGTTTCAAAAACATATCTCGTGTAATGAACGACCTCTTGATTTTGAGATGAAAAATTGGTTTTAAAAAGTCGTTCATTTCGCGAATATTTATAGCAAATTTAAACATTTAAAAAAATCCGATTTGTTTATAATCAAAGGGAGATAAGTAAATGAGCATAATTACAAAACGATGTAAGGGAGGTAACCCATTCAGACAACGCTGATTCTAGCTTTAAAAAAATTGATGGCAGTCACTAAGATTCCTCTTGCTTAAAAGGGAGTATAAGCTGAGTTTATTGCCTGATGCGTGAGGGGAATATCGACGTTAACTAAGCAATTTTTTTCACCTGCAGGGCACGCCTATCTTAAATCAACCATGTGTCATATATCGGCTTTTTGGGGAACCGAATAAATTCACTTAGCTTAAAATAATGTGGCATACGATCACAATACCTGAACATCCAATACGATTCAAATAATTACTTTTTCTTTTATCTAATACTAGAAGCGGCTACCCTGTGTCGCCTGGGTAGAGGGGGGAACCCTAATTTATCTTGATATCTTGATATGTATGATTTTTGATTTTTCAGACTGTGGTTCTCATCTTTATTGTGATATATAAAAACATGTTTCAGCTGTTATATCCTCCCGGCCTTCTTCACAGGTGGAATCATCATGTCACGCAATTACACAGATATCCATGACAATCTCTCACCAACCTTCCCTATCATTCATCGACCCTGGGAGCTCCTCTGTGCAGCAGCCAGCATCCTCACATAGTTGGTCAATGTAGGTCCTGGCTGGGCGGCCCACATTAGCGTGCCCATGTGCTGGCTTCCACAGTAGTACGTCGCTTATGAGCTCATCTTTGCTTCTCCAGCAGTGTCCTGCATGCCTAGTCCGTCTTACTCAGATAATTTGTGAGATGGGGGGCATGTGGCCATACATTTGCTTCCTTGTGGGGTGTTGCTTCCTCCACTTGTTCAAGACTGCTTGCCGCATTCTTGTGCAGCTCCCATCTAGCTTATTCTCAAGGCGCTTCATTAGGGTCCAAGTGGTACAGCCATACAGCAGTACCGATATAATCACAGCCTGGAAGAATCGTCTCTTTAGCTTGTCAGGGAGATCGGATTTCCATATGACTGATAATTTGTTTGTGGCCAACAAAATTTCCTTTACTATTCGTTACTCATTTCTTTTTATTTAACTTATAGATGGGATCATAACAGATACTATCACTCTGAGTCAGAGTAGACCTAGGAGTAATGGTGATAAAGGGGTACTTCACATTTCCCAGAGCTCCAGAAGATAAAGTTTAATGTAATACCCAGGACATTAAGACCCTCAGCCACCGCCTTTATGATAAAAAAGATTAGGGCTTGCCATAAGTGCAACAAGGCTGGGATAATCATATAAGTACTAGAGCTTGACATGACCAGCTGATTAATTGGAGAGGCCCTCTCCGACCACCTGTCTAGCCTAAATAAGAGCCAAAGTGGAGGTATTTATTGAAACACAATTGTGCAACAATAATACATAAGAGAGAATAACACCTTTGTTTTAATAATAATGAAATTTATTGTGTACAGTGCTCAGGTGCACCACAGCTCATCAAAGTCTCATGTCAAGTACACAGAATGTCAGGAACATGAACAGTTTACAGTAGTAATATGCATGTATGTGTGCACGTGTGTGCATATGTATATGGAGAGTGGCATCAGGTATAGTGTCGGCGGACCTCAGGAAGCATGGAGGCTTTGAAAAACTCAGTGCTTCGGCAGCCTACAATAGACGCGGGCAGTTTATTCCATGTCTTCGCAATTCTAAGTGTGAAAAAATGTTTCCGAAAGTCACGTGAGCTGTGCTGTTTTCTGACTTTGTAAGCATGCCCACGTGTGTTGGAAAGATGTAGATCAAAAAGGTGCTCAAGGTTGCCGTTGTTAAGATGATTAATGATCTTATGAGTGTTTACCAGGTCAGTTACCAGACGCCGAAGTTTCAGCGAATCCATTCCCAGGGCTGCGAGACGTTCAGAGTGTGGTAGATGCCTGATGGAGGGTATCAGTCTGGTTGCACGTCTCTGTACAGTTTCTAGGAGGTTAATATTCTGAGCAAGATAGGGGTTCCAGACCAGTGATGCAAACTCCAAGTGTGGCCGCACCATAGCTTTGTACAGCTTCAAATAGATATCTGGTGAGCGGCTGACAAAGGTCTTGCTGAGTGACGCCAGGACACCCTCGGTCTTTTTGGCAATTTTGGAGATGTGTTTCGTCCAACGTAAATCACTGCTGACAGTAATACCCAGATCACGTTCACAAGAAGATTCCTTGATATCAGTGTTGTGAAGGGAGTATATGTATGATGGGTTTTTCCTCCCAAAATGCATGGTGGTGCATTTGTCCACAGCCAGCTTCAGTTGCCAGTCAGTGATCCATTGTTGCACTGTGTCCAGGTCTGATTGTAGTAAAGATCTGCAGCGTTCAGGATCTGTCTTTTTTATTTCGAGGTACAACTTGATGTCATCAGCATACTTTAGGACTATGGTATTCCTTAAGTTAGCATCTATATCATTGATATACGCAACAAACAAAAGGGGGCCAAGAACTGATCCCTGTGATACCCCAGATGACATCTTATATGGTGAGGAGTGTTGCCCAAGAACTGTAACTACCTCTCTCCGGTTGAGAATGAAGGACTTTAACCAGTTAAAAAGATCATCCTTCACCCCCATTGCAGAGAGTTTTGCCAAAAGTCTTTTGTGCGGCACAGAGTTGAAGGCCATAGCAAAGTCAAGGTAGACAACATCTACCCATGAGCCCCCATCAGTGATCTGGGTGATGTCCTCTAGGAATTCTAGAAGTTGATCACAACAGCTAGAGTTTGGGATAAATCCAAACTGGGATGGTCGGATAAGACTGTGGAAGTTCCAGAAATTCCAAAGTCCCTCTCTGATGCAGGACTCCATCAACTTAGCAATGCAACTTGTAAGACTGACTGGCCGATAGTTAACAGGTGATGTGCGGTCGCCCTTTTTGAACAGTGGAATTACACTAGCAGTTTTCCACTGTTCTGGCGTAACACCATTTTTCAAGCAAAATTGGAAGAAAACAGCTAGCTGGTGCAGAAGGAAGTACCCGCCCCGTTTGAGAAGCAGGTATTTCATACCATTAAGACCTGGAGAAGCATGGTTGCTTTGCTCTTGAGGTGGCATGCAGCATAGCAGGTGTGAATTCTATAGTAGTTATAGAAGGTGATGTCAGAGGTGGAGGAGATGGTACATTTTGGTCCTCGACAGTGAAAATGCCTGCACAGCATTCAGCAATAAGTTCTGCACATTCTTTGGGGTCATCGGTGATTTGGTTTGTATGAGGATTGCGAAGAGGGCCAACGGGGGAGTGAGGCCTCTGTTTTGAATGTACATATTTCCAGAACACCTTACTGTCCGGGCTGGTTGCTATGCGCTGTTCAAATTCAAGTACTGCCTTTTTTATCACCTGCTTGAGGTGGTTGGATGATTTGTTCTGTTTTCTCCTATTGTCATCTGACTTGTGACGTTGGTACTCCTGCTCAGTACTACGGCGTTCTTTCCTGGAAAGGCGGACTGCTGCAGTCTCCCAAATTGTTAGTTTTAGGGGATAGGAGACAGTAATTATTTTACCTGGTGCTACTCTGTATAATTACATGTGGTGATGTTTTGTTTTCAGGTATTTTGAGGTTTTCTTTGGGTTTTCTGAGTAAGTGCTCTGGAGAATATTCTTCCATCTTGGCTGGTCTAGGTTTTTTTCACTCTCCTCTCATGTTGGACGCTTTATATGGGTTTCACCCCTCCTGGAAAAAAAGAAACTACTTCTGATTAGTCTACCTGATTTGTTAGGAAACCTCTTTCTGAATATTTTCCTTTTTGGTTTCATACATTTTTTATGGGTAAATAAAATTTCAAAACATGATTGGATGCTTGGTCGATCAATCAGAAAATTCTCCTGGTGAGGTTTGTTAGGAAATAACTTTTTTTTCTTTCTGAATATGCATTGGTTCAATACATTTCATTCTGCTTTGAGCAATTTCTTTGTTTATAATAATTGTCAAGCCAGGGTCGATTTTGATATTGGTACATTCCTTGGTTAGCTTTATTTTGACAAGTGGTTGATGGATTTCATTCAAAAATTGGATGTCAGGTGATGGTTGACAACATGCTAAGTTATTTTTATTTTAAACTAGAAGTGGCTACCCAGCATTGCTTGGGTCGAGGGGGAGCCCTTGTGCATTGAGTGGACGTGAACATTAGAGATTCACAAATGCTGGAATTTTTAAGTAGAATTTCAATGCTATGTCTATGTAAGTGGCTACCCAGTGTCGCCTGGGCAGAGGTGATAAGCAAAAGAATATCTAATGTATTGATTTTACTTTTGAGATTCACATTTTTAAGTAGAATTTCAATGCTATTTCTATGTATATTTTAATTTTTAAATATCTTTGAATATAAATCAAATCTTCATAATTTTTGTACAAAAATCAAGAACGGGTGATATTTAATGTGTATATATATTTACTTTGTCATTAATTGTTCTATCTTCATAGTTTCCTCCAGACATACACATACATATATATATATATATATATATATATATATATATATATATATACACACAACTGCCCTTTATATAAGTATAGATAGACAGATGAAGAAAAATAAGAATTATTTTTGTTTTTCGTATTGAAAATATTTCTCCTGATTTAAGAATCATTTTACTACTAAATTTTTAAAACACCAGATGAAATATATTATATATATATATATATATATATATATATATATACATACATACAGTGTGTTCGGGAGAAAGTTGACATATTTATATTTGGTTATTTTTCTCCATAGGTTGGAGGTATTGACGCACACTATGCATCATTTAAAATCTTGAACCCTTCTTCATTCATATATGTGATGATAGATAAAATGGATTACTGGAACCCACCTGAATCATGAAAGAGAATAACTTGTATCATGATGATCTGCACTGGCCATCAAAATAAGGAGATTATGGTTGCAGCCCAATGCTCCCTGAACACTGTAAAAACAATCAGGCATGAACTGGAGAATTGCAATGGAGACTACGAGGCTGTGGCTAGAAGAAAGCAACATAAAAGACGATCTGATTCGTTCGTACAGCAAAATTCCTCGAAAATCTGCTGAATCTTGATGCCTACGTAGAGTTGCTAAACACTGTTGTCAAGCCATGGATAACAAGGGTAGCCAATGGTAGGCCATATGTATGGCAGCAGGATTCGGCCCCCTGCCACACCTCTGTGAAAAGTCAAAATGGTTGTCGGTGAATTTTTATGACTACACCAGTCCCAATGTTTGGCCTCCGAACTCCCCAGATTTTAACCCCATGGATTATCATGTATGTGGCGCTATTGAGAAAGACACCAATCGCCGTGCCAGTACTACAAAAGCCCAGTTAATCGACAGAATTAAGGTAGTTTTTGAGACCCTTCCCAGGGAAACTGTAACATCAGCTTTGCTCTAGGTTGCAGAGCAGGATTGAGGCTGTGATTGACACTAATGGCAGTTATTTTGAGTGAAACTTGTTGACAGTTGTGTAATTTCCGTGCCTGTTGAATTTCTTTACAATCCATTATATTTTGTAATTATCAAGCACTTTTTCTTTTTCCTTATGAAACTCAAATTTCTCCCGAACACCCTAAAAAACGTGGTCTGACAAAGCTTGGTGGGCCTCAAATAACCATGAGTGGAAATGGTCCATAATCACGATACCCATGGTATTTAAGGCCTTTTTTATTCACAAATAAATTTGCTCTGTTTATAAAAATTAAGCATTGAGCTCTTATACGGAATTTGAACTCTACAACAAACTACTGGTAGAGAATAGGACCAGCCTAGAATCACCTTGTACCAAGAAACTTGGTACCCCAACAAAGTATATATATGAGTATGAGCAAGATGGAATGAATATATATATCCATAAATAATAAATTTAAAAAACAAAAAAGAAAGTCCATTGTGGGGGGGTCGTAACAATTGGTTTTATTGACAAATATAAACAGCAAGGTTTGAAAAGGGGGAAAAAAAAAAGAAATAATAAGGGGGGGAGTTGGTTATCTTTTTCTCAACGATGGTTGCCTGGATAATTGTTGTTAATATTAATATTATTATCATTATTAATCATCTTTATTATTATTATTATAATTATTATTATTATCATATATCAGCAGCAGCAGCAACAACGAGGGAGAAAGAACAAAATGTGAGGATTGTTTGCTATAGACAACAGCGGCTCGGGCACTGGTAAGAAATTGTTGGACACAACCATCGGTCGATCACAGTCAAAGGTCAGCCCCGTGGACAGAGGTCATACACTGCTGGTTTCTCACAATTCATCATACTCCCTGCAAGGAAAAGAAATTAAGAAAATGTGAAAAATTAAAGAAAATGAGAAAAAATTAAAGAGAATGTGAAAAATTAAGAAAATATAAATGAGAAGCAATTGTAATTTAAGTAAAACAAAAAAAAAAAAAAAAAAATTGATTTAAATCAATAATTAACCATTTGGCACGCAACACAACATTTTTGTTAAGAGTCATAGAAAATACCAGTAAAATAATTGACAAGGTTTAACCTTTCGCTGACCTTGTAGCAGTTCTCTGATTGGTCAACCAGTTGCATAATTGATAGGTTGCCTATAAATTATGTATGGTAGTGTATAAATTAAAATTCTGAATCATGGAAAAAGAAAAAGGTTTTGCAAACCCTGTCAAAGATAAGTGTGAGAACTGAAAGTTAGAAAGCCAATTTTGTCTGGATGACTGAATGGAATACATGCAATGGCATCTGCCTTCTGTAGGCCATTTCTCCACTTGTGTTGTTCTTACTTGGATTAATGAATAAAAATATCTAATAAAAATAATATCAAGTCTTGTGTTCATTACTAAAACCAACAACGGAACAAAGACGGGAAATCCCAAGAAGGAAAATTAGAAGAATATTTAGAAGACATAAAGATTGAATGGAAAAAGATTTTAATCTCAATTTTTTAGTAAACACCATTTTTTATTCTCTATTAGTTAAATCACAAAATAGAATTGAATAAAATATTCAGTTTGAAAGAGGGTCCTATGGAGTTGTCATACTTTTTGATAATTACAAAGGTATTTGGTGTTAACAAAGAAGGTAAATTATTCCATATTGATCGAAAACACCCATTAGGGAGTGGGGGAAAACTGAAACCGAATCCAAGAAACAGAAAATAATCCTATTAACTCTCTAGCTACCAACAAGTGAAAGACATGTGGAATCCATCATTTTGAATCATTTATTTAATATCATAAGTATCAGAAATTTTAGAATTTTCTTGTATCATCATCAAGACAATAAAAATTGGCTTTGAACAAACCTTCAACCATCTTCAGATAATCATTTTTTGTCAAACTAGGGCCAAAATAGTGATTTTGGGTCATTATGCCCAAATATAGTTACTAGGGCTCAGACCCCCCCCCCCCCAATAAAAATTCAAATTTTCGACAGAAATGCAAATAAATTTGTCTTCTAACAAGCCCTCAACCACTTCAGACAATTATTTTTAGCCCAGATATGGATTTTATTCCCATATATACCATTCTGGGTACACTGTGCCATGATACTTAAGGACTGGTGCTTTTATATCTGCTATTTGTACCTCGTAGTAGCCATTTCTAAATACACATACACTCTCTCAAGACTGCACTTATAATTGATGTAGCTGTCCCAAATGACTATAGCATTAATAGTCAAACGGGAAAAAATCACAAAATATCAGAACCTTAAGAATGACCTAAAAACTTAGTCACTGAAAGAAATTAATATTGTATCAATTGTGTTAGGGCAACTAAATTGGTCACATAAAATATAAAAAAATACCTTGACACAATACCAGGTAAACTAAGCTGCTACAAAATACAAATAACAGCTACAAAAGGAACATCCTCCATCCTAAAAAGAATCCCAGGATGTAAGTACAATACATAAAGAAATCAAGTATTTGGTTCAGAATGGGGCCTCTTGGTTTCTAAAAAAAAAAAAAAAAAAAAAAAAAAAACTATTAAAGAAAACTAAACAGAAAGCCGTCCAAAATGACCAAAGATGCAAACATCAGCAGGCAAGGTTTTGGCTTCCATATTTTGGAATGTGCAAGGTATTTTGTTCATTAATTACCTTGAGAAAGGAAGAACCATCAATAGCGAATATCATATAGCATTATTGGAGCATTTGAAGGAAGATATCGCCAAAAAACAGCCACAAAGGAAGAAGAAAACAATGCTCTTTCACCAAAACAATGCACAATGTCACAAGTCGATCGCAACGATGGCAAAACTACATGAATTGCACTTTGAATTGCTTCCACACCCACGCTATTCTCCAAATCTGGTCCCCAGCCACTATTGGCTGTTTGCAGACCTCAAAAGAATGCTCCAGGAAAAGAGATTTGGTTCCAATGAAGAAGTGATATCAGAAACTGAGGCGTATTTTCAGGCCAAAGACAAATTGTTCTACAAAAAAGGCATCAAATTGTTAGAAAAGCATTGGAATCCGTGTATCACCCTAGAAGGAGACTATGTTTCATGAATAAAATCATATTTTGCCTAAAAGTTGTTGTTTTATTAGTTTGGCGGGAATTTATTGAGTGATGTGTTAAGATTTTTAAAATAGGGAGTTACTTTACAATCACCCTGTATATCAAACATTCATATTTGCATTGTTTACACGAGTGAATTATTTGTCTTTCTTTACCCTATGTTCAGTGTTAGTGTATCCATGGATGTACTAAGGACTTGGTAAGGGCACCTCACCACAGACCATAGTTAGTGAGTTAGATTCTCACTGGGTGCTCCATACTTCTAGCCTTGTGCCACATCTAAGCTCAGTTTAGTAAATAACTATAAGGACTTGGTAATGGTTATAAACTAATATCCACTATCTATTAATAATGGAGATTCGCTTCTGGTTTTTGTCTGCAACAAAAATTACGTCACTGCTTACGTCACATTACCCAAAACCATCATAACATAGAATAAATACACTCAAAATTTGAACATGCAACATAAGACAGTCCTCATTGTTTTTTAAAACAAGTTTTAATAAATACATAACTGGTATTATATATCTATATATAGCTTGTTTTATTTTAATACATATTTAAAGTTTACATTTCAAATTGTTTTATTTTTTAATCCTTTAATGAATTTGATGATTTTACTTACTTAGGGTACAAACTCGCTGACATTGAATTTTTTACTCCCACCCCTCAGGCAATATGTTTCAAAAATCTACTTTTACATTGCCTGGAGGCCGTTTTTTATTTAGTACTAATTCTTATAACGTCATTAGTGCAAAGTGAAATGCAAACAGCTTCGTCCAGGATTTGAACTCTGATCACCAATTTAATTTTCTATGGTGTTGACCTTAGCATGTCTTCCTTAGGGAGTAGTGGTTAGCAATCTTTACTAGGTGCTCCATATTTGTGACCTTGTGTCAGATAATTAAACATAACAAAATAACATTACTGATCTATTTCATACAAGTTTCAGCAAATACTAAGATTACACTAAAAGAAGAATAAATTCAAAAAATAAAATAAATTAAAGACATTTTTAGCAACAAATCTTAAATGAAATATTAAAACTACTAAATGTTCATTAAAAAAAAATAAAATTAAGGTTTTACTTATGTTAGAGACTACATTCAAAGTAATAAAATTGTAAGATTTTTTTCTAAACAGAAATTTAAGAGGAAACAGGTATTGGATGTGATGGGTTTAATAGTGATTATATAATATATATATATATATATATATATATATATATGATAAGTATGTAAACACGATGTGTTTGGATATGGCTTTTTTGCCGACAATTTTTGGGAGAATATGTGCTTAATTGAAGTTGTACCTAATTTTTGAAAATTAATTAATTAATAATTAGTTAATTAGGCGGGAATGCCTATTTTAAATGTAAGGCTAAACAAATCGAGAAAAATCAATCTCTGTATGTACATTTCGGCCTATTAGGCCTCATCAATCAGCAGAGCTATAGATAGGAAGACCGCCCTGTGCGTGATTCGAAACCGGACTGTCAAGCTGACAGGCGAGTATCATAACCCCTACACCAAACGGACTTCTTAGATTTTACGATTTGTTTAGAGTAGGTTAATATTCCTCTTGTAGTGACTTTTATTACAGGTCGATATGATAAGTATGTAAACACAATGTGTTTGGATATGGCTTTTTTGCCGACAAAACTATAGCCTGGGATAGTCACCGCTTCAGCTTTCACTGGAATGGTGCACCAAATTGCAGTAGTATTAGGAGAGTGCTCGATATAAAGAATAGAGCTATTATATAATATAATAAAATAAATATATAAAGGTATTACATATCTATTTATTTAATGGCAATAGAACAGTCACAACCTTAGGTTTCATACAGGCAAAATCGCATGTAACCTAAGGTTGTGACTGTTCTATTGCCATCAACTAAATAGATATGTAATACCTTTATATAGTTATTTTATTATATATATATATATAGTTAATAGTCTGAGATGGCCCCAAATGTATATGCATGATCTCATATAGGAATGTTCTGATCTAGCAGTTTTTGCATTTTGGATATCTAATAAGTAAGTCGTCGGGGCGGCCTAATGTCGGTATCAGCCAGACATCGAGGGAGTCTATCCCCTTTTCAATAGTGCAAGACCAAGGAGATTATTTTAGCATCTGAGGTGGAGCGCCACACCTACCATCAGCTCCTCACTTTACCGCACAGATCCCTGTGCTACTCATTCGCTGAGTTGGCGAGGGCCAGTATCGAACTAGGAACCTTGTGGTTTCTAGCCGAACGCTCTACCGACTGAGCTAACCTGGCAGTGTTACATAATGCATAAGGCATAGCCTATCATTTTAATGGTAACATTGGAAAATTACAGTTGGATTTAGAAGGTTTAATAGACAGATCTTGAAGCCAGAGTCATTCACCAAAGTCTTTTCTAATTGGCTGAAAAGATCATGTGATCAGTTGATTCTGGGAAAGTATATCTAGAATTTAGAAAGTTGAGGCCAGTGGCTTGTTGGGGACAGATGTGTCCTTCTGTCTGTGCAGCTGCTGCTGATTCTCTCCACGTGTGGCAAAGAATGTATTGGGGGAATAAAATTAAAAGTGTCCTCAAAAGTTTGTCTGGTTGGTTGAATGTCAACCCTGGTTGGGTTATTTTATGCCGAAGACATTTTTGTTTTATTCATTCTAGTTGAGTATTCAATTTTTAATCTAAACTCTTTTTTTTTTTAAAACCCATTTTTTAGAACTCATTTTTTTTATTCAACCCATAGAGGGGACCATAACAGGTACTATCACTCCGAGTCAAAGAGGACCTGGGAGTCATGTTTATGAAGGGGTACTCCACACTCACCAAAGCTCCAAACTGGAAATTCACGATTAGATGCAATTTGATGTCATACACAGAACATTAAAACTCTCAACCACCACCTTCTAGCACTATATGATAAAAAGGGAATGGAAGTGCATGGTGTAATGGTTAAAGTCATGGGAAGTGGACTCGTCGCTCTGAGTTCAAATCCTGGATGTGGTAATTGCATTTCACTTAGTGCTAATGCCCTTGGGAAAGGTATGAATCCTACTCTCCCTCCAGCTATGGGTAAATAGTAGGGCAGACTGGACTCTTTAACCTTGGTTAGGAAACCGGTCTAGGAGAAGGAAAACTCTGAATTCAAACCTGTTGAACTCCGCTTAAGAAATTGACTTTGTGTCATATCCTGCTCGAGCAGAGGAGTTGGTAAATATATATATGATAAAAAGGGTTGGCGGTTTGCCATAAGGGAAATAGGGTTGGGACAATCATATAGGTGCTAGGGCTTGATGTGACTAACCGATTGATTAGAGAGGTCTCTCCAACCACCCATATAGCCTAAGTAAAAAAGATTTTCTGATAATCATGAAAATAACAAGAGAAGAAGAATCATTGTCCTGAAAGAAGAAATCCTGATTTGACCTGATAAAAGATAAAGATGACAGAAACAAACATTAAGATTTAAGAAGTAATATGCAACAATAGTTGATAATTAAAAAATCTATAATTCCATCCATATAAGTAAATTTGAATCAAATAAATTTCCAGAATTTTTAAAGAAAATTAGGCAGACTACTGAAATCTTATAATTCAAATGTCAATAAAATCCAAGTATTTTCTAGCATTTCAAAGTAAGAGGGTGGATGAGAGTTTGATCCACCTGGTGAGGGGAGTATGATGTTGAAAGACCCAAAACTCCCCAGTGACCCAAGAAATGACATCACTGATGACACCCTTCAAAATATAGTAAGGACCATATATTTAAAGGCTAATTTTTTTTCCTTCAATCTATACATGTACCATACAAGTCTCTGCATAGCTGTAGCGTATCCCTGGGCCAATATATAAGAATTCATGAACTATTCATAAAATACACACACACACACACAGAATAATAATAATGAATATTTTGTTTGTCATTTTCAAGTACTAGCTGTTCAAAATGAAAATTTTTTAAATTCAAAAAGTCCGTTAAGTTCGATTTAACCACATTTTTTTTTGTATTAATTTAAGGTTAAAACCCAATATTTATTTAAAAGAGTCTTTGTTAAATTTAATTTCTTTTATTTAATTTGCAGGTGTATAGAAACGGTTGTCATGGATACTTTTCCAAACAGACCTCAGAAAACTAGTTTTGTGTCTGTGTAAGTATTGATTATAACTTGTGTCTGTGTAAGTATTGATTATAAGTGTGAAAAAGAAAAATCATTATTTTAATTTATTATGATCCTTATATATATTATAAGAATATATATAAGAATTCATGAACTATTCATAAAATACACACACACACACACACAGAATTAATGGATATTTTGTTTGTTATTATTCAAGTACTAGCTGTCCAAAATGAAAATTTAAAAAAAAATTTTTTTTTAAATTTAAAGAAGAAAAAAAAATGCTGTATCAAAACATTCCACTTGGGTACCATATCTTCAGACAAGTACACACAGACAAAGCTAAAAAAGTAAAAGATAATAAAACTATTTATTAGGAAAAACAAAGGGTGAGAATTAACAAAGGAAAATATTTCTAAGGAGAAATGTGGTACGAACAAACATGAACTTACCACAAGAAAAGCTTTTATTTATTTGACTGCTCTGCATTCTGCTTTTTGTATGCTAAAGCTCTTCTCATCAAATATCGCCAACTGAGTTGGAAACAGGGAAATAATTTGTTAACAGAATGTCAAAAAAACAGAAATTGGCAGATCGTCATACATTTCTATTTTCTACATATTGTCAGATTTATTTTCCATATTTTACCCCACATATATATGTGTGTGCATGTATGTGATTGAAAATTGAGGAAATACGAATAAAACACAAAACAACTTCATTCAAATGATATTTTGCCTCAGTATGTAACAAAGCTTTGTCAGGTTTATTTGAGACAATTGAGACTACAGTTTTTTTTTTTTAAGCTGAGAAAGGTAATTGGGAGGTTGAGGAGGGGAGGGTGGATGCATGGTAAGGTGTGAGGAAAAAGGAGGGGAGAGTGGATGCATGGTAAGGTGTGAGGAAAAAGAAGAGAAAGGAAGGGGAATTTATTTGTCAACACGACTGCAGTAGTTTGTGGGTTCATTGAGAAAATAGGGGATAAAGACAAATGACACACAAAATGCCCGACATAACAAACTTCAATCACACATTCAACTTCAACCACGCATCATTACTCAAACCTGTACATAGTAAGAGCTTACTCCATTTATGCGAGTGAGTGGTCATTGCGAACTCAAAAATAATAAAGCAAAGGCCTGGTTTCTTCTACCTTGCAAAAATCGTAACTCAAGAGAACAAAATCAAAATAGACAATGGATAATTAAAAAAAAAAAATTAAAAAAAAAAAAAAAATCACAGAATCTCCGAAACACATTAAAACAAAAAATTCCAAATCCCTATTTTCACAATTTATACAAAACAGGCACCAGACAACTGCTAGACACCACCCACAACTACCCTGCCAGACTAGCAATTACCCTGAAGGCACCGCATGAATTAAGTTGTTTTGTGTTTTATCTGCTTTTCCTCAATTTTTAATCACATTTTGTCAGATTTACCCAATCTGTTACTCCTCATATATATATATATATATATATATATATATATGTGTGTGTGTGTGTGTGTATGTGTGTGTTCAATACAATTTATGGTATTAAGAATAATATAGTAATTTTAAAAAACTTCCCATAAATGGGATGATGACACCTATTATTGGGTTAAGTATTTAATACTGAGTATCTGCCACAAAATACACCAACACTTGTGCTCTTTAATGTCTTTGTTAATGTTACATTTATCAACAAAGAAAGAACATCTCAATTTTAAATTCTTTAAGAATTGAACTCCAGAAAATCTGGAAATATCTAAGCATTAGAAAACAATTATTAGAAAAAATTCAAAAATATTGTTGCTGATAAAATAATCCTTTCCTTGCACTTCAATGTCACATGTCAAACTGACCTCAAATACAAACAGAAATGCAAAAACAGTTTTGGTCAGTTCTTCAGTTCTTATCTTATTATAATGGAGATTGTGTGTTTTTCTGTCTGTAACCGAAACTAAATCACTATTCAAGTCATAATTCCCTTAGTTATTGACGTCACATTTACCATGAATTTATTTTTATTTAAACCTCAATTATTGATAAAATTGTTATACCTTATTAATACTGTTGACCATATCTACCTACTAATAGCATGTAATTGTATTTATATATACAACAAAATAGCGGTTTACAGTGTGAACGAGAAGGCTAATTTGCATATTGATATTACACATTTTATTTTAATAAATATACGCTTAGTATTATTGATTTCTAATTGTTTGGTTTTCTTTTGACGAATATGAGCAAAAATCTCGGGGATAAATCTTAAAAGAAATCCAATATAAAGGCGAAAGAACTGTAATTTTATTAAATACTTCATAATCTAACTAAATAGATAAATTAGGAAAAATGAAAGACGGGAGTGAAAGAAAATGATAGAAGAGTTAAATCTAAAGCTGTTCTATTTTTCGATTATACCCCCTCAGTTTATCATTTTCTAAATAGTTTATAATTTGATACAATATTTTATAACATCAAAACCTAAATACTTGCACCCGAAGGGTGCATATATTTGCTAGTCTTATTATAATGGAGATTGTGGGTTTGTATGTCTGTAACCGAAACTATATTACTATTCTATTCACAATTCCCTATGTTATTTACATCACATTCTCTGTGATTTTATTTTTATTTAAACCTCAATTATTAGTAAAATCGTTTTACATCATTAAGACTGTTAACAATATCTACATACTAATAACATGCAATTATATTTATATATTCAACGAAATAGCGGTTTACAGTGTGAATCGGAAGGCTAATTTGCATATTGCAAAAAATTTGATTTTAATAAATATATTCTTAGTATTATTGATTTCTAATTGTTTGGTTTTATCTTATAAATATGAGCCAAAATCTCGGGGATAAATCTTAACAGAAATCTATTAACATAAAGAAATAACTGTAATTTTATTCTTTTCTTCCTATTTTAATTAAAGAGTTAAATTAGGTAAATTTAACACTGAAAGACGGGAGTAAGGGAACATGGTGGAACAGTTAGTTTCAAAGTTGTTCTATTTTCCGATTATACCCCCTCTGTTCCAAATATTTTTTTCTGAATTATTATTCAGTTTCATTAGCCTTTCTAATTTAACATGATATTTTATTATATTAAAACTTAAATACTTGCACCCGAAGGGTGCATATATTTGCTAATAATAATAATAATATAATAATAAAACAACAATGATGATAATAATAATGAAATTACTGTGTACAGTGCTTAGGTGTACTACAACTCATCCAAGGTGCATGTATAGTAAATAAAGGGATGAGTTTAGCTTGAAAGGCAAAAATTGTCTTGGTGGAGTCCTTAAAAATGAGTAAGTAATACACAAGTTATTTGATAAAATCTAGTATGATAATGATAATTAAATTATTAGAGTACAATGCTCAGATGCCTTACAACTCATCAAAATGTCTATGTATAATACATAAAATAATGTACAAATGTCAGGAAAAAGAACAGCATGTGAATCATGTTATATATGTGTAAGTGTAAAAAAAAAAAAAATCAAAGTATATATTTTTTAATGACTTTCCTTTTCTTACTATTCAAATCCTAATTTTTAAATATCTATCCAGATATAAATAAAATTTTCATTATTTTTTTCACAAAAAGCAAGCTCTGGTAATATTGAATGTGTATATATATTTACTTTGTCATTAATCACTTTATTTTTGTAGTTTCCTCTGGACATACACATACACACACACACACACACAATTGCCCTTTATATATAGATAGATAAAATATATGACTGATTTTCAGCTACAATGAGTGTGTGGGTGTGGAGGGTCATATTATATTCAAGACTGCATTATACTTGAGTATGTGGCTAGTCTTATAGCATGATTGATTGATTTTAATGGCATGTCAATAAATCTAGGGTTATTTTATGCTTAGAGGTTAGGGAATTGCATTCCTATTGAATACAAACACAGTGGTACCTTGACTTATGATGTTCTAACTTAGTGACGAGCTGTCACTTGGTCGATTTTTTGTTTTGTGTTGAGAGCTAAAATTTGATGTAACAGCAAGTGTTGCGTAGGGCCTTCTTTACTGGCACTAAATCGTATAAGTTATATACTAGCATCAATTTCTATATATTATATAGCGCCTTCTTCGCTGCTCTGAATCATATACGTTGCTGGTATACTGCGGGTATCTAACCCTTAGACGATATATGTAGTGGTCGCTTAATGAAATCACAAGGCATGCTGTATGTAGTAGGAGATTGACTTTTTATTTAATTCCCTCGTGGTGCGTGTGAGTGGCGAGCGCAGAGAATGAGAACTACTGCTGCTGTTGGGATGAATAGCATTGGCGATCGGGAGGTAGAAAGGTGGGCGCGCCTCACTGCCCGCTGGCAGCGATTGACCACAAGCGTCGGTCACTCTGTTCGCCGTCTCCTCCTCACTGGGGTCTGTTCCCTCTAACCCCCTTTTATATATCTCAAACGCCTACGCGTTTTCTTTGTTCGCTCCCACCAGGAAAAAGTCCTTTGTCACCTTTGTTGTCCCCCCTCTGTTTAATTCAACCGGAAATTTCTATTTCCGTTTGTACAATATACAACACAAGCTTCAAATATGCTTATGTTAATAAGTTCCCTATAAACATTTAAGTTTCCAAATTCATTACACCAAAGAAAAATATAATTTCTAAAAGAATAAACATTAAAACATATTACAGCACATAATTCATTACATTCTATTTTATTATGTTTTTATACAATACACTGCTATTTTTCTTATTTAAAAAGTAACATTTAAAAATGTAACAAAAAAATTAGGGGGCTGGAATGGATTAATGGCATTTCAGTTTATTTCAAAAGGAAAAATTGATTTGATATAGGAGGAAATTGAAACTCGAAAATCAAGGTACCACTGTAATTTGTTAACAGATTTATTTGACCCATTAAAGTTGAACAAATAAAATTAGAAAGTAAAAGGGAAGATATATATATATGTGAAGAGAAAAATGGAAGTGAATCCGACGGTATGTAATATAGTGAAAAATTTGAAAAAACACAGGTTCAAATAAAATAAGTGATATTTATTCAGCCAACAGTGTTTCAATCTGTTTAGTAGATCTTCTTCAGGGCTTTTGTTGATATAAGGAAAAGTAAAATTTATCAGAAATAATAAGGAGATTGTGATAGTTTTTGTTGATCAGTTTGTTTAAAATTTACCATTCAAAACATTTTAAACAGATCTACTAAACAGATTGAAACACTGCAGTGTTGACTGAATAAATGTCACTCATTTTATTTGAACCTGTGTTTTTTCAAATTTTTCACTATATTACACACATACACACATATATATATATATATATATATGTATGTGTAGAAAGAAGGAATAAAGAAAAGAAAGTACAGAATGGATAATAAAGGATGAATTTAATCAATATCACTTACACATGTGTTTCGGTCAGTTTATCTATGTGTACATTATTCAAACTATTATTATTATTAAATAAACAAATAAAATTAAATAATAATAATAGAAAAAATGTAAAAATATTCCGTACACATTTTTTCTATTATTATTATTTAATTTCATTTGTTTATTTAATAATAATAATAGTTTGAATAATGTACACATAGATAAACTGACCGAAACACATGTGTAAGTGATATTGATTAAATTTATCCTTTATTATCCATTCTGTACTTTCTTTTCTTTATTCATTCTTTCTACATATCGTTGGATTCAATTCCAATTTATATATTATATATATATATATATATATATATATGAGAGACTTAGGAAATAATGTAAACTAAATATATGACCATAAAAAGAAAAAAAAGAGAGAAAATGATGATGAATATTTGCTAGACAAATTTCAGGTAAATTTATTGTCTGACCTTCTGCTTTTAACGTTCACATGTAGGAAGCGCCACAGAAATGAGCAATGTGTTGGACCGCCACAACTATTAGCATATACAGCAATATTCCATAATCCTAGCAAGGGAAAATAATACAGTGTAAATGAGTAGCAAACAGAAAGAAAGAGAGAGACAAAGATATTTAGAGAGAGAGGAAAATAGTACAGTGTAAATGAATAGCAGAGAGAGAGAGAGAGGGGGGAAGATATTTAGAGAGAGAGAGGAAAATAGTACAGTGTAAATGAGTAGCTAACAGAGAGAAAGAGAGAGACAAAGATATTTAGAGAGAGAGGAAATGTAAATAAGTAGCAAAGAGAGAGAGAGAGGGTGGGGAGATATTTAGAGAGAGAGGAAAATAGTACAGTGTAAAGGAGTAGCAAACGGAGAGAGAGAGGGGAAGATATTTAGAGAGAGAGGAAATGTAAATAAGTAGCAAAGAGAGAAAGAAGGGGGGGGATATTTAGAACGAAGGAAAAATAGTAGTGTAAATGAGTACCAAACGGAGAGAGAGAGAGAGAGAGAGAGGAAATGTAAATAAGTCAGAGAGAGAGAGAGAGAGTGAGAGAGGAAGATATTTAGAGAGAAGAGAAAATAGTAGTGTAGATGAGAAAGAGAGAGAGAGAGAGAGGGGGGAAAATAGTACAGTGTGAATGTGTAGTAAACAGAGAGAAAGAGAGTGGAAGATATTTATAGAAAGAGGGAAATTTGTGTGAGAGAGAGAGAGGGGGGGGGAAAATAATAGTGTAAGTGACTAGCAGAGAGAGAGAGAGAGGGGGGGGAATAGTACAGTGTAAAATAAGTAGCAAACAGAAAGAAAGATAGATATATATTTAAAGGGTGGTTAGAAGAGAGAGAGAGAGAGAGAGAGAGAGAGAGAGAGAGAGAGAGAGAGAAAAGAACAGATTATAGAAAACTGTTTAACCGACTTCCTTATTTTCAAGTTTTTCAACATTAAGGATCTTGATAAATAATCTAAAACTATGATACATAAGAAACGTCTTGTGTCTCAAACAAGTAATCAATTGTAAATATATGATAAATAATAACTGTTTACCTTGTCTTTCAATGTTACCCTACTTCATGCAATCAAGCCCCCCCACACACACACACCCTCACAAAGAAACTGTAGGAAAAGAATCATCAGGGCTATTCATTACTGTCTATAACAATACTGGGTGTATTTGGCTGTTGAATAAGATGAGTGAATAACAAGGGAATATATATATATATGGTAATACAAATCAATGTGTAAGGGCAGTCTCCCTTTTCTGAGGGTTTTGGTAAATCTCCTGTGTCTGGAGACCCTAGTGTGGTCACGTGACACAGGAACCCAAGGAGGGAACCCTCTTCTTCTGATGCCACTGAACAAGCCTGGACGTGCTTGTCACTTCTCTCCAGCAGACACCTATGGTGCATGCCAGACGCCACAGCTCACAGTAAGTGGTTTCCACCTATTTTGTATATGAACACTACTGTGTATGTTTGGACTCTTGTGACATTTTATAGTCTGGGGAACTTCGTTCCTCTATACATGTTATATTAAAGCTTTATAAACGTAACTAACGTGTTTGTCGTTTTTCCTAACCGAAGTGTTCAACATTGGGTATTTATCCTTTAGGTAACCCAATGTTTTATAAGAACCCGAGATAATACTCGGTGAACCTCTTATAAATGTTTTACTTATATTTAAAAATAAAAAGACTAAAATGAGAATGGAATCTCCTGTATGAAGTTATGTTTTATTTACATACAAATAAAATACAGAACACTGAATGAAAATCAATAAATTGGTAGAAATAATTCTCATTAACTTCAGGTGTATTAATAAATACTGGTGGTTGACACTCAGCCACTGCCTTCTAGCACCTAGATGATAAAAAGGGGTTGGGTGTTTGTTATAAGAGCACTGAATGAAAATCAATAAATTGGTAGAAATAATTTTCATTAACTTCAGGTGTATTAATAAATACTGGTGGTTGACACTCAGCCACTGCCTTCTAGCACCTAGATGATAAAAAGGGGTTGGGTGTTTGTTATAAGAGCACTGAATGAAAATCAATAAATTGGTAGAAATAATTTTCATTAACTTCAGGTGTATTAATAATACTGGTAGTTGACACTCAGCCACTGCCTTCTAGCACCTAGATGATAAAAGGGGTTGGGTGTTTGTTATAAGAGCACTGAATGAAAATCAATAAATTGGTAGAAATAATTTTCATTAACTTCAGGTGTATTAATAAATACTGGTGGTTGACACTCAGCCACTGCCTTCTAGCACCTAGATGATAAAAAGTTATAAGAGCACTGCTTCATACTGGTGGTTGACACTCAGCCACTGCCTTCTAGCACCTAGATGATAAAAAGGGTTGGTGTTTGTTATAAGAGCACTGAATGAAAATCAATAAATTGGTAGAATAATTTTCATTAACTTCAGGTGTATTAATAGATACTGGTGGTTGACACTCAGCCACTGCCTTCTAGCACCTAGATGATAAAAAAAGGTTGGGTGTTTGTTATAAGAGCAATTTGAAGAATACAGTTGGGACAGTCTTATAGTTGCAAGATCTTGACATGATCAGTCGTTTGATTGGATGGGTCCTTTCTGACCGACTATCTAATCCCAAGTAAAGGCTGAAGTGGAATATTGCATGTCATGGAACTGTGGGAGTTATTTCTCGTATTTGCCTGGGGAGTTGTCTGCCCATTTAGTTTCGCTGGTTCCCGCTAGGGGCCTGGTCTATTCAAGCGGCTAATTTGAACTTCTTCTCTCTCTTTTTCCTGTTGCTCGACCTACGAGACACTATGGGTTAGATTTAGGTCTACTCCCTTCTCGTTGGGGCTTCGGCCCTTAACACTGGCCACTCACTGCTAGTAAGTCTCTTATACGATATATAACTATCCTTTAGTCATGTATCCGTAACTACGTCTTTATGTACATTTAGGTATCTCTTTGATACCTAAATATCTTGTATTTTACCATTCATGAATGTGTCATTATCTCTACTCTTGTATATGTATTTATATTACATATGTATGTATGTTTATGTACACCTCTATGTATTATGTACCCTGTTTATTCTGTGCTGTATATAAAATGTTTTGTCTATCAACCTTTGTCAGAGTTTTATCTTCAAGTATTATCACTTTGAATCTTACAGGACCATTTAGATACTGAGTCACTGACTACTCAACCACCACAATCCTGTCCTCAGGCATTACGAGTCGCCACCTACAGCCAACAGGTGGCCCCATAGAAGGTGCAGTTTGCATATTCTACATCCCCAGCCGATATGGTGTGATTGTAAGGAAAGAAACAGAGAAAAAGGGTATTTAAAAGTTTTCTTTTTCCTCCTGATCTAAATGTTTTAAAAATGCCTCTTAAGAGCCTTCAGAAATATGACATTTTCAAATAGCAGGAAATAATATTTGATAAGCAATGGACCGCTAGCCTCAACTCCCTAAATCATAATTCTCCTTTCCCAGAGTCACCTGCTCATGTGACTCTCTAAACTAATGAGAGCTTTGTTCTAAACAAACATAAGTTCAAAACCTGTCAATCAAACTTTTGGTTGGTTGGTTGGATTTTACTGCATGTCAATCCTTGTTGGGTTATTTCCTGCCAAAGATGTTTTTTTTATTCATTCTTGATGGTATTCAAATATTTTTTTCAAACTCAATTTTTTTTATAAAATCATTTTTTCTATTTAACTCATAGATGAAACCCTAAAAGGTATTACCACTCCAGGTCAGAGTGGACCTGGGAATAATGGCAATGAAAGGGTACTCCATACTCCCCAGAGCTCCAAAATTGGAACCTCACCATTAGATACAGTTTAATGGCATACATAGGACACTTAAACTTTCATTGATTTTCCACTGTTTTACAGGTTGCTGGCCTCAACTTCACTAAATTATAATTCTACTTTCACAGTGTTGCCTGGTCACGTGATCCTCTAAGCCAATGAGAGACCTTTCCAGATAACCCCGGGTTCAAAGCTGTTGCCATTCAAAATATGACAGTGATTTTCTACTGTTTTACCATTATTTTTAAACTATCCTACACTACTAGCTTAAAATGATAGGCTCTGCCTATTCATTATGTAACAAATGGATAATTAGCAAGAGGGGAAAGAAATAGAAGAAAAGGATATCTAAGTTTTTTTTGTTTTTTTTTTCCTACCTGATCTGAATTTTTTAGAACTGCCTTTTAAGTGTCTTCAGAAATATGACATTTTCAAGTAGCAGGAAATAATATTTGATAAGCAACATTTTGACATTTATTTAAACACTAAATGATTATAAACAGAAGAAGAAGAAAAAAGGAAAAAATAGAATAAGAAATCAGAAAGAAAAGGAAGGGGTAGAGAAAGAAGATAAAAGAGAATTCATTTTTCCCTGGATAAAGTTTACATCAATACTAATCCTGTAAAATTAAACAAATTATATATATATATATATATATATATAATATATATATGTGTGTGTGTGTGTGTGTGTGTGTGTGTGTGTCTGTACACACACACTGCCCCCACCAAAAAAAAAATGAATATGCACTTTGATTTTATAAGTACAATGTTTATCAAGATATATTTAAGTTTTATAATCCAAGTTTAAGAAGAATGTATTTACCAACCCCTTCTCAATAGTAGGATGCAACACAAGGTCAATTTTTAAGTGGAATTTAACTGGCTTTCAGAGTTTTCCTTCTTCTAGACTGGTTACCATACCAAGGTTAAAGAGCCCAGTCTATCCTATTTACCCATAACCGAAGAGAGAATAATTGGACTCATACCTTTCCCAAGGGTACTTTTTTTAACCCTTTCACTCATTTGAGAGCCACATATGACCCTTAGTGTATCCAGTGATACGTTTGAGGGTCATATGAGGCTCTCAAACCGTATTTGAAATTAAGGATAAAATCTTGTGAAAACATGAATAGACACATCTAATTTGCCTTGAACAATGAAAGGGTTAATAGGAATAACATTGGATTGGATTCAGATCTTGAAATTATCTTTCTACTTATAAGAAAGATTTATCTATTGAAAAAAGACAATCAAATAGTTATCACAAATTAACAAAATTATCTCCCCATAACTAATGGCACTAACACCCTGAGTAGCTTCAATATAATATTGATACATTTATATAGCACAAGTATGTTAATCTCTTTCCTTTCCTTTTAGAAGTCCTTTGCAATCGACGATGATGTCACTCCATGTCAACAGTTGTGGACCCTCTGGTGGCTAGTTAGTCCAATTCTGGACTTGCAGATGTTGTCACACACATTGCAAAGGAAATTCCCATCTGCATTTGGTGGTTCATGACGACGAAAGTCCTAGCTCCTGTGCCAACCCTGTCTGTTGGAGGCTAGATGTTTCACGCATGAAGGTGTGATGGCGCATTTCTTCAGCGTTATCTTCATATGGTCTTTGAACCATTTTTGGGGGCCTCATGCCATCTGTGAGTTCACCGTAAAGTATTCAACGGGGGAGTCTATCTGCAGGCCTGCGGATGGTGTGACCCAACCATCACAGTTGGCGTTGTGATAGGATGGTCTCAATTGGGTCAATGCTTGCTCTACTTTGAATTTCTAAGTGGGGGATATTGTGCCACCACTTTACATATTCATATAGACAAGTATGTTAATATATAGATTCTGACCTGTATAGTAAAATGATACGTGGGTGGTTATAAGGGTCAGTTTAGCTTAGTCTATTTATTCCTACCCTGCTTAGCGGAATATTTAAGACATCTCTCTTTTCTTATCCTCTTTTGCATATATTCATGACAGAAAGGGTGACACATGGACAATAGGTAGGTCTGTAGTTACAAACAGGCATATCAATATATAGTATAGTATTAATACTGGTGTTCCTACAAAATATGACAGTTATCATCTTGCAACACCCTCTGGTTAAAAATGAGACTGTCCAAATTGGCCAAGATGAAAGTGTAAATTCTGATTATCTGGTGTTGCTTATCCGCCAAATTCTTAGTGTTGTCACCTCAGTTAAATAATGGACCATTCCTTTTTTATTAGAAAGAAAGGAAAGAAAAATAACATGCTACACAAAAAATATGATAAGAAAGAGAGTAGGGGAAAGAAAATGTAAATCCTGATTATCTGGTGTTGCTTATCTGATAAATTCTTATTTCTTATAAGTGTCATTACTGTGGCTAAATAATGGACCATTTCGTTTTTATTATAAAAAAAAAGGGACGAAAAAGGACATTCAACACGGAAAAAATATAAGAAAGAAAGAAAAAAGAAAGAGTAGAGAAAAGAGAGAGATGGGGGGGGGGGTGAGCATGCGGAAGTAACAACACTAATGTGTTTCCATTGAACATAATGAAAAGAAGGAAAGAAAGAAAAAAAAAAAGAGTGAGAGAGAGTTAAACCATGAATATTATACTTTTTATATATTGAACTATTTTGCAATAGCTCTTAAGTAAACCTATAAATGTTATAATAATTAAATTATTATACTATGGTGGTAGACTAAGCAGATACTTTACAGCACAGATAAGATTAGCCAATATGTGTCACTCATGTGCTGAGTTGGCACAGACCAGTATTGAACCAGGAACCTTGCTATTCCTAGGCGGGTGCTCTACCAACTGAGCTAAACCAGTCCCTAGTGGAATATGTTGCAATCATAGTCTAACAGTTGTAGAAGTTATCCTCCAGATATAGAAACAATAGGATACTCACCGTCGCAGTGGGGTTCTAACTACCGTCGAGTTAGTAGACAAAAACAACAGGCAAGCTGTAACTTAAATACAGTCCTTGCATGCTGCTGGCATAATGCAAAGTGATGGCTGAAGAGTGGGTACTTATCCATGTTCTTACTCACCCTGAAATCAACAGCCAATCAGAAGTCAGGAAATGAACTTGCCTGAGTTTATAATGGAACAATCCAAAGCTCCATATAAGCCACCTACCAAACTCTAGTTTTAGTCTTGCATTCATCTTGTAACAGAGTTGAATAATTTACACAAAATCCAACAACAGTATGTAAGATACATTTTGTTCTTTGATAGTATGTGTTATTTCTTAATTGCGAATGTTGTAAAAATATAGAAAATGGCCATTATTCACTTCAAACTTTGATTTTCTGCCCTGGAAAACACTATGCAAGACCAATTTTGACCGTTTTGTAGGTTGCCATTAAACCAAGAAATAAAAACTAAAATATTGCAAAACTTTTGACTCACCCTAGTAAATGACAAAAACATATCCAGACAATATGGATGCCTAAGATATTTTAACCATGAATAATTAATTTGTATGTAAGTAGACACAAGAAGATCTAATTAGAAGACAAAAAGAAACAATTACTTTTGGCTCATTTAAATCTCTACACTAATCAAACTGTGTAACAAAGCAAAAAGAACATATAATCATAAAACTATTCAAAACAAACAACCAATAGGCAATTAGTAGACAAAAATAAACATTTACAATAGAAAAATTATTGCCAATCCAATGACTAAGAGTTTGTTAAAGTTACCAGATGATAATAAGATAGAAATATCAAAAGGTAAATGCTATGAAAAAATCTCAATACTTAATAGTATTGTGTTAGTATAGCATTCAATTCTAAGACTAACAACAAAAGAGTGAGAGAGAGTTAAATCAAGAATATTATTCTTTTTATATATTGGAGAAGATATCTTAGGGTGGTTTCTTTGAGCCCCTGAATTCGTTGCCTCGTGGTACCGCTGGTGGAATCTGTCTGACGACTTTTTGGATATTGCGCCAAAACTCTGGGCTATCACGTGGTTGGTATATCCAATCACAGAGCCTCTACTTCATTCACTCTATATACAGGAATAACCATTTTACTGACCCAACAATAGTATGAACTTGGACGATTAAAGAAAAATGACATTCAGCACAAATACAGACCCTTACAAAATGACTGCAATAAACATGAATTTTCTTCTTTCCCTTTTTGGCCATTATTACCTTCAAACTTTGTTTTTGTGCCATGGATAACACTATGTAGTATGAATTTTGTTTCTGGATAGTATGTGTTATTTCTTAATTACTTCATTATAGAAAAAAAAAAAAAAGGAATGAGAGAGTTAAATCAAGGTTATTATACTTTTTACATACTGAACTATTTCACAATAGCTCTTAAGTAAACAAAGTAAAAACTTTGTAACAATTAAATCATCATACTGTAGTATATCAACAGGTCCTGCTAGTATTAATAATTTGAACAGTCCCCCAAAGGTTTGGAAAAAAGACTGGAAATCAGAGTAAGAATCAATACCATATAGACCACAGCAGTGTTAAAATCAGTGAGAATATTCAGAAGAGTCTTGGAGAGCTGAGGAGACTTGCAGTCACTCAGACTCCAGTGAAAAACTTGCAAAGAATGAAATGAGACAGAATTGTATTGCTACAATCTGTCCAAAATGTGTAATACTAACTATGGAATTAAAAACATAGGATTATCCAGATTTAAGATTAAAGTAATACTGCTGCTGCTGCTGCTGCAAGACACCATTTCCTGTATTATCCAATCATTTTACTGAATCTGTAGGAATAATCCACATCTTATTTACTGGATTATTCACAGTCAGAGCATTCTATCGAAGTTATTGTTAATAGGAATAATAAGAAATATCTTTATTGCAAATGGTAGAAGTCTGAAGATTTGTAGAATCATTTAACAAAGAATGGATAAATAATTATTTTGTTGATGAATGAAATCCAAATGGTAGGATTTTTATGTCATGCTTTGTGTATGGAAGCCCATAATTGAAGAAAAAAAAAAACAGTGTATTTAAGTTTACTATGACTAGTTAAAAATTAATTGTTTATGAAAATGTTAATAAATCATGAAATTCTTAAATGAAACACTTTACAGAGTTTAAGTCCTTTTTCTTAATGGTTTGTTGGTTGGTTTTTATGACATGTCAACCCTTGGGTTATTTTATGCCTGATACATTTTGTTTTATTCATAAAACTCTACACTAATCAAACTTTGGGTATTCAATTTTTTAAAACTCAATTTTTAAAAACTCATTTTGATCTATTTAACCCAAAGATGAGACCCTAACAGGTACTAGAACTTAGAGTGGACCTGGAAGTAATGGTAATGAAGGGGTACTCCACATTCTCCAAAGCTTCAGAATTAGAACTTCATTAGATGCAGTCTAATGTCATACCCAGGACACTAAGACCCTTAACCACCGCCTTCTAGCCCATATATGATAAAAAGGGTTGCCATCCAGGCAATAGGGTCAGAACAGGCATATAGGTACTAGGGCTTTACATGAACAGCTGATAGATCGGAGGGGGCCTCTCTAACCACCTGTCTAGCCAAAGTAAGGACCAAAATGGAGTGTTACAAGCCATGGACTACTCAGCCACCAGGATTTTGTCCTTAAGTATCACGAGTCACCACCCATGGCCAACAGTTAATCCCCATTAGGGGAATTTTATCTCTCTGTAGAGGTGCAGTCGGAGTATTCTTCTGCCCCAGCCAACAGGGCGAAATATCTAAATAATACAATAGACAGGAGAATGGTTTGTATTATTTAGATTATTTGGACTATTATCTTCATCTTTATTGTTATCTACACATTTCGGACGATGTGCCCTCTAGCCTTCTTCAGGTAATTTTTGTCAGACCCAGGAACCTTCTCTTCGAACTCTGGAACCCAATTATGACAAGAAGGTTCCAGAGTTTAAAGAGAAGGTTCTAGAGTTCGAGAAGGTTCCAGAGTCTAACAAGAAATACCTGAAGAAGAACTCAAGAACTTATGACATGAAGGATCCTGAGTTCGACAAGAAGGTTCCAGAGTTTGAAGAGAAAGTTCCTGAGTCCAACAAGAAATACCTGAAGAAGGCCAGAGGGCACATCAGCCAAAACGTGCAGATAACAAAAATGAGGACAATAATCTGAATAATCAAAATAATATAAATTATCAAACCTTATCTAAAAAAAAACAAACAAACAAACAGGGGAATAGGTTTAAACAGAGAGATGCGTGTGAGAGAAGAAATTTTATTATTCTAATCTATTTTTATTAATCAATATATATATATATATATATATATATTGATTAAAAATTTACTTATATAATTTTATTATTTTAATCTATTGTGGGTGAGAAAAGGAACGTTAGATGAAGGCAGAAGAGTCATTTTTCAATCTCATTTACAAGAAAACAATTAAAATGATTAGTAAACAAGATGATAATCACACAAGGAAATTATAAACAAATGGCTATACCAAGGTCATCTGAATAAAGAAAATCCTTCATAAATATTAACCGATTTTACTGCCCAATAATTGAGGCTTATAATAATAGAGAGAGAGAGAGAGAGAGAGAGAGAGATACTCAGTAGCTTTGGTAACATGATTTAAAAGTCAGACAAAGACAGTAGCTGTGCTGTGCTAAACATTTCGTATTGGGAAGTTCGTCAATGGGGATTGGACAATCATATGAACATCTGATCACTTCTCAACCAATCAGATTAGAGCTTAGGTAGGAAGCTTGGGTTGTTTGAAATAAGTAGCTAGGTGTTTCTAGGATTAGAATAATAGTAACAGCCAAGTGTGATGGTATTCATATCTCTAGAAGACAGCAACTCTAAAACTTTATTGTCCAAAAATAAAATAAAAAGAATATAGAATTCTTTTGAACAATCATTATTACTTTCTAGACATTTTTACAATGGTCAGCCATTGTTTCTTGCTGTGTTTGAATTGATTTTGATGTAAGGAAGAAATGGAAATTAATCCAACAGTATGTAGAAACAAATAATAAATAAATGTGAAAAATAAGAGTTATGAAGATTTATTTGTATTTGAAAATTTAGATGAAGTTTAAAACGTTTCAGTTATTAAATATACTAGCAAGAATATGTGCCCTCCATGCATAAGTATTTAAGTTTTAATGTAATGAAATATATTAAATTAGAAAGGCTAATATTAAATAAGAACGCATATAAAAAGATTACTTATTTTAACTATATATTTTAATTGGTTTCTACATAAAATCATTCATATGATTGATTAACCACACCATATATTATGTAAACTTTTATTTCTTAGTGATAAATAAGACACATTGCAGGATTTTACATGCACTGATAACATGGGCTGTTTTGAGGCAAATCTAACTCAGATTTTCATAAAGACATTGTTAATAAATAAGATTTATTCAATGTATGATTTTAAATGATTTTGATGATGGCTATAGATTAAATACTTATTGATAAACTTATGCAATAACAGAGGGTATTGTGATGTAAGCAGTGACATAGTTTTGGTTACAGACAGACAGACACCAAATCTCCATTATAATAAGATGTTGAAGAATGAGTGAGTGAAAAATAAGAAAAATGAAGATGATTTATTCATATTTGATAAGATGTTCTGACACTAAGTGTTTCAATAAAGGATCCAAAGTATCTTGCCTATATATATATATATATATATATTTTATAAAAAAGAAGAAGGTCCGCAAAATGTATTATGTTCTCAGAAAAAATGTTTTATTCTTTTTATTTTATATAAGCGACACGTGTTTATAAAATATTAAATTTTCTCCCTTTGGAACCAGAACAACATTTTATATATATATATATATATATATATATATGTGTATGTATGTATGTATGTATGTATGTGTGATGGATTTTGGGAAACTTGTTTGGTTGTATTAGAAGCATGGTGAAGAACAAAATGATGAATATAATCTTATTTTTATATTCTGGTATTTCAGACAGATCTCATTTGTCAAAGACTCAAAGAGTTTTGTAGGATTTAAAAATAAGATTAAAAATAGCATAATATTCATCATTTTGAATTTTGGTTATTATTCCTTATTTTGTACTTTTCCATGCTTCTAATACAACCAAACGAGTTTCCTAACATCCATCACATATATCAACAAAGAAGTATACGTGGACTAATCTTCATCAGGACATTCAAATATTGCCTGGTGACATGGGCATATTTACTTTTAAATGATATGAGAAAAGTTTTATTAATTTGATTTGTATGATTGATGACTATTTTGATTTTGTTTGTTTGTTTGTTTTACGGCATATCAACCTCAGTGGGTCATTTAATGCCGATAAAGTTTTGAAATAAATCAATTCTTAATGGATAATACAATTTTTTTATAAATACATTTTTCTATTTAACCCATAGATGGGACCCTAACAGGTACTACCACTCCGAGTCAGAGTGGACCAGGGAGCAATGGTGATGAAGGGGTGCTCCACATTCCCCAAACCTCCAGAACTGGAACCTCACCATCAGATAGAGTTTAACGTCATTCCCAGGACATGTAGACCCGCAGCCACCGCCTTCTAGCACCCATATGATAAAAAGGGGTTGGGGCTTGCCATAAGGGCAATAGGGTTGGACTATTTTGAAAATACAACTTCTAACTAGTTGATTCTAATGGATGTTATTTATTTATTCATCTATTTCATTTAATAATTTATTTGTTTTTGTTTTTTTAATACCCTGTCTGGTGGCCAAAAGCCTGCTTAGTGGCACTAGGTGTGGCAGTCCCGCTTTTAGTCATTGAAACTGTGCTATCACTGCTTGTTAGCAGCTGATGAGGACAGGGTATCGCACGTGGCATTTATTACACATTGTGTGATGAAAAAGAAAAAAAATTAGCTTTCCTTATTTGAAAATGTGATACGGGATTGGAAGTTTTATGTTTATTGGATTTCGTCATAAATGCTAAACATTATTTGAAATTTAAAAATTAATATATGTAATTGAAATTATATATTTCAAGTTATCTTAAGCGTCATTTACTTTTGAAATATTTACTGTTAATAAACTCCAAGTTGAAAACAGACATAAATAAATAATTATTTATGCATTAAACAATGTTCTTTGTGATGTAGTTGTTAATTATGTAACCTTGTTATTCAGTTATTTGTATACCCTCGATCAGGCATCTACCATGTCTTGCCTGCACTGGGAATGGATTCATTGAAACTCTTGCATCTGACAACTGACTTGGTAAACACTCATAAGGCCATTAACAATTTTACCAACAGCAACCTTGAGCACCTTTTTGATATTCATGTTTCTAACACACATGAGTATGCCTACAATGTCAGAAAACAGCATAGCTCATATGACTTTTGGAAACATTTTTTCAAGCTCAGAGTTGCTGAGGCATGGAATAAACTGCCTGCATCTTTCAAAGCCTCCATGCTTCCTGTAATTTGACAAGACTATACCTGATATCCCCCTCTCCATACACATATGCACACACTCATGTATATTATTACTGTACACTATTCATGTTTCTGACATTAATACATTATTCTATGTACTATACATGAGCCTTTGATGAGTTGTGGTACACCTGAGCACTGTATGCAATAAATTTCATTATTATGATTTTAATAACACAAAACTAATAAACATTTGATGGAGTGTAATGTGTTAGCAATTACAAATTGTTTTAGAATTAAAATTGATTTTAATCCAAACAGTAAATGAATAAAATAAAATAAAATTAAAAAAAAAAAAAAAAAGCAAGTAACACTTGCCCATAGCTTAGATAGCAAAATCTCTTTTTGCCTTTAACTTAAAAATAAAATCAATTTTTTTATTTTATTAAAAAAAAACAAAAACAAATGAAGAAAGAGAGAGACAATGAGAAAATTAACTTATTTTATTATTGCAAAAACTTTTCTTGGAATTCAAAACTTGTTGCCATCAACATCGAAACCTGAAAATATATTCGTTTTGTTCTTGTTTCATTTTCAACCATAACAAGACATCCATTTTAATACAACAATTTTGTTCTTTTCATAAATTCTAAGCTAATAATCTTGTAATATTTCATTTCTTTTTTGAAAATGTTCCACTGCAAATGTGTCATTGCTAATAATTCTAGTCATTATAATCTAGGTTATTTGTCAATAAAGATATTTGATTCTAAAGATTTTTGTTTATTTTATATATTATCTAAAAAAAAAGATTTTAGTCTAATATTACTTTTTACAAATAAAAAACAAATTTTGCAAATTCTAAAAAGATTGCCGTGATGCCCACATTTTTAAGGGGCCCACCAAGGCAATTATTGTCTGACACTGTTAGGTTAAACTCACCCAAGTGTATATATATATATATATATATATATATATATATATATATCTTGGTGTTGATCATTCCATGTGGTGTTCAATTGTAGTGATACAGATCACACATAGTGAGAGCTTTATGTGCCTTTTTTTCATGTGTGTAAACAAACAGAGCAATACAATGAATAAATGAAGGAAAAAAAAACAAAGTTTGCTTCATGTAATAATTTATTACATAGCTATATATGATTAAAAATTTCCAGAAAAATGAGTAATAACCATGTTTTTGCTCTATGCTTGAAGATGATGTTACGAGCTAAGCTTGTTGCAGTTGAAATAAATTATACCATGAAGCAAATTTAAAGCTTTTTTCCTTCATTTATTCATTACATATATATATATGTTGCAGTAAAAGAATACAAATGCTAGGAGCCATATTTATCAAAAAAGAAAACAATAAAATAAAAACTACATTAAATAAAATATCATCCAATCTAGGAATTGGTATACTAAACATATTTAATAAGACTCAAATTTATATACTATTGAAAAACAGTCTACATGCATTATAACAATTTGCTATGTCATATACAGGTGTAAATATGAATTGAAATTTTTAACATAAACACAAAAGAAAGAAAGAAATAAACCAAAGTTTCTCCAAATTCAAAAACAATAACCTGTAATGGCTGAAAATGCATAGGTAGAAAATTTGGGAAAATTTCTATTTAAGCTTGAACCTAATACAGGGAATTTAATAAAAGAGCCTTCTTATGGTGCAGCTAAGGGCCAAAACTGGAGGCCTATTCATTTTAGTTTCAGTTTGAGATTTTGCTAGTACGCTTTTTTTAGTTGGCTTAAGAAATTCAAAGAAATTTTTTTCTTTTATACTTAGATAACATTTTTTTAGTAAATTTTTGATAAAAAAGTTTGTTTTTACAATAAACCAAAAATAATATAATTAAGTCCAAAGGATATAAAACAATTAGATCTTATACTAAATTCAATTGAATAACAGTAAAAGTTATAACAGCAAAACTTTCATTGAATTTCTTAAGCCAACTACAGAAGCGAACTAGTGAAATCTCAAACTAAAACTAAAATGTATCGCTCTCAAACATTTTGAAATAAGCCTCTAGTTTGGGCCCTTAGTTTACACTATAAGAAAGCCTTTAGTATAGAACACCATGGCATAATGTTCATAGTATTCAGCAAAGACAGGTGCAAAAAAATACAAAAAAAAAAAAACAGTAAAGAATAAAAAAAAATTAATTAAAAAAAAAAAAACCCAAAAAAAAAACAACAACAACAAACAAACCTTATCTGTAGTCTCTTAGTAAACATGTTTACTAGAAAGTTTACTACTAAATACCTAGGTGGCAATATCTCATCTACAGAAAATTACATCAATATATGCATAGGAAACCAGTGTGATTTGGCCAGTAAAAACCTACATTGATCAGCTCTGTGTAGATTCTGGATGTCGAGCAGAAGACCTGCTAAGGGCAATGACCAAAAGGTACAAATGGCATGAGAGTGATGATGATGATGATGATGATGATGAGATACCTGATTAATATATATTTACCAACCCCTCTACACGAGTAAGATGTGACACATTGTCAATTTCTTAAGTGGGCTTTAACAGGTTTGAATTCAGAGTTTTCCTTCTCTTAGACTGGTTTCCATACTAAGGTTAAAGAGCCCAGTCTGCCCTACTATTTACCCATAGCTGGAGGGAGAATAGTTGGATTCATACCTTTCCCAAGGGTATTAGTGCTAATGCAAAATGCAAACAACCCTGTCCGGGATTTGAATTCTGGTCACAGAGTTCATTTCTTATCATGATAACCATTGCACCATGTGACAATATAATTATAGAAAGGAGGAAAAAAATTCAAAACATTTAGCTTTTAAAACAAAAATATTCAAAATGAACAAAGATGTACAATTTTTGCTTTGAGGCATTCAACAAATGAGAGAGAGAGAGAGAGAGAGAGAGAGAGAGAGAGAGAGTAGATAAGCACTAGGTTGCTAAGCAACAAGCATGCTTTCCAAGTAAGAAATCAAACAGGTATAGACGCATGCAGCAGGCACAGATGACAAGCCATCCACCCACCAAGATACAAATAGAATTTCTAAAAGTGCCACCATTATCACAACACCTGCCAATGAAGACAGTGCACAAAAGAAATGATAAAAACAGATCTTCAGCATTTCATGCAAGTGGTCAAGGCTCACTTCCTTCATTTCATTAAAGAATTTTTCAGTTCCATTCATAAATGTGCAGCTGATGAAAACGAGAACAGGAGACATTTGCTAAACTTACTAGATTCTTTCGGTTGAAAATCAAAATGTTTTACGCAATTTTGGTATTTTGAATCAAAAGAAATAACTGGTGTGGAATACAAGGGTTAATAATACATTGACTAACAAAATGAATATTGTGTGTAGCTAGCTAAGTTATAATGTAATGAAATATATCAAATTAGAAAGACTAAAGAAATTAAATGAAAATACATAAAAAGATTACACTTATTTTGATTATATTTTAATTGGTTTCTATATCAAAATCATTCATAAGATTGATTTTAATACATTGGATAATAAAACAATAATATTAGGGATCAATTACACCAAGTAATTATTTATTATACATGGATTTATTAAAACCTGTATGCAAATTAACCCCACCATATATTATGTAAACCTTTATTTTTTAGTGATATATAAGACATATTGCAGGATTTTAAATGCATTAATAACATGGGCTAAACTAACTCAGATTTTCATAGTGACATTGTTAATAAATAAGATTTATTCTATGTAGTAATAAATGATTTTGACTATAAATTAAATACTTATTGATAAACTTATGCAATTGCTGAGGGAATTCTGACACAAGAAGTGACATAGTTTTGGTTACAGACAGACAGATACCAGATCTCCATTATGATAAAATATAATTTAAAAACACCTTGCACTAGAATTGAGCATTTTTTTTTGATTTATCAAAATATCTTAGCAGTGAAAGATGATACAGGTTCTCTGAGAGGGTGGGGGGATTCTCTTACGTGCTGGACTGCGACATCATCATAGTAAGTGAGTTTGAACTCCAGTTGCACTATTACATTCACTTTCAGGCTAATACCCTTGGGAAAGGTATGAACCCCCCCATATCACCTCAGCTAGGTGTTAAATAGTACCACTACTGTTCTTCTATAAGGATAGCTTTGGCTTTAAATAACCCACCAAGATTGATATGCCATTTAAAAAACAAAACAAAGAAACCTGAGAGGGTTTCTTATTTAAATATCTATATAATACTGGTGTTCCTAAAGAATATGACTGCAATATGTTGCAACACCCTCTGGTTAAAAATCAGACTGTCCAAATCACAAAGAAATGCAAATTGTAAATCCTGATTATCTGGTGTTGCTTATGCGCGGAATTCTTACTTCTCATGAGTGTCATCACCTCAGCTAAATAATGGACCATTCCCTTTTTATTATAAAGAAAGGGAAGAAAAAGGATATGCTACACAGAAAAATATAATAAGAAAAAAGAAAGAGTAGGTGAAAGATATAGATATTCTGGCATGCAGAAGCGATAACGCTAATCTGTTTCAATAAAAAAATGAAAAGTAGCAAAGAAAGAAAAAGAAAAGTGAGAGAGTTAAATCAAGAATATTATACTTTTTACATATTGAACTATTTGCAATAGCTCATAAATAAGCATATCAAACATTGTAATAATTAAATTATTATACTGTGGTATATCCACAGGTCCTGCTAGTGAATTAATATTATCCATCACAATTTTGCTTTCATCATTAAACAAAAAACAATTAACAAGAGAGAGAGATGGGGGAGGAATGAGAGATAAAGAGAGGTGGATTGAGGAAGAGGAGAGAGATGAGGGGAACAAAAGAAATACCTTGTATCACTTTCTATAATTTATAATTATAAAAACCTCCTGTTATACTTTTCACTAGAAGTTTGATTGTAACTTTTAATTAATTAGTTTAGAATCGTATCTATGGTCCAACTGATTCCCGACATGTACTAGGGAGCCTTCATGTCGTAATCAGGAGCCTTCACAGAAATTTGAACTGAACACTTTGGGGTAGATTATTCTTATTCCGTTAACATTGACCAGGTACAAGTGTTAAGCTGTGTTAATTATTCTATGTTATATAACACAGCTTAACACTTGTACCCAGTCATGGTTAACGGAATGAGAACAGCCTACCCGTATGGATTAAATAAAGAGTTCTGTTCGAAGTTCCGTGAAGGCTCCCAAGTTTGACAAGAAACACCTGAAGAAGGCCTGAGGGCAGATCAGCCAAAACATTGTGTAGATAACAATAAAGATGAGGACATTAATCCAAATCATCTCAAAAATTCAGAGAAATTCCTGGTCTTTATTTTTCATCTGAAGATCACAGTTGTTTCCTAGCTAAGTCTTTTTAGCAACAGACCAATTTTCAGCAAGTTCAACACATTGAGAGCACCAAAAATGTTATCTGTTTTAACAAAAACAAAATGGCTTCAAGATGCACAATAAACTACAAAATGATGTAAATAAAATTCTACAAGCAATTTTACAGATAAGAAATGAAGAAAAGAAAAAGAAAGAATTAATTGCTGCAAATAATAAAAATAAACAGTAAATACCTCGATAACAGATTAATAAAGATGTCTTATTTTTTGGCTTCTTAGACATGAAATTACAGTAAAGAATGAAGAAATATATACATTTATCCATGCGCTCTACATGAACACCATAAATTCAGGGCAAATTTAATAATAAACTAATAACAGATAAGATGAAAAACATGTATTTATTTTTAGCTGAAAATCTACCTTAACTCTTAACATCCTGTTGAGAATTTTCTAAATCCAGAGCATTCCTATAAGGATATATGAAAAAAAATGGCTAAAATGACTTTTGCATCTAAAGTTACCTGTTATTTCCCTTAAACCAAAGACTTCTAAATATGTTTAATATTAGATTTAAACAAAGGCTATCATTTGGGGTAGATTAGGAAAACGAATGAGACGTCTGGCTGGGTGGAATGAGGTGGTATAGGACTTTAAGAGTTTAAACAAACTACATTTACTTGTTTGAATTAATGGTATAATTTAATCAGGATTTAATCTATTTATCCATAGTTGGAGGGTGAATAGTTAGATTCAGACTTTTCCCAAAAGTATCAGTAAATGAAATACAAACAGCCTCATCCAGGTTTTTGAACTCTGCTGGCCAAGTTCATTTCCTATGATGATGACCATTACACTTAAGCACCTCCACTGTAATATATATATATATGTATATTTACCAACCTCCCACACAAGCAGGATGTGACACAAGGTCAATTTCTTAAGCAGTGTTTAACAGGTTTGAATTCAGTGTTTTCCTTCTTCTAGACCAGTTGCCATATCCAGGTTAAAGAGCCCAGTCTGCCCTACTATTTTCCCATTGCTGTAGAGCAGAGATTTTCAACCGGTGTGTCACAGCACATTAGTATACCGTGAAGCTTCTGTGGGTGTGCTGTGAGTGTTAAGGACGGTTGATCACCCTCTTATATTTTTATTCTATTACTTTAATATTTTTTGTTTTAGTATTCTTAGAACAGAGATTTTCTAACAGTATGGATTACAAAAAAAAAAATGAAACTGCTAAGACAATTTTGTATATTCCCACTAACACACAAAACCTTCAGTACATACAAGAAGTAACGACTACCATTGGGTTTCAAGTCCTTCAACGTCACACATGCGAATCCCACAGGAGAACTGATACCCCACATCCACTCGCCTGTTTTTAAAATGTCTTGCTGCTATCTTATGTAAATAAGTCTGTAGCATAAAAATGGCAGTTTTGCGAATGGCTCTCAGAGAGTAGATAGACACGTTAGACAACGAATGCATTTGGCTACCAGTAAGTCACTATCACTTCTATTACAGTTTTTCAACTCTGTCTTAGAAACAGGTATTTTTACTTTTACATGATTAATTTTTTGTGAAAATTTATATTTCTACTTTATTTAATATTTTTTATTTTATTTTAACATTTAAATATTTTACTTTAATATATTTTTTTGTTTTAATATTGTAATGTTTTTGCACACCAGTTGAAAAACTGTCTTAGAAACTGTTATTTCTACTCAAGTAATTTCTTTGTGAAAATGTATACCTTTTATTCCATTATATACTGATGGTGTACCTCGATCTATTTATTGCCCAGCTCACTGTGCCATGAGATGAAAAAGGTTGAAAAACTCTGATGTAGAGAGAATAGTTGGATTCATACTTTTCCCTTAGTTCTAATGTGAAATACAAACAGCTTCGTCCAGGATTTGAACTCAAGCCAACATGTCCATTTCCTATGGTGATAACCATTACACAACAAACATCTCTAATGAAGAAATATTGATAATAAAATTAGCATTTCTATAAATCAATTCTGGTAATACATGGCTTTTATGAATAACTGAATAGAGTTTAACCAAATTTATGTATTAGCTATGCATCAATCAGGTTTTTCTTCTTTTTTTTTGTCTCTTCTGAATAAGGGGTTTTAAAAAATATCTTCAATGGAACAAAATGGAGGAGAATGAAAAAAAAGATCTGAACCAAAAACACAAATTTTAGTGGCATGTATCTACCAACACTTTCACTGTGGACAGGAAGTGACACAAGGTCAATCTTTAAGTGGAATAAAATTAGCGTTTGTGGTGTAATGGTTATTGTCACAGGAAATGGAGACAGCAAAGAGAGTTCAAATCATGGATGAGGCTGTTTGCATTTCACTTAGTTCTAATACCCTTAGGAAAGGTATGAATCCAACTATTCTCTCTCCCGATATGAGCCAAATAGTAGGGGAGACTGAGATCTTTAACTTTGGTTAGACAAACAGTCTAGAAGGAAAACTGAATTCAAACAGGTTAAATTCTGCTTAAGAAATTGACCAGGTGACACATCTTATTCGTGCAGAGGGAGGGATATATATATATATATATATATATATATATATGAAAGTACACAAATAAACATTGTGTTTATTTGATATGGCTTTTAGCCAACAATTTTTGGAGGATATGTGCTTAATTGAAGTCATACCTAATTTTTGAAAATTAATTAGTTAATAATTAATGAATTTAGGCGGGCATATATGTTCAAATGTAAGGCTAAACAGATCGAGTAAATGTCAATCCCTGAATGTACATTTCGACCTATTAGGTCTCATCAGCAAAGTTATATGCCCGCCTAAATTCATTAATTATTAACTAATTAATTTTCAAAAATTAGGTATGACTTCAATTAAGCACATATCCTCCAAATATATATATATATATATATATATATATATATATATACATACATATACACACACACACACACACACAATATATATATAAAAAGGTATTTATTCTTGAATCTAGTTATCTGTTTAAAAAAAATCTTTATCTTATGTGAGTATTTTCAACACTGATCTAAATGTCATAACCTTTCACTTGATAAACAGAATAATTTTACACAAACATTTTTAGAGATTCTATATTCATACTTATATAAACTACAATTTGGATTGACCAATTTCAGTCAACATTTATATACTACTGTGTACTGTCAATCTTGCTCAGGTTATATAGTATCTGACTAAATTTAAGTATACACTATTTTAAATCTCATATTGCTCACCAGTGGATAGCAGTAGCTACCACTCGATGTGCTTATTGTAAAAATGTTACAACCGAAATTTGCACATATTAACTCCTATTTACCAATAATGCAATAATAATTTTGGAAAGGGAGTGAGGCACAATATCAACAGTGTTGTCATTAATACAAATGGTCCTAATGAACTGAATGCTCGATATGGAAATTTGTAAATTTATCAGTTATTCCCCCTTAGACTATTTTTTTCTTATTATTTTCTCATACCACAGCTATTAATTTGGTCCCTAGTGATCCCAGTGATTCAGGATACATGTAAATACCACAAATGGATTCCTTGCAAAATTCATACCAGTTAGTTTACTACCTAAACTCCAGGTTTTTTTTTATTATCTCTACACTCAAGCAGTTTTAATATTATTTCTCTGAATTTTTTAGATGAGTTTTGATAATTTGTATTATTTGAACTATTGTCGTCATTTTTATTATTATCTACACAATGTTTCGGATGATGTACCCTCCGGTTTGTTTCTTTGGTATAAGCTATAAACAACTTCCTATCTAAAATATATAGCAAATTTGGCATTGCATTCTGGGAAAAAATTAATCTTCCAATTACTATAAAATACCAAATGAGTGGCGGCCATTATAGATTTAAAGTTTTGCCTACAGGGATGCATGAAGGGAAATGGTGTAATGTTTATCCTCGAAGGAAATGGACTTGGCGACTTGCGTTCAAAACCTGGACAAGGCTGTTTGCATTTCATACTGTGCTAATACGCTTGAGAAAAGTATGAATCAAACTACTCTCCTTCCAGCTATGGATAAATAGTAGGGCAGACTGGGCTCTTTAACCATAGTTAGATAACAAGTCTAGAAGGAAAAATCTGAATTCAAACCTATTAAACTCATCTTAAGAAATTAACCTTGAGTTACTTCCTATTATGTGGAGGGGTTGGGTAAATACATACAAGAATGCATCCATCTTGTTTGAGTTTGAGTTTTGTTTAATGGCATATCAAGCTCTGTGGGTCATTTAATGCCAAAAAGGTTATTTTGGATTTCAGTCTTTAAAGTAGTGGTTCTATGGAGATAATTGGTTATGTTCTGTTATATCTTGTTGAAAAGATTGCTTTTTTTATAAAATTTAAAATGTTTTCAGGGTTTGTATTCTTAAAGATGTCTTTCAGGTTTCTTGCTTGATAGTAATTGGTGCGGATATGTTTAAGTCTGTTACAATTTAGAAGGATATGCTTGGTTGTAAGTTGTACTTTGCATGTTGGGAACACTGGGGCATCCTCCCCTTTTAACAGGTACGAATGGGTAATGTGGGTGTGCCCAATACGCAATCTGGCGAGTATTACTTCTTCTCTTCTAATACTTCTGTGGCCTGTCGGCCACTCTCCAATAAATTCTTGTATTTTGTGGAGTTTGTCATCCATCTTGTGACTGTCAGTAAATGATGAACATGGAGTATTAACCTTATACATTGACCAACCATTTATGAGTTTACAAAGTTTACTCTCTGTATTGCTGTTTTAATAGGTTAAAATTAACAAATATCATATCTTATTTTTTCAGATGAAGTGTTGCCAATTCATTTTGATTCGTATTTCTCTTAAAAGAAAATAATAAAAAATAAAAATAAATGAAAATGAAACAATATGATGTTTTTTATATGCTTTATTACATCATAATAGACAAATAAGCAGAGTAAGTGCTTTTAACGTTAAGGATTAGCAGATAATCTCAGTAGTAGAAATAAAGATTATTGATTCAATCAATGATATAAAAAAAAAATTTAAGAAAAAAAAAAAAATAAATGATGTCTCATTTTGAGTGTTAGTCAAGGAGCAACAAAAGAAGTAGCCAATTTATATACATTATAAATTATAATAGCAATTATGTGTGTATCTGTAACTGAAACTACGTCACCACTGATATCACAATTACCTGAGTTATTTACACTATATTCTCAATGATTACCAAATAATCATTATCTAATCTTAATTAGCATTTTATCTATTAATGATGTCCCTATTAAAGTCTAAGATAAATTTGCCCCAAAACAGCCCATTTTATAAATGTGTTTAAAATCCTATGTGTATTATATATCACTAAGAAATAAAGGTTTACATAGTATATAGTGTGGATAATTTGCATACTGGTTTTAACAAAACCAGGTTTAATAAATAATTACTTGGTGTTATTGATTTCTAATATTATTGTTTTATTCTCAAACGTATTAAAATCAATCCTATGTATAATTTTATATTGAAATCAATAAAAAAAATTGAAATAAGTGTAATCTTTTTATATGCATTCTTATTTAGTATTTCTGATTTAATATATTCCATTACATTAAAACTTAAATACATATTTTTGTTAGTATAGTACATATTAACTATACAAAAGTATAACTTCTTTCTTTATCATTACTATGTCTTAGGAGTCAGATAGTTTTGGAAGAGTGGTGTGTGTGTTTATATATATATATATATATATATATATATATATATATGTGAGAAATATAATCCGACAATATGGAGAAAAGTATAGTTTCCATAACATCTCGTGTTTGTCTACTTTTCTCCACATATTATATTTATTTATTTATTTAATTATAGTTTACAATACATTTAAGAGTCCGTTTTACCAATGGTTTCGGAGCCTCACCTTTAGGTGATTGGTCGTTTATCAGAAACATTCACTTTTTCTGATGATAAATCAGATGATAAAGGTGAGGCTCAGAAACCATTGGTAAAACGGACTCTTAAATGTATTGTAAACTATAATTAAATAAATACAGCTATTACAGAAGTAATTGAGCACTTTATTATCATTTCTCCAATACTAACAAGGAATTTATATATATATGTGAGAATTTTTGTAATATATACATATGAGCTGAAATAAGTGATAACCAAGCAATACTACTTATTTGGAAATAATCTCACCTGAATTAAACCTGAACAGCCCTTATACCCATGGACATATATTCTTAGCACAGCAACTCTCCCAAAGAAAAAGATTCACCTAAGAAGTACCTCCCCTTTATACCATGTACATATGCTTTTATTATATATGACAGCAGGCAAACCAGTAACAAAATATATTCTTAGCACACCAGCTCTCCCAGTAAAAACTTCAGTGTGACACTTGACCCAGCCAACAGCTCTCTATCATGCCCTCCCATTTTTGCTGATATACTACAAAGTGTTAAAATAGGTAACAAGTGTTTTCTTTTTTTTCTTAATCAGACATTAGTTTCTAAAGATTCATGTCTCAAAAAATATAAAAGAAATTTATTGGAGAGTTTATTTCCAGTGCCACAAAGGAGCACCATTACATAACGTATTTATCAGAGTATATTAATATTAGAACAACATGCATTTGTGGTGTTAATACATTTTAACAATAGCACATTGATTCATTCAAGGCTGCATCCAAAATGGGATTTTTGTTATTTGGATTCCCAGGTACTGCTCTGTTGCTTGACAGTTCACTCTCTTCCCTGGTGTAAGGAAATATCTAATTTATAATACAATAAGATATAACCAGATTTTTCATTTGCATTAGTTGAGGTTTCTGAATTTAATGCTGGTATTAAAATTTGTCCAGGTTTTCCAATATTTCTTTTCTATCACCTTAAATATATAAAAAGAATAACCTATCATTGTATTAAGAGAGATTTGCATAAACTATATTGAAAATAAAAGTCTGAAATAGGAGGGGGATTTAGAAATTTGAAAAAACACCTGGAATTTTGAGGGGAAAAGTCTGGAATTTGGGGTAAAAAGGCTGGAAATTTGAAGGGAAAAGGCTGAATTTTGGAGAATTCGTGAAAAAAAAGTTTGGAATTTGGGAAAGAAATTCTCTGAAATTTGGGGAGGGAAAAAAATTTGGAATGAGGAAAAACACAGTTTGAAGTTTGAAAAAAAAAAAAAAAAAAAATCTGGAATTTGGTGGAAAAAAAGTTTGAATTGCTTAAGGTTTTTATCTTTCTTTTCATTTTATTTTTATAAACAAATCCATATTATAATAAGACAGTAAAACAATACACAACATGAGACTATATAAAGATTTGCACAAAAACGGAATTTGAAAAAGATAAGAAATTTTCTTATTTATTTTGCATATCGAGGTATTTCTGTACAATCAAATAAAAAAAAAATGTCTGTCTATAATCTTGAATAGCAGCAGCAGCAGCAGCAAAAAATGACAATAGCAGCAAGCAGTCTCAAAGTAGGAAGCAAACCTACCTTTATACAATCATGGCACCAAGCAAATTCCATTATTATCTGAAGTGACAAGGTGTTGGGCATTATGGCTACTCCACAAAATAGGGGAAAAATAGTCATTCTTTCGAGACAAAAAGTTACTTACAATTTTCTAAAAAGATTTGTATAATATTTGACAATATAAACACTTTGAAATCGGTGGGGAAGGGGTATTAGATATTAGTCTTGTCGCATTATGATATATACCTATCTCTAATAATAAATGCAAATGTCAGTGTATCACATTTTTTCAATTTTACTCCTAGAGGCTGTAGCCCAACATATCATACCATTTTGGATTCCAGCTGACTGTGAACAAATTAAAAACATTCTGGACCGAATTCAGACCCAAAATCCTGAAATTTTGGATTACAGCATTTTTTTTATGTGATGTTTTTAACAATTTTTATGACTTGGAATAACCAAAATTAATTAGGAAATTGTTTAATAAATATTCTTCAAATTTAATAAAATTTAATTAACTCAATGCATAAAAGAGTCAATGTTTGGCTGAATGATCAATCAAGACCCCTCTGCAGGAGCTAGCTTAATTGCCACCCAATAGGGCGGATTTTAAGCTAATTTAAAATATGACTGAAGAAACAACATAATTTGAATTTTTTACATCAGTGGATTTTAATAGAAATAGAAAAATAATCTTTAATATATTTTTAGTCTAATTAGAGAACTAACTCCAAAGGCACCCTATCCCAACTAATTTTTTTTTTTTTCAAAACCTGTTTTATTTTTCATTTTTATCTATTTTTATTCAATTCTTGAAGGATTAATTTAGGATTCTGTTAACAGGCTGAAATAATATTCCACTGTGGGAAGGGAGGGCATTTTTAATCATATATGACACATAGTGGGACACAAAAAAGATTTTTTTTTTAAATTGCAAGTAAACAATATACATAAACAAATGCACACATTTTTCCATACAATTTCGACCCAAGGAATTTATATAAAAAAAAAAAAATAAATAAAAAGTTAACATTCAAATACACCATGACTATTTAAAAATAATTCAGATTTGGTTTTATATACAGTCTAGGTTAAAAGCATGGTAAGGGTAATCTGAAGTAAAACAATTTTTTAGACCTTATTTTTCCCATATAGGTATCATCGGAGAATGAGAAATTTTTAGTAAACAGGCCAAAGCCTTTTCTCTTTCCCCAAAGATACTTGCATCAGAAAAATAAGTTAAAAAAAACAAACAAAAAAATAAAAACAAAACAGTTCAGCTTATCCTTACTGTGTTTTTAACTAGGACCAACCCTGAATATATGTAATATATAATTTAAGAAAAAATCTTGGACATTATTTCAGCCGGCTGCCAAGCAGAATCTTAAAATAAACACTTCAAGAATTAAGAAAAAATTGGTAGCAAAAAAAAAAAAGAAGTAAATCTCTATATGTACTTTTTAAAAAAAACTAGACTATTAGTACTGAAACATTGATTCTCAATTCTAAATATATTCATCTATTGAAACAATCAGATGGTTTTATGGTCAGCATGAAGAGAAGGCATCTTCAATTCCAACTAATCAACTTTATTAAGATTCTGAATTAACCATTAAATAAAGCATCATCAATTACACTGTCCTGCATTAAGATTTTTTTTCTCCAAAGGTCAAAGGTTTATCAAGTGATACATGATCGTCATTTTATGTTGAATTCAAAATTGCCAATCATTGTGTTTGGTCAGGTCTGGTTTTTTAAGATGTGCTTGAATACTTCTCAAGTTGTACACAATAATAACACTTATTCAAAAGCCTGTGGACTTGTCACAAATAAACAGTTATAATATGGTTCTATACATTTCAAGTAAGAGCTTGCTTCTTAAAAATTTGATCTGATTAGAAAAAATGAGTATTTTTTTTGGATTCAGCATAAAAAAAACTGTCTTAAAATCAACTATCATATATTCGACCTTGAAAACATTGCAGGCCAGTGTTATTATTAATTTTTGACTAGTATTTCTTTCATCTTAATTTCAGTCACTTTTCATTATAACTTCTTGGATTGTCATTCTATCTCACTTTCTTTATTTCTGATCTGTATATTAACAACTATAGCTCTTGTTTAAAATTTGTATATAGCTAAAGCCAATGTCACCTTTTAGGTGAACTGGGTGCCAACATCTGGGGACGCTACAAATTCAGCAGAAACTGTGGTAGACACTACTTCATCAACATTTACATCAAGGATTTATCAACTTAATGTAATAATAATACTTGGTTATTTGCATAAATGAAGTAATAAAGCCACAGGATAAAAATTATGTTATCAATGATGTTTTAAAGTTAGAAACAGAAGTAATGGGCTACTTGTTAAAATCTGCTTAAAAATTAACCTTGTGTCACATCCTGCTCATGCAAAAGAGTACCAGTAGCACTCTTTAAGTGACCTGATAGACCAACTGGTTTGTTCATTGGATTTTACACCATGTCAACGCTTGTTGGGATATTTTATGTTGAAGATGTTTTGTTTTATTCATTCAAAAATACTTTTTTTAAACTCAATTTTTTAAACATGTTTTATCAAAATTATTTTTCCTATTTGCTTTCCAAATTAGTTTTCCAAATTACATTCTTTTTTTTTTTCAATATTAGCTCCCATACTTTCTGAACCAGAAGCCAGTTACTGACTTAGTTGCTATATATATAAATCTTAAATATACAATAGGTCTAGATGAAATTGGTAAGTCTACTGTATTTCTTTAGCATTAATCCTTTCAAAGTATTAATTGCCTCACCTTATACTTAAAAAAATCCAGTACATTTATTTTTTTATTATCTTGACATATATATATATATATATATATATATAATATATATATATATATATATATATATGTGTGTGTGTGTGTGTGTGTGTGTAGAAAGTTTGTAGAAAAAACAAGATGTTAAAAATTTTGCTGACAGAAATTTGTTTCGACCAATATGAAGAGGTCTTTATCAAAGCAACATTGTAAACGGAAAGACAAATAAATATATCATTAATCACGAGGCACAGAATGCTCTCGATCAGTACCGGAATTTTCAAAATTTTTTTTTTATAATGCGTATTTTATGTTAAAAATAAAATTAATTTTATTTTTAAAAATTATAAGCATTTTTATTATTAGAAAAGCTCAAAAGAGTTTGCAGTAAATATATATATAAATATACATACTTTTCTATATAACAATAATGAAGTCTATAACCTAATATTTCAAGTAATGGAAATATTTATAATTTAAGATTAATTTTGAAACTGCAATTCATGATATATTTCACAGAATTTCAAAAATGGCTAGACTAATTCTAAAATACTGCAAACTTCAAGAATGTCAAATATTTTAAAGATCTCAACTGAAATTCCCCACATTTCAAAACCAACTAAATTAAAATGATGAATGCGTAAAATTTGAGAATTTAATTATTCACAGATTTCAATGAGAAATAAATCAAGAATTTCTTTAAAATTTCATTTGTCTTTTTAAAAATCAAAATATTTTTTATGGACTGGATAATGGGAAAATTATGAGCAATATATGCATAAAAGGTAAAGTATTCATGTTTCTCTGTCTCGAGACGAAACCCAGGAAAATATATGCAGTATATCATCTAAACTGGTTGGTTGGTTGTTTGGGTTTTACGGCATGTCAACCCTTTATGGGTCATTTAATTGCCAGAGATGATTGTTTTATGGGTACTCAATTTTTTTAAAACACATTTTTGCAAATTCATTTTTTTTCTTCTATTTAACCCATAGATGGAACCCTAACAATTACTACCACTCTGGGTCAGAGTGAACCAGAGAGCAAGGATGATGAAGGGGTGCTCCACATTCCCCAGACCTCCAAAACTGGAACCTCACCATCAGATAGTTATTTTTTCAGCTCAGTTAACTTTGAACCACATATCTTTGAGAATCTGGGTTATGCCTCAAATATACGTGGTTCAAAGTTAACTGACCTGAAAAATGTAAATGTTTTTAAATAAAATAATTGGGGTATTATATCTTTTATTCATTAATATATCAACACTGAAAATTTCATTAAATTCGGTTAATTCCCTGATTTTGTATATTTTTTTCTTTCGGCCGGGTGACATATGATGGTGGAATTTAGGTCCGTTAAGTTCAATTTAACCCAAAATTGAGTGTTGCATGTCATGGACTGCTCAGCCACCAGGATTCTGTCCTTAAGGACAGAATCCTGGTGGCTCACCATTGCTCCCATCACCATCACGGATCGCCACCCACAGGCAACTCCATTTGGGGTGGGGGGGGGTCTTAACTTCCTGTAGAGGTGCATTGTAGAGGTGTATTCTAAAGCCCCAGCCAACAGGGCTGAGAGTGTGTGTGTGTGAGTAAACAAGTGAGAGTGAAATGAACAAACAAAATTTTAATAAAAGGTTATTTTTCTCATGAAATTTTCTAAAAGTTTGATGGTCCTATTGAATATGAATAATGATGTAGTTCAAACAGATCTATTTGACCCATAGATGGGACTTCAGGTCAAAGTGGACCTAGGAGTAATTGCAATGAAAGAGCACTACACAACTGAAGTGCCCCACAATCAAATACAGTTTAGTGTCATACCTAGAACACACCCTTTTGTTGGTGGAGGGATACAATCAGTGTATTCTAATGTTACATAATTGTTAGTCACCTAACACTTATTTACAGTAGTGTAGAAACCAAAATGGCTGTTATAAGTTGCAGCCCGCGGCCTTGAAGGATTGAATGACAAAGCTTGACCTCATCCTGATCCTTCCGGTGGATACCGTGAGAATCGGTGGAGAAGACCCTCTTCCGGTTTAGATTATAAAGAGTTTTTAGTCAGTATCGGCCAAACCATGACAGTGGTAAGTCGTGTTAAGTGCATGGCCGACTCAATCTGCGCAGTTAGTCTGGTGGGGATTTTGGAATAAAATATGATCTAAAGCAAATCGAAATCTTGTGTTATTATCTAAAAACTACCAACGACACAGGGCTTCTGATAAAAATAAATCCCCAATGGAAGACCAGACACAAAGTCCCCAAGACGAAGTCCAGACGCTAGAAGAAGAACATAAGATACCAAAGATGAGCAGAAGAATAACAGAAGTAAGGAAAGAGAGTATATATATTTACCAACCCCTCCACACGAGCAGGATGCGACACAAGATCAATTTCTTAAGCGGAGTTCAACAGGTTTGAATTCAGAGTTTTCCTTCTCCTAGACTGGTCACCTAGCCATGGTTAAAGAGTCCAGTCTGCCCTGCTATTTATCCATAGCTGGAGGGAGCATTGGATTAATACCTTTCCCAAGGGTATTAGCGCCATGTGAAATGCCAACGCCTTCATCCAAGAATTGAACTCGCGTTGACGAGTCCATTTCCCACGACTCTAACCATTAGACCACGCGCCTCCACATAAGGAAAAAGAGTATACAACACTAAGCCCCATTGACAGATTGGAATTTTAAACTGTTAAAAATTCAGTTAATTCAAACTGATGTAGCCCAAATAATTAGAAATTATGAGACATTATTGATATGATTTATTGTATGGTATGTATTCAATGCAAACATATCTTATTATAATGGAGATTGTGTGTTTTTCTGTCTGTAACCGAAACTATATTACTACTCAAGTCACAATTCCCTTAGTTATTGACATCACATTCTCAATGATTTTATTTTTATTTAAACCTCAATTATTAATAAAATTGTTTTACATTATTAATACTGTCAACCATATGTACATACTGCCAACATGCAATTATATTTATATATACAACAAAATAGCAGTTTACAGTGTGAATGGGAAGGCTAATTTGCATATTGATATTAAAAATGTGATTTTAATAAATATGTGCTTAGTATTATTGATTTCTAATTGTTTGGTTTTATCTTAATGAATATAAGCAAAAATCTCTTCAATGAATCTTAAATGAAATCCATTAACAAGAAAAAATAACTGTAATTTTATTCTTTACTTCCTATTTTAACTAAATACTTAAATTAGAAAAAATAACAATGAAAGACGAGAGTGATGGAAGAGTAAGTTTCAGTTGTTCTAATTATTATTTCCCCCTCCACTCTGTTTCAAATCTTTTTATCTGCATTCTTATTTAGTTTCATTAGCCTTTATAATTTAATACAATATTTTATTGCATTAAAACTTAAATACTTGCACCCGGAGGGTGCATATATTTGCTAGTTTATCTAAAAAAAATATCCTTCAGTTTTCAACATAAGGAAAAATGTTTGGTGAAATAAAATGGAATGCTATACAATATGAAACATGAAACCAGATCACAATAATTATAAAATTGTGTAATGCAAATAAATCTTACTAAAATTTCCCCACATACCTTTTTTTTTTTTTTTTTTCAAGTGTGAATTTGATAAAATTTTATTAGATGAAAAAAAAAAAAAATTTACTGGTGGTGGTCATATATTTATATAGCATTACAAGCATTTAGCTGAAAAACGCTGACATTTTCAAATTTGCGACCTTATTCAGTTCAAGTTGCAATTTCTCGAGTATTTCTTAACCAATCTTAAAAAGATTTATATGGTTGGAAAGAGAATAGAGTAATCTTTCTAAGTGTGAATTTGATAAAATTTTATTAGATGAAAAAAAAAAAAAAAAAAATTACTGGTGGTGGTCATATATTTATATCATAAATTAGATTAGGTATTTTAAACAACATACTGTTCCAATACATATCCTAAATCCCTCTTACTGAGTTTGATAATACTAAATTTAGACAATTTATACTGTTCTCGTCTTTTAATCTATGGTATCTCTAAGAAACATGTCACAATTTTTACCATTTTTAGGATGTGTTCGCTTGTACCGGTCACATATTTCCAGAAGTGAGCGCTGTCCAGAATTCAGTTATGGATACGTCTGTGGATACAGCTACCAAACTACTGTTATTCAAAAAGCATCCAGCCTTGTTTAGACAACATTCTTTCCATCTTAAAGTCCTGATGAAGGTTTATTAAAAACTGAACCGTTATAACGTCAACTTCACCATTCATAATAATTTCATCTTTTTCGAATACTTTGTCTATTTTTTCTATGCATATATAAAGAGTTGCATCTATTTTGGTATGTATGTGTCAACTTATAACCCAGAAAAGTAATTGAGCATATACAATTTTTTTTATAACTTGCAGAAAATAGGTGAGGCATATATTCTGTTTATAAGTTTGCCTTTGATTACTAAAGAAACAATACTATCTCCTATTGAAGATGATTCTTGGAGAGGTGTTAAAAAACAAAAATGTGTGTGTGTGTGTGTGTGTGTGTGTGTGTGAACTTATAACTCAAAGAGATGTCATTGAGCATTAAAATTGTGCATACACTTTAATATGTTTATAATAAGGAAAAGTACAAAATAGCAATCTTCTATATATATAAAGTTGTACATGTTTTGGTATGTACATGTCAACTTATAACTCAGGAAAGAGATATCATTGAGCATTAAAATTGTGCATACACTTTAATATGTTTATGATAAGGAAAAGTACAAAATTTAGTTTTTGATTTTTACTTAGTAATTGACATAATTCAATAAGTAAAAATCAATTGAATTGTGAAATTCTTCAAAGTTCTTCAAAAAAAAAAAAAAAAAAAAAAAATTGCCTTTAGAAAATAAAATATTTTCTAACGACTCACAAGTTTAGATTATATTTTTTTAAAATAATATTTAATGTAAACAAAAAAAATTTCCTAAAATAAACAAATGTTATAATACACAAATTCTTAGCTTTTATTGTTAAAATTAATTTCTCTTCCTCCTCTCTTTCACCTTTCTCTCTCACTCCCTACTGTTCCTAAAAAATTTTTTATTCCTATGCAAACCAGTCCAACAGTGGCAGACTCTAAATATATATTTGTAGCCAGACATCAGGAGTTCAATCTACAGAAGAGGTGCTAATTGCGTTATTCATATTTCATATCAGACACAAGCCACTCTAACTCACCCTGCCCTAGAAAATATTTCATTACAATTTGGAAATGTTTGATTGTAATCATAACAATTTTTTCAATGTTCCTCACATTTTTATCTAATTGCACATTTCTTCTTTTTTTTTTTAATTATTTGCACACAGTTATATGATACCAAGTATTACTAAAAATACAAATAATTTGCACACAGTTATATGGTTTCAAGTAACTAATGATAATCCTAGGTAAAAAAATTACAGTCCACAACACCATTGAGGCTGGATTTGTTTTTCTTTTCTTTTAACATAATATTTTGATGATGTTATTTGGAAATAAATATAGCTTTGATGAGTGGAGTGATAAAATTATATTATGTTCAAAAGAAAGATTTCATTTAATGCCAAGTTTTGTTTTTATATATATATATATATATATATATATATATATATATATATATATATATATATATATATGATTGCTGGTTGTTTGGTGGGATTTTACGGCATGTCAACCCTTGTTAGATTATTTTATGCCAATGATGTTTTGTTTTATTCATTTTTGATGGATACATATTTTACATTTTAAATTCAATTTTTTTAAAACTTTGTTTGGGGGCTAATTTTTTTTCTGTTTAAGCCATAGTTGGGACCCTAATAAGTACAACTCTGGGTCCTTGGAGTAATGGTGATCAAGGGGTACTCCACATTTCCCAGGGCTACAAAATTAAACTTCACCATCAGATGGAGTTTAACATCATACCCAGGACACTAAGACTCTCAGCCACCGACTTCTAGCACATATATATAAAAAGGGTTCAGGCTTGCTATAAGGGTAATAGGGCCAGGACAATCATATAGGTGCTAGGGTTTGATGTGACTAACCGATTGATTGGAAGGGCACTCTGACTGCACATCTAGCCTAAGTAAGGCCAAAGTGGAGTGTTGCATGTCATGGAAAATAAGTTTTTGAAAAAGTATAAGTTACAGGGGTCCAACAAGAAGCATAAAAAGTAAAATAAAAATTAGGTAAGAGAATTAGGATTTTTTTTTTTTTTTTAAATAAAGCAAAATTCCAACATGCAAAATATTTAATAAATGCATTTATTTATACCACATGCAAAAGAAAGAACTTAGCTTACATATGACTTCATTTATATCAATATCTTCTTATTATAATGGACATTCAATTACTGTCCGTAACCAAAACTATGTCACTGCTTATGTCACAATATCCCCAGGAATTGTTTAAGTTTATCAATAAGTATTCAATATAGAGTCAAAACTCATTAATACATAGAATAGAATAAATCTTATTTATTAACAATGACTATGAAAATCTGAATTACATTTGCCTCAAAACAGCCCATGTTATTAGTGCATGTAAAATCCTGCAATGTGTTTTATATATCACCAAGAAATAAAGGTTTACATAATATATGGTCTGGTTAATTTGCATACTAGTTAAATAAACGAGGTTTAATAAATAATTACTTAGTATTATTGTTCTCTAATATCATTGTTTTATTCTCCAATGTATCAAAATCAATCTATGAATGATTTGTATATAGATGAATGATTTGTATATAGAAACCAACTCAAGTATAATTAGAATAAGTCTAATCTTTTTATATGCATTCTTATATGATTTTGTTAGTCTTTCAAATTCAATATATTTCCTTACATTAAAATTTAAATACTTATGCCTGGAGGGCACATTTTCTTTCTAGTCTATTAATAATAGAGATTCAGTCTCTATTTATCTGTAACCAAAACTATGTCACTGCTTATGTCATAGTCATTTCAGGAATTAAGTAAGTTTATCAATGGGTATTTAATTTATAGTCAGTATCATTACTACATAAAAATATTAAAATTCTATGAAAAATCAATTGTCAAATTTTTATAAAAACTTCAATACTTATTCACCTTTAGATGAATTTATGTTAACTCTTAACATTTGTTGAGAATTTTCTAAGTCCAGAGCCCCATTCCTCTAAGGATCTATCAAAAATGCTAAAAATGGCTTTTCATTTAAAGTTACCTGTTATTTCCCTTAAAATAAAGACTTCTAATAGGTTTAATATTATATTTAAACAAGGGCTATCGTTTGGGTCAGATTAGGAAAATGAATGTGACTTCCGACCAGGTGGAATGAGGTGGTATAGGATGTTAAGAGTTAAAATAGTTTTTATTTAATTTGATGAAATCCTAACAAAATATATTTTACTTGTACAATTTTTTAATTTTTCTCTAAAATTGATAAGAGTCTGAATAATTAAATCAGAAATTTTTGGAAATGTTTTGGAGGTCTCTACTGCCGTCCAATAAAACATATCTCAGTCGAGTAGGGTGGCGTTCTTTTTAAGTAAGTATTTATCTATTTAATTTTCCCACCTCCCTCAGGTAATATCTTTCAAAAATTTTATTTTTACACCACTTTTTTTGTGCTAGTCCCAATAATACAGAGAAGCTTCAAATAAATATGTGCTTTAACCCTTTGAAGCACATGTCTGATATTTTGGGGTGAGTGCTAGCTTACTAGAGTTATTTACAAAGTTTAGTTTAGATATAGCACAAGGCCAGGGGTATGGAGCACTCAGTGAGAATTAAACTCACTAACAATGATCTTCTAATCCAGTTTGATAACCATTACACCACATGAGGCACCCATGCTATCTTTGCTATTTTAATATATGTATTTACCAACCCATCCACATGTGTAGGATATGACACAAAGGTCAATTTCTTAAACAGAGTTTAACAGATGTTTAGATGGCATTTTGAATCTGCTGTAGAACTTTACATGAAAAAAAATGAATTCTCCAACTGATGAGACTAGATTTCTAAAAAATGAGAATTCTAGTTGAAATAAATTTATAACTACCAACACGACCAATTTTTAAGTTTTTCTTTGTTCAAGTTTTATACACACACGCATATATATATATATATATATATATTTACATCCTGAATTTACTGTCATATTTACATTCTTTTTGATAGATAGTCTCCCAAGCAGCTTATTAACTGTATTGCAGTTCAGCACTTTAACTAGTGGAGATTACAAAACCTCCTACCACCACCACCTCTCTTTTTGCCTGCTGTATCACTTCCCAAGAATATAGTGTTTTTTTTGTTCTTAAGTTTAAGATCTCTGCACTAGTTCAAGTACATGTATTATAATTATCATAACTAGCACTACTTAAATATATTACATACATATTACATACAAGTTGGAAGATGATGATTATTAAAAATAAAGGACATAGAGTTACTTCTATTAAAGTTTAGGATAATTATCCATATTCAAAAGGACATTTTATTTATTTTCATCATTTATTTACTACAGGTTACTGAGTGTATTTACCCAACTTTTCTACCACAGTCAGGATGCAATATAAGCTCAATTTATGTCTATGCATTTTATAAATAAGTATTTATTTACTCAACTCTTTTACTATGGGAAGGATGTGACACAATGCCAATTTTTAAGTGGAGTACAGCTGCTTTGAATTCAGAGTTTTCCTTCTTGACTTGTTGCCATACCGAGTGTAATATAATTAAGGGGCTTTGAAGTAATTAGGAGTTACAAAACAAGTTTAAGAAAAGTAAATTATGGGTGAAAAAGAGAGAATGAAATATTTTGGAAAAATATTTTGAAAGGAAAAATCTGGTTGGAATGCATTTTGATTGTTTGGGAATTCCAACCAGAAAAAAATTCTGATGTTGAAATATTTGGGGAAATAAATAATATACAAAAATAATTTGTTGAATTACATCAACAAAAGGCATCAGGTGAGGGGTGTGGGATTAACAATAATCATAAAATAGAGGACCTGGTGTTCGAGTGGGAGAAAGGATTGGAGGAAGAACAAAAGAACAATACCATGTCAACCGAGCTTAGCCAAAAAAATTTCTTCCTTCCTTCTCATTTTGAAAACCTGGGTCACTGGCCGAGCATGATATTCTTATGCTCATGATATTCGTATGACTGATATTATAAACAACTGCCTATCTCTCTCTGTGTTCTTAACTACTACTTAGATGATCGAACGATGAAATAAAATAGTTAACAAAGAAAAGAATTGACTTGCACTCAAGTTTGTTTTTAAAATCCAAAACAAGGTTACCCGGGATCCTAATTTAAGGGATGTTTTCACACATGAAGAAACAAGCTCATTTATAAGAAACTAAGACCCAGTACATTACACAAGTTTAAACAACCTAGTTTACTTTACTATTTACCCATAACTGGAGGGAGAAAAATATTATGTAAACCTTTATTTTAGACAATTTCTCTCCTGTTCCGAAACTATACAAAAAATAAAGCTGACAATAAAGTGAAAATTTCTGTGTTTGTGTTAGCTAAATAGTAGCAAGATACATTGAATCTCTGTTACCCAGAAAGATGCCTTTTTTCTTTTCAGGAAAAGAAAACTGAGGCTTGTGTTTTATGAACCCTTAGCAGTCACTCCCTGAACAGTGACCCTGACATAGCAGCCCAAAAATGAAGGAGTACTCCACATTCTTCAGATCACTAGATCTGGAGCCTCACACTCAGATGCAGTTTAATGTCATACCCAAGACACCCACTTTGTATGTGGAGGGTCTTATGCTTCTGCAGGGGATACATTTAGCGTATTCTAAGCCCCAACAACAGGGTGAATTCCTGGCTGAGGGTTACCAAAACAATTACTAAGCCTTAATTAAAAAGCCAAAGTGCATACACTTAAAATGTAACTCTTCAAGGCTTAGGATTAATAGTCAACAATCTCTAAACGACATTGTGCTTAGCATGCAATCCTTTATAAGAACAGATCAGAGCAGATTAGAATAAATTCTGATCCTTCCTTCCTTCCTTAGTATATGTCCACAGGTAAGAATTATCATCCCTTTCCACATTCTCTCATGCATGTACAGTGTTGGATAGGAAAACTGAAAAAACTGAACCATCTTCTATATATTATATGGTTGTTCCTAAATCTTCCATCTGTTATCATCTTGCAACACCCTCTGGTTAAAAATGAGATCATCCAAATCATTCAAGATGCAATGCAAAAATGTGAATACAGATTATCTCGTGTTGCTTAATTACAGATATTTTATTTGTCCCACTTTATTTCACCCAATTTTAAAAATGAAACATTCCAAATGGTCTTGCATTGCTTAAAGCCCAACGTAAAATTAAAATGAATTTAAAAAAAACAAAAGTTACATGTTTGTTTAATTTGTAATATTGAAATTGTGAATTATGGAATATATTTCAGTAAATTTGATCATATGTCGTCCAGGCCTTTGCCCCTAATTCATGCTATGTTTTAGCGAGCCAGCATCAAGCGAATTTCCAGCTCAAGATTTTTTTCAAGTCGTGCTTCTGCCACTTTTATTTTGCGCTATTTATTGCAAAGGCAACAGTAGGATTTATATGTAATAAAATTGCAAATCATTGTTTCTGGCTTAAATAGCTCCTCTTGATTTTGTTTTGTTTTGTGGAAATTCTATGGGTCTTGCTAGTGTTTTTTATTATTGCCACAAATTTTAATGAAACTTAAATGACTTAAACACACATCATCGTTAGGTCATACTAACAGCATGGATTCTCATGACTGTCTCTCACCATCTGTCCCTATCGGTCACTGCTCCTGGCAGGTCTTCTGCATGGCATCCAGAATCTGCACAGAGCTGATTAATGTAGGTTTTTGCTGGTTGTCCCACACTGGTATGTCTATTTGTAGGTGTCCACAGAAGAACATCACTTTCAGTTATTTCCTTGCTTTTTCAGTAGTGTCCAGCATGTTTTGTTTATCTTACTTGAATGGTTTGTGTGATAAGGGGTAAGTGGCCATATAGCTACTTTTTTGTGGGGTGTTGCTTCCGAGATTTGTTCAAGTCAGTTTTTTTTCCTCTATGTGTTTCACTTGAGTCCAAGTGGTGCAGCCATATAGTAGCACTGACACAGCAACAGCTTCGAAGAATTCTTGCCTCATCAGAAAGATCAGATTCCACACAAAGGAAGTGATTATTTTCCTTGATTTAGCAAATTTCTGTTAGTTGTCATGGAAAAGTCATAATTTTCTAAAAAAAAAATCCTCAGAAATACAAAAAAAAAAAAAAAAAAAAAAAAAAAGAAATTTCTTTTTTGACTTAATATGCTAATTGTGACTAATCTTTTGCTAATGGTTTGAAAGAAGTTGTGCGAGTTTGAAAAAGGTCAAAATTGTGACATATGATGATTGAGAATAGTCATTTTGCAAATTAAAATGCCATTATTCATTAATTGTTGTTTTCCTAAAAACAATTATAAGAAAACTGAAAATTATCATCAAAAAAGGAAAGTTGTGGCTGCAAGCAAAACAACTGCATCCAAAGATACAAAAAAAAATGTTAGAGCAGCAAAGCGGCAGCACACTGCAAAAATCACAACTCAAAGATATAAAAACTATTGTTACATAATGAATCATTTGATTGTAATGGAGTTATAATTTGAATTTAAACTGTGAATTATATAATCCATATAAGTAAAAGAAATAGAAGGGAAAAATGTTTTCCTGCAACATAATGAATAGACATAGCTATTGAGAATTCTGGGGTATGGGGGTTATTGTCCTTTGTCTGCGAGCCTCTGTTTCAAACCGACCAATCATGAACCAGCATACTTTGGCAGCAAAGCCGAATAAGCAGACTCGTGCTCTCTTCTGATCCAGCTCTCACAGGGAACAGACCTAAAATAGGGTCGCTCCATCTCTTCAACAGCCAACCAGAATCGGAGTCGGACGCAAAGCAGAAGTCCATCATATCCAAACTATCAGAAGGCCGTAGCAAAGGGCTCCGTTAATACCCCATATCTCAGGATACACCAGTTAAGTGACAAATAAAGTTTGCAACTTTGTTATTCTGTAATACAGTCTTTTATTCATATTCCTTGTCGTTTGGTTATTTCTTTGACTCTTAACCTGTCTGCCACACTCGTGGTTAACTCCATTACAAACCACGGAGTACTGCCGCTAGTGTCTCTTTTCTTTATATAGCCTATCATTTTTGTAATGTAGTGTAGAATCTAAATTTAACGGTTAGTCATAATTCAAGGAAAAAATCACACAGAAAAGGTTCAGATAAAAATCACATGCAAGCTTTGACCCAGGGTTGACCTGTGACAGGGCTTGGTGATTGGTTGGTAGAGTCATATGGCAAGCCAATCTATGGAAAAATTTGCGAATCAGCAAGAGAGCCCTTAGGGGAGGATGCACAATGGCATTCTCTGCTGTTATTCTGGGTGCATAATAAAGTGGGCTCGGAGGAAATAAAGATGTGTACACCAAAAAGAACATGTCTCCGTGTGTTCATAATTAAGATCTAAGATGGATGCAGAGAGAGACAACATATGAAAGAGAGACAGAGAACTCAGAACAACCAACGATAAAGATTTGAAGATATTAGAAAACATGACAGAAACCCATCTATATATTATATGCATGTTCCTAAATCTTCTGTCCATTATCATCCTGCAACACCCTCTGGTTAAAAATGAGACCAATGAGTTTGTTTTATTTGTAATATTGAAATTGTGAATTATGGAAAATATTTTGGCAATTTTGATCATTGTAGTCGAAACCTCCTGCCCTAATTTACACTGTTTTAGCAAGCAAGTGTTAGCGAATTTCCAGCCCAACTTTTTTTTTCCAAGACATGCTTTTGTCATTTCTATTTTTGTATTATTCATTGCAAAGACAACAGTAGGATTTATATGTAATGAAATCATCATTTCTGGCTTAAATAGCTCCTTGATTTTTGTTTCATTTCGCGAAATTCTACAGGTCCCACTAGTTAAAAGTTAATAAGGCTATCCAACACTATTCAAGGTCAACTGTATTTGTTTTGTCCAATACTGTATGTGTTAAGGATGATTGGTTATTTAAGAAAGAAAAAAGAAAAGAAAAAACAAGAAAACAGAAAATAAGAAAAAAAAAAAGTAAAATAAAACAGGAGAACAATAGACACTTACTTGGGCCATTGCTTTTCTTTGCTAGTCAATGGTACATAAATAACTCCCATATGACTCTTTTTGGTAACAGTGCCATCAGGTGACTTGTCAATTTGCTGTAGCATTTGGTTTTCACCCTGGCCTCCCACAGGAATCACCAAACGTCCACCAGGTTTCAACTGTTCAACCAACTGGAAACAGAAAACAATCATGGATTTAAATTTGTCTGAAATTTTGAGAAGAAGCTTAATAATTTGTATTATTTAGATTTTTTGAAAGTCCTTATCTTTATTATTATACTAGAAGTGGCTACCCAGTGTCGCCTGGGTAGAGGTCAGGCAGGAAACCCTGGTTTATTGTTTACTTTTGAGATTTACAAATGCTGGACATTTTTAAGTAGAATTTCAATGCTATTTCTATGTATATTTTTATTTTTAAATATATTCGAATATAAATCAGATCTTCATATTTTTTGCACAAAATTTTTCCTGGGATATTTAATGTGTATATATATTTACTGTTGTTAGTTTTATTTTCATATTTCATACATACACACACAAACTGACTTTTATATATGTATAGATATACAACATTTCGGCTGATGTGCTCTCCAGCCTTCTTTAGATGTTTCTTGCCGAACTTGGAACCTTTTTTTTTAAATTTGGAGCCTTCATGGACTTTGAACCACACCCTTTATCTAATCCATTGGGGCAGATTGTTTTCATTCTGTTAACCATGACCGGTTCAAGTGTTAAGCTATGTTAAGTATTCTATGTTATTATCACCCTTGGTCAGAATTGAACCTGCAACCTACAGATGATTGTCACTTAAAACTGCATTAACTCAGCCCTTATATCCATTACACCATGTGTCCAACAGGGAAGGCTCCCAATTCTGACAAGAAGGTTCCTGGATTCAAAATTATTTTAAATATTTAGAAAAAAAAACAATTCCAGTAGTTTTGTTCTCCTACAACACCTCAAAGTATAGACACATTTTAATTGTCACTGGAACTATGTCAACAAAGGAAAGGTTACATATTATTAAATGTAATCTCTTATCTCAATCTAACATGACTGCCTCCATTATGGCCACCTGGTGTTTTTCACTGAAACTAACTGATGACATATATACATTAACATTTACTAAATTTCTTAAAATTAAAACCATAGTCAAACCAAAAGACAAAAAATAGACAGAGTCAAGATAAAAATTACCTGATTTGCCTTTAAATGACCCAAAATAATGTTGATGTGCCATAAAACAAAAGTAAATATGAAATGAGAGAAACCAAAAATATAAATATAGAGAATATGTGTGCATGTGTTGTTTTAGATTTCTAAAAACTAAATAAATATCAAAACAATATTTGTCTGATTTTTGTAGATGTGAACTATAAGGATTCTATGTCCTGTTTTGAACAAATCTTGGAAGTAGCAGCCTACAAAACAGTAACTGTATGGCCAGTTACCTCCCATCACACAAACCATCCAAGAAAGATTTAGTTGGTTAATTGGAATTTATGGCATGTCAACCCTTGGGTTATTTTATGCCAAAGACATTTTATAAACAAATTGGTAGAAATAATTTACATTAACTTCATGTGTATGAATAAACTGGTAGAAATAATTTACATTAACTTCATGTGTATGAATAAACTGGTAGAAATAATTTACATTAACTTCATGTGTATGAATTAGCTGGTAGAAATAATTTACATTAACTTCATGTGTATTAATAAACTGGTAGAAATAATTTACATTAATTTGCAAACATATCTATTTGACCCATAGAGAAGTTGGTTAATTGATTGCTTTGTTTTATGGCATATCAACCCTTTCGGGTCATTTAATGCTAAATCAAGTCATTTTGATATTTAGTTTCTAACAGATCCAGCTGTTGCTTAAATGGTCATCCACCTAAGTATTGAACAGTATTGCTGCTTGACCTTGGTGATCTAGCGGGAATAGATGAGACCCTAAAAGGTATTACCAATCTGGGTCAGAGTGGGCCTGGGAGTAATGGCACTGAAGAAGTGATTCTGCATTTCCCAGAACTGCAGTACTGGAACCTCAATACTAGATGTAGTTTTGCATCATACCTAGGGTACACTCACAGAAAAGAAAAATAGAAGGAAAGAAATTAAAGATTCTTACCGCTTCAGGCAGTTGTGGAGCTGCTGCACCTACATGAATTGCATCATAGGGAGCATCAGGTTTGTGACCTTGTCGTCCGTCTCCTGTGACTAGTTTCAGTTGTCCAGTTTCAAGCAACCGGGCCAGATTAGGATCTCTTTTCACATTTGCAACAGACACTTGTACAAGTTGATCTATATGGTCAATGCCAACGGCCATTCCAGTTGAGCCAACCTAAAGAAACACAAAAAAAAAAAAAAAAAATAAGATGTGAACATTGGTGTAAAATAATTAAGTATCTTAATCATTTTAGTAATTAATTTTCTTTCAAGTTTTTTTTAAATTTTTTAACTGAACATTGAACTTGTAACGGATTATTAACAGCTGTTTACAAATGAATACGTTGAATGAAAACATCCGAGTATAAACGTTTGTTTACAAATTAAAAATACTAGAAAAATACTTTGGAAAGAAAACATCTGAGAATAAATGGTTGTTTACACATTAAGTAATTTTTTGGAAGGTCAGTAAAGAATCAGCTGATGTTTGTACTCAATGCATGAAGCATCATTGTTGGTCCAATCAAGAGCTCTCTGCAGGAGCTAGCTTAAATGCCACCCAATAGGGCGTCTTTTAAGCTTGTAACAAAATAAATTCTAATAAAGCCAGTAATGTTATAATACCTATTAAAAACTTATAAATTGTTCTGTCTGAACTGCTACTGACTAAAACTGGGGATTTTGTCTATTCCTACTCAACTAGGTTTTTGGCGGCAAAATAGGAAAAAAATTATTTAAAACCAAGACACATGTGGGTCATTTTTATTTTCAGATTTGGTTAATTATTGATTAATGGCATATCAACCCCTGTGGGTTATTAAATGTCAAATCTTGTATTTTTGGTATATGATTTTTAAGCAAACAGTTTGCAGGAAAATATTTTGGTTTTGTTTTATAAATTGGTAGAAATATTTTTCATGAGCTCAATGTACATCAACATATTGGTAGAAATAATTCTTATATTTAGCTTTTCTTATGGAAAATGAGGGGTAAAAAGTTTTAACCTCATTTCAAAAAAAATAGGGTGTCGATTTCATTGAATTTTGGTCTTTGCTAGTATCCACTAGTTTTCTTTATAAAAGGATATGTGCTCAGTCATTGTACAAACATACAGAATCTTCCTTTTATATACTAGCAAATATATGTACCCTCCAGGCGAAAGTATTTCAGTTTTAATGTAATAAAATATATTAAATTAGAAAGGCTAATGAAACTAAATAAGAATGCAGATAAAAAGATTTGAAACAGAGGGGGTATAATCAAAAAATAGAACAACTGAAACTTACTCTTCCATCACTCTCGTCTTTTATTGTTAAATTTTCCTAATCTAACTAAATTAGTTAAATTAGGAAGTAAAGAATAAAATGACAGTTATTTCTTCTTGTTAATAGATTTCTTTTAATATTTATTGAAGAGATTTTTGCTCATATTCATTAAAATAAAACCAAACAATTAGAAATTAATAATACCAAGCACATTTATTAAAATCAAATTTTTAATATCAATCTGCAAATTAGCCTTCTTTTTACACTGTCAACGATTATTTTGTTGTATATATAAATACAATTGCATGTTATTAGTATGTAGATAAGACCAATAGTAATAATTAATGTAAAACGATTGGGCTTTAAATAAAAAATAAAAGCATGGTAAATATGATGTAAATAACTAAGGGAATCATGACTTGGGTACTGATATAGTTTCAGTTACAGAGAGACAAACACTTACCATTAATGCCATACATGCAGTCAAGTATCCACTTCCCGAGCCAACATCCAGAGCATGACTCCCTTCTTTCAAATGGTCTCGCAATAATTCCAGTGCATATGCATGCTGTAAAAGAACAATAGTTGAATTAAAAGGTGTATTTAGTGTTATCTTTATCATCATAGTTATGACAATATCAAGGTTGGTTGGTTGGTTGGATTTTACGGCATGTCAACCCATTAGGTCATTTTATGCTGAGGATATTTTGTTTTATTCATTTTTGATGGGTACTCCAATTTTTTTTTAAGCACATTTTTTTTTTAAATTCATGTTTTTCTATTTAACCCATAGATGGGACCCTAACAGATACTACCACTCCAGGTCAGGGTGGACTTGGGAGTAATGGTGATGAAGGGGTACTCCACATTCCCTAGAGCTCCAGAATTGGAACTTCACCATCAGATAAAGTTTAACATAATACCCAGGACATTAAGACCCTCAGCCACTGCCTTCTAGCACATATATGATAAAAAGGGTTGGGGCTGGGGTTTGCCATAAGGACAGTAGGGTTGGGACAATCATATAGGTGCTAGGGCTTGATGTGACAGGCCAACTGATCGGAGGGGGACCATTCCAAATGCCCGTCTAGCCTAAGTAAGGGCCTAAATGGAGTGTTGTATGTCAGGGACTGCTCAGTCACTAGGGTACATATCAAAGTTGGAGGCACATGGTGTAATGGTTACTGTCATAGGAAATGTACATGGCAAGATAAGTTCAAATCCTGGACGCAGCTATTTGCATTTCACATAGCACTAATACCCCTGGGAAATGTACGAATCCAACTATTCTCCCTCCAGCTATGGGTAAATAGCAGGGAAGACTGGGCTCTTTAACTCTTTGCTACCAAATTTTCCCCATGGCTGTACCAAATTTTCTTAGTATTTTTTTACCTGTATGATGGGATATTTCAAAGTTCACTATCTATTCACCTCAGAACTCATTCTATTCAAATAAAATCCTATTATTATTGTAATCCGAGTCCTTCAGCTCAATTATAATGAACTAACCATCAGCTTTTTTTTACTTTGATCGAAGTGGTGAGGTAGCTAATGTGAGCGACTTAAAGACTTAACCTTGATATGGCAACCAGTCTAGGAGAAGGAAAACTCTGAATTCAAACCAAAGGGGCTCTCTTCTCATTAGTCAAAACTAATTTGAGAGCTGCTCCTCCTCCCCCTCATCCAAGGCAACCAAATTATAGTCGGCAATAAAAAAAAACAACCCTAGACTCATTAATAACTTTTCAGCATTTGCTTAAAATTTGCTACCTAACTTAATTTAATTTTTTTATACATAATGTTAATTTTTTTAAAAATATGTAATGTCTAAAAATGTAATTTAATTATTGCATTTCCTTCATTTTTATTAACTTTTAATTTGGACCCCCCCCCTTTTTTGTTAGTTGCTTGTGATCACAAAATAGAATACTCCGTCCCATACAAGTTTTATTTAGATTATGAATTTATATCTTATTATAATGGAGATTGTGTGTTTTCTGTCTGTAACTATATTCCTACTCAAGTCACAATTTTCACATCAATTCTCCATGATTTTATTAACCTCTAAAATTGTCTTTGTTTATGTCTACATTGCACGGGTCCTTAATTCAATATAAGCAAAATCTCTTCAATGATCTCCTTAACGTCAACAATGAAAGACGTTTCAGTTGAGTATTCTTATTTAGATTAGATTACATTAAAACTTGAATATGCATATATTTGCTAGTACAAATAATACAACTATTATAACTGTCCCAGAATGATTGGTACATTTAGATTATGAATATAATGTAAAAACTATTATGAGACAAAGGTAGTGGCAGTTGCACTTATGCCAACCTTGACATTGTTCTTTTAGAGTACATTGTCATCTTTAGACAGGACTCGTATACCAAATCCTGGCTTGGGACATGATGGTTAGCAAGCTAGTCTCACAGATCCATTACTACTGAATAGCGAGTACGATGCTCACTAGATGCCCATACTTGCAACCTTGTGTCGCATCCTACCCATGACGAACAGGTTGGGTAAAATACCTATAAACAAGGCTATTCAAAGTACCAACAACATGGACAGTCACCTAGGATACCAAGCACTAGGGGCACTGTCACATATATGAGACACTAGCACTTTTTAAATACATATGGAAACAATAAAAATAGTGACAATAAGAAAATTCCCTGATGTGAAGTCAGAGTGCTCATAATAGCTAGGAAGATAAGTGGAGCAAAATTAGAAGGGAATTTCTGGACCCTTCCATTTTATTATATTGTTGTTGTTGTGACAACATTCACCCAGAGTGGGCTGAGCCGGCTGCATCCATTTAAAGATCCAGTGTTATGGGAATATGAAGTATACAAGTGATCCCCCAAAAAACCTGCATGTAGATACTCTTGTTTGCCACAGATCATCCAGCAGACACACGGACAAGAGGACCAAAAATAACCACCAATTTCTGGTGCAGATGCCTCTTGAAATTTTCACCAGAACCCCTTTGGTCAGGTTGTAGCCCTAATACCATTGGGTACCAGACCTGTCTACCTTGGGTAGCCCTACCAGGAACTTAAATATACTAACTGCATCCTCTTACATAGGACTAAGACCCTTTAAAAAAAAAAAAAAAAAAAAAAAAAGAAAAAAAAAAAAAAAAAACCCTGCAATTGCTGGTGAGGCTCAGGACTTTTGGGGTGTGGGAATTCACTCATTCATTGTTATTACTTCCAGGTCACCTGACTTGAAGGAGTTGTGAATGTTAGTGTTTCCATCTTTCTTCTCTCTTTTTTGTTACTTATTGTATTGAATAATGTTAACCTTTCATTCTGAGTTTGTTTTTCATCTCTAATCTTTCATGTGCTGTTTTTTTCTATCTGAATTGATTCTTTTTAAATTTTCTTTTACAAACATTCACAGCCACATACGCAAATGTTTTCAGCATCTGAAACAATAGGAATACTGTTTACAGATTATTTATATTAAAGAATAGTTACTTGAAGGTATAACTGATTACAAAAGACTATTGTTATTAGTTTCTTTTATCAGGGGAAATAGATCTGTTTGAGATAAGTATTTACCTGTTTAAAATTGTTGTACAAACAGATTTTTGTATTGTATATAATTGGTGACTAGTTTTTAAACCGACTTTGGCATAAAATAACTCAATAAATGTTAACATGCCATAAAACCAACCAACCAACCAACCAAGCATTTAAAGGAAATACCTCTCACTGATCATTATATTGATACTTTCATTGAATTGTTATTTGTAATGATGAGGCAAACCTACCTGACTCAAAAGTGCTCCGGTCCCAATCATCTGTCAAGGGACTGCTTGCACTTGTAGCACACAACTTCGTTCCTTCGGGCCTCGGCTGGCACAGGGGCAGGTTTAGCAGCAGCAACGATCTCCTCGGGCTGTTCAGTGTCGGCCATAACGGCCCGTACCCGATCCACTATCTCTCCCATTGACATGAACATCAAGTGTTGGCAGCGCCTCACAAAATAGGTTGTCCGTCTTACTCCACTTACTGAACAGCCCGAGGAGATCGTTGCTGCTGCTAAACCTGCCCCTGTGCCAGCCGAGGCCCGAAGGAACGAAGTTGTGTGCTACAAGGGCAAGCAGTCCCTTGACAGATGATTGGGACCGGAGCACTTTTGAGTCAGGTAGGTTTGCCTCGTCATTACATTATTGTATTGATCTTAACTTGATCTTTTTCTAAATCCAAAACTTATGGGGAATGTAGTAAAATAATGCTCAGTCATAAATATCAGGCTTATAGTCTCAAAGGAATAATAGAATGAGTAGATAAAAAGATTTGAAGCATATACATTTATAAAGAAAAAAATATATACTTAGTAAATAAGAGACAAACAGGTTATAACTTGTCTAACAAAAATGTTTTATGAAAAATATTTTTGTTTGTTTTCAGTATTTAAAATTCTTCAAAGCTCGTTACTAAAGTAGATGTTTATTAAACCTCAGCTAGTCTGGTCTAAGGCCTTGATAAGATTAAGCATCATGGGTTACCCCCCATTACCAACAGGTGGCCCCATTGGAGGGATTTCACCCCTCTGTAGAGGTGCAGTTGGTGTATTTACAGCCCTAGCCAACAGGACGGGCCTTGATAAGAGAGCATGGATATAGGATCAAATTCACTAGAAATAACCTGCAAGATCCCGATATAAAAACTCCCATCTCTCTGAGAAACTAACATATATAATGAGGAGGTAATCAAGATATACATAGAGAGGTGGAAAGTGACAGGCAGAATGTGAAGTAAGAGACGAATCAGTTTTTGACTTAATTGCAAATTATGACTAATTAAAACCAATTAAAATGGACTTTTTTCAAACATAACTCAATCCTAAAACCAAGTAATATTTTAGTATAACTTTTGTGTCATTAAACCAAACAGTAAAAAAGCCTTTAGGAACAAAAATTTATTCATTCAGCTTTAGTATAATAATAGATATATTACTTATAAAAAGGCTAATGTTGCGTAAAGTTTTAAACTAATTCTGCGGTGTCAAAGTTTGACTACAAAACAAAACTCACCATGTGTGGAGCACTAATTGTGACTGCATAGCCAATAGTCTGTGGGGAATCAGCATATGGGTTCCGCTTTGAAAAATGTCCTCTGTCAACATTTTTCATTGTGTCGCGAATTCTTTCTGTTTCAATTATACCATTTTCTAGATAAATAGAAAAAGTTAAAACATCAATAGGATGAAGATTTAAAACAAAACAAAATAAGAAAAGTACGAAAAAACCAAAGATACAATATAGGCTGACATTTTAAATAAAACAAAAAAAATCTAGAAGGTACTTCCTGTGAAGTAAAAGTAATCAAAATAGACTAACTGAGCATTGTTGGTGAGTTTGATCCTCACTAGGTACATCATACTTCTGGATTTGAGCTAAAACTAAACTTACCTCAGCAAATTAAAAAAAAGTCTTAAAAACTAAGTGGTTGACCAATATACTGAGCATAACACGGTTTACCAATATACTCGGCATGGAGCGGTTAACCAATATACTCGGCATGGAGCGGTTAACCAATATACTCGGCATGGAGGCGGTTAACCAATATACTCGGCATGGAGCGGTTAACCATATATTTAACCAATATACTGGCATGGAGCGGTTAACCAATATACTCGGCATGGAGCGGTTTAACCAATATACCGGTTCAATATACTCGTCATGGAGCGGTTTATCAATATTCAGTTTTTAAAAAAAGGAAAAAAAAATTTTTTCATCATCACAGTAATAGACACCAAAATAAAGCAATGAGTATTTGTATCTCTGAAAAATTAAAATCAAAACTTTGCTGCTTGTTTTGAAGAATTCAAAGCAATGAAAGATTAAATTCATTGGTGTTCTTAACAATCAGATATTCTAGATCAGTAGTTCTCAACCAGGGGCCATATGCCCCCACCACCAGATAACATTTTTATTGTTGGTTAGTTGTATTTTACAGTATGTCAACCCTTGTTGGGTTATTTTATGCTGAAGACATTTTGCTTTATTCATTCTTGTTGGGTATTCAATTTTTTTTTCAAGTTTAATTTTTTTAAAACACATTTTTTAAAACTCATTTTTTCTATTTAACTCATAGATGGTACCCTAACAGGTACTCCACACTCTGGGTCAAAGTGGACCTGGGAGTAATGGCGATCAAGGGATACTCCATCGCCCCCAGAGCTCCAAAATTGGAAAGTTCACCATTAGATGCCATTTAACGGACACAATTTTTTTTTTTTTTAAAGTCAGGTTGAACATGAGGAATAAAAAGCAAAAAATATTTAATTCTAATAATACAATAGGACGTTTAAAACATTGAATAGCTATGAGGTGTCTACCATAATAAAATAAGAATCAAAGGGGTCCATAGTTAAAAGAAAGGTTGGGAACCACTTTTCTAGATGATCTCATTGTGCATCAATAAGACATTTAGATAAACAGTGATGAGACTTTAAAACTGAGTCAGAATGCAGCTGCAGCTACTGTTTCTATTAATATTGTTGCTACTAAGAGTCTGTCATTCACCAACAGATAAAAATACTATTTTTTCTTTTCTTTTCTTTTTTTTTTATTATTAGCTGTCTGGCTCTACTATCTGCTACAAAATACATTTCGACCTCAAGCAACTCATTTACACCCAAGTGTCAGGTGATAGTAAATTAAGATACTTAGAAACACACAAGTTTACTATTAAGAATTTTTAATCAAGTTATGACAATAGGAATTATTGCTTGACTAGCAGGACCTGTAGATATACCACAGTATGATAATCTAATTATTACAACGTTCGATATGTTTACTTAAGAGCTATTGCTAAATAGTTCAATATGTAATAATGTTGATTTAACTCTCCCTCTTTTTTTCTTTCTTTTCTTTCTTGCATCTTTTCATTATGTTCAATTGAAACAGATTAGCGTTATCGCTTTTGCATGCTCACCCCCTCCTATCTTTCCCCTATTGTCTGTCTTCATTTCTTATCATATTTTTTCTGTGTAAAATGTCCTTTTTCTTTTCTTTCTTTCTTTATAATAAAATGGAATGGTCCATTATTTAGCTGAAGTGACGACACTCATAATAATAATAATAACAAATAAGAATTTGGTGAATAAGCAACACCAGATAATCAGAATTTACATTTTTGTATTTCATCTTGGATGATTTGGATGGTCTCATTTTTAACCAGAGGGTGTTGCAAGATGATAACGGTCATATAATTAAGGAAGACGAGTATCGATATATAGATGTTCAGAGATACTGATAGCTTTTTGATTTAGTGCATCCTGGGATGCATATATTTGCTTTGAATGAGTCCTCAGGAAAATTTGATGGGTCCCAACTAAAGCCGTCTAACTCCTACCTTGTAACCTATCCTGTGTAATTCATTTCTAAGAAACTATTGAAATGTATTTACAGTTAGCTTGAAATGGTGAGGAAAGAAAAAAGAAAAACACTGGGATGCATGGATACGATTTTGCTGCGTCCTTTTATATTTTTGTGCGTTAGGGATGCAGGACGTGTACCTACCAGCATCTCTGGATGTTAATTGTATTGTTGTGAATAGATCTGTTCATACAAGCTTAGATTGTTGCTGGTGAGAAATAATTATCTAGCTTAGTTTCAGGAGACTACTACCACCCCCAAGTAGCACCTATTCTATAGCACTAAAAAAAAAAAAAAAAAAATGGTAGGGTCAGATTGATTGATTGATTTTAACAGCATGTCAACTCATCCAGGGTTATTTTAATGCTAAGCCTAAGTTGTGAGGGATGGTCAAATTTATTGTTATGTGTATTTCAAGGTTTTTTCTTGATTTTGACAATAGGTTGTTTGCAGTTGTTTATTGCTAAGTGGATTGGAAATCACTTTAAGGGATAAGTTTATAGGATAAAGTTCAAGTTTGTTATATTTTCTGGTATAATATCATTTCTTTCAGGATATTTTCTTTTACGGCCTATCAACCTCGGTGGGTCCTTTAATACCGGCAAAATTTTGAAAGATTCATAGCGATAGTTTGGAAGAAAATTTTTTAAACACAATTTTATTTTATAAACAAATTTCTATTTAACCCATAGATAGGACTCCGGGTCAGAGTGGAACTGGGAACATATATATATATATATATATATATATATAAAAGAAAGTTTGGTATGTACATGTCGATTTATAAAGCCAAAAGGAGATGTCACAGATTCGAAATCTTGCATACACCTTTATATCCCTCTAACTAAGAAACACATCAAATTTGGTTATTGATTTTTCTAATTAAGGGATATAATTAATTAATTAGACTAAAATCAAACAATTTTTGGAAAGCATCGTATAGCTGCTTCTGCTACTGTTGTATCAGCAGGTGCTTGCCTGCTGCCTATATCAGCTAAGTAGCCGATATATACCAACAAGCAAGAAGAAACATTAAAACATCTCCTGATGATTTCTTTTTTTAAATTCAGCTCACGGAAATAATGAAAATTATGAACGAAAACAATATTTACCTTTTTGCATCGTTAAATCAATTGAAATTTACAGTTGCCAAAAACAAGTTATGACTACCAGCTTTTTAAAAAAATTCTATGAAAAATCAACTAATAGTCAAATTTTCATGAAATTTTCGGTAATTATTCATCTGTTGATGAAAATATGTTTGAAATAGGTTTTTTCTTAAAATATATTAGGGGAAATATTTTAACTAGCTCTCCCACTATTTTATTTTATGAAATCTGAAAAAAAAATGAACAGACAAAAAACAATTTTTTTCTATAAAGATAAGAGTCTGAATAATTATATCAGAAGATTTTTAAGTTTCTATACGGGACTTTTTTAGTAAAAAAAAAAAAAAAAAAAAAAAAAAACGAATTCTAAATTCTGCAAAAAAAATGTCAATATTATTAGACAATTCCGTAAGTATGTGACATCCAGCAAGGATTGAACTCACTATTCAGTAGTAATACATTTAAGAGATTACCTTGCTAACCATTACACAATGATGGGACCTCATTTTCTTTACCCAACCTGTTCGTCACAGGTAGGATATGGTATGAGGTTGAAAGCAAAGGGCATCTAGCGAGTAATAAAATTGCTATTCAGTAATAATGTGAGTCTAACTTGCAAACCCTTACACCACAATGGGATGCTATTAATATTTAAAAAATCTAAACATCAAAAAGAGACTATTCCTAAAATAAACTAATACACAAGCTGTTAGCTTTGTTTAACATTAAATGTCCAATAAACAAATAATTTTCGTTCTAATGAAAATTCACTTTTTAGTCTATTCAACCCATAGATGGATTCCTAACAGGTACTACAACTCTGGATCAAAATAGCAATGAAGGAGTATTCCACACTTCCGAGAGATCCAGAATTCGAACTTCACCATTAGATGCACTTAAATGTCATACCCTTTTTAGGAACACTCCCTGGTCTTCATAAAAATGTTTTCGTCCGGTCATAGACCGCCTTAAGTAGTTAAATCCCGCCTAATTAATCATTAATGAATTAACTTTCAAAAAAATTAGGTCTGACTTCAATTAAGCACATATTCTCCCATATATATATATATATATATATATATACATATATATATATATATTTATATATATATGCATGTCTGTATGTGTGTATTCTCCAAATCGATTGAAACAAAATTTTTCCCAAGAGTACCATCAAAATTGTGAAGTTTGTGGATGTTGAAGATGAGTGGGGGAAGAATGATATTTATTAGTCAAAAAACATCAACAAGATGAAAGAGTGAAGGAAAAATGTGTTAAACAACAAAAAAAGGGGGGGGGGCAAAAAACAAAAAGTAAAAAGATAAAAAATGTAAACAGAAATGGTTTAGCTCAGTCAGTAGAGCATCTGCCTACAAATTACAAGGTTCCGGGTTCAATATCTGTCCTTGCCAACTCAGCGCATGAGTAGCACAGCTTGGGGTAAACTGATATGACCAGTAAAACATCTGGGAGCTGACGGTAGGTGTGGCACTCCACCTCAGCAAAAACAATCTCCCTGATCTAGCGCTAGCAAAAATGAGATAGCCTCCCTCTCTGTTTGGCTGATATAGACAATAGGCCACTCTGCTAATTTTATTTTTTACTTATATACTCCTATTTGCTTTCAACACTAACGTCCATGACCTCAAGAAAAAAAACACAAATATCACTTGTGTTCCAGATTAAAGCTATGATTTAGCGCTTAAATTTGGACTTGCTAAATCCATTATACTTTTTTTTTCTTCAAATCTTCAATAATAAAAAAATAAATACAACTACTACTACTATTACCATTACTATTATTACTTCTACTACCACCACCAATGCTAATATTACAGTTGTAATTATTTCAGGATGGCATTGATAACAACTTAAAATAACTGTAATAATCATTGAACCATTTTGAACCACACCTACTGTACTAAGCTATGAAGAATAAGCAGTTACTGAATATCACGTCAAGTAAACTTTATACAGTAAAGAATCCATATAACAGTTGTATGTATTTACCCAACCCCTCTGCCACAAGTAAGATGCAAAACAAGGTCAATTTCTTAAGTAGAGTTTAATAGTTTTCCTTCTTTTAGACTGGTTGCCTAAACAAGGTTAAAGAATCCAGTCTACTCTACTATTCATCTAAAGCTGACAGTTGGATTCATACCTTCCCCCAAGTGTTATGTTTTTTTTACATACAAATAAAATATGGAGCACTGAATGAAAATGGAAGACCAGATTGTTGGAAATTAACAAAGTTTTATTTAACACTACCCTAAAAGTGACTTAATTAGCTCAACCATGTACACGTGCGTCCTGTCTGCACAAATCCCAATCCTAAAGTGTCATGGCAGAAACCCTACTTCCAGGTTCCCATCAGTCCCCTACTGATCAAGGGGAATAACTCTAGATTTCATTATGTCTGGACCTAACACCAAGGATATTAGCACTATGTGAAATGCAAACAGCCTTATCCAGGATTTGAACTCTGGTGGCCAAATCCATTTCTTATGGTGATAACCATTACACCATGAGCATCTCCTTATATAACAGTTAAAGGCACTTTATCTAAAATTCTAAAACTGGTATTGTTCTCCTTATAAATAATATTTACAAATAGATTGGAGGCATGTTGGCATTAACTTATCTTTGGAAATGGAATTGGCGACCCACACAAACCTGGATTGTGACCTGGGCACTTTTGATTAGGGGGCCCCTCAAATTGCCTCAACATAGAAACTGAATTAGGTAGATGAGAAATTTAAAAAATTAAGGGACATCTAAAATATCTAATCTATCAAATAGCAATCATTTTCAACTCGTGTCATGAGTACAGTTAAGTTCCCATTCAAATGTCCAAGAAATATGGATTATTTGGATTATTCAGACTATTGTCCTCATCTTTAGTTTTATATACACGTTTCAGCTGATGTGCCCTCCTTCTTCAGGTGTTTCTTGTTGAACCCGGGACCCTCCTTATTGAGTTCAACAAGAAACACCTGAAGAAGACCAGAGGGCACATTGGCGAAAATCTTGTGTATATAACAATAAAGATGAGGACAATAATCCAAATAATCCAAATTATCAAGCCTCGTCTCAAAAACTCAGAGAAATAGTATCCAAGAAATATATTAGTTTTATGCTTCTTAACATTTTATGAATTAGAGATATTAAACATGAATTTATGTATTTGATCTTTGCATCCATACATCTATAAGCCGATTCCAACCGTTCAATACTCAAAAGGCAAACAAAATACTTAATAACCTTCAGTACATAACCAATAAAAGAGAAAGACAAGTACAAGAGATTTGGCAAGAAAAGCTCTTATCAGTTGAAAAAAGTTTTAAATTTTTGAAAAAAGAAAAAATGAAAAAAAGAAAAATGAAAAAAAGAAAAAAGTACTCCTGTCTGCTTGAAGACTTATAAAAATTGTTAGATTAGAATTGTAACAACAATGATTTGAAAAACAGTACATTTGTATAATTTATACTTTTCAAATTGTTTTCCTCATTGTTGTTATATATACAATGTTTCAGTCAATGTGCCCTTAAGACTTCTTCAGGTGTTTCTTTTAAAATTCGGGAACCTTCTTGTTAAAATTGGGAGCCTTTATAGCTTTATAGAACTTCAAACCAAACTCTTTATTTAATCCATTGAGATAGATTGTTAACCATGACCAATCTATCCCAATAGAAAGGGTTCAGTATGACCAATCTATCTCAGTAGAAAGGGTTCAGTATGACCAATCTATTCCAATAGAAAGGGTTCAGTATGACAATCTATTCCAATAGAAAGGGTTCAGTATGACCAATCTATTCCAATAGAAAGGTTCAGTATGAATCTATTCCAATAGAAAGGGTCAGTATGACCATCTATTCCAATAGAAGGGTTCAGTATGACCAAAAATAGTCCACACGCTGACTTCTTTTTATCAAGTAATCTAGATTGTTATTTATCTATGAAATATCTATCATTAATATCCATAATCAAAATATATTTTGAGTTAGGTTTGTTTTACGGCATATCAACCTCAGTGGGTCATTAAATGCCAATAAAGTTTTGAAATAAAGTCATTGTTAATGGATACTCAATGTTTTTTATAAATACATTTTTCTATTTAACCCATAGATGGGACCCTAACAGGTACTACCACTCCAGGTCAGAGAGGACCAGGGAGCAATGGTGATGAAGGGGTGCTCCACATTCCCCAAACCTCCAAAACTGGAACCTCACCATCAGATAGACTTTAACATCATTCCCAGGACATGTAGACCCTCAGCCACCACCTTCTAGTACCCATATGATAAAAAGGGTTGGGGCTTGCCATAAGGCCAATAGGATTGGGAAAATCATATAGGTGCTAGAGCTAGACGTCACCAGCCGATTGATCAGAGGTGGCTCTCGCCTGCCGCCCGTCTAGCCCATGAACGGGCCAAAGTGGAATATTGCATGTCATGGACTGCTCATCCACCTGGGTTCTATCCTTAAGCATCACGAGTCGCCACCCACAGCCAACAGGTGGCCCCATTGGGGGAGTCTTTCCCCTCTGCAGAGGTGCAGTTGGTGCATTCTAATGCCCCAGCCGACAGGGCAGTATTTTGAGTTATTTAAATTATTTAAATTGTGTGTGTATGTATATATATATATATATATATATATATATATATATATATAGTATACATAATATACCATTTTTTTTCAAATAGGAACACATTTTTTCAAATTAATTATCAATAATCCAATTCAAATGTATAAATTTTCTCAAAGTTCCTTTTTTTCTTGTATCATTTGATTTATAAATATAGAACATCACCAGGTGATATTTTGAATGTCCTGATGAAGATTATAGATATATATCAATAATCGAAACATTTTAAACATTGACAATAATGTTCAAATATCTAATAAACCATCTTCACAACTTATTTCCCACATAGTGTCGGATTCATTTTCATTTCTTCCTAACAACTACAAGTACGTAAACGATGTCATCCTAATTGGATTAATGATAACATTCCAGAATCATGAGGTAGAAATAAAACAATGTAAACAAATCAATTATCAACTTGCAATTTTCAGGATAACCAAAAACTTAGATTTTAGCCCACTCACAAATTCTAAAGAAATTACTGATGCAATATTAAATTTTCAACACATCCAGAGGAAATTAGGATTAAACATCTGATAATAATTTAATCTATAAAATACTTTTATATGAGTAGGAGTCAAATAAAAAAGAAAGAAAAGAAAAAAGAAAAGCCAAATATAAATTAGTAATGGTATGTAGTTATGCAAATTAGGTATGACCAACAAAAAACTTGCACCATTCAAGATCATCATTAACATATGAAAAGGGTTAAAACAGGTTTATAAAAAAAAAGATCTTTTGAAAAATTCTCAATGATTATTAAATGATCATTATTTAATTGAAACTACACCACTATTGACATCACAATTCCCTTAGTTATTTAAGTTATATTCTCAATGATTATTAAATCATCATTATTTAATTGAAACTACATCACCACTAACATCACAATTCCTTTAGTTATTTAAGTTATATTCTCAACGATTATTAAATGATCATTATTTAATTGAAACTACATCACCACTAACATCACAATTCCTTTAGTTATTTAAGTTATATTCTCAATGATTATTAAATGATCATTATTTAATTGAAACTACATCACCACTAACATCACAATTCCTTTAGTTATTTAAGTTATATTCTTAATGATAATGAAATAATCATTATTTAATCTTAATTAGCATCTTATTTACTAACGATGTCTCAATTAAAGTCTAAGTTGAAATAAAAAAAATATTCAAGGCAGGTGGCTGATTTTTTCTCTCTCTAAAAGTTACTGATGATAATACCAAGGATAGACATCTGTTTATATCAACCTTATTATCCAAGTTAAAATACCTGATAGGATTATAAACTATTTTTTATTTATCTATTTTTGCTAATTCTCTTTGACCTACATTTAGCTTAGTAGTTAAAAATGATACATTACAATTAATTCTTTTTTTTTTTAACTAAAATTTAAATAAAAAGAAAAACAAAAGAAATGTGTAATAAAAAGAATCAGCTTTTGTTTGTAATTGCCCAAAATTAAAGTCTTCTTTTTATTTATAAAATAAAAGAGATAGGTACATGAGTTTCAATATTAACAGGCCTACAAAGGTTATATATATATATATATATATATATATATATATATATATATGCTTGTTATCCTACAACTCCCTCAGGTTAAAAATCAGACCATCCAAATTGTCCAAGATGAAATGCAAAATTGTAAATCCTGAGTATCTGGTGTTGCTTATCCATAGAATTCATATTTTTTATGACCTAAATAATGGACCATTCCATTTTTATTATAAAGAAAGAGGAGAAAGGACATGCTACACAGAAGAAATATAAGAAAGTAGAAGTAAAAATCAGACCATCCAAATCGTCCAAGATGAAATGCAAAATTGTAAATCCTGAGTATCTGGTGTTGCTTATCCATAGAATTCATATTTTTTATGACCTAAATAATGGACCATTCCATTTTTATTATAAAGAAAGAGGAGAAAGGACATGCTACACAGAAGAAATATAAGAAAGTAGAAGTAAAAATCAGACCATCCAAATCGTCCAAGATGAAATGCAAAATTGTAAATCCTGAGTATCTGGTGTTGCTTATCCATAGAATTCATATTTTTTATGACCTAAATAATGGACCATTCCATTTTTATTATAAAGAAAGAGGAGAAAGGACATGCTACACAGAAGAAAGTAGAAGAAAGAGAGAGAGGGTGATAGTGCTAATCTGTTTCAATCAAACATAATGAAAAGAAGGAAAGAAAGAAAAAAGTGAGTTAAATCAAGATTATTATTCTTTTTTTACATATTGTACTATGTATGGTCCTGCTAGTATATATGAATTCAAGTAATCTTCCTACAGCTACAGACAAATAGAAGGGCAGACTGGGCTCTTCAATTTTAGTATGGCAACTGGTCTAGGAGAAGGAAAACTGAATTTAAACCTCCACTTAAAAAAATTACCTTGTGTCACATTTTGCTTGTACAGAAAGGTTGGGTGTATGTATATGTGTGTGTGTGTGTGTGTGTGTGTATATATATAATCCAAAAATTGAGTGAATTTACTGGGCTCAATGTGTGCTCTTAATGTTTGAGTCACAGAGCAAAATTATATTAGGAAAAAATAACAAAGAAGATTTAGGTTGAAAACATAATAGACTATTTCAGGAGACCTAGAGGAATTACCTTTCAGTCCTCATCTTTTTTTTTTTTTTTTTTTTTTTTTGCATCTGAAGATGGGGACTGAAAGGTAATTCCTCTAGGTCTCCTGAAATAGTCTATTATGCTTTCAACCTAAAGCTTCTCTGTATCTGTTTTATAGGCAGGGGAAAAAAGGACCTTTAAAATGAACTTTGGATTTTTTTAAAATTATCAAAAGTACAAGAAAGAATTGTAGCAACTAATGTAAAACAGCAACAAGGGCTCAATGTTACTTCTGTAGCGATTACATTCCTTACTCGCCACAGTTCTATTTAATGCTAGGGGACACAAGAGATAATTACCTCTTGTGTCTGCGAGTAGGCACTAGGTGGTGTAGTGAGTAGTATTATAAAAGTGGAAATGCCAAAGTCAAAAACTTCTTAGACCCACCAGTATTGATAAAGGTAACACACACCAGTTGCAGCTTCCATCTACGGATAGGGGGCTTTGCACACGAGAACATACTCAACATGTAAGTGTTTATACTTTCCTTTTTTACCAGCAAACTCAAGACTTTACCTACTAAAAGACTATTTTCTTATTAGGACATTTCTCTTATACAACTCTGTATAAGCTCTTCTTTCTATCTTCTGCAATGTCTGTATTCTCTTCTATTAAGTTTGCTCAGGCAAATAAAATATCCTTGTTATCAATTAGTTGTTAATTGTTCTTATATTCATACTATATGTAGATACTATATACCCAACCATCGTTCTTCTACACCTCTAAAAGCACAAGATATTCTCATACTAAAGAGCTAACCAGCGCTATGGAGTCATAGTTGGAAGAAATTATGGGGTCACTGGAGTCAGAAAAAATATACCAACTCCAGTTGAATTTACAATTTGTATGGCCCTAGTTTAGTTATACAGTGTACACTCCTTATAAATAGATTATTAAAAAATCATGTTTTTATATTTATTATGAATTGTGATCCCTTGATTATATAAAGAGGAGTCGGAGTCGGAGGTGCCAAAAATAGAGGAGTCAGAGTCAAAAGTTTTGTGTTTCAACTGACTCCACAGACTTGGAGCTAACTATCATGAACAGACCAAGACGCCATTTTCTAACTTTAATTAACATTTGACAAGACTGCATTTATTTGCCTTATTTGATGATTGATGAATATTTTCCCTCTTTTTCTCCATTATTTTTTTGATTCTTGTCCAATGCATCAATGAACATTAAATATGCAATTTGGCTGCAAACAGACATCTGATCTTTTCAGATTTTAGCAGGTAAAATGGTGCAGAGGGGGAAAAATTAGATGCATTCATATCAATAGGAAAATTTATGAGGAATTATTTGGTGATTTAGTGCTTTCTCTTGAAATTGAACTAAAGACAGTAACTTTTATTATTATTACTAGCAAATATATGCACCCTCCAGGTGCAAGTATTTAAGTTTTAATATAATAAAATATCATGTTAAATTAGAAAGGCTAATGAAACTGAATAAGAATTCAGATAAAAAGATTTGGAACAGAGGGGGTATGATTGAAAAATAGAACAACTTTGAAACTAACTCTTCCATCATTTTCCATTACTCCCGTCTTTCATCGGTAAATTTTCCTAATTTAACTATTTAGTTAAAATAGGAAGTAAAGAATAATATTACAGTTATTTCTTCTTGTTAATGGAATTCTTTTAAGATTTATCCCCGAGATATTTGCTCATATTCATTAATATAAAACCAAACAATTAGAAATCAATAATATTAAGCATATATTTATTAAAATCAAATTTTTAAGATCAATATGCAAATTAGCCTTCCAATTCACACTGTAAACCGCTATTTTCTTGTATATATAAATACAATTGCATGTTATTTGTACGTAGATATGGTCAACAGTCTTAATTATGTAAAACAATTTTATTAATAATTGAGGTTTAAATAAAAATAAAATCATGGAGAATGTGGTGTAAATAACAAAGGGAATTGTGACTTGAATAATAATATAGTTTCGGTTACAGACAAACACACAATCTCCATTATAATAAGATATCAACTAGCAAAAAAAATAACAAAAAAAAGAACACCCTCCAGGCAATGTAAAAATTAATTTTTGAAAGATTTTGCCTGCAAAGTTAAAAATTCAATGTCAGAGGGTTTTGTATCATAAGTAAAATCATCAAATTTATTAAAGGAGTAAAAAAATAAAGCAATTTGAAATGGAAACTTCTCTCCCCCTCAAATAAAATGTAGTGTGCATCCATTAATGCATTTAATATTTTACAATTAAATTCTACACTAAATTGTAGGTATTTATTTATTTGTAAACCTTTTAGTTACTGAAAAAAAAGGGGAAGAGTAAAAAATAATTTTAAAAATTGATTATAAATTTTGCAAATAATTTTTCTATTTAAATTAATAATACAATTTTTTAAATTAATTTTCTAAACAGTGACGTAGTTCAGTTACAAACAAATAGAGACCAAATCGCCATTATTAATAGATGTAGATATAATATGAATAATCCATTTATATATTTAGATAATAAATCAAAATAATTCATAAACTATTCCAATTTTTTTTTTAAATGCATGTTATAATGTCATTTTTTCTATTAACGTTAACTTTTAAAGTCATTTTGGAATTTAAAGAGTTCATTCAGCTATAGCATATGGAAATCTATAGATTGCAGTGGAGTTATCAGAATAATAATTAATGAAAATAATTTTCTAAAAAAAACCCATCCCTCTTGATGCATGCATTAACAAGATTCTGAGCCACTCTGTTGCCAATCAACCTGCACTATGATTTGCTCTAGATGTATATATAATATAAATAATTTATTTATATATCTAGATAATAAATTAAAATAGTTTATAACAAAATATTTCAATTTTTTTAAAATGCATGTCATCATTTCTATTAACATTAACTTTTGAAGTCATTTTGAGATTTAAAGATATATAGCTCATTCAACTATTGTATATGAAAATCTAATAGATTGCAATGGAGTTATCAGAATAAATAATAACTGATTAAAATGATTTCATTTATTTTGTTATTGTCTAAAAGAACTACAATGGTTAAATTACAAAAATACTCATAGTACTAGGTACTCACTTGGTTACAGCATTTTAGGAATGACCCCACCCTTTAGTACTTTTTTTTTTTACAATATCACAATTTTTCTTTAAGGGGACACCCCTCCTTTTGGTGTACATGTCAGGTACCTAGACTTTGCCTCCTCCCTCCCAACACACTATATATTTAGGGTCTTTGTTACTAACCATGTTACCATAACTAAATGCCATACATCATATACATAGAACCATTAGCATCAACAGGTTGATAGAACATGAATATTTCTTTAATAGTCTCAATAACTAATGAAATTGTGTCAAAACAACTAATTGCTATTGCATTCTCTTATTATAATACTAGCCAGCAACTCTGAAAACACTGCCAAATCTTCTGGTGTGACAAAACAGACAGAAATGGATCAATGCCAAACCTTATCTAAAATCCACAACTTCATTAAATCTGGTTATACAGAAGATTTACAACAGAATATTTAAGCTGAAACTTTAGAAGCAATTTCATACAGAAAGTAAGTATATTTATTTATCTCTATCTTTTTAATTTACAATAAACTCAATTTTAGCTTCTCTGTTATTTGTATTAAAAAGAGTGAGTTAAACTTGTATTTATGGTTATACAGTGCTACCTTGACTAACAAGTTTAATTTCTGATTGTTTGGATTTTACTGCATGTCAACCCTTGTTGGGGTATTGTATGCCAAAGAGTTTTTTTTTTCTTTCATTCTTGTTGGGTGTTCATTTTTTTCTTCAAACTCAATTTTTTTTTCAAACATACTTCTTAAAAACTGTTGTAACCTAACAAAGGTTACTAAATGAAGAATAACCAAAATGAAGGTTGGAAATGAAATGGAATCTTTATAATATTAACAAAATACAATACTCGCCAGTAGCATGAAGAAGGTAAACCACTGCTAGTGGTATAAGACTGCTCAGTCAGCATTATACTTCTGTATTTACAAGGATTGAGACATACCCATTAATGTTCAAAGGTAGGGTATATAACAAAAACTTATTTTCTTGTATCTATTTAATGGTAATACCCTGACAGGTACTACCATTCAAGTTTCATATGAAATAAAAGAAATGGTACCAATGTATTTCCTTATATAGTAAAAGTTTAATGAAATCATTTGTCTAAATTTTTGAGATGAGGCTTGATCATTTTTATTACTTTGATTTTTCAAACTGTTGTCCTATTCTTTATTGTTATATACACAACATTTCACCCTATTGCCCTTATGGAAATCCCCAACCCCTTTTTATCATATGGGTGCTAGAAGGCAGTGACTGCAGGTCTACATGTCCTGGGAATGACGTTAAACTCTATCTGATGGTGAGGTTCCAGTTTTGGAGGTTTGGGGAATGTGGAGCACCCCTTCATCACCATTGCTCCCTGGTCCACTCTGACCCGGAGTGGTAGTACCTGTTAGGGTCCCATCTATGGGTTAAATAGAAAAATGTATTTATAAAAAAATTGTATTCTCCATTAAGAATTGATTTATTTCAAAACTTTATCGGCATTAAATGACCCACTGAGGTTGATATGCCGTAAAACAAGACAAACCAAACCAAACACAACATTTCAGCCTATGTGCCCTCCGGTCTTCTTCAGATGTTTCTTGTTATAATCGAGAGTCTTCACAGAACTTCGAACCCATTATTCAATTCAACTAAGTAGACTGTTCTCATTCCATTAACCATGACCCCAAGGTACAAGTGTTAAGCTATGTTAAGTATTTTATGTTGTTATTGCCTGTGGTCAGAATTGAAACTGCAACCTACAGATGATTGTCGCTTAGAATTGTACTCATTCAACCCTTATATTCATTGTGCCATTTACCCAAATGAACAATTTAATGAAATCATCTTATAGTGTCATATCACTAGCTATTATATTTTATATAATGAAAGAATTCAATATCAAATGTCTATAATCCCAAAATTTAAAATCAAAAGTATAATTTCTGGAATACTTGTAAAATATTTAAACAACTGTAGAGTATATCATGTCTACTCAAGATTTCTTTTTAAAGTTTTAAAAACTATATCTTTACATTTTGCAAATCTCATATAAATATATATATATTTATATATGGGGGTAATTTTCAGTCCAGCAACATTCAAAGTGGAGAAGTTCCAACATGTAGTTTATGTGGAAGAGTATGTCTCTCCAGGGCTGGCCTGTTGAGTCATCTGAGAAAACACAAGGATACAGTGTCAAATACTACTGGCACTCAACTATGGAAAAAAAAAAAAAAAAAAAGAACAGGAAATGTTCTTATTTGAGCACAAGTTGACAGCCATCATCAGGTCGTGCTGACACCACAGATACCCATGACACTTCCTCGCCACCCGTCCCTATCAATCATCGCTCCTGGAAGGACTTCTGTATCCAGAATCTGCATATTGATGTAGGTTTTTGCTGGTCAACCTATAATGGTGTGTCCATGTATATGTGTCCACAGGAGAACATCACTTCTGAATTCATCTTTGCTTCTCCAGTAGTGTCCAACATGTCTTGTTTATCTTACTGGGATGGTTTGTGTGATAGGAGGTAAGTGGCTGTACAGTTGCTTCAAAGAGTTGTTCAAGACAGCATTGCAGCATCCTTGCGTAGTTCCCATCTAGATTTTTCTCTAAGCATTTTGTTAGAGTTCAAGTGGTGCAGCCATACAGTAACACTGACACAGCTACAGCTTGAAAACTGATTAGATAATGCAAGATATAACTGTAACCTAGAAAAAACTGCACATTTTTATTTTTAGCAATAAACTTAAAATGATCTTAGAGAATAAATCCATTTCTGTTTTACCTAACTTACGACATACTCACTTTTAATTATGATATTTTGCAAAACAACCTTAATATGATACAACACCTCACAGTGGGGCTTCCTAGTGTAATAAATTATTAAAATGTATTTACACTTAACTTGAAATGGTAAGGGAGGCAAAAAGAAAAACACCAATGAAAAAAAAAAAAAAAAAAAAAAAAAAAAAAAAAACAGGAGTATTTACAGCAGAGTTGAGCAATACCCAAGATAGGCACAAGGCCAGATATTCTCTCATGATGTTGCCAGTGGAAAAATTCGTGTTAGAAAATAATGAAGGTACTTTTTGATAATTAGCTGAGAACTCACATCCCTGAATTGTTATGGGTTGGTTGTGAGTAAATGTATGCTAGATCATCTGTGTAGTCCACATAGACTGACAGACATTTGGTGAATTATAATAAGATCATCTGTATCAGAATTTTCCTACCTTGCAAAAATTATACCGAAAATCCTCATCCAAAAATATCTAATTCAGTGGCAAACATGAATCACATAGATTACATCATACAGTTAAAAAAAATTTCAGATCAAAATTCAGTTAATGATTACATGTCATACAGCAGACATATTGATTAAATCAGGTTCTTCAGCACTGCTGAGGTCAAATTAACTTTTAAGATCAACATTTATTAATGTCTCTCTCATCAACACTTACTATAACAGTTAAAGAGAGAATAGGAAGAATAAACAAATATTAATTTGACTGTACAGATTTCTATTTCCTGTTATTGTTTCCTATGATTAGCCAAGTGCAATGCAAGTTCTTTTAACAGACTAGAAACATAAGTTAGTAGAGTAAGACATAGTCACCCTATTGTTTATTTGGTAATAAAAAAGGTGCCAAATTTGGTACATATTTAGAAGAAATCCGATTTGAAGATTGGTTTTCTGATGACCATGGCTGCCAGTAATTACTGGCAACAAAAATTCTGGCATTCTCAAGCAGCAGTTTTTTTTGTATTTGGGCATAATGGCTAACGGTATACACTAGACAGTGAGGGAGTCTATCCCCTTTTTTTCTAGTGCTAGACCAGGGAGATTGTTTTGGCGTCCGAGGTTGTGTGCCAGACCTACAACCAGCTCCCCACTTTACCACACAGATCTAAGCAGTGCTACTCATATGCTGGGTTGGCGATGACCGATATCAAACCTGGAACCTTGCAATTCGAAGGCAAATACTCTACCAATCAAACTATACTGTCCCTTTATATCAATATCACTGCCAAATTTGGTGCATTTATCATAAAATAGATTGTTGAACAATACTCACTTTCACACGACCTTAGTTCTACTACTAATCCCAAGTAAACTCATTCTGAAAACCTAATTCACTACTATTCAACTGTATGCAGTGGCCATCCTCCCAAAACACACACAATCTAGTATAGTGTTTCTCAACTTTTTTTTTAGCCATGGCCTCCTTCAACCCAATGCAAGTTCTTTGTGCCCCACCCCCTCCCATGCCAACTTGAGTTTTTACCCCCCTCCTCCTCACTTGCACCCTGTCCATCAACTTAATGAATCAAGGAATATCAAAGATTGTAGTTTGGATAGCACTATGGCATCAAAACACTAAATCCAGCCATAAATCAAAGAATAGAATTATTTGGATTAATATTTTATTTGAATAAATTTATTTACAAAACAAAAATCAATGTACCATCAGCTTAACTAAAAAAGAATTAATTAAATTCTAAGAAATTGAAAATTAAAAATGGCTACTTTGCATAGATCAGGTTTAGAAATACAATAAATATTTATGTTAAATAAATCTAAGCCATTTTGTTAACATTTTAAGTTTAATATCTTAATTTAAATAATAATTATTAATTACAAAATATTCCATATGACAAATGTTCTGGTAAAAAGATTGAGGATGAACCCAAATACATCAAGAGTGATGATGCTGCTATTGTTACACTGAAGCCCACCAAGCCAATGTGCATTGGAGTAACCACCAGGAAGATTTGCTGTGCGTGACATGAGGCAAATTGTGGCCGTAGGAGTCAACAAAAATGTGGAACATGCAGATACTTCTGTTAAAGTAACCAAGTCTGCTGCAAAGGCCCAGAAGGCTGAGAAACAAAAGAAGGGATGACCACATGGTGTTGGTTGGAGTGAATAAAACTCGTTCTCACCGGATTTCCATCGTTGGAGTTTCTTATATATATATATATATATATATATATATATATATACACATATATATATTGTGGGTCCTAAATTTTCTGTAGTCCCCTCTTGGCCCCTTGTGGCCCACCATTTTTCAAATTTGGCTATGTGGCCCTATTAAAAATCTCATGGCCACTGCTGGGAGGAGGGCATATGGCCTCTGTTGAGAAATCCTGATCTAGTCAACCAAATAATTTATAGGTCAGTTCCATTTGGTGATCCCTGTTTACCTGTTCTTTATTTCTGACCTTCTCACAACAAGGACAGAATATTGATTGGGGGCACTTGTTGGCCATGGGTCACCACCCATGATACTTAAGGATGGAACTCTGGTGGCTGAGTAGTCCATAACATGCAACACTCCACTTTGGCCTGTACTTAGACTAGAAGAATAGTCAGAGAAGCCCCCTTCAATCAATCAGCTGGTCACGTCAAGCCCTAGCACCTATATGATTGTCCTGACCCTATTGCCCTTATGGCAAGTCCCAACCCATTTTATCATATATGTGCTAGAGGGCGGTTGCTGAGGGTCTTAATGTCCTGGACATCATGTTAAACTATCTGATGGTGAGGTTCCAGTTTTGGAGGTTTGGAGAATGTGGAGTACTCCTTCATCACCATTATTCTCAGGTCCACTCTAACCTGGAGTGGTAGTACCTGTTAGGATCTCATCTATGGGTTAAATAGAAAAAAATTAGTTTAAAAAAATGTGTTTTTAAAAAATTGAGTACCTATGAAGAATGAATAAAACAAAACGTCTTCAGCATGAAATAACCCAATAGGGTATTTCTTGTCGGACTCGGGAACCTTCTTTTCAAACTCGGGAACTTTCTTGTCGTATTCGGGAGCCATCACGGAACTTTGAACCTAACCCTTTATTTATTCCATGGGGGTATCCTGTTCTCATTCTGCTAACCATAGCTGGGGTAGGAGTTGTGTTAGTTAATTATTTTTCTAACTGCTTTCACTCAGGATTGAACTCGGGAACCAGAGATAACTGAAACTTAGAACTGTCTTTTAAAGAAGGCCGGAGGGTATATCGGCCGAAACGCTGTGCAAATAACAATGAAGATGGGGACAATAGTCCAAATAACGCTAATAATACTAATCTTCAAGCCTCATCTCAAACATTCAGAGAAACCCAATAGGGGTTGACATGCCGTAAAATCCAACCAACCAGAACATTAATAGGCAGTTTTATAAATAAAAAAAAATTTAAACAATTTGGTGATAAATCTCTGGGAAAGAAGTTGACTGTACCTATCTTCAATGAAACTATTATATTTGAAGTATCATGTTTCTAATGTTCTGCTTAGTAGAGTATTGTTTTTAGTTTGCCCACTTATGGTGGGCCATTTGATACCTGTACACCCAATAGGTTATAGGTTAAATGACAGAATATTTCAAGTTACATTAAGTATTGAGAAAAATGAGAATTATAGTAATTCTTTAAAAACAACTTATTAAAGATGCCAATATATATTAAAACTAAAAACAATACTTTACCAACTTTCCCACCAGACTATATGCAAACAAAAAACAAAAGAAAACAAAAAACATCACTTTAGATGCAATGCGGGTAAAATGAGGAAATCAATCCGACAGTATGTGGAGAAATGTAGACAAACATGGAATGTTACACTGTATGGAAGTTTATTATTGGTGGTAATGTTAACGTTCAAATGTTTCGGTTTATATAAAACTTTCTTCAGGACAATATGATAAAAGAAAGAGAAAAACAGATTTTTGTTGTTCAAAAGATGATGGATGATGTTGAATGAGTTGAGTTGGAAATATGTAGAAAAGGTTCATAATTGTTCATTGATTGGCATTCAAATTGAATGTTCATGATGTGATTGGTACATGTGAAAATGAAAGTCAAGATATGATTGGAACACAAAGTGGAAAGCCAAGATGTGATTGGTACAGAAGGAGATGTTGAAAATGTGTGACATATTCCTTACAGATACCAATGTTTTAAAAGAAGAGAAATGTATTATTGTCCGACTATTTAATGTATATTAAATAATGTATATTTAGATGCAATGCAGAAAATCTACAAAATAATGGATTTGTAAAATCTGGACTATCAGGTTTTTATTTTTTCTTTGAATTTGTTAGATGAGGCTTGATTATTTGGATTATTCAGACTATTGTCCTCATCTTTATTGTTATCTGCACAAAGTTTCAGCTGAGTTTGAGAAGATTCCCAAGACCAGGGAGATTGGGTTTTGTGTCTGAGGTAGAGCACTACACCTACCACCAGCTCCAAGCTGTGTTACTCATATGCTGAGTTGACAAGAGCTGGTATTAAAACTAGAACCACATAGTTCCTAGGCAGATGCTCTATCAACTGAACTAAACTTGTTAGTACTTGAATTTTATTCAATGAGAGATTTTTTTTTCTCTTAATTTTAATGAGGGATTTTATAGTTCAAGAAATTTTTAATCAAATTTAATTAATACAACTCATTGGGTTCAGGTTGTAACAATGGTCCATGATTATTTTGGTGCTTCTGTTTAGGAAGGAGTGAAGGATTCTAATTAGTATTTCATAGTTATCTGTAATATTGAACATTTGAATGACTAAAAAAATGACATTCAGTGTGAATGTACACACAGTATACATACATCTATATACTACTGAATTCATATATATATACTAGCAAAACAAAACACCCTCCTGGCAGTGTAAAAGTTAATTTTTGAAAGATAAGGGTGTGGGATTAGTATTATCTGCGTTATTCAGACTATTGCCCCCATCTTCATTGTTATTTGTACAACGTTTCAGCCGATATGCACTCCGGCCTTCTTCAGGTATTTCTTGTCGGACTCGGGAACCTTCTCGGACTCGGGAACTTTCTTGTCGTAATCAGGAGCCATCACGGAACTTTGAACCTAACCCTTTATTTAGTCCACGGGGGTATCCTGTTCTCATTCTGCTAACCTTCATAACCTTAATACTAATCTTCAAGCCTCATCTCAAATATTCAGAGAAAGGGTGTGGGAGTTTGTTTTGTTTTACGACAGACAACAATGCTTTTTTTGAATACACTCAATTTTACATAATTCTACAAAATCTTATTAAAATGTGAACAAATATTTTAATTTTAGAGTAAAAAATTTATTTTTCAAAAGATTTCATCTTGATTTTATTCACGTCCAAAAGTATGTAAAAGGATTTTTTGCCATGCTCTTTGGTAAAAAAAAAATAATGTAAGCAGACCTTTGAAATCTTCATATTTTTTTTAATAATAGACATAAAATATAGTTTTCCTGTCAAAATTAAAATATATTTTCTTTCTAATAAAATCAAGTTTCCCACAGTTAAATTCAAATTAATTCAAACAAGGTTGTTCTTTATTCTATATTTGACGATTTTGGGTAATGTGACGTAGTTTTGGTTACAAATGAAAATAGATCTGACAATATGTAAATATAGAAATTTTTTTAAAAATACATACATATATATATTAAGAGAATGCATATTTACATATGCTAACGTTTCAGGGTCTTTTAAAAACATCTTCAGGGCAATATTAAATGTTTTATCTGAAAAATATTTTACACACAAATCATAATTAAAATAACAATGAAATATCATCAAAACCAATGAAAAAAATCTATTTGAACATGTTTGCTTAATCCTGAAAAGTTGAAAATAAATTACTATTAGCAAAGACTTAAGAGAATGTAATTTATCTATGATTTAGTTTTTAAGATGTAATGGTATTCATTTACCCAACCCATTCACCATGGGTAGGATGTGACACAAGTTCGAAAATATGGGGTAACCAGCAGGGATGTACATTCCTATTAAAAAGGAACATGCTTTTCAACAGGATAAATTCAGGATTATATGGAAAAAAAAAATGGATGGTTTATGTAAGGCTAGAGTTATAAAAAAAATGATTCAAAAAAGCAAATGGGCAGTTTTCACAATACTATGCAAGTATCATTGGGGTTTAGGCTTTTAGACTCTCACTTACAAAAAAGAAAAAAAATTTCTTTAAAGATTTCTTTTTTTTTAACAGTAAAGGTGAATTATTAAAGTTATATAGAAAACATAAATTCTGATATAAATTTAGTTATTTCTAAATCTCATTATAATGGAGACTGTGTCTGTCTGTAACTACACCATTGCTTACATCACAATACTCTTATGAATTGCATAAGTTTATCAAGGAGTATTTAATTTATAGTTAAAATATCAATACATAGAATAAATCTTATCTATTAACAATGTCTCTATGAAAATCTGAATTAGATTTGCCACAAAACAGTCCATGTTATTAGTGCATTTAAAATTCTGCAATATGTCATATATCACAAATAAATAAAGATTTACATAATATATAGTGTTGTTCATTTGCAAAGTGGGTTTAATAAATAATTTAATAAATAATTACTTGGTGTCTAATATTGATTTATTCTCCAATGTATGAAAATCAATCCTATAAATTTTATATGGAAACCAATTAAAATATAATTAAAATAAGAAATCTTTTTATATGCAATCTTATCTAATTTTGTTAGTCTTTCTAATTTAATATATTTTATCATGTTAAAACTTAAATACTTTCACCCAGAGGGCGCATATTCTTGTGAATTTAAATAAATTATTTGGTTCTTTCCCATCCATTCATCTATTTTTTTCCCCCGTCTGAAGACTATTTTATAATTTTAGCCAAAGATGGAAAGATTCAATTGATTTTTTATTCATTGCTTTGTAGATGGTAATCTATAAAGTTCAATGTCTGTTGAAACAGCAAGCTATGAGATAGGACCACTAATTCTTATATATATATATATATATTCTAACAAGCAATATCAAAAAGAAAATGTAAACTTAATATATATGAAACTTTTTGAAAATCAAAAAAAAAAAGGCTATTTTGAATATATTCTTAAAAGAAATAAAAATAAAAAATTTTCTGAAGAATGAACAGCGTGATTTCTTTTCTGTTTATTCCTTTCTTTCTCTCAGTATCTGTGCACTCAGCCTAGGTCAGGTTTGATTTCTTCATTTAATGGCATTGAGGGTTATTTCATGCCAAAGCCACCATTACAGAAGAACAATAGTGGTAGTGGTACCACTGCTGAGAGGATAAGGAGATTCATACCTTTCCCAAGTGTATTAGTCCGAAAGTGAATGTGATATTGCGACTGGTAATTGAACTTGATTACTACAATCTCACAGTCCAGCATTTTAGCCACTATACCACTGGGACTCTCCCCAGCCTAGTACCAGTGGAAATCTAATTAAATATACTACAATAAATAAATAAATTTACAAAATTAAAATGATAATATATACATTTTTTAAATTATTATTACTTTTCAGAAAGTATTAGATTTTATACTCTTCATACAAGGGAATGCTGAAAAGGTTTTATCAGACCAAAAATGGAAAGCCATAGATCCACAGAATGTATATTACTATTCCATATATTCATCCCACTGTTCAAAACACTATTTGTATCATTTGGAATTTTTGGACTGTTGTCTTCATTTCAGCCAATGTGCCCTCTGGTCTTCTTCAGGTGTTCCTTGTCAAACTTGGGAACTTCTCAAACAGTTGGACATATGGCGCAATGGATATAGGGGTTGGGTTAATACAGTTCTAAGTGACAATTATCTGTGGGTTGCAGATTCAATCCCGACCACAAGGGATAATAACAGAATACTTAACATAAAAGTACATATACCCAGACAGCTGGAATTTTGGCTGTGGATTCTACATCATTAGCTATATAAAAAAGAAAAATTCTGTATATCTGTATGTTTGTTTGTATAATGACAGAGCAAACATCCTTTTATAAAGTAAAATTGGTGGAGTCTAGCTAAGACCAAAATTCAATAAAATCTATACTTTATTTTTGTCTGGTTAGTTGTTTGGGTGAATTTTACATGTCAACCCTTGTTGGGTTATTTTATGCCAAAGACGTTTTGTTTTATTCATTCTTGATGGGTATTCAATTTTCTTTTTTGCTTTATTTAAACACAATTTTTAGACTCATTTTTTTCTATTTAACCCATAGATGTGACTCTAACAGGTACTATCACTCCGGGTCATAGTGGACCTGGGAGTAATAGCAATGAAGGGGTACTCCACACTCTCTAGAGCTCCAGAATTGGAACTTCACCATTAGAAAAAACTTTTTACCCATCATTTTCTATAAAAAAAAAAAAGAAGCTTAATAAAAATATAAGAATGATATAAAACAGTGATATATTAATTTATTAATATTAATCTTTAAAAAAATGATTAGAAAATAAAAACAAATTATTAAAGGATATAACTTAAAATTGCTAAAAACTGTTTTCTTATTAACCATTAGAATTTATCTTGAAGTTAAACAAAATTAAAATTTGTATAATTATTTATCTATTATTAACATTAATTTATTTTTAATATTAATTAGTTCCTCAATCCTTTTTTTTTTTTTAAGCTTAATATAGTCATCAGCTTATTCCAAAGTTCCTGTGTGTTGCCTTTTGTCAGCAGTTAATTATTTTTATGTTAATACCTAAATATAGTAATATTCAAGATTAAAAGGAAACAATGATCTGAAAAAGGCTATGAATAAAATGCGGCAAAATATTGATGTCTTTCTTTTTCTCTATGAATAAAAAAAAAAACATGGAATGTATCCAACTTTCTCTAATTTCCCACCTGCTTATTTCAGTAGAGAAACTGATGTCTCAAAACTGGAGAAAAGTATGGAGTGATTTGCTTTTATCATTGGAAATCATAAGTTCAAGAAAACTATGATAAATTTTAATAAAGCTTTGTTACCAGTAAAGGATAGATATTCACAATGTAAAATTGGATGAGAGAGAAGAAGCAAAACTTATGCCACAAATTATTTTGACTAGTATCCTTATCTTTGTTGTTATTGCATTTTAGATTATGTTATTTAGATTTGTTTGTTTGTTTTATGGCATATCAACCTCTGTGGGTCATTTAATGCTGGCAAAGTTTTGAAAGATTTGCAGTGATAGTTTGGTAGAAAATTTTTAAACTCAATTTTTTTTTTAGAAACAATTTTTTTCTATTTAATCCATAGATGTGACCCTAATAGGTACGGACACTACAGGTCTGAATGGACCTGGGAGCAATGGTGATGAAGGGGTGCTCCACATTCCCCAGAGCTCCAGACTGGAACTTCACCATCAGATAAAATTTAATGTCATACCCAGGACATGAAGATCCTCAGCTACCGCCTTTTATCACATATATGATAAGAAGGGTTGGGGGCTTGTGGTAAGGGGCAATAGGGTTGGAACATTCATATAGGTGCTGTTCCACGATAAAATGACTGTTTCTGTTCAGAATGCTTTTGCAGTTGACTTCACCCATGCTCAGTCACTTGTGCTGACCAAACTGGTTTGTTTAATTTCCTTATCATCAACACAGTTAGTTTTGGGAATAATTCGATTCATTTTAATGCACTTAATTCTTGGAACACTGTTCAGTCGGTATTGTTTGATGAAGAAAAGGAGGAAAAGGTGAAGCTTGTTTCGGTAAATTATTTTGTCCTTAAAATCTTTTGAAAAAGCATTTTATTGCCTCTTATAAACAACAGATTTGCATGTAGATTCTCACACAGCTAATTTGTCTCATGATATATATCTATATGTTTGTGTTGTCTGGTGTGTCTTGTATTGTTTCCTGTGAGCGTCTAAGGGTGGTCATGTCCATGGGCTTAGCTTTACGCTATTAGGCATGGCCTCCCTTCAATAGTAGTTTAACAAAAATAAAGTTTTTCTTTTACTTATTCTTTATAACTTGTACCTACTATCGATAAATAAATTTCTTATTTCTAGGGCTTGACGTGACCAGCCAATTGATATCCTAATTTGTGATTAGTCCTTTGCTAATGGTGTATAAGCAGTTGTCCGAGTTTGAAAGAAGGTCAAATTGTGGTATACAATCATTGTAGACTGTCACTTTGCAATATTGCAAAGAAATCGAAATTGTCATCATTCATCATGATCTTTTGTCAATCACTTATCGAAAGTGATGACCAAATTGAAGAATAATTAAAGTTCCAATTACCGTCGAACTGGGAAGACAAGGCAGCAAATGATTGTAACTCAAATACAAACTCAAATGCTACAAAGTATATATAAGACTCCACAATGTCATTCAAATCAAGCAGTCAAGCAGCCAATCAGAATTCAAAGAATGGAATCACCCAGATTCATGAATGGATCATTCTTGATTCCTATTTATACCAGCTGTCTTGGACACTGTTTGAGTTGCACTTAGCTGCTGTTATTAAAACCAACAGTAGACTAACTGACTTCACTGTCACGCTCTAATTGATGTTAATGGATAATAGAGATGGTTGGTTTAATCGATAAAAAAATGATTTTTTTTCTGGCTTTATCTGCACATCAAAAACTGCACTGAGAATTTTTTTATGAAACCAAAACTGTTCAGTGTAGTGCTATTATTACTGAATGACTATATCCAAGAAAACCCGGTTGAAAAACACTCAGATTTTAATAAAATTAAATTTTATCAACATTTGTACTATTCTAGGAGGAAAAGATTTAACATAAATATGATAAAAAAACATTTAATTGGCTATTCTTTTAGGAAATAAATGTGAAATATGTTTGTTTACAAAAGAAATGAAAAAAGGGAATGAAAAAAAAAAAGAAATATGACAGTTATGACACTCAAAAATCTATTTCATATTTTAGCATAGAATATTTTCAAATGGAAAAAAAAATACAACATAAAGTCTGAAATCTATTTGCCTCAGTTATCAAAGTTAAAATGTTTACAAAATACTTTTTGTGGTAAAAGTAAATAAATAATTTGTCCCCCTAAATATTATTAAATAAGAGAATGAATGGTTTCCTTAGAAAGAAAAAAAAAGACTAAATTAAAAACCAAAACTGAAACAAGGGAAAAATAACAATCCAAAATTGCCAAATTGGCCAACTCTAATGGATACCCAATCAAATATTAAGTGGTTATAAATTGTCCTATCTTGTCAAACTACATCAATTGTCTTGATAAAAAAATTGTTATGTCAAATGTCTGTTTTATTTTTATTTATTTTTTATTTTTTGTTGAATACTGTACCTTATCGTATGGAAACAAGACTTTCATAAGGCAAAAAAAAGAGACATAATTTTGAATATCACCATGAGCTTATCCTTTTTGTCTTTTTCTTTCAACCATAAAAATAGAGTTATGATTTTTAAAAAAAACAAAATGAAGAAAAATACTAATTAATAAATTTTGTTTCATAACATTAATTCTATTGAGACATTACAAAAGCAAGACTAACATTAAAAAAAAAAAAGTTTTGAAACTCAGTTACAAATCCGAGTATAGTCAGTGGAGCACCAGGCTAGGAATCACAAGGTTCTGGGTTCAATACTGGCCCCAGCCAACTCAGTACAAGTAGCACAGTTTGGGTAATCTGATTTGTGCAGTAAAGTGGGGAGCTGATGGTAGTGTGGCACTCCACTTCAGCAAAACAATCTTCCTGGTCAAGCACTTGCAAAAAGGAGATAGACTCTCTAATTGTTTGGATAATACAAACAATAGAACACACCAACAACAACAACAATCCAAGTTTGTTAAGATTAAATTTGTAATAAAACCTTGAACTTCTCACTTAGCAATCTACTAAAACAATTGAGGCTATCCAGGTAATGGGTTTACTTAACAGTAATATTTTACGCTTAACAGTTATCGTCATAGTAAATGGACACGGTGACCAGAGTTCAAATCCTGGACAAAGCTGTTGGAATTTCACTTTGCATTAATGCCCCTGGGAAAGGCATGAATCCATCTGTTCTCTCCTACCCTACCAGTTATGGGTAAAAAATAGAGTAGTATTTACCTCACATCCCACTTATGTGGGTATGACACAAGGTCTTTTTAATGTGGGACCACCCACAAACAGAGGCTCATGAGATGATGGGTTAAAAGAATGCGTTGATCCCATCAGCATTCCCCCTCAAGGGAGGCGCCTCAGGCACTGGGCAAAAAACCCAGCTCTGACTCTTTAAATCAAGGGGGCAGGTATTGCCTGTGGGGATAGCCCCCTGGGATCAATGTTAACATTACTTTACCAGTCCATAGGCTGAGGCCACTGGACACAGGAAATAATGCCTGAAAGCTCTGTCAGGTAAGACATGGCTCTTTAATCTTGGTTAGGAGAAGAAGGAAAACTCTGAATTCAAACAAGCTTTACTCCATTTAACTTTGTGTTATGCTGTCCATGGTGGAGGGGTTGGTTAAATCCATAATTGCCTGTGCAATAATTTCTATGCTAAATTTTTCATTAACTTTGAACTCACTACAATGTCACACAGTCCAGCATGTTAGTCAGTATTTTAGATTTGCATTGGCTAAATATCAGATTGGCTCTTAGTTTTACAGCATGTAAACCTTTATGTTATTGAATGCTCAGGTTAGTCATGTAAATAATCATAGCTTCAAGCAATTATTCTTAATAAAATTTAAACATGATTATATGGTTTCAAGTATTCCTATATAATACTAATAATTTGTACAAAATCACATGGTTTTAAGTATTCCTATCTAATACTAATAATTTACACAAAATTATATGGTTTTAAGTATTCCTATCTAATACTAATAACTTATACATCATTATATGATTTTGTATAACTCTTATTATATAATAATCATTTGTCTGCATATAATTATAGGGTCAGAGTGGTCCTGGAAGTAATGGCAATGAAAGAGTGACTGCATACACTTTATCACTCCAGAACTGAAGCCTCACAATCAGATAGAGTTTAGTAACTATTCTTGATAGAATGTTAACATAATTATACGGTTTCAAGTATTCCTATCTAATACTAATAATCTATACACAATTATATGGTTACAAGTAACTGTTTCTACTTAATAATAGTCATTTGTCTGCACATAATTATATGGTTTCGTTGTTTGGGTTTTATGGCATGTCAACTCTTGATGGGTCATTTTATGCTGATAACATTTTTGTTTTATTCATTCTTTATGGGTACTCAATTTGTTTTAAACACATTTTTTCTATTTAACCCATAAATGAGACCCTAACAGGTACTACCACTCCGGGTCAGAGTGGCCCTGGAAGCAATGGTGATGAAGGGGTGCTCTACATTCCTCAGACCTCCAGAACTGGAACCTCATCATCAGAGTTTAACGTCATTCCTAGGGCATGAAGACCCTCAACCACTGCCTTCTAGCACATAAATATGATAAAAAGGGTTGGGGCTTGCCTTAAGGGCAATAAGGTTGGGACAATCATATAAGTGCTAGGGCTTGACATGACCAGCTGATTGATTGGAGAGGGCCTCTCCAACCACCCATCTAGTCCAAGTAAGGGCCAAAGTGGAATGTTGTATGTCATGGACTGCTCAGCCACCAGGGTTCCATCCTTAAGCATCACAATGTCACCACCCACGGCCAACAAATGTCCCCATTTTCTTACCCCTCTGCAGAGGTGCAGTCGGTGTATTCTAAAGCCCCAGCCAACAGGGATGTATAATCATATGGCTTCAAGTATTCATTTCTAATACTAATTATTTTCAAATATCTATTTGACCCATAAATTAGGGATCTAACAGGTACAACCACTCCAGGTCAGAGTAGTGCTGAGGAGTAATGGCAATGAAGGAGTGGCAGCTCACTCCAGAATTGGAGCCTCACCACTAGATCCAGTTTAATCTATGTCATATCAAAGACATATGTTTTTGATTTGTTTTGTTTGGTGTGTGCATATAGGGAGCTCTTACCCCTCTGCAAGGAATGTGTTTGGAGTATCACTGATTTTATAAGCACATAACATACTGCCTTAGAAAAAAAGCTTTTGCTTTGAAATTATCTTCTGCTTTTCAGGAATTTCACCAAGGAATTTAAAAAAAAAAAATTTTTTTAAAGATTTTTGTGTCCAAATAAAGAGTTTCTATGCAACATGGATCAGAATTGAAGCGAGAGCAAAAGAAAGGTTAGAAAATAAAACTTGTTCAAGGTGAGTGAAATTACTTCAAAAAAAGAAGTCCAAAGATAATCAACAACATATAGCAGACCAACTGAATTGTTAGCTTCCTTGTAATCAACTAAACAAGATGGCCAAGCTCGGTGGATCAGGATTAATATAGATACGGGATCAAGCAGCTCAAATATAGATTAATCAAGGAATGATGACTACCTTGAGCAGATGCTTAGTCTGTCATTCACAATCTATTTTATTGATGCTAGCATTTATTGTTATTGTCAGTATTGATTTGGAAAGACATCTTTACCCTTCAAATAGTTTATACTTAAGATAACATCAAAGAGGTGCTTGTAGCGTAATGGTTATCATCATTGGATGTGGATTTGGTTAATCAAGTTCAAATCCTGAATGAAGATGTTTGCATTTTGCATTGCACTAATACTCCTGGGAAAGATATGAATCTAATTATTCTCTCACCAGCTATAGGTAAATAGTAGGGCAGACTGGGCTTTTTAACATTGATATGGCAACCCCACAACCAAAACATCAACAGCAATATAAAGTGCATAAATTTTTAAAATGTTTGCTGTAAAACCGATACACAGATATAATAAAAGCAAATGGTGAAACATAACTGTCTCTCAACCCCCCCCCAAAAAAAAAAAAAAAAAAAACAATTAATCTCGTAACCCTGAACACTATCATCTATTTGCAGAGTGTTTTAGAAAAACTTATACTATTTCAATCTGATAACTTGACCAATTCTCATTGAAATGATCTCAAATTTTAACAGCATTTATCCAACAAAAAGCCATTAAAAGCCAATGGAACAAATTCATATATGAAATGCAATAGCCTAAAATGAAATCAATAGCATTGATAATTTAAAGAACAAATGAAATGTCTAGTAATTTACTTGATTTCAAAGTAAAGTAGGTATAAGTAGAAACTAATAATAGTTGATGTTAATATACAGGGTGTTTCAGAAAAATTTGTATCATCTGAGATGTACAGGGTGTTCAGAAAAATTTGTATCATCTGAGATGTACAGGGCGTTTCAGAAAAATTTGTATCATCTGAGATGTACAGGGCGTTTCAGAAAAATGTGTATCATCTGAGATGTACAGGGCGTTTCAGAAAATTTGGTTTCAGTATCATCTGAGATGTACAGGGTGTTTCAGAAAAATTAATATAATTTCATAATCTAGTTTGGTTTGGTTTGTTTTACGGCATATCAACTTCAGTGGTTCATTTAATGCCGACAACGTTTTGAAATAAATTCATGCTTAATGGATAACAAATTTTGTTTATCAACTCGTGTTTTTCTATTTAACCCATAGATGGAACCCTAACAGGTACTACCACCAGGTCAGAGTGGACCAGGGAGCAATAGTGATGAAGGGGTGCTCCACATTCCCCAAATCTCCAAAACTGGAACCTCACCATCAGATAGAATTTAACGTCATTCCCTGGACATGTAGACCCTCAGTCACCGCCTTCTAGCACCCATAAGATAAAAAGGGGTTGGCACTTGCCATAAGGGCAATAGGGTTGGGCAATCATATAGGTGCTAGGGCTTGATGTGACCAGGCAACCGCCGTCTTGCCCAAGATAGGGCCAAAGTGGAGTATTGCAAGTCATGAACTGCTCATCCACCTGGGCTCTATCCTTAAGCATCACAGGTCGCCACCCACGGCCAACAGGTGGCCCCATTGGGGGAGTCTTACCCCTCTGCAGATGTGCAGTTGGTGCATTCTAACGCCCCAGGTGACAGGGCAGTTTCATAATCTAATAACTTGACCAATTCTTGACCAAATTTTAACAGCAGGTGTAAAAACAACTCAAAATTCTATATTCAATGTCTTTTTTCTTTACAGATATACAAATACAATTCATTGGGACAGAAAAAAACAATTAAACATGAAACATGGAATTTTGATTTGTTTCTCCAGATGTCCTTAAAATTTGAAATCATTTGAACTAAAATTGGTCCAGTTAATAGATTTTTTTTTGTTTGTTTGTTTTGTTTTACGGCATATCAACCTCAGTGGGTCATTTAAGGCCAATAAAGTTTTGAAATAAATCAATTTTTAATGGATAATACAGTTTTTTTTATAAATACATTTTTCTATTTAACCCATAGATGGGACCAGTTAATAGATTACAAAATGATATTTTTCCTGAAACACCCTGTACACCTCAAATGATATGAAATTTTTTGAAACAATCACGGTAATTAAAAACTGGGGATCCAAAATTTCAGGATTGTGGATCCAGATTCAGCCCAGAATGTTTTTAATTTGCTCACAGATTCCAAAATGGTATAATATGTTGAGCTATGGTTTCTAGGATAAAAGTTGAAAAAAATGTGACACACTGACACTTGTATTTATCATTAGAGATAACACTAATGGCAACATAGTCAGTATAAATACCATTAATTTCTTCTCATTCAACAGTTTACATATGTGACCATTGGCATAAACACAGGAAACATTTACAGAAGCAGGTGAGCAGATACTCAAAGGGATTCTCCCAAATCCTTTCCCCAGCAACTGCCCAGTTGGATCCTCCAAACTCTTTCCAGGCTACTGTCCTGTTAGCTCCCCAAACCATATCCTTACGACCTTCCATACATCCAAAGAATTCCACCCTAAAGTCCAACCCCTCTTCAACATGGAAAGGTGGTAACAACGTGGTAGTGTCAGAGCTATGCTATCCAGAACTCCAATGCAGATTCGTCTGTCACCCAGTGGTATTACAGCCACAATCCGGCTAAAGGGGTTCTGATGAAGATCTAAATACTGTCTCCATTATCGTATATATATATATTATAATGAATTAACCCATTTAATTAATTCAAGAATTATTTTCACAATATTTTTCGGGATACTGAAAGACCCTTTTCCCTATTTAAAAAAAATTTTTTTTTAAAAGAGACAGAGAGACAAAACTATTCCTCCCTAACAAACTAATATGAAGAGGCTAAACTTTACTAAAACAATTATTTCTAAAAAATGAATTAAAAATTATAAATTTAAATAATTAAAAATTACATTTTAAAAATATATATATTTAATTAATTGATTAATCAATTCAATTAAAAATTATTTTTTGAATGCTAAATGAACCTATCCCCAGGGAAATGAAACAGAAACTGAACAAAATTAGTCATTCCTAACAAACTAATACAAAGATTCTAAAGAAATTTTGCTAAATAAAAAGTTCTGTGCAATACTATTAACATTACAAGTACAAACTTACAATCTCCTCCTCATCTAAAAAAAAAAATCTTTATTCTCTCCTCTTCATCCCATCCTGCTGACAGCATGAATTCCCATGATTCTCTCACCACCCATCCCTATCAGTCATCTACACGGCATCCAAAATTAGCACAGAGCTGATTGATCTAGGCTTTTGTTGGTCGGCCCACACTAGTGTGTCCATGTGTAGGTGTCCACAGGAGAATGTCACTTATGATTTCAGTCTTGTTTCTCCAGTAGTGTAGCTGACTTTTCAAACACTGGGACAGCAGAATGCACTCCTTGTTGATCAACGTGAACGGTTAGGTGGCTTGTAAGTTTGGTCTAGTTTTTGGTCATGGTAATCTTTTGGTAGCTTTTTTGTTAACTCATCACTAGATGCCACTCTTTGAAGTGAGTAGTAGTAGTTTCCTGATTGAACTGTTTTATCCTAGCCATTGACCTATGAGGTTCTTCCGTCTTCTTGTGAAGTGATACCATTGATTCACTTTTGGGTTCATCTACCTTGCTTTACATCCACCATGCTGCTATCCATAGTTTCTAATGCTACACACTTATATGTCACGTATAAAATTTACTTATATATTGAATAAAAGGTTTCCAGATCAGAGTGGATGTGAGATTAATGTCAATGAAGGAGTGACTTCATACTACTAAGAACTCTAGAACTAGACCCTCACCACCGGATGCAGTACACCACCCCCTTTTTGGGAGGGAGGTCTTTATCCCTCTGTAGAGGATATAGTCAGCATATTCTACGCTCCAACAATAGGGTGATATTTTATTTGTGAGTACATTAAAGAGGTTGGTATTTACCCAACCTATTTGCCACAGGTAAGGTGTGACACAAGGTCACGTGTCTGGAGCACCCAGCAAGGATTGAACTCTCTATTCAGTAGTGATGTGACCTGTGAGACTAGCTTGCTAACCATTACACATATGAGGTGCCCTGTGTGGACATGTATAAAATTGTCAATGCTGTCATTAGCTGGTGTTTAAAATCAATGAAAAAGCCAAATTGTCAAATTTCACAATGCTCCGTACACATGACCATGTGCCAGATTTAACTAAAACAAAAAATTGATCTTATTTGTAAGATGACCTTGTGTGGATTAAAGGAAATAAATTTTTTTAAAAACACAAAGAAATAATAATCTCTTAGGAGGCTTCAGACAGGAAGAACCCTCTGGGCATGCGCAGAGAAAAAGACTCTCCTGGTGTCAAAAAGAAACCTCAGACTGTTACTGGGGACACATGCTATCAACTGGCTCAGGAAGAAAGTTCCTCTCCAAGAAATAGTTGTTAACCTAGGAATAACAGTAAAACTTGTTTTTTGTCTTTTTTCTCTTCTTTAATTAATTCCTTTTCAGCTCAACAACCAATGGAAGGAAGAACCACATATTGGGGTTGGACAAAACAATGGAAACATTATTTTTTCCATTATTTTATCCAAACCCAGTGTATTGGGGTGGGGGTGGGGGTTAAAGAAGAAAGTATCAACACCCACCAATAACCAAAGCCCTAACCTCATAACCCTTGATTTATGGTTTGGAAATATTTTTAAACATTTAAGCCAATAGGTTGCTTTTAGTCTTTCCTTTTTTGTTTGCATTTCAACAATACAAAATTAATATTCATGCATAAATTGATGTTAACTCTAATGCTTGAAAAAAAATAATAGATCTTCAAAATTTGACCTATGTTTGGTTGATAGATTTTAACGGAATATCAACCCATATGGGTTGTTTTATGCCTAGAGGCTAAGGAATGATATACATTGTATGTTTATACTCTTTTTTAGTTAACAGTTTTAATGATATGTTAGGACCGTCGGGAATCATGCCGAGGGGTTACTTTTGTATGGTATTGATCAGGTTTACGTTTACATCTTTTGGTATAATTTTGTTTCTCTCAAAAATGATAGAATGTCATCTATGTTGATATTTTCAAAGAAATCTTTCATTCACGAGTAATACTAACAAATTTAAGGGGATGCAGAAATTTGAAAAAAAAAAATTTTTGGTACTAATGCAGAATAGCGCACAAGAGATAATATAAATAGATTACGTATAAATAGCATTACATTTCATTGCGTTGTGTTGTGTTGGCATCCTTCCTTTTGCAAGAGACGATGGAGTAGTGTCCAATTTTTTTTTTTTTTTTTTTTTTTTTTTTGAACTACGTAACCTGGGCAGGTTGACATTTCATTACATTTCACTGAAAATACCCAAAACCTTTGAGATGCTAAGCTTAGGGTAAGTTTTACGGTTAGGCTACTTTGGGGGTCTCCGTAATCTAATACTATGCATAAAATGCGATTCTAATGATATTATCTCTTGTGCGCTATTCTGCATTTGTACCCCCCCCTTTTTTTCCAATACTATTTACATTAAGTCATGATTTGTTTGACTTTAAGGTTTAAGTTACAAAACAAAACCTTTTTTTAGGGGATGGTACAAAATTAAAAAAAAAAAAAAAAAAGAAGTGAATATCATTGCGAGATGGGGTGATATTTGTCTTTTATCACGTTCCCACACAAAAGTGAAAGTACAAGTTAACCATATAAGGTCAAACTGAATGATAGTTTGTTTTTCTCTTTCAAGACACGCACGATTCTATCTACAACGTGCTCGCTTAAAACATCTCCGATCTATTTTCATCAAAAGTTTTTCCGCATTCTATTTTAAGGCTCCCTGGTCACAATACAACAACAATCGATGTTTATATTCATTACAAACAAAACAAAAACTAAAAAAAAATAAGGTGTCAATAACTATTGAAATACAAATTTCCTGTAAATGACCTTTAAGAACTGTCTTTTGAAATAAATTTTTTAAAAAAGCCTGTTTAGATATTATTTCAATCTCGGTAGCTATGTATTCAAAAATTACGTCGTAACAATAAACGTCGTTTCTTCAAGTGACATTGACAAATATAAAAAGACATTCTCGATTTTTCATTGTCACTTTTACCATGCTGCATTGCACAAAATAAACACGATGTCTTATTTAAAACTTTTAACAGCATTAAGTTAGGCCTTTTGTTTGAAGTCATAAAACAAAGTGAAGAAAAAAAATGACTACTTAATATAACGGGAAGAAAGGTAAAAAAAAAAAATCACTTAAAAACCATCTGTGTTATTAAGGAAGAGAGTAGTATTTAATCATGTGATATTTCATCGTAAATCGTACTGAAGATAAGCAAGTAGATACCTTAGACAATAAAGGCTTAGAGTTTTAAAAAGGTGTGAATTTAGGATCTAAAATTTTTTTAAACAGTAAATAAATTAAATAAATAAATAAGATAAAAAATGAATTAAAATATTTTTTTTCTTCGGCTTAACAAAAAATTGTGATTAAAATATTAAAATTATTTTATTGCCTAATTAATTTTTTTTAAAAATGGCTTGTTTTAGGGTCTTTGAATAACAACGTCAAATTATATGTGCATTTTTTAAGGATTTGTGTGTGTGTGAATAAAAAGTACTGGATTTTTCAAAAAAGAAAAGAAAAATACACACGCAAACAAACAACAACAACAAAAAGAAGAAGAAAAAAAACAACTATAAATAAATTACACATGTATTGATAAAATTGTCATTATAGTATAATATTCGAAGGAAAATTTCATAAAGGTTAAATTTTCTTTTCTTTTTTTCTAGAAAAAAAAATCGGTCAAGTATATAACACATACAAAAAAATTTTTTTTTTCTTTGATGAAAGTATAGAAGGTTTAAAATTTGCATCAGTCTTTAAAAGAAAATTAATGATTTTAATTTCACACTCTTAAATACGAAAAATAAAAACAAAGTATTTTTTTTTTCAAATATTTGTTTTTCAAATAGAATAAAAAATGTATTGTAGAAAAGAAATAAAAGTCTGTTTAAAAACTTTAAAAAATAACACAGCTATTTTTCTTTTAAAGTGAAAACGAAACTAACTGCGTATTTTATTTTCTTGGCGAAAAAACAAAATACCAAGAAAAGGAAAGGAAAGGAAAATGTTATGCTGAAATAGTTTATTAAATATCGTAGTTTTAAAATTAATAAACTCTTTGAGTTTTTCTAAAAATTTTACTTTCTTTGAAAAAAAAAATCATGTCGAACGTTTTTTTAAGGAAAAGAATGTAACGATCTCTTTCACAAATCCAGCGATTTAAGTTCAAATTCACTGACAGTAGCTTTTTTCTGTTTATTTTTTAATTTTATAACACTTAGAAAACGAGACAAAAAGAGAAATTATATAAAATGTCTCAAATTACAAAACAAAGATTTTTTTTTTAAAGAAAAACTGTAAACAACAAGTTTTTGTTTTTTTTACTTCTCACAAACAAATCTCACACGCAAAAATTAACAGGTATTTTTTTGTTTTTTTTATTGGAGTTGAAATTATAATTAATTAATGTTCAATTATAAGTATTAATTATTTTTTTCTTTCTTCTTTCTTTCGTAAACCCTTTAAAGTTAATCTTAGATTTTAATGCGATCATTGAGAAAGTAAGAAAGTTAAAAAGAAAAGGAAAAAAAGACAAAAAAAACAACATGTAGATGGATGCTAAAAAAATTAACCGAAATAAAAAATATTTAAAACTAAAAAGTATTAATTTGGTTTAACAGAAGATAAGACAACTTTAAAAACAAATCATTGATGCTATCATAATACCCCTCCCCCCCCAAAAAAAAACTTAAGTGATGGGGAAGAGTATGTAAAAGATTTGAAAAAGAAAACTAAACCCACACATCGATATAAAAAAAAAAATTCAAAATAGTACTTAAAATATGGTCAAATAATGGGTGACCATTTTATATAACATTTTTATTGAAAGCTAATCCCCCAGTTTATGACCACTTTATAAACTCGTAACGTTAAATCACTTTGAAAAACTAAGAGAGACGTAGCGAAAAAAAAAAAGGAGCCTATTTTTCTTGAAATGGCAAAAATGAAACTTACTGTAGAGATTATCAACCAAGTTGGCATTACTTGTACCACTGGACCTCCAAGCCATGGTTCCGAAAACTTTCGGAATAACCGAGAAGACGAAAGCAAGCTTGAGTCCGTTAGCCAAGATGCGTTTGTAGAATTTGTTACGAAGTAAAGTGCGACCGACGAATGGTGTCATGGGCGTTGGACGAGTTGCATCTAAAATCCGGAACGAGTTTGACGAAACGTCTGCAAGGTGAATAGAAATAAAGCGAAACGAAATCAAATTTAAGTTCTCACAAATCATTATTTAAAAATAACAAAAGATGATACAAAAATCTGTAATTATCAATTTCTAGAATATGAATTAAATATTTTTGTGTGTTACATCTTGTTTCTTTTCTTTTTTTTTTCTCGACATAATCTAATTTAAGAAAAGTTAAAAAAATCAAATTTCCATGAATGAATTAGATTTTAGAATAAAACTAAAAAAACAATTTGTATTCAAATCCAGTACATTTCTTCAAATTGCTGCACATATCAGAGTGTTCTCATTGATTCTATCCTGTTGGTGTAGTGGGGAGGTCCTGCTTGGGAAATGGATCCCCAGGATCTAGACATTGGTGCAGACAAAATTAAAAAATAGTTTTTAATTTTTTTTTTCTTTTTTAAGAATTGGTAGCAAAACATAATACATATATCTTAGTCCGGATTAAAAGGTCAGTAAGGATAATCTAAAGCCGAACTTTTTTTCAACCTTATTTTTTTCCAGTGCAAGTATCATTGGGGAACGAGTAAATAGAAATTTAAGAAATCAAATTTTAATTTACCAAAACTCTTCTCGTTCCCCAATGATACCTGCATTGGAAAAAATAAGGTCTAAAAACGTTTGGCTCTGGGTTAGCCTTAAAAGTCGACAGGGCGGCCTAAAGTCGGTATCAGCCAGTCAGCGAGGGAGTCTATCCCCTTTTCAATAGCGCTAGACCAAGGAGATTGTTTTTTTAGCATCTGAGGTGGAGCGCCACACCTACCATCAGCTCCTTACTTTACCGCGCAGATCCCTGTGCTACTCATACGCCGAGTTGGCGAGGACCGGTATCGAACTAGGAACCTTGTGGTTTCTAGCCGAACGCTCTACCGGCTGAGCTTACTATGCTTTTAACCTGGACTATATGTTTAAACTAGAAGTGGCTATCCAGCTTTGCCTGGGTTGATGGGGGGGGGGGGCATAAAAGATCCATTAATACTGAATCGTGAGTAAGATCATTGCAGGATGCCCATTAAAATCCCTGCGTAAAAAAAAGACCTTGCATTAATTCGTCCTGGCTGGGTGTCAGAAAAAAAAGTGCACTGATACTCTGAAAAGAAAAATGTTTGATATATATATTTTATGTATACTAGCAAATATAAGCACCCTCCGGGTGCAAGTATTTAAGTTTTAATGTAATGAAATATCGTATTAAATTAGAAAGTCTAATAAGAAGGCAGATAAAAAGATATGTAACAGAGTAGGGGTATAATAGAAAAATAGAAATGAAACTTACTCTTCCATCACTCCCGTCTTTCATTGCTGAATTTTACTTATTTAACTATTTAGTTAAATTAGGAAATAAAGAATAAAATGACAGTTATTTTTTCTTGTTAATGGATTTCATTAAGATTCATTGAAGAGATTTTTGCTTATATTCATTAAAATAAAACCAAACAATTAGAAATCAATAATACTAAGCACATATTTAATAAAATCACATTTTTAATATCAATATGCAAATTAGCCTTCCCATTCACACTGTAAACCGCTAGTTTTTGTATATATAAATACAATTGCATGTTATTTTTATGTAGATATGGACAACACTAATAAAAAGGTAAAGCAATTTTATTAATAATTGAGGTTTAAATATAAATAAAATCATGGAGAATGTGATGTAAATAACGAAGGGAATTGTGACTTGAGTAGTAATATAGTTTCGGTTACAGACATAAAAACACACAATCTCCATTATAATAAGATGAACGGCTTCGAAAGCTTTCAAATGTATATTTCCTGCATTTTGCTTCATTGCAATTGCTGATCATTGGAACTTAATGATAAGCAAAAAATTAAAGTAGTGCTGTTTTACTTTTATGTTGAACAGATAATTCGCACCACTGAATTTGGTAGAATTTTTGGTTAAAAAAAGTGCAACATATCTGCGAATATATATGAAAGCTTTCAAATTTCAATATTGTATGAATTTTGCATCATTGTAATTGCTGATCATTGGAATTTATAATTTTATAATTTATAATTTTATAATTTTATAATTTATAATTTTATAATTAATTTATAATTTATAATTAATTTTGCATCATTGTAATTGCTGATCATTGGAATTTAAATCATTGGAATAAGAAATTGGTATTCAAATCCAGTACATTTCTTCAAAGTGCTGCACACATCAGGGTGTTCCCATTGATTCTATCCTGTTAATGTAGTGGGGAGGAATATTTGAAGTGAGCACACTCGTGCACTCACTCCAAAAACTTTATTCATTTTTAAAAGAGAGATACAGCGAGTGTGTCACAACTCGGCATATAGCTGCAGGTTTTGGGAGGAGGGTGGGAAGGGTGACAAAACTGTTCATACTACTTCATGAGTCTATTTAGCTAGGTTCATTCACTGACCGATCCATACAAAAATAAACTCTTGCATTCTTCTCCTTGCTCAGCCTACTTACACCAAAATACCTATCTCGCTCTGTGATTTTATTCTACTTAATTTCCCCATTATCGAATGAATGATTACGATCAAGCACTAGGTTTTGTGCTTCAAGTGATTTAATGTTAATGTAGTGGGGAGGTCCTGCTTGGGAAATGGATCCCCAGGATCTAGACATTGTGAAGAATAATTAAAGTTCCAATTACCGTCCAACCCCTAAGCCAATGCCATCAAAAATACCCTGTGCATTATCAAGATTACTCCCCTGTAATCGGCCGGGTCGAAAGGAACTAATTCCCCCTCAAAGGCCACTATGTCTGCACAATGGGGGGGGGAGGGGGAGATGAAGAATAATTAAAGTTCCAATTACCGTCGAACTGGGAAGACAAGGCAACAAACGGTTGTAACTGAAATACAAACCCAAATGTCACAAAGTCTACTGCAGAATGACAGGATATATATATATAAGACTCCACAATGTCATTCAAATCAAGCAGTCAAGCAGCCAATCAGAACTCAAGGAATGGAATGACCCAACTCACCCAAATTCATGAATGGGTCATTCTTGATTTCTATATATATCAACTGTCTTGGACACTGCTTAAGGGGTACTTAGTTAGCTGCTGTTATTCAAACCAACAGTAGACTTACTGACTTCAATACATTGGTGCAGACAAAATTTACATTTATGTTGAATAGATAGGTCGCATGACTGAATTTGGAGGAATTTTTTATTAAAAAAGTGCAACCTATCTGTAAGTATATATGGTACATCAGTCACAATTCCACATTCTGCTGCCAAAAATCTTGAGGAGATCAAGCGTTTGAAATATGCTGGTTTCACAGATCACTACTGTAGATTTGAAATCCAATGGGTTATTCCCGCACAGGTTCAAATCCTGTTTGCAGCGCTATGTTGAAATGAGCGAGTTAGTATACTGTTGTATTGAGCACAACTGAAGTGGTGAATAAAGCTGTTGGTTTTTATAGTGCTCAGGAACATTCCATTCATGCACCTGGATGATTCCATTCCTTGAGTTCTGATTGGCTGCTTAGTCTCAATATGGCAACCAGATAAATAGTCTACCATTCTTGTATTAGGCTTGTGACAATGCAGGAACTGTACTGAGTTATAGCTTGCTTGGTGCCTTTGTCTGCCAATTTGACGGTAACTGAAGTATTGCTTCTACAGCTACATCTTCACACTGATGAGACTACTTGAAACTACTGATGTTTTTATCTGACAAACCAGACATCATATCACTCATGTCATGAGGTTTTTCTTTGTCCTTAGATAAAAATAAAATAGCATAAATATATACAAGGTATGTACCTATTATGGATTAATTGGTTGGATTTTATGGCATGTCAACCTTTGTTGGGTTATTTTATGCTGAAGACGTTTTGTTTCATTCATGGTTATTCAATTTTTTTAAACACATTTTTTAACTCATCTTTTTACTATTTAACCCATAGATGGGATCCTACCACTCCAGGTCTGAGTGGACCTGGGAGTAATGGTGATAAAGGAGTACTCCACACTCCCCAGAGCTCCAGAATTGGAACTTCACCATTAGATGCAGTTTAATGTCATACCTAGGACACTAAGACCCCTAGCAACCGCCTTCTAGCACATATATGATAAAAAGAGTTGGGTTTGAGTTTGAGTTTTGTTTAACGGCATATCAACCCCTGTGGGTTATTTAATGCCAAAAAGGTTATTTTGGATTTCAGACTTTAAGGTAGTGGTTCTATGGAGATAATTGGTTATGTTCTGTTATATTTTGTTGGAAAGGTTGCTTTTTTTAATAAAATTTAAAATGTTTTCAGGGTTTGTATTCTTGAAGATGTCTTTCAGGTTTCTAGCTTGATAGTGATTTGCACGGATATGTTTAAGTCTGTTACAATTTAGAAGGATATGCTTGGTTGTAAGTTGTACTTTGCATGTTGGGAAAAAAAAGAGTTGGGGGTTTGCCATAAGGGCAATAGGATCATGATAATCATATAGGTGCTAGGGCTTGATATAACCAGCCGATTGATCCGACCAACTGTCTAGCCCAAGTAAGGACCAAAATGGAGTGTTGCATGTTATGGATTGCTCAAGCACAAAGATTCTGTCCTTAGGCATCACAGGTCGCAACCTACAGCCAACAGGTGGCCCCATTGGGAGGATTTTACTCCTCTGCACAGGTGCAGTCGGTTTATTCTTCTGTCCCATCCAATATGACAAACCTATTTTTGGACTGTTATATATCCAAGAGGCCAGTTTAGCTCAGTCAGTAGAGCATCCCCAACTGAGTGTATGAATAGCATACACCTTGGATCTGAACTGCAAAGTGAGGAGCTAATGTGGTTGTAAATGCAAGAGAATTATCTCCCTTGCTTTGCCCGGCTATCCTATTGCGTGGGTACAAAACACCGTTCGACACCGGTAAAAAGTCACATGTGCGTGTGGCGCTAGTTTTCAATTCTTATTAGCAGGCAGGAACTGCGGGGACAAACAGGTTAGTGTCAGCACGGAGCTTTTCCTCCTTTTCTCGATTTTTATTAGTCTGTATTAGAAAAACTACATAATTCTTTATATTCTATTGTAGTTTCACGTTGAAGACCAGTTGCGAGACCGGATAAGTGACAACTCCCGTATTTATCTAAATAAAAGTGTCTTCACCAGTCGACTCTGTCATTACTCATTCCTTGCCTGGGTGTTGCCGTCAGTGGTATTCCACCTCAAACACAAAAACAACCACCCTATTCTAGTGCTAGTGTAGCGTTTGTTTGTATTCGCCTGGTGGAGTTGTCTGCCCCTTTTAGTTTGATGATGCCCGCTAGGGCACCAGTATAAAAGCGCCGGTTTCAAAACCTTCGCTCTCTCTTGATAGTTTTCAGCAACTACGAGCCACATGGGGTAGATTCTATCTAAACCCTCTCGTGGGGCTCCGCCCCCCTTACATTACTGTAAGTTCTTTACAGCATGGACTATCGCTAGTCTCATGTCTGTACTCTTTTATGTTATACTTTGTATCTTTCATGAATGTGTATCTTTATTTGTGTAACTCTGTTTACCTTATTATGAACGTGTATTCTACTGTTATCCATGTGCTGTTGTATTAAATGTTTGTCTATTAACCTTTGTTGGAGTTATTTGTATTTAAAGCATGTTGAACTTTACACCATCCTTACACTAGTATCCAGCTAATACTTACAATAGCCACTCTGTCTACCTTCTTTTTTTTTTACATATCCATACAGTGATGGTGATAGCTTTTTAATTTAGTGTGTCCTAGGACATACGGATTTGATTTGAATGAGTCCCCAGGGAAATTTGATGGGTCCCAAGTAAAGTTTCTTAATAAATGGTAGAGTTTTTATCTATGAACAACTAAAGCCATCTAACCCCTACCTAGTACCCCATATAATGTAATTCGTTTCCAAGAAAATATCGAAATGTATTTATTGTTAGCTAGATATAGTGGGGGAAGAAAAAAAACTGGAATGCATGGATATGATTTTTCTGGGTCCTTTTAGATTTTTATGTGTCAGGGACATAGGACGAATGCCTATCAGCATCTCTGTCCATATCATTTGGGGGAGGCACCCATTGTGTAATGGTTATCATCATAGGAAATGGACATGGCAACACAAGTTCAAATCCTGGACAAGGCTGATAATGTTTCCTATAGGAATAACATAATACCCTTGAGAATGATATGAATCCAACTATTCACCTATAGCTATGAGTAAATAATAGGGCAGACTGGGCTCTTTAACCTTGGTCAGGCAACCGGTCTAGGAGAAGGTAAATTCAGAATTCAAACCAGTTATACTCCACATAAAAAAATTCACCTTATGTCACATCCTGCTTGTGGCAGAGAGGTTGGGGTAAATACATACATTCATACGTAAAGGTTATTGTTTATTTAACAATATTTGTAAATGTAAATTTGAACTTTTAATCCTAAGAGATTCTGGTATTTATAGACATTCGATGTTTGAATTATTTCAACTCTAGTGAAAATAAACTTTCTGATTATATATATATATGAGGTTAAGTAAACAAACAAATGTGTTTATTTTTATATGGCTTTAAGCCGACAATTTTTGGAGGATATGTGCTTAATTGAAGTCGTACCTAATTTTGAAAATTAATTAGTTAAGAATTAATGAATTTTAGGCGGGCATATATGTTCAAATGTAAGGCTAAACGAATCGAGAAAATGTCAATCCCTGAATGTACATTTCGACCTATTGATGATGAGACCTAATAGGTCAAAATGTACATTCAGGGATTGACATTTTCTCGATTCATTCAGCCTTACATTTGAACATATATGCCCGCCTAAAATTCATTAATTATTAACTAATTAATTTTCAAAATTAGGTACGACTTCAATTAAGCACATATCCTCCATATATATATATATATATATATATGTGTGTAATATAGTGACAAATTTGAAAAAACAGAGGTTCATAAAATGATGTTTATTTCGCCAACGATGCAGTGTTTCAATCTGTTTTAGTAGATCGTCGTCAGGGCTTTTGTTTATTTGAGGAAAAATAAATTAATCACAGAGAATAAGGAGACTGTGAGAGTCTTTTGTTGGTCAATCTATTCAAAAATGTTGAAAGAAAAACTAGCGTTCCTTGGATATTTGAAATTATGAAACGCTAAGACAAACGGTTCTGAAGTTGACATAGAACATTCTCTTACAATGTGTGTGTGTGTGAGTGTGTATGAAAATGTAAATAGATAATCGTTTTCGCTGGGTGTATGTGTAAGCATGAGTATGTATATTAAATACTGTTGGATTCACTTCCATTTCTCTCTTCACATATATATATATATACTCTGATATACTGTCAGATTCATTTCCTTATTTTAATTTATATATATATACATATATTTATGTACTTTTATTTGTGGTTACAAAGGTGTTTCAAATTGTCCTAGTAACCAAATATATGTATGTGCAGCAGTCCAAATATATGCACACCTCTTATATATATATATATTTATACAATTTCATTTGCGGTTACAAAGGTGTTGTAATTTGGCAACAGACCCAGACATTCTATTGTGTCTACATTAACCTTGTAGATAACTTTATATACAAAGTCTTCCTACTAAGTAATGAGACTGATTGTATGTATTTACCCAGCCCCTCCACACAAGCAGGATGTGACACAAGGTCAATTTTTGAAGTGGGGTTTAACGGGTTTGAACTTAGAGTTTTCCTACTCCTAGACTTGTTGCTATGGCAAGGTTCAAGATCCCAGTCTGCCTAACTATTTTACCCATAGCGGGATGGAAAATGGTTGGTTTGGTTTCTTTGTTTGGGGTTATTTTATGCCAAAGCCATCCTTGAAGAAGAACAGTAGTGATACTATTTAATCCATATGTAGGGGGATGAGGAGGTTCATATCTTTCCCAAGTCGAAAAGTGAATGTAATAGTGTGACTGTGGTTCAAACTCGCTTACTACAACAATGCAGTCCAGCATGTTAGCCACAAGGCCACAGGGAGTCCCCAGTTGGCAGAAGGGGTTGTGTAAATACGTACATAAATCGGATGTGAATCCTGAGAGGCAAACAGAAACTGAATGTTTTCACATATGTTCAAGTTGCGCTATTATGTTCACTTTTGGACTAATACCCTTGGGAAAGGTATGAAATCCTTCATCCCCCTAGCTATAAGTTAAATAGTACCACAACTGTTCTTCTATATGAATATGAATATATATATATATATATATATATATATATACAAGGGTGAGTCAAAAATTAATGCCATTTTGTTTAGAACAGGTATAATTACCAACACAGGAACATGTATCATACATCAAAATGAAGCTGGTCCTCTGTGGATCACATCCCTACTCCTCCGCATGGTCACCATTTCACGCAATAGCAATGTTCTACCTTCGTATGAGAGTATGTATCCCTGCCCCGTAAAATTCTGTGAACTGTTCTTTGAGCCACTTCCTTACTACAGATTTCACTTCTTCGTCACTGGAATAATGTTTGCCTCTCAAACCCTCAATCATGGAGCCAAAGAGATAATAGTCTGAAGGTGCCAAATCTGGTGAGTATGGAGGATGCGGTAAAGTTGTCTACCAGAATGAGACGATTTTCTCCCTTGTCCTGATGCTTGTGTATGGTCAAGTATTGTCATGCAGGGAAGGACATTGCTAATCGACAAATTGGGTCTTACTCGTTGAATTCTTGCTCTGAGCCTCATTAGGGTCTCAATGTAGGCCTTAGTTTTATAAAAAAATTCACATGAAATAAAGAAAATGGCATTACTTTTTGACTCATCCTTGCATATAAGAACAGTAGTGGCTATATATATATATATATATATATATATATATATATATATACAATTAAAAACCGTATGATTGAAAAACAGACAGAGCCTGAAGATTTGCGATCTGCATGAAACTCGAGTCTGTCTAGTTTTCAATCATTCGTTTTTAATTGTATCTTTAGATGGAGGCATGTAGTGTAATGGTTAGAGTTATAGGAAATGGACTTGTTGACCCAGTTTCAAATCCTGGACAGGGCTGTTTGCATTTCACCAAGTGCTAATACTCTTGGGAAAGGTATGAATCCACATATTTTCCCTCCAGCCATGGGTAAATATGGCTGTTTAACCTTGTCTAGGTAGTCAGTCTAAGAGAAGGAAAACTCTGAATTCAAACCTTTTAAACTCTGCTTAAGAAATTGACCTTGTGTCACACCCTGCTCGTGCGGAGGAGTTGGTAAATATATATATATATATATATATATATATATATATATTTAGCTCTTTTTATTGAGCAGTTTCACACATTTTTTGTGCTGTAGATCTGAAAGTATTTAAGATTTATATCTATTTACTCTTTCTGGATTATATATTTTCACAAGTGTTATATCCTGAAAACAATTATTATACAGCATTCATTCTCATTTGTGACATTTCGCTCATGAACAAGAAAAGATTAATAAAAAAACTCAACTTTAAATCCTGGTCAAACGTTATTGACTTCATGTCTTCGTTATCCTAACTTAGATATACATGCTCTATCAATGATATTGAGCACTCTTTACTTATTAATATAAAAGACTATATTATCAATATTAATATATATATATATATATATATATATATATATATATATATATGCAGAGAAAGAGAGAGAGAAATGTAGACAAACATGAGATTTTACGATGGATGGAAGTTTATTTCTAGTGATAATGTCAAAGCTATAACATTTTGATCTTTCAGACCTTCTTCAAGACACGAGCTGAGTTCTTGTATGGCAGGATTCAATTCTCTTACTGACAAGTGTCTTTTGGTCATGAATGGGAGGAGGGTGGAAGTCATTTATTTATTCATTTATTTTTTTATGTCATGTTGCTATGTAATGTATATATATATATATATATATATATATATATATTCTCCTCCTTCCGGCCTCCACATCCATTAATATATATATATATATATATATATATATATAAAAATAAATATTCACTCTGATGAAGGTCGATTCTTGTATGTGTGCGAAATATTTTCACACACATAAACTGACCGAAACACATGTGTACATGATATCGATTAAATTCATTTTATCCATTTACTTTTCTTTTCTTTACTCATTTTTCCTCATATATATATATATACACATTACATACACTATATATTTTTGTGAGGCACTTGTGGTGTAGCAGTTATTGTTATAGGAAATGAACTAAATGACGCCAGTTCAGTTCAAATCAGGTAGTTTTCATTTCACATAGCGCTAATACCCTTGGGAAAGGTAAGAACCCAACTATTCTCTCCATGCCTATGGGTAAATAGTAGGACAACCTGGGCACTTTAACCTTGGTAAGGCAACCAGTCTAGAAGAAGGAAAACTCTGAATTCAAACCAGACAAACTCTGTTTAGAAATTGTTTGTGTTGAATCCTGTTCATGGCAAAGGGGCTGAGAAAATACATTATACATATATATATATAATCCAAAAGTCCAGAGAAGAAATCTTCCTTACGACATAGGAGTTTTTTTAAACAACCTGTCGCAGTTTGAGAGCTCAATGTGTGCTCTTATTGTTAGAGTCACAGAGCAAATTTATAAGTAAAGAAATAACAAAAGACTTAGAGATTTTGCATTATAGCTATTTGTCTAAGCTCCCCGAAATAGGCTATAAAGCAAAATCTCTAAGTCTTTTGTTATTTCTTTACTTATATATATATATATACATATATTATATATATATATGAGGTAAAATAAGGAATGAAAGAACAAAACTCAGACAAAAATGTGTAGTATATTACGCTGAAGTATTGAACTCAGCTTCTTCTGCTTTTATTGAATTATTAGGATCATACAAGTATTTTATAGAAGGGGGAAGTAGGTAGGTGGGTGAGTTTTGTAGTGAAAGAAAGATTTGATTTTTCTACCTACCTCCCCAACTCTCTTCCCATCTGTTTCCCTTCTTATCTTCCCCAAAGATGTCTCCTATAACCAATGAAATCTTTCCCTCACCACAAAACTCACCCACTTACCTACTTCCCCCTTCTATAAAACACTTGTGTGATCCTAATAATTCAATAAAAGCAGAAGAAGCTAAGTTCAAACTCCAGTGAAATATACTACACATTTTTGTCTGAGTTTTGTTCTTTCATTCCTTATTTTACCTCATTCTGTTGGATTCATTCCAACCCCCTTACATACACGGAGATGTCTCTTAGACTGTATATACTTACAACGATGGTCGGTGTAGTGATTAATGTATGAAGGGAGATAATTCTTAAACAGAAATTGTTATGATTAATCTCCCCTTAATCATAAAATGTTCACTTCATGAGGTACCAGTATCAGAATAGATACTAAAATAATTAAATCATATTAGAGTGTTCCTCGTAGATTCATTATTATTGAATGAATAGCGAGTAAGATTGTCGCTGGATGCCCCATATTTGCGATCTTGTGTGACATCCTACCCGTGTCAAACGGGTTGGGTAAAATCCCTACTTTGTGATGTTGAAATAAGTATTCAGTACTTTTTTTATTATTATATATATTTGCAATTATATCTTTTTAAGCCTTCACCAAATAATTTAATCTTGTGTGGTGAACAATCTGGGTAAATATCTACCAATATTGTAATCTGGGTAGATATGAATAATACTTATCTGTCAGATTCGATGTCAAGTTTAAAGTTGCAACCAATAGGTATACATACAAGCATGGGCAGAAACTAGTCAGCTGTGTCAGTTTTTTTTTTGTTTTTTTTTTTGGGGGGGAGGGGGTAATATTTTTTAGAGGTTGCTTCAGACAAGAATAATTTACTCTACTTCTAATTCTACATCTGTGAATGTGACGGTGAACGAGAAAGGAAAAAGAGCAAGACATTGTCTTGCCTGCTGGGATCGAACCCGTGTCCTCCGGCATGCGAAAACAGATGCGATGTAGGAACTTGACGGACGCGAGGTTCAACTGATGTGCCCGTATGTTTGGTTAATATGCTCATAAAATAACGAGTCGAGCGCTGGGCAGTCAGCAGAAGCAGTCAACGACGAAGCGCTTTTCAGTAAAGAAATGGATTTTAGTCGAACAGAAACAAAACTAAATAGGAAATGTGATTGGGAACTGCTAAAGATTATTTTGACTACGACGACGGATTTTCCAGCTGCTAGACGAAGAATGTGTTGACCAACAGACTTGTGAGAAGACGGAGAACTCGCTTGTTTGTTGTTCCCCCTCGGCAGGAGCTTGTTGATTTGAAGGTCTATTTCGCCCCATATATTTCCTCCCCCCCTTCTATAGTGAATGTAATGGGGACGTGCAGTCATCTGGTTTGGGGTGGGTCCCTTAAGCTGAGAAACATACCTTATATATCCCTAGAGGGTATCCCATCATAGTGTAATGGTTAGCAAACTAGATTTGCAGACCATTATTAATGAGTTCGATTTTCATTGGGCGCCCCATATGTCTGGCCTTGTGCCACATCTAAGCTAAGCTTAGTTAATAACTAATGATTAGCAAGCTAGTCTTGCAGATCCATTACTACTAAATAGTGAGTTCAATCATCCCTGGATGACCCATATTGCGACCTTGTGTCACATCCTACCCACGGAGAACGGATTGGATAAAAAGACATCCCATTGTTGGTATTGAAGTCAGTCAGTTAGACAGTCAACAATTGGTTTGACTGGCCAAGCCTAACATGAAGTTACTAGTTCTCTAATGAACCCACTATAACAGCTTAAATAATTCCTGCCACTGCTGCCAGGAAGAGTCCATTAAGCTGATGAGGTGTTTGACTGTTCTACTGTCCAATAGTTAACAATCTGTAACAGTCATTTCCAGACTGCAGGTTCAATCCTGGCTAAGGGTGAAAGTAACACAGAATAACAATTATCAGTATTCTACAGTTGGTTTAATGGTTAGCAAGCCAGTCTCACAGATCTATTACTACTAAATAGTGAGTTTGATCCTTGCTGGATGCCTGATACTTCGGACCTTGTGTCACATCCAACCCATGGCGAACGGGTTGGGTAGATACCTACCTTATACATCCCTGAAAGACAAAATGATATTTAGGTAATATTTTTAATTAAAATTTTTTTTTTTTTCAATTTGGGTCAGAGTGGACCCAACAGTAGTGGCAATTAAGGGGTACTTCATCCTCACCAGATCTCAGGAAGTGGAGCCTCACCATGCTGTATTATTATCATTAAGTAAGGGCTAAAGTGGAGTGCTGCATGTCATGGACTGCTCAGTTACCAGGATTCTGATATCCTTAAGCATCACGGGTCACTACACACGACCAACAGGCAGCCCCATTGGGGGAGGGGGTTTTACTCTTCTGTAGAGATGCAGTTGGCGTATTCTACAGCCCCCAGTCGACAGGGCAGAATAATCTTTATAGAAATAAACTTTTTGAATTAAAGAAGCGGATAACCTTGTCAGAGGATTCTCCCCATATTGATTTCAAGATTAAAACTTCTGGTCTGCACATTTTAAAACATTGGCTAAAAAGCCTTCTCATAGTTATCAACCAAAGAACTTGTGATGGAGAACGGGAGTCAGATGGCGGCAATTCATATATAAAAAAAAAAAAGAATAGATGCTTTATATACAGGGTGCCCCAGAGGTCGCGCATAATAATAATTTTTTTTTGTTTTTCAGATTTTATTGGATATGGGTGAGAAATTAATAAATCATCAGTATATAGTATTCTTAAGACACAGAAATTTCATCCGTACAAAGTGCATCTTGTGCAAGAATGGAGAGGGTGAACAATTTGAGCATCTATTATGATTATGATGAATAAAATTGATATTTATGTCTTTTTATACTTTTTATATGTATTTTCATACATGGTGCGCGACTTCTGGGACACCCTGTATATATATATATATATATATATATATATATATATATACAATTTATACCGTATTCTCTGAGAAAGAGAACAAGACATTGTCTTGCCTGCCAGAATTGAACCTGCATCCTCCCGAATGCAAAAAATGAGGCTTAGGCGTTGCGCAGATGCGAGATTCAACTCGGGTGCCCAGATGATTGTCCAGACTCGGGTACCCTGGATGTTGAAAGCTATGTCCATAAATAGTGGGAGTCAAAAGAAGACAGGGCAGAGCGGCGCGCACACCTGATTGACCTACGAAGCAAAGGTGGAAAAGGAAAGGAAAGGAAGAAAGACAGACAGACAGACAGACAGGTGACAAAAGATTACTTTACCAGTTAACGTCGGACTTGATTGCAGACCCCCCTCAACAAAGAACTTGTGTTTTTTTTTTGTTTTGCTTTTTCAACAAAGAACTTTACAACGGTAACTGAGCCTTATCCTCTAAGGAACTTTGGGCCTGATGAACAATTTTTTTTTAAAATAACATTAAAGCGTTTTCATTCACAAATTAATAACCACTCAACATATCTATCAATAGCACTGTAAGAATACCCATCTCTACAACTTGTGCGCCTTCACTGCACAATGGTGTTGACCACATGTTGTAATAATCTTTGCTGTCCGATTCAAAAAGCACAAGCTAGAGACAGGTTCACAAATAAAAGAAAAACATGACAACAAAGCTCTCAGGATAGGACACTAATGTAGGTGGAAGGAGTGACACTTTATGCAGTTTGTGGTGGAGCAGAGGTCACTTAATTTGATGTCATCAGCTGGCAAGAAGGTTCTCTTAACTACAACTCAACTGCTGGAATTTACAAGTCTGGCTTCATATGATGTGGGTCTTTGCTTATTTGCTATCTATCAACTACCCACTGGGATGATGCTCTGGATCTGATTTTGGGTTCAGTGCCAGCTCGCATATATGCAGAATTCACCACTACTCCCTGCCCTCTGGTTTGACCACCCAGATATTGGCCATAACTTTTTACTCCTTAAATTGCAACCATTAAATTATTTCTAGTCTGCTGGGCACCAATTTTCTGGGACCCAATTTCTCTTAAAACTAGTCACTTAAAGATATTTAACTTTAAGTGGCCTCAAATCAAAGTGGTTTTACACTTAATGGCTCCTGTGAACTTTTTAGTATGTGAACATTTTTTAATCATATCAGCCTTTCAATTTTTTAATATTTTTTTTATAGCTTCCCTTACCTGACATGTGTGGTCCTTTATTCTTTTACAGACACACAGATACAGCATTCTGGTGCTAGCTCCTAAAGTTTACATACACACCTACATATACATACGCATGGACCTGATATATTCTATTTTCTTTCTTCTTTTTTATTTTCTGTTTGTATATTCACTCACACGATTGAGTCACAGCATCAGTTATCATCAAAACTTCTTATTTACACATTTATTTTAAAACAAAAAGTCTTCTCCCCAAAGCAATGAACCTTGAAAAGTTGAGTGGCTAATGCTTATCAGTAGCCATAGTCAACAAACAGCAATACAAAATGATTGGTATTATTTGGACACATAGCATAGTGGATAAAGGCATTGGTTGGACAGTTCTAATTGACAGTTATCTCTAGGCTGCAGGTTCAATCCTGGTCAAGGGCGACAGTAACATAGAATAATGATTAACACAGCTTAACACCTGTACCCAAGCTATGGTTAGCGGAATGAGAACAGGATACCCCATGGATTGAATAAAGGGTTGGGTTCAAAGTTCTGTGATGGCTCCCGAAGTCCAACAAGAAATACCTGAAGAAGGACGGAGGGTACATCGGCCGATACATTGTACAGATAACAATAAAGATGAGGACAATAGTCTGAATAATCCAAATAATACTAATTATCAAGCCTCATCTAAAAAAATCAGAGAAACAAAATGATTGTTTATATATGTGTAAGTAAGTAAAGTTGTCGGGGCGGCCTAAAGTTGGTATCAGCCAATCAGTGAGGGAGTCTATCCTCTTTTCACTTGCGCTAGATCAAGATTATTTTAGCGTCTGAGGTCGAGCGCCACACCTACCATCAGCTCCTTACTTTACCGCACAGATCCCTGTGCTACTCATACGCTGAGTTGGCGAGGACCGGTATCAAACTAGGAACCTTGTGGTTTCTAGCTGAAAATAGTCCCTAAGTAGTATAGTTTTTACCAAAAGGTGAGTTAGTGAAAAGATCACTAGACAAAACAGTAGCAGCCAAGTCACCATTGATAGCACACCTAAAAGTTATTAGTTCAAAAAACTTTATGGTGGTAACTAAGCTTTATCCTCTAAGGAACTTTGGGACTGATAAACAACTAAGTTTTTAAAAGATAATATTAAAACATTTACATTCACAAAACATTGGGTAAAAAAACCTTCACACTGAAGCAATGAACCTTGCTTAAGTGGAGTGGTTATTGCAATGCATCTCACAGCAGAGAAACAGCAGTACAAAATGATTGTTTATATACGCATGTATACATTTGAAAATGTCAGATTTCTTGGGGTGGGGGGAGGTCCCCATAAAGTGGGGGTTCAGTTTACAATATACATATAATGCATAATAGGACCCTGATTTTCTGTCAGCTTGTTCAATTACTATGTAAATTTAATGTAAACTGGACCGTGACTTTAAATCTGTTTACATTTTCATCATATTTTTTTCCTTTTTCTTATATTTAAAGAACTCTGAACCCAACCCTGAGAACAGCATACTCCCATGGATTAAATAAAGGGTTCGGTTCAGAGTTCTGTAAAAGCTCCCGATTATGACAAGAAAGTTCCAGAGTTCAACAAGAAACACCTGAGGAAGGCCGGAGGGTGCATTGGCCAAAACGTTGTACAGATAACAATAAAGATGAGGACAATACTCCAAATAATCCAATCTCACCTGAAAAATTCAGAGAAATAATGGTCATAATATCAAAGTTCAGTTCAAGGTACTTATCCAGAATAGCCCACTCGAGAAATTTTGTGGTAATGTATACTTTCAAAAGGTCAGTTTCCTCAGCGTGCTAATCTAGATAACTTCCCCCCTCCCCAATTTGCATTAGATTTACATTGTAAATTGAATATCAGGTATTATGAAATTGGACACAAAGTTGGTGTTTGATAATGCATTATCAACAGGGTGGTCCGAAAGTCTTGTCACCCCTTGTCATATTGTTTTAACTTTCATTATTTTTTATTTGAATAATATAAATTGGTTATCTTCAAGATACGCACTCCCGGATTTTTTTTAGTTTTTTTAGCAGTAGCAGCCAGCCTCGTACACTCTTTTGAACTGTTTTTTTTCTATTTTTCGAAAAAAATAACTTTACTGTTTATTCTTAGAATTTAAGAAAATTATCTAATAATTCTTGATTTGTTTTCAATTAATTGTTGAAAAAATAAAAGATTTCCAATTTAATAATAAATTGAAAAAAAAAGTTAATCTATTTAAAAGAAGAAAAAATTTATTGAGTCATACTTAAAAATGCCCAAAATAATTTAATATAAAAAAAATTATTTAAGAAATCAAATGAAAAACAAGTTTATTTTCCCGACCCCCCCCCCCAAGACCAACAGAGTGTACGAGGCTGGTTCCTACTGCTAATTTAAAGGGAACATTCCTTTAAAAAAAATAATTGAAAAATTCTGCAGTGCGTATCTTGAAGATAACTCATTAATAATACAAATAATATAATTTTCTATTTCATTTCCAGCGGATTATTTCATGTAATTATAGTTGATTAATTAAGAGTTATATTTTGGTAGGGGGTGACAAGACTTTCGGACCACCCTGTTTTTCTTGACAAGCTGACTAGGTTGTACTTTTAAAAATTTTTTTTTTTCATTTTTGAAAATTAGATTATAGTGTACGTTAGTTTTCCGCTGAATCTTAACATCCCCAAAAGTTTGTTGACCAAAAAAAGAAAATTTTAATTTCAAGTTTTTGAAAAAAAAAAAAAAATTAAAAAATGTAATATTTTAGGCTTCAAGTTATTTCATTTTTAATTAAAAATGAATTTCAAATATATATACTTTTAGCTAACAGCCAAACACATAATGTGTGCATGAAAAAAAAACATTTTTTTTCAATAGAATTTTTTTTTTTTTAAGTGAGTAATGTATATTTTTACAATTTTAGATTATCAGTTTTTCAATTGTTAATTAATTTTAAGTTTATTTTTTCAATGTCTCTACTGAGAAGGAATTGAAGGTGAATTAAAGGTTTTAATAAAAATTACTAAAGAACAATCCAGAAAAATTACTTTTTTCAAATGATGCAACGATATATTTAGTACACTTGGAGTACTCACCGTTTGGCATTTTCTTAGTCCGTTTTAATGAACAAACGATTAATTTGAACCTTTCAATATACTTATTTATTGTTATCGGATTTTGTTGCTTGTAGCTGATATAAATAATAATAAAAACAACCTGCTTCCACTTTTTTTTCTTTTTCTTCCTTTTTTTCCTTTTCTTTTAGTCGAGTAAAAGCGTTAATATCATCTTCCTGTCCAATCACAAACTTAACACGTGGACTTACGAGAAAAAATGGCGGGAAATAAAAAGAAAAACAAGTTGTGTCAGCAGCAATTTTTAATTGGTGTCGCTAACCTGTATAAAAGAAGATGGTGACATTATGTTTTTTTTTCTTTCTTTTTTTCTTCTAAAGAATATTTTGAAAATTATTTTGACTTACAGTAATTATAACATCAAGTGAGTTATTAAATAAAACTACGACACATTTTCGTAGTTGGTTGGGATGATGATGATGATGATTATGCAGGTCGTGACAAAAACCGCCCACTTCTAAGAAAAAAAAAGAAAAAAGAAAGAAAAAGAAAAACATACCTGAAGTGTAAAGTTTATGTGAGCTGGTGGTGTACTGGTTTAGAAGTCGTAGGAAATGAACTTGTCAACCCGAGTTCAAATACTGGATAAAGTCACATTTCACATGCCCTTGGGAAAGGTATGAATCCAACTATTCCCCCTAAAGTAAATAGTAGGGCAGACCGGTCTCTTTAACATTGGTTGGGCAACCAGTCTAGGAGAAAGAAAAACTCTGAATTCAAACCTCTTAAATCTCCGTGGTCACTACTAGAATAGGCTCAGGCCTACTTAGTGATGTATATCAATTTTCTTTAAATTAATTTGTCCTACCAATTAAAAAAAAAAAAAAAATTTAGCTAAATTGAAATATGACAAAAATTGATGACTGTATAATTATTATCTCATTTCTCTTATTCTTCCTTAATAAAAAGTGTTTTATTTTTAATACTTCACAAAAAAAGTACACATTGTTCGGAAAAGTTTTCCCCTCAATTTCTTTTATTTGAAAATACAAAATAAAACTTGCATATTTGTTCAAATGATTTTCTCTTCAAATTTTCACCTAAAATCTCTCTCTCTCTCTCTCTCTCTCTCTCTCTCTCTCTCTCTCTCTCTCTCTCTCTCTCTCTCTCTTATGAGACGCTAGGATAAACGGTTTTGAAGGATGACGTCGAACAATCCCTTTCGTTGTGTGTGTGTGTGTGAGAGAGAGAGAGGGAGGGAGAGACAGACAGACAGACAGAGAGAGTGAGAGCAAGAGCGTGTGTATGGAAATGTGAGTAGATTAATCTTTTTTCATTTGGGTGTCTGTGTGGGTGCGCCGTGTGTGCGTGTGTGTATGTTTGTTTTTGTTTTTTTATTTATTTATTTTAATTTTAAGTACGTGAAGAGAAAGTGTGTGTGTGTGTGTGTGTGTGTAAAATTTATTAGTTAAAGTTGTAATCATTATTTTGTTTTTGTATTGCAATTGTTTGTATATCTATTATTTATTAAATATTAAATGTATACATGCATATGCATACATACATATACCTACGCATATATATGCATATAAGCATACATATATAAATATATGTCATAAATTTTCGAATCTATTCTAAGAGCGCTAACTTTCCATTCAAAACATTGTAAACAAACCGATCACAGTCTCCTTATTATTCTGTGATAAATTTTTGCTTTCCTTATATTAACAAAAGCCTGAAGAAGATCTACTAAACAGATTGAAACACTGCAGCGCTGGCTGAATAAATATCACTCATTTTATTTGATCCTGTGTTTTTCCAAAAAGATTTTTCACTATTTTACATACCGTCGGATTCACTTCCATTTTTCTCTTCACACACACACACACACACACACACACACACATATATATATATATATATATATATATATATATATATATAAAAGATTCTCTCTGTATATCTGTATGTTTGTACAACGATCAAGCACACGCCCTTGTCGAAATTCCGACCCCACAAACAATATTCTAAATGACGAACAATGAAAAGAACACGAGCTAGACAAAAATGGAGGAACAACAAACACGTCGTATATAGTTAGCAAACAACAAAATTTATTCCAGATCGTGGTCGGCAGAAGTATTGAGGATACAATTTATTGTAAAGAAACTTTTCATTATTTTTTTAAGTTGGCATGAAAACCGATATCTTTAAACCCAGCTTAATTTTGTTTGACTTGTAAGATATTTCCTAAGAAACACTTAGGATACTTGTTTAATTTAAAGTACAATCTTTTGCCTGACATTAACAATACGGCATTGAAAATTGTTATGACTGAATGCGGTGAAGTTAGTGGAGTTGATTGTCGCCGAAGAGACGCTCAGTCGAAGATAAGATCTTCGGACCATATGACCTTTAGGCACCCCTTTTTGATCTCGATTAAGAAAGGACATGTTTTTTATTTACACCGTCAATATCCGGTTGTTTTAACCGACGATTTTTAGATTTTTTTTAAATTATAAAACTAACCCCTAACCCTAACCCCCAATCCTAGCCCCTAACCCTAACCCCTAACAAACAACCGGATATTGGCGGTGTAAACGAAAAACATGTCCTTTCTTAATCGAGATCAAAAAGGGGTGCCTAAAGGTAATATGGTCCAGATCTTCAAAGAAATAGAAAGAGAGTGATTAGCCCCAGTAGCTATTAAAGTGAAGAAGAAGAAGAAGAAGAATTTGAAAGTAGATATTTTTTGTTTCGGCCTTGTGCCATTCTTGGTAATTATCAGCATATGGACTAATAGGCATAGCTAAAACTTCTTTTTTTGTTAATAAATTCTTTGAACTTATAGGATAAACGCCTATATTTTATAACCAAACCCTTCTACAATTTTGGACAAATGAGATTGAAAAAATCATTTAAGCCATATCTAGAATCTGTATGGATAAGGCAAGTCATGCAGGGCGCTTTACAATACGTCCGCGCGTTAAAAACACCAAATCGGAGCCGGTAGTCACATATACTAGCGGAATACAAATTAACAAGCTAGTTGGCTTTTACACGGGTAGTAGAGACACGACCCAGCAGTAGAGGCGTCGTCCACCACCACGATGGGACTTTATCCCCGCCGTACGTGATGAACCTTTACCTTGGCCCGTAACAGTCGGCCCCTTTACCCACCATGAGAGTGAGACCTGACCAGCAGTATGTAGTAGATGACTTTTGATGGATAGTGGCTTCACTAATCGGCCCAACTCAAGAGTCGATGATAACACCTAGAGACTCGGCAACTATACGGCCATTCGACCCGACTGCTGACACGATCCAGCATTCGATTCAACCTACCGAACTTACAACTACCGGTGTTAGTACGCTCCCTCACTCAGGAATAAACATATTTTACTGACCCTAGACAAAATTCTGCTACTATCCGGCTATTGTACTCGACCGGTCATTTCGACCAATGAATGAGATATTCATCTTCAGGTTGTGATCACCTTCCTGATTTATCAAGTTTTCTGCCGACCAACGATCACGGAATAAATTTCTTTCTTGTTGTTAACTATATACCCTGTGTTTGTTATTCCTCCATTTTCTGTCCGTGTTAAGTTTTTAAATACCATCCTTGGCCAGTTGAAAAGGGCTTAAAGTAAGTAAGTCTGAGTTATGGAATCCTTTGGTAAGCGTATAAGTCATATCCTGCGAATAAGTCCTATCCAGCGTATTGTTAAAGGTCCAGTGATTTAATCCTATGTCCATCGTTCATGAAGGTCGCAGTAGTTATGAGTAGGTATCGCCAGTACTGCCGGTATAAGTATTGTATCAGCAGCAGACTACTGCAAGCGATTGGCCAAGAGAAATCAAATGGTTCTCGCCGAGTCTATAAGTAGGAGTGGACTTTTGACACACACCTTATAAAAAATTCACGTGGTGTAATGGTTAGCAAGCTCGCTTCGCAAACCATTGTTAATAAGTTCGATTCTCATTGGGAGACCCATAATCTGGCCTTGTGACATATCTAAGCTAAGCTTAGTAAATAACTATAAGAAAATTCTACCATACCCAGCAATTATGTTGAGGCAATGAAATCGCAAGATTCGCAACAATGGGCGCTCGCCACGCAAAATAAATATACAACACTCCTTTTAAGAAAAAATCTCAACAGCCCGACATGTGTCTTTTCATTTATCGTCACTAAATATTGTTAGTGGAGTCGGAATCTGTTCTCACTTGTACCCTACAAACTGTAGTTTGTCTTTAATTTACATTCATTCACTTTTTTTAGTAGTTCTTTTAAGATAAATTTGACAATTGTCACCCAATTTTCAAAACGGTAAAAGACGGAAACATGTCTTTTAAAAAGTCCTTCCCCCCACCTCTATCTTTTTTTAGTCCGCCCACGTTTGCTCGTACAGAATAGATATGAGAGCAATTCACGGCGAATTATTAGCAAGAATACTTATTGCCTGAGCAAACAATAGAATACAAACATGATCGGAGATATACGGAAGAGCTTATGCAGAGTTATAAAAACGAAATGTGTTAATATGAAAAGGAGACTTTTTTTTTTATCTACGTACCTGTAGCCAGAATATTTGAATCGGGTTCCGTTAGATTTAGAATCGGAGGTGGAAAAATTCCCATAGCCGTTAGGGTTATGATTGGCATGATGATTACCCGACTTCACTTTCCGGTAGACGCGATTAGGAGTGAAATAGTTTTAGTTTCAGATGCGACCCGATTTTCGAGAAGTACGGGCGCTATTGTCGGCTCCGAGGATCGGCATCTCTCTCGCGGCGTAATCAATATGGGCTGGGTTAAGAAATAAAAGCTTTATCAGAAAACAACCAAGTCTTGTTAATTGATTATTAAAAAACAAGAAATGACTAGTCCAACACGAAGAAGAACCAACCCTTAACAGAACGCCCAGTAGGGAAGTCAGCCTGAAGAAAATGGCGGCCGAGTTAGAAGCAGTAAACAGAATGTAACAAGTAAGAACCATTATCCCCTATCTACTCTGTCTGTCTGTCTGTCTGTCTTCTCTCTCTCTCTCTCTCTTATGGGGTATGTTGGTTTTGTGGTGGGAATTAGCTTTTTGTTATTTGGTGCGTGTTGTTAATTTTTTTACTTAAACCCCCAAAAGGTTCTTGCTTCTTGTGGGTTGTCAGACTAAAAAGGAATTTATAATATATATATATATATATATATATATATATATATATATATATATATATATATACACAATTTTATGCTAGGAATTTTAACAACTAAAGGTGAAAATTACCGAATATTTTAGCTATTCTACAACATACACAAACGTATCCCAACAACTAGAACTATGCATGTATTATTCCGTGAACAAGCAGTATGTAGAAGAGGTACAAAATAAAAAAAGGCTTACTTGATAAGGGGACTTAATGTAATCATGTGGCTTTACGATTCTCTCGAAGCGTTACAGATAACGTCTCTACTGTTCAAAAACCAGAGGCGGAAAGAACAGTTTGGGCACTCTTGAACTTTCTTGGTCGTTTCACTTTCGTCTTATCACTTTAGAGCAGTGTGCAGTAAATTACTATACCTTTAATAAAATAGGACCATTAAACGATAGTATAAAGAAATAAGACACGAACGACAGTACTCCAAGGTTTGAAGTATGGAGTTAACCACGAGTGTGGCAGACAGGTTAAGGGTTAAAGAAATAACCAAACAACTAGAAATAGGAATAAAAGACGTGTATTACAGAATAACTATAAGGGTTGCAAACTTTACTTCGTCTGCACAAATATAATTTGTAATAAACTTATCTGAGTCCTGAGATAGGGTATTATCGGAGCCCTTGCTACGGCCTTCTGATAGTTCGGAATTGATAGACGTTCTGTTTGATGTCCGACTCCGATTCTGGTTTTTGAGGAAGAGATGGAACGACCCTGTTTTAGGTCTGTCCCCAGTGCAAGCTGGATCAGAAGTGTAACTTTCTTTGTTGTTTACGCCAGGTCGTATGAATTGACCACCGGTCTGTTTTGCCGACGTGAGTTGAACATTTCAGAACGCACCACCGTACACCGGAGAAACACTGAAAGTCTGTGCTGACACTTAAAAAAAAGAATACTGTAATTGGTGGGCCTGGTATGGCTATAGGGATTAATGAAAGCTCTTTTGTAAGGTGAAAGTATAATAGCGGAAGATTGACCAAGCAGCTATGGAGTTTCGGAGGGATATTCCGCAGGGCAAAACAAAACAAAAAGCACTATGGCATTCAAGGAGTTATGCTATATCAGGGATTCTCAAACTTCTAAGTCTGTAGACCCCTACAAAACTTTGATTGACCTATCATGAACCCCCTCCTTATTAAGAGTATTTACGTGGTTCGAAGGAGCTCTTATTTCTCCGTAGTTGTAGTCAAATTGTCGGACAAAGAAGACAAACACACAATGGAAGTTTAATACATGTATTGACAAATAATACAAGAACTTGTTGCAAATTTTATTGGTATTTGCTACGAGACTTATTTGTGAGTTTGGCTACAGTTCTTTGTAGAAGTTGGAATGTTGATAGGACGCTTCTTCGGACGTTTTTCGTTCTTCCTGGTAACCGGTTCTGTGATAAGTGATGGGGATGCTATTTTAGAAGCTTCTCGCCCGGATAACAGTTCCTTTAAATGACGGTGGATAGGGGGCTTCTCAAGTAGACTATTTGGTCTTCAGCCTTCTGTAGTGTACTATTGTGACAGCTTTGTAGTATGCGGACACAATGCCTTCAAAAGTGTGCTATGAAAAAATGCCTCCGGTCAGTAGATAAGTGGACTCTGTTTGGGCTAAGTGATGAGAGTGTTTATTTTTACGTCTCTCCTCCAGTAACTGCTGTGCGATAAGTGAAGAAATTTGGTTTTGGCGGCAACATACGATGTTGGCTATTCGCCCTCTAGCGGCAGGGGAAGATAATTCACTAGAGAATTTCCGATATTATATACCCCAGTCCACCTTGCAGTTGTTTTGTTGCAACCAATTCTGCAATTAATGAATTCTGCACAAATGTTTATGTGAAACTGTTAATTGTAAAATAACCGTAAAATAACCAGTAAAGTAAGCATAACATGTAAAAAAAAAGTGCTGCAAATATTTAATACTAACTTAATAACTTACCAAGGAAGCACATTTCCTAATGTAATGGGTGAAGCTGATGACTTTTGATAAGTTCATGAATATTGGGCTTAAACTTTTGAAAATATATCAACATGAGCATGTTCTCCAGGATTCTTGTGGAATTAATTTCTTCTAATTACTAAGCGATAGAACCACATAGAAAGTAACACTTTCTGTCAAATTCGTAATGATATAGTTGACTTACAATAAAGTATTCTGTAGCAGTTCCCTGGTAATATTTTCTGGTGATGTATTGATGACACGAAGACGACTGATGTTGAACGTAGAATATTTTATTTACTTCCAAACACCGTGAAATACTGAAATAAAATGGGATATAAAACAATTACTAATTTACAAAAGGGGTCTTTAACAAATGCCAGCAACTTCACGGGAAAATTGGAAAGAAACATACCTGTGCGCCGTACCAGTACCGAGAACTAACTAAAAGACTAAAGTTCTAATTTTAGGACGATATTATCCACACAACCTTTTTGCTGCATCAGCCAGGCGGAAGTCCCTATTTTGCCCTAAGGAAACCTGTTGATATTCCCACAATGCAATGTGGGTCACTTGATTATCCGACCCTAACAGAGTTGTTTCCCTTACACTGTCCAAATTTAAGGGTATATTTTTAGGGTAAAAAATAAATATATCTAACTATTAGGCGCACTCAAAGGCGACAGCTACATATTCTTTTTTAAGATATCACAATTTACTAAACACCGTTCCAAAGTTACACAATGAAAGTGAAAAGGTCAAGAAAGTTCAAGAGTGCCGCGTGTTTTTGGAACTGTCATGTAATCCCTACAGAACCTGAGGGGATTAAAATAAATTTAAATTAAATTAAATTAAAAATAACAATCACCCAGAAGGTCTCAGACATGAAGAACCCTCTGGGCATGCGCAGAATAAGATACTCCTTCCTGGCGCCAAAAAGGAATCTCTTTCTTTTAGACAGGAGACGTCGCTGGGTGCACACGCTACTGACTGGCTCAGGGAGAAAGTCCCTCTCCAAGAAATAGTTGCGAATCTCGGAATAAAAGTCTAACCGTAACAGTACAACTTCTCTTTCGTCTCTTTTCTCTTCCTAAAATCCATTTGCAGCCTGACAACCTGTTGGAATTTTAAGATATAAGGCGTGTGACAAAGGCCCACTTCTACTTATAGACTCGCCGATAAACATGTGACCAACCTATTGTCCAATCACTGGCAGTGCTCAGCTGTTGATATTATTATTTATACTGGCTGATTCTAATCTTAGCTCACTACTACTTGGATCTTCTTGGACGACGGACCTAAAGGATTCTATACCACAGGACTTATTGACTTACCAAAGGATTCTATACCACAGGACTTATTGACTTACCAAAGGATTCTATACCACAGGACTTATTGACTTACCAAATGATTCTATACCACAGGACTTATTGACTTACCAAAGGATTCTATAACTCGGGACTTACTTATTTACTTTTAAGAAAGGAAATTAGCAACACACGCCAAATAACCAAAAGCTAATTCCCACCATAAGACCAACATACTTCATATGCCCCTATCGGGTATGCAAATTATCTAAGGGAGATAATCATTTATTGTCTTGCGATTATCTCCCCTCGTTTGGTTACAGTTGACATTGCCAATGGATTATCTTTCCTTGCTGCGAGGGTTTGCCGCTAGGGGGCGTTGCAATCTAGCTATTTAAACCAGCCCCGCGAAAGTGACTCTCGTTGTTTGATCTTGGATTTCCAGATATTTTCTAGAGCTTTGTGACTCCGTTAATTTTGGACTTGGGGTGGGGGTGGGCTTGCCCTCGAGATTCAGGCTTATACGTGTATCTTTACGCGGTCCCTTTTTATATTTTATCTTCATAGAGTTTTGGGCTCACCAGCCCCGGCATATCAGCGTAAGTACACGTGCCTGTTATAGTCTATGTCTTCATAAAGATTTAGCGACGCACGTGGATCTATCCTGGAGTGAATCGTAAGTGACAACCTTTGTTTTTATATAACTCGACTATCTTCAAGGACTCTTTTCTTTAAGGACTTTCGCCTATCTCGTTATGTATTGTTTCTGTTGGACTTTGTTCATACAATAAAGTCTGTTTGTTATAACTGTTTGACGGTATTTGTTCTATATAAATAAGTATATGTCCGGCGTTAGGCGATTTTCTGATATAACCTAGCGCATTATGAGAAATTGGTGTTAGCTAATGTGTTAACACCACCCTAATTCTTATAATTGCATCCATACAGAAGCATCAAACTGATGGTGTTGATTTTTTTACTTTTATTTATTTATTTATTTATTTTACATAAAACTGTTTTAGATCTTAAAAGAAAAGCAAATTTCAAAATGTCAGAGAAATATATGGGTTAGACTATCATGGAAATCAACTCGTTGGGTGTTCTGATGCATAAAAAAGGGTAATTTATGAGGAAGACCGTCCCGGTCTCCTGCCTCAAAACTTGCTAACGGTGAGTGGTGAAAAACCAACCCCAGCTACGATTGAAGTCCGTAGCCAAAGCAATAGATAGATATGAAGACGACTAGATAGATAGATAGTTTTTTATTTATTTTATTAAAATTTAAAAGAATATCTAAATACTCAGATTTTCTTTTATTCATGTTTGTTTAATGTCTTGTTTTTAGTTTAAATAAGCAAGAATATCTAAATATTTTGATTTTTTTTTTACTTGTAATTGATTGTTGGAAATAAATATATTAAAATAAAATGAAAATATCGAAAAAAAAATAGACGTTTTGGATTTTTTTATATGTAAGTGAATGTCGAAAAAAATAAACAAAAAAAAACGCCCCAAGTTGGTTGTTTACTTTCAAGTGACACTGCTTCGGCTACGGACTTCAATCTGGGTTGGTTTTTCAGCAATCACCGGTAGCAAGTTTTGAGGCAGGAGACCGGGACGGTCTTCCTCATATATTAACTAAAAAAGTGTGTGGGAGTGACATAGAGTTCAATAAAATGGTACAGAACAATTTCAGGCCAAGAGACGTGTGAAAAAATTCTTAAGAAATACCTCATAAAAATGTAAATATAAACGTAAAATGAACGCAATTTCCTAGCCTTTAGGCATAAAATAACCCTAAGTGAGTTGACATACTATTAAAATCAATATACAAAATCAATCATTCCAACGAATTTCGGTCATAACAGACGAAACAAAAAGGAGAAAAAAAAGAACGCATGTTTATGAATATAACAAAACTATTCTACCTTCTCGCTAATGCGAAGGAATTAGGCAGTAGTGTGACATAATCTATGCGGTTGCATAAGATTATTGTCAATCCCCTGTATTTCTAAAGGGATTGCCCTTTTCATATCACGGGCGGGACTTTCCATGGAATAGTACAGGAAGCCCGGGAAATACGTGAAGTCACGTGGGACCTGGTTGGGTCCTCAGTTCCAGTTTAGACGTCAGGCAGAGAAGATGTCCTGCCTTAACTGGAACTCACTGCATACGCGTGCTATGTTAGTCAGATGTTTAGTTACATGAAATGTTTAGTTGAGTAAATAAAAGCTTTAGAAAATAACACGATTTTGTGATTAATGAATGTCTTGGTAACAAGACTGATCTAGAAGAAGAAATGACTTAAGTGCGACCGACCGACCAAGACGAAGTCCAGATGTTAGAAGAGATGCTAGAAGAACTTAAGATATCAAGGACGTAAGATAGAAAAGATGAACAGCAGAAGAATAAAAGAAAGTAAAGAAGGTATGCAACAGTAGATTAATCAAACGGCGACGAAAGAATATAAAACAATAAGATAAAAATAACACAAAGAAAACTCGGGACAGTAGGTATAGTGTTAAAGTGAGGTGTTATCAAACACATAAACATATAAAAGGAAGAAAAGGAAAGAGTAAAGAAGAGTTAAGAGTTTGTGTAAAAAAAGATCATGAGAATGTCTGTTTCAAGAGACACGAATACGCATCTAGATCATGCAAGAAATTCGATGTAATTGAAAAATCTTGAAGAAACTGCCAATTCGATGACGTGGGTGTCAAGCGGCCTAAGAATTGTCTTTTTGGTGCTAGGCGAGTTTCGAAATATGAGTCTTAACGGCTGGTGTTCTTGACGGACAAGAATGGGTTAAACTAGACACGCGATCGGAGACCCCCCTTCAATCAATCAGCTGGTTACATCAAGCCCTAGTACCCATACGATTTTCCCAACTACCTTCTAGCACATATATGATCAAAATGGTTGAGATTTTCCATAAGGCAGGCTATTCTCACCGTACTGCTCTATGTCGGCCTTATGCTAAGTCTCAACCATTTTTATCATATATTTGCTAGAAGGTACTGGCTGAGGGTCTTAGTGCCCTGGGCATGATGTTAAACTGCATCTAAATTCTGGAGCTCTGGGGAGTGTGACGTACGCCTTCATTGGCATTACTCCCAGGTCCACTCTGACCCGGAGTGGTAGTATCTTTTAGGGCCCCATCTATGGGTTAAATAGAAAAATGTATTTTAAAAAAATGGGTTTTTAAAAATTGAATGCCCATCAAGCATGAATAGAACAAAACATCTTCGGCATAAGATAACCCAACAAAGGTTGACATGCCGTAAAATCCAACAAACCAAACCAAACCTAAAGTTAAACAGCGTCGATTCAGTGGTCTAAATATTGATCGGATCACTGAAGTTAAATAGTATTGATTCTGTGATTAATACTTTGATGTATTGTTCTCCGCTTCTGCAGGAATTAAAGTGTTCTGGTTCGGTTTAGCTCAGTCGGTAGATCATTCGCTTAGGAATCACAAGGTTCCGGGTTCGATACTGGTCCTCGCCAATTCAGCGCATGAATAGTACAATCATGGCCAACTTATAAATATATATAATAGTGGACTGTGGTACAACTTGGATAATCTGATCTGTATGGTAGAGTGGGGTGATGACGGCCGATTTGGCGATCCACCCCAGCAAAAGAAAAAAAAATCTCCCTAGTCTAACGCTAGCGTAAAAGGGATAGACTCCCTTGCTGTCTGGCTGATACCGAAAATTAACCACTCAGCCAACTTTACTTACTTTCTCCATATCGAAATTTCAAATATTGATTTTAAAGTTGGGCTATCCTCACCGTGTTGCTCTATGTCGGACTAAGGAAAAACAGCTGATACAAATTATACAATTTTAGATTAGTAGAGATTGTGTCCCCAATTGTCTCCCATATTCTTCTGAGCGTTGCAACAGATGTTCAAATTACAATGTTCTTTCATTTCTGTGTCGATTCTCTTATCAACTGGTGGTACAAAGTTAGGTTATAGATACGTTGCTGCTTCTACTACTACTACTACTACAAGTTACTGGAATGAGAACACCAGTCCGTTTGTAACTGAGTTGAAAAGAAATCTGTTCTAGTTGTGCGAAGTTTTTTTTTAATTGCCTTAAAATCTGGCCTGTCACGCTGCAACGTTCGTTTGCTGTCATTTTTTCGTGTGTGGATTTCTTTGAATTAACGGCACGATAACTGTGAAAGTTATTTGTACAAGACAAAAAAAAAAAAAAAAAAAAGAAAAAAAAAAGAAAGAAAGAAAGAAAGAAAGAAAGAATATAAGTATTTAACTATGAGTGAAGAATTGGTAGATTCCACCCCCAATAATGGTGGCAACAACAACAACAACAACAATAACAACGACATTGTTTCGAGTCTTCGAGAAGTCTGTAACGACGTAGAAATAAGAACCACAGAAATGCACACGGCTGGGGAACCGTTGCGAATTGTCGAAAAAGGCTTCCCCCCAATTCTCGGATCGACTATTTGGGAAAAGCTGCAGTACGCGAAGCAATACCTGGACAAATATCGGAGGTTTCTCATACTCGAGCCCCGAGGGCACTATGACATGTACGGAGCTTTACTTGTGGAACCGGACGATCCACAGGCAGACCTCGCCGTCTTGTTTATACACAACGAAGGCTATAGTACCATGTGCGGCCATGCTGTGATTGCCCTTGGAAGGTAAATAAAATATTTTTAAAGAATGTTCTATTTGGTACAATGGTACAGTTGTGGTCCCATTTTCTAACGTCATTAATTTTTGTAAAATCTACACTTTCATCTAACCTCTACGCCCTGTTTTAATGGGGTTTAGAATATGTTGTATTCAATACAACATATTTGAACCACAGCGTGGACCTGGGAGTAATGGCAATGAAGGGGTACTCCATACTACCCAGATCTAGAGCTGGAGCCTCCCCATCAGATGCAGTTTAATGGCATACCATTTGGGGGAGGGTCTTACCCCTCTACAGGAAATACAATACAATGTATTTGCTTTCATCTTTTCCACTTTATTGTCTTTTGCAATCGGTTTACGTTCCATTTCTTCTCTTGAAATTTTATCTTTTATCAGATCATTACCACCTTCTTCATCTTTACCGTGCAGAAGATCTCTTGCTTTCTGTTGTGAGGTGTGGTTTTGTGTTCCTTGTTACAGTAGTATTTATTCGTGCTTAATCTTAGCACTGGGTTCGGCTTCTCGTAGCTAACTCTTTTAGTCCCCTAAAGTGTCTCTATATATGTCCTGCAGTAATACACATATGTAAATGAGATAACACGCCATTGGCTATCTCACTACACTTCCGAAGTTCTTTTACTGCATCCCTCGCCTGTAGTGCCACTAACTCTCATCAACAGACACATCGCTCTCTTCATCCCTACCCCTACGTCGTTTAAACAACAATGTATTGTATTTCCTGTAGAGGGGTAAGACCCTCCCCCAAAAGGTATGCCATTAAACTGCATCTGATGACGAGGCTCCAGCTCTAGATCTGGGGAGTAAAGAGTACTCCTTCATTGCCATTACTCCCAGGTCCACGCTATGGTTCAAATATATCTGTTTGTAAATTAATCATATTCAATAGGACCATGTGCATAAAAAAAAACTCTTAAGGAACAACGATACAAAAAATGTAACTATCAACGTATGAGTAACGCGATTCTCTAACCTCTAAGCATAAAATAAGCCTAGACCGGTTGACGTGCCATTAAAATCAATCAATCAATCATCACACCCACTTTCAATGCTGGTATTAATATGCTTAGTGGTAGGGAAGATATCTAATCGTGTCCAAATTCACCAAGAACTAATATTGACATTAGTATATCCGTGATATACTAATCCTGAACACAACGGAAGGAAAGAAAAGATAAATTTATTCACACATACAAAAACATATAACCTTTTTTACATATAATATACGCACAACTTATATATAAAAAGTAAGAATACACAAACAGGTCCCATTGTAGAATAATACATATATTGCCTCATGATCAAGCAGTATGTGAAAGGGGTACAAAAATGAAAAGAAAACATGGGACAAATTTGATTAATGTAGCCATGTAGCTTTATCGTTCCTTGGCAGGGTCAAAATATCTCAACAGCTCTAAAAACAAAGCCAAAAAGGTCGAGATTGGGCTTCTGTGACTGTCACATGCCCAACGAGCTCCTATTGGACATGCAAATTAACCAGGGGGAAATCATTTTTGTATTCTTACAGTGACAACCGTAAAGTCTTCTTCTCCCACCCACAAACACCTTATTATTTATCTATTTATTGCTTAAGCAACATTGTCATAAGCTTTGCATTGAAGATCACCACTGAATTGCGAAAAATGAAGGATAAAAAAGTAATTAAACAAAATATCCAAGTTGCCATTTAGTAAACTTAGATTGTTTTAGCACAAGGTCACCCAGTGAGTATCGAACTCACCAATAATTTTCCGTTAGCTAGGCTCGCTAACAATTGGCCCCATGCAAGGCGCCCAGAACAAAATGTCAGTTTTTTTTAAAATAAACTTTCAGAATAGAAAATGCCGGCGGTTGATTTACGGCCAAGTCACACTAATAAGGCCGATTCTTGGAGTTAAGCAGCGGGGTTGGTTGGTTGGTTGGTTGGTTGGTTGGTTTTTACAGCCTGTCAACCCGATCGCAACTTTAACTCACATACGAGGTAGAGATCAACAGGAACGCAAACATGCGTCCGGCCGCTAGGGTTATCTGTGCGATTCTCAAACTTTCTCATAGATTGGTGTGTCACGTGACTCGACAAACGAATCAACGATTACGGTCACTGGCCAACCCAGGGTCAATTGGAAAAGTAAAGTAAGTAAAGTCGGTACTGTAGCCTATTATCGGTATCAGCCGAGCAGCAAGGGAGTCTATCTCCTTTTCACTATTGCTATACCAGGGAGATTGTTTGTTTTGTTTTGGGTTTTTTTTGTCTGAGGTAGAGCGCCCCACCTACCATCAGTTACCCACTTTACCGCACAGATTCGAGCTGTGCTACTGATGCGCTGATTTGGCGAGTACCTGTATCGAACCCGGAACCTTGTGGTTCCTGGGCGGATGATCTACCGACTGAGCTAAACCGTCCCAGATCTCTAATGAATAAAGTGTCCTCTTTATTAATTTTTATCATAATTTGATTTTTAGAGGTTTTGTGGGTGGGGGTGTCCTACCCCTCTGCAGGGGAAACAGTCAGCATATTTTAAGCCCTACCGACAGGGCGGAAAGTGTAATTTATCTTACCAAAACTGAAAACAATAAACAATTAAAATTGTTACAATGATGAATTCTATACAGCACTGAAGTCGTGACATAGATAGATTGTCCATAATAATATATTCTCAAAGGCATTCCTATCTATATGACCATATACTGCCGAGTCGGTACACGACTTCATCTAAATATTACGATAAAACAACAAGAATACGCTCCCAACATAACACTATTTAATTTTCTTTTGCAGTTGTTCCACATGCATAACAAAAAATCCAGAGTTTATTCATGCATGAATAACTGGGTCAACCAAATCTATTTTGTGATTGACTGTTTCACGCATATTAATATGCTACAACAAAAATGTCAATGTTGAATAGAATAACGATACCGTGTTTCCCCAGAATTAAAACAGGGCTTATATTAATTTTCAATCTGAAATATAACACTAGGACCGCTGCTTTGAACCAAGGCTTATTTTAAGGAGTGGGCTTATATCAAAATCATCCTGAAAAATCCTGATAGGTCTTATTTCCTGGTATGTCTTATTTTCGGGGAAACACGGTATATATATATATATATATATATATATATATATATATATATATATATATATATATATATATATATATATATATATATAATAAGATAAATATATAGGTTTTACATATCTATTTATTGGGTGACAAAGGAACTTTCACAACCATATTGGTTTCATGCGATGCATTCACCAGGTGAAGATGTTTCAAATGTGAGGAAAATTGAAAAAATTTCAAAAAATTTCAAAAAATTCAATAGACATGGGATGCGTATGATTGGATAAAATGATGTGTGTATGTATGTGAAGGTGAATTGAATGTATGAGAGTGTTTATGGGCAGTATAAAGGTTGCGTACGCGTAGTGACTGGTCACACACATAATACGTTGATCTGTTAGTGTGCGGTATTTTAATAGTGCTTACGTGCGAGCGCTCGTGTCTATACATGTATGTGTGTGTGTGCATGTTTTCTTTCTATCTGATGCGTAGGCCGTGTATGATGTATACGGACGGCACACTACAGTAATATATATATATATATATATATATATATATATATATATATATATAAACAATGTTTGGCATTAAATAACCCTCAAGGATTGATATGCCATTAATCGAAACAACCAATAAACCAAATCGTTTCCTCACACGGAACGTATTAGGAAACACTCACTATTCACGACATAAAGAAGTAATATCCTATAATATGTAGATTATACTTACCTGATATATGTCCCGTGTCCTAAGGCTTTGGCCACTGAACCGATAATGAAATTAGCGGCGTCATCCCAGGAGGTCATCCCGCCCCCAAGCAACACCTGCCCCTTGATTTAAAGGGACAGGTTTGAGTTTATGGCCCAGTGCTTGTAAGAGTATTTAAGGTTTTCGTAGGAGCTCTTATTTCTCCGTAGTTGTAGGCAAATTGTCGGACAAAGAAGGAACAAACACGAAAGTAAATGCAGACACTTGTATTGACAAAATTACATAAAATTGTTGCAATTTTTAATGGTATTTGCTACGAGACTTATCTGTGGAGTAATTTTCTTGGAGTAATGGTGATAACAGTTTATTAGGAAATGTTGATAAGACGCTTCGTCTCGGTAGTTTCTCGTCCTTCTGTAAGTGCGCAATAGTACCGGCCTTTATGCAGTATGCAGATACAATGCCTTAGAAGGAAGCTGGTTGTAAAGTTCTGTGATAAGCGGGCCCTGTTTTGGGGCTTGGTAATGAGAGCTTGGTGGTTTTACGTCTCTCCTCCAGTACTGCCTTTCGATAAGTAAGCCTTGTTTTTGGGCTAAGTGATGAATTAAGTGTAGGGACCGCTGTTTACGCGACTACCCTAAGTGGGTGCTCCGTGATAAGAAGGCCCTGTTTTTGGGCTAAGTAATGAGAGCGTTTGTTTTTACGTCTCTCGTTGGTAACAGTTCCCTGATAAGTAGGCTCTGTTTTGGGCTAATAATGAGAGCGTTTCTTTTGTTGTCTCTCTCCAGTAACTGCTTTGCGATAAGTCCAAGTTTTGGTATTTGGCGCCAACATACGATGTTGGCATTCGCCCCCTGGCGGCAGGGGGAGATAATTAGCTATGGAATTTCCAATACTTGAGACGCCCCCTTAAGGGGTGATGCCGAGGGAATCTATTAACCTATACATAAACTAGACAAAACGTGACCGGTTGTGTCACCCATTGAGTTCTAGGTAGATACTCTAGATTAGGGAAAACTGATTTGCAAAGCGAATAAATTTTTAAAAAATACGACTGGACAAAACATTAAAATCATTTTGTAAGATTTCTATGAAAGAGAACGTTTGACCTAATTTAAGCTTCGTGTTGGCGGCTTATGAAATTTAACATAGAAATACATCCCATCTCTCTCTCTCTCTCTCTCTCTCTCTCTCTCTCTCTCTCTCTCTCTCTCTCTCTCTCTCTCTCTCTCCACCGGGAAACTAACATGTATAACGAGGAGGTAATTGAGATATACATAGAAAAGGAGAAAGTGATAGGCAGAATGTGAAATAAGAGACGGATCAGTTTATGATTTGATTGTAAATTATGACTACTTAGAACCAATTAAAATGGATTTTTTTTTCAAACATAACTCAATCCTAAAACTAAGGATTAATTTAGTATAGTTTCTGAGTCATTAAATTAAACAGTAAAAAATGTCCTCAGCTTTAGTATATTGATAGATATAGATTTGAGATTTCTTTTCTTTTTTTTTTAAACTTTGGTAGCTTTGCTATCTATATGATCTATATGATCAGAATGCAGAACAACACTCAATTGAAGTGGATACAATGATGAATTCCAAGCAGTTCTTAAAAGCATAACATACCATCGATAAATGCAATCCTGATTATCTGGTGTCGCTTAACTACCGAATTCTTAATTCCCCCATTTATAAAATGAATCGTTCTAAGTAAAAGAAAAAAATGCAAACAAGAATAATAATAAAAATAAACAACTTAAAAACAAGAATATACAAAGAAAAAATAGAATAAAACCAATATATAGAAAAATAACTTTTATCAATCTATATATAAATATTGATTACAGATTTAAAAAAACAAACATTTTAGCTGGGTAGCTCTGCTCGTAATTTATATTACCAGAATGGAGAATAACGAACAATTGAAGTTGTTACAATGAAGAATTCCAAACCATTCTTAAAAGCATAACATATCATTAATAAATGTGCAACAATGCTTTATTCTCAAAGGTATTCATATCTTTATGACTATTTTTGCAATAATCACATGTCTTCGTTTAAAGTTATTTTCCAGCATCCCACCATGCCGGGCAGACACAAAGGCCCATTATTTTGTGAGCCATCCATGAACCGAAGCTCATGGGATGGCAGTGTAGCGTTAGTTTGTATTCGCCTGGTGGAGTTGTCTGCCCCTTTTAGTTTGATGATGCCCGCTAGGGCACCAGAGTATTTAAGCGCCAGATTCAAACACTTTCACCCTCTTTTCCTGTTTCAGCAACTACGAGCCACATGGGGTAGATTCTATCTAAACCCTCTCGTTGGGGCTCCGCCCCCCTTACATTACTGTAAGTCCTCACAGCATGGACTATTCCTAGTCTCATGTCTGTACTCATATATGTATATCTGTATCATTCATGAATGTGTCTTATCTTTATTTGTGTACCCCTTTTTATATGTACTCTTTACTATGAACGTTGTGCCAACTGTTATCCATGTGCTGTGTATATTAAATGTTTGTCTATTAACCTTCGTCGGAGTTATTTGTATCCAAAGTATGTATAACTTTGCACCATCCTTATAGCAGCACAAAAAATACGTGGATCCCGTCGGCATTCCCCTAATGAGGAGCTTCAAGCACTCAGCAATAAACCCAGCCTTGTCTCTTTAAATCAAGGGGGCAGGTGTTGCCTGGGAGGATGCCCCCCCCCCCTGCGATCACGCTGTTATTTAATATTTCACCGGTCCAGTGGTCGAAACCATTGGACACACGGTTCCAAAGGACCACTGCGCAAAGATACATGTCTTCATTTAAATGAGACGGTAATCTAGAAGAATGCACCCCCCCCCCCAGGAGGGGGGAATAAACTCGGCTCGGTGTCCCCTCTAGTGATCAATGAATACTGATTCAGATTTTTCGAAGCTTCACCTACCCACCCACTTTCAAATTCAACACATTCACAGTTCAGGATGTTATATACTGGCATCAAATCGCAATATGTTATATAGCGGCTTCTTTAAATTCACACGGCTAAATCGCTGTACGTCAGTAGTCGTTGCGGGTATATATGGTCACGTGGCAAAGTATGTAGTAGCTTAATAAAATCACAACACATGGGTATTGTAAAAACTTGCGTTCATTTCTTTTCCTCGGCTGGTGGGTGGCGAGCGCTGACAATGACTACTACTACTGCTGGGATGGTGAGGTAAAGGGGTGGCTGGTGGCGTCTCACCGCCCTTGGTCGCGACGGACCGTGTCGATGGTCGCTCCTTGTGCTCTGTTCGCCGTCTGCTGTCTGACTGACCTGGGATCCCTGACTTCCTTTTATATATATCAAACGCCTATGCGTTTTCTTTTGTTATCTTTATCAGCGGACAAATCTATTTCCGAACTTATTGTTACCCATCCTTCTTTGTTCGCTTTACCCGAAAAAAAAAGTCCTTTGTTACTCTTTTCGTCTTCTCCCTGCCTCGATCCAACCGGAATACCCTATTTCCGTTTTCAGCTTCTTTTAAATATCTTCAGTATATAACAAGGATTATATTGAGAAAAGGAAAGTGGGAAAATATAATTCAATGTTATAGCAACGCAATGGTTTTGGGTTTAGGGTGATTTTAAGCTCCCCTGACGCTGCGACCTGGAGTAGCTGCCCTTTCCTTGCCACCCCGCCCATGTGTTTCACCGTTACTCCCAACAAAGCAAAACGCATCCAGGGCCAGTCATATAGGGTGCTAATGGCTAATATGGCTTTTGCCATGCGCGGCAAATTTGTTAAAAAATAGCTTGAACTAATTCAGGAATTAAATTAGTAATATTGTACTTTTATGAAGTTCAATGTGGTACTAGATTAGCCATAAACCAAGGGCGGCAAAAACACACACTACGCCACTGCCCAGGCCCTGATTTGTATGGAGGCAAAGGGGACAATTTCCCTGATACCCCCACCAAAGTGGCACACAGACGTTCTTTATAAGTACGTAAAGTCGTTGGGTGGCCTAAAGTCGGTATCAGCCAGACAGCGGGGAAGTCTATCCCCTTTCCACTAGCGTTAGACCAAGGAGATTGTTTTTTTAGCGTCTGCCATCAGCTCCTCACTTTTCCACACAGATCCCTGTGTTACTCATACGCGGAGTTAGCGAGGGCTGGTATCGAATTAGGAACTTGAGGTTCCCAGCCGGACATTCTACAAAACCTTTAATAATTATAAAATTAGTTTTATTATTAGGAAAAATAATGACTATGGAGTGGACGGTTAAGCACAGGACAAGCTACGGATTTGTATTATCACAATATTAAATATTGCAGGGTTTTTTTATTACTTTTTACTTTATTCGTTTTCGTAGCTTAATCTTCTAAGAATGTAGTTTATAAAAAAGAAAAAAACATCAGATTAAACGTTTTTTTATAGGTTTAAAATTGACATCCATAGATTAAGCTCTTCCAATCACTGCAGATTTTTGTTAATTAATGTAAAAAAAAACTGATTAGATAAAAAAAAAGTATTTTATTATGATAATACCTTTTTAGTCTTCGTTTATTTATCTATTTTTAAATGTTGGTTTTCATTGGGTGATATATGTTGGATTTTTGTAATATAAGGCATGGGGCAAATAGTCACTTATAAATATAGACTCGTTGACTAACACGTGACCCGAGAAAGATTCCCATTGTCCAATCACTGGCACTGCTGCTGCTGCTTCTGCTGTATTAATAGAGACCTTATTCTAAACTTATGTCATTGCTATTTGGATTATCTTGGACGTCGGACTTACAAAGAATACTATAACACCGGATTCTTATTGGCTTGCTTACTTATTTACTACATCTGAAACTAAGGATGCCGACCAGATACTTAACAATATAGGTGAGATACTGTCAGTTACAAAACGCTGTTGACTTCATGTTTTCGTTAAACTAACTTGGAGATAATAATAATAATAACTTCCAGCAGATCAGAGGGTGAAGATGAAAGAAAACGAAAAGACGGACAAATACCTGGACCTTGCTAGAGAATTGAAAAAAAAAATGTGAAATTTGAGGTGAAAGTGATACGAATTGGGATTGCTGCCCTTGGAACGGTCCACAAAAGTTTAGAAAACAGACTAGAGGAACTGGAAATCAGAGGAAGAATTGAGACCATCCAGACAATAGCATTGTTAAGATCAGCTAGAAAACGAAGAAGAGTCCTGGAGATCTGAGATTCATTGTCACTCAGACTCCAGTGAAAGACCATCAGCTGATGCTGGTGTAAAAACTCGCAAGGAGTGAAATATAACATATATATGTAGAGAGATAATAATAATAATAATAATAATAATAATAATAATAATAATAATAATAATAATAATAATATGAGTGTGTGTGAGAGAGGGGGATTTATTGGAAAGGTGAATAACGAACACAAACAATTAAATTCAATTAATTATTCGTCTCTGTTGAATGAAGTTTCTGAAACAAGCAGAGAGGAAATATTACGTGAATTTCATTGTTTGTGTTCGTTATTTACCTTTCTAATGCATTTCCTCACGTCTGGTAGGATTTTTCCTAGTCTTCATATATATATATATATATATATATATATATATATATATATCTGTGTGTGTGTGTGTGTGTGTGCGTTACATATTATTGGATTTACTTCCACTTTTTCCTCATACACACACATACACACACGCGCATATATATATATATATATATATATATATATATAATATATATATATATATATATACTACTTATCTTCTCATGTGTGCAATAGACAATCCGCCGTCCATATCGCAATAGTAAGGGCCTACTCGACTTAGATTGAAAGGCTAAGTGCCACACATGACGCCCCAAGATTGTTTTGAAGAGGAATTGTCGATAAAGATGACAATATGAGTTTTATTCTCGAATTTGTTTTGTTTCTTTTTTCTTTTCTATTCGTCTGACCTATGGTTTTGTTTTGCACCATATCAACTACAGGATGCACGATTTTACGTGGGATTAGACGTTTTAGGTTATTTGGTGCGTGTTCGCTGATTTCTTTTCTTTTCAACCCCATTATATACGGTTCTTCCTTCTGTTGGCCAAGGAACTGAAACGGAATTAAGGAAGAAAAAAAGAAAGTCAAGGACAAAGATACTTTTTAGGGTTAGACTTTTCTAGAATGAAAAAAAAAAAAAAGAGGGGAAAAAAATAAATATTCGACTTGTTGACAATGTCGTCGCCGTCAAAAAATCTTTATCAACTCAAAAATCTTCAGCAGCTGAATAATCCGTCGTCATAAAATCTTCAGCAACTCAAAATCGCGACTCGACTCCTGTCGTCACCCCACTTCTACTTATACTAGTTTCTCCTCAAAATCCGGGTGTCTGCGCCCCACACACGAGATTCTCGAGCCAAACCCGACCGCCGGAATCCTCATAGCTATCATCCGGGCACCTGGCACTTACATACGGGACTGTAGCTTCTCGACTTCGGTGCCAATGTTTGCATTCTGAAGGAAGCGGGTTCGATTCTACAGTCCTACATGTCAGGCAAAGCCTAGCCCGCTTTCTTCGAGAATACGGCAGGCCTTGACGTTCGACACTCACCTCGTGTTCTCTGTCGGAACTTTATTTCTTGGTTCATAGCTATTTCTTGAAGAGATTTTCTCCTGAACCAGTCAACAACGTGTGTTCCTAGTAGGGTCTGCATTAGAATGGCCAAAGCTTCCTATTGGTGCCAGGAATTATGCCCAGAGAGATCTTCCTGTTTGAGGGCTCCTGGGAGATTGTTATTGAATTATTTTTTCTTTAATTTCATTTTAATCTTATTTTAACCCCCCCACACAACCCCTTTTGGATCATTTCATGTCGAATCAAGTTATTTTGATAATCAAAGGTATCGGGTTATTTACAGCACCTGCTGTTGTTTAAGTGGTCACCCAATTAAGTATTGAACAGGCTGATCGCAGCTTAACTTCGCTGATATAGTGGGTACTGGTGCTTTCAGTGAGATTTGACCGTAATCCAGTTTTGACCAAATCCGACTGCCAGCTTCTTAAGAAAAATAAAACGTATGGAGTGGACAGTTAGGCATGCGAGACCGGACAGGCTGCGTATTGGTATTGTCTCAGTATTAAATGTTGCAGTTTTTTTATTTTCTGTCACCATATATATACCGCCCTGTCGGCTGGGGCGTTAGAATGCACCGACTGCACCTCTGCAGAGGGGTAAGACTCCCCCAATGGGGCAACCTGTTGGCCGTGGGTGGCGACCCGTGATGCTTAAGGATAGAGCCCAGGTGGATGAGCAGTTCAATACTCCACTTTGACCCTATCTTGGGCTAGACGGGCGGTCGGAGAGGCCCCCTCCGATCAATCGGCTGGTCACGTCAAGCCCTAGCACCTATATGATTTTCCCAACCCTATTGCCTTTATGGCAAGCCCCCAACCCCTTTTTATCATATGGGTGCTAGAAGGCGGTGGCTGAGGGTCTACATGTCCTGGGAATGACGTTAAACTCTATCTGATGGTGAGGTTCCAGTTTTGGAGGTTTGGGGAATGTGGAGCACCCCTTTATCACCATTGCTCCCTGGTCCACTCTGACCCGGAGTGGTAGTACCTGTTAGGGTCCCATGTATGGGTTAAATAGAAAAATGTATTTATAAAAAAATTGTATTATCCATTAAGAATTGATTTATTTCAAAACTTTATTGGCATTAAATGACCCACTGAGGTTGATATGCCGTAAAACAAAACAAACCAAACCACCAAACCATATATATATACGAGTAGGGTGTGACACAAGGTCATTTTTTTAAAATCAGAGTTTTCCTTCTTCTAGACCGGTTGCTTATACCAATGTTAAAGAGCATAGTCTGCCCTATTATTTACCCAGGGAAATGGTTGGATGCATGTCTTTCCCAAGGGTATTAGCGTTATGTGAAATGCAAGCAGCCTCGTCCAGGATTTAACTCGGTTTGACTTATCCATTTCCTACAACGATAACCATTACACCAAGCACATCCTAATATATATATTACTTATCTTCTCAGGTATGCAATAGATAAAGGTTATGTGTCGAACCCTACATCTCCAGAAACTGTGGTAAATATCCAGTGTCCTTGTGGATTAGTCAAGGCTTTTGTGTCATACGAGAATGGCAAAACCGGTTCTGTTCGATTCCACAGTGTTCCAGCTTTTGCGCTCTCTACAGGTGAGATATATTTAAGCTTATTATTAACCCGATCATCAGATTCTTGCATGCTGCAATCAGATTGTAACATCCTTTTTCTTCTATCATAAAAAAACATCCGGGCCACTCTGGACAGTTTAGTAATTCACCTGCGTCAGGCCACGACTCACGATCAGGAGGATGTGAGTTCAATCTCCCCACTCACCTCTGATCTCATTCTGCATGCCAAACACAGTCGTGCACGCTTCGAACCACTACGTTCGTGGTTTCCCTCGCCACAAAAACAAGAAAAATTAACTGAATACATCAACCCAATTGATAATCTATATACAGTCATACCTGTATTTACGTTGTAAACCTTAGGCTTTCCCTGGGTTGCCTTGAATGAATAAGGCGACTCACGGTAATTTGCCTTATCCTCGAATTTCCTGTCTATATAACACATGGAGTCTTTGCCCCCACTCTCTTAAGCGACCGCTGCCTTTTGAGTGGAGTAAGCTGATTTTATCCGGTCTTCTAGCCAGGTTACCCATCCTGCCTTCTAATATGTTTCCCTTCTAAGGATCTAACCAGAGGTTCTTATTCTGATGCCCGGGCACCAAATATGGAAACTGTGCGGCCTAAAATTAGGACGGCAATATTATTTGCTATCTCCGTCAACTTCTCGACGTGTGTACCCTCTTCCACCGCGGCTAGCACGGTGTGATACGCGGCAGGCAGGCAAGCAGATAGGCAAGCGCATGATGCCGTCTTTTTTACCCTTCCCATCTAAGTGTTGGAGACGGCACAGAAATTCTGAGGGTTTGCTGCCCTGTTAGGTGTCCTCGTGTAACGAGATGATGAAGGTCCTGAGTTTTGGGAGGACTACTATAGAAAAGAGAGGAAGAAGAAATAAGAGAGAGTAAAGTTTTTTTTTAAAACACAAAACGATTTGTCGCGAATTTGACCGGGGGTGACCCCCCGAATGGAAAATTTAAAGCCAACTGGAAGTTTCGGGTGTTGACCGGAACCGGAAGTCACGTGGTCACGAGGAACGACGAAGAAAAATACCGGTCTCTTTTTGATTTCCGACAGCGTAGGATACGGACGGGCCTCTGGTCCCTAGTGTGAGATCACAGTAATTTAACAGTGTTCTCTCTCTCTCTCTCTTTCTCTCTGCCTTTCCTCCTCTTCCGAAAAAAACCACGAGACGAGCCCGAAAATAAAAGCTAAGCAGCTTGTGACGATATATTTCTCGCGTTGTACTTTTTAGTGCTGTGAATTTGGAGGCATGTTAACAATACCCGCTATACAACATATATCGCTATTAGAACGTTACACATCGTAGATAAGTTGCGATAGGTTTTGTTGTGAAGTAGACGTTCTCCGAATGAGTGCATGTCTCAACCTGTAATAAGGTTTTTCTTTGAGTGGGGAAATAACTATGTTCTTTACTTCCTGTACTGCCTCGTAGGGTAATTTCGAGACTACCAGGTTAAATTTCGTTGTTTTTTAGAAGTAACTCCTCTAAACTCGTATTCTGACTCAAGTTGAGCGAAATACGGAGTACGCTTTTCTCTCTTCTAACATCCGTTTCTTTTTTCATTTTGATGATGTTGAACCACTAGAATTTTATACACGAACACTTTCTTTGCGTCAGTTTCTTGAGGTATTTCTTCTTTAATAATCGAGTGCATAATGTAATTCTTTTCAAAAGTCGAATTTGCTTTCTGTTTACGCCTTGTAAGCACTAACCATATGAAATATTAAGAGTATTTACGGAATCGAACGAGCCCTTATTTCTCCGTAGTTGTAGGCAAATTGTCGGACAAAGAAGGAACAAATACAAAAGTAAATGCAGACACCTGTATTGACAAAAATTACATAAATTGTTGCAAATTTAATGGTATTTGCTAAAAGACTTATCTATGGAGGAATTTTTTGTAGTACTGGTGATAACACGGTTTTCTTCTCGTCGGTGGGAAATGTAGATAAGACGCTTCGTCTCCGTAGTTGCTCTTCCTTTAGTCAGTGTGCAGTTGTAGCGGCCTTTATGCAGTATGCAGATACAATGCCTTAGAAGGAATCTGGTTGTAAAGTTCGGAGTTAAGTGGCCCTGTTTTGGGGCTTGGTAACGAGAGCTTGGTGTCTTATGTCTCTTCTCCAGTACTGCTTTGCGATAAGTGAGCCCTGTTTTGGGGCTAAGTGATGAGAGCGATTGTTTTTGACGTCTCTCGTTGTTAACGGTTCTTCGATAAGTGGAGTTTTGGTATTTGGCGCCAACATACGATGTTGGCATTCGCCCTCTGGCAGCAGGGGGAGATAATTAGCAATGGAATTTCCAATAATATATCAAGCATATATCACTCATGCTATCAAACTGATTTCGGGGTCATTGCCTATCACTCACACCCACTTGACCTAATGTTTCCGAATACAATTTATAATTCCCTTTCTACACTACTTTCGCCCTGTCGGCTGGGACAGAAGAATAGACTCACTGCACCTCTGCAGAGGGGTAAGACTCCCCCAACGGGGGGCACCTGTTGGCCGTGGTTGGCGACCCGTGATGCTTAAGGACAGAACTCTAGTGACTGAGCAGTCCATGACAAACAACACTTCACTTTGGCCCTTATTTAGGCTAAACGGGCGGTCGTACCCCCCCCCATCTCCGATCAATAAACTGGTCATGTCAAGCCTTAGCATTGTATGATTGTCCCAACCTGTTCCAATGGCCAATAGGTGGCGAACCATGATGCTTAAGGATGGAATTTTTGTGGCTGAGCAGTCCATAACATGCAACAGCACACTTTGACCGTTACTTAGGTTAGATGGTCGATCCGAGAGGCCCTGATCTGATTAATGTTTCTTTTGTAAAGCAAACGCAAGACAAAATTATTTTAGTTACAGAGTGGTGAATACATGGAATAAACTACCTTCATCAGTAGTGAATGCCCCATCTCTAAACTCCTTCAAGGCAAAGTTGGATAATCTGTGGAATGATTATAAATATTCTGTGGATTTAAAATGAATATTTATAAGGAACAGCTGACAGGTCTCAGACCTAATATACTAGCTGAAAAGATATTATTATTATTATTGTGTCATTCTGTGCATAAACGCATTTTTTATTCTTTCTATAACGATTGTGCATTGGCAATGACTGCCATTCTTTAATAAATGAATCTAAGAATCTTTTTCTTTGCATTTTCATTTCAGATATTAAAGTGGGTGTCCCAAAGTTTGGTGTGATCACCATGGACATTAGCTACGGTGGCGCTTTCTATGCCATTCTTCCTGCCAGCCGTCTTGGACTTGATTTAAAAACTACTAAACTACAAGACTTGGTATCTGCTGCCAGTGCCGTAACAGGTAACGTATCCTTGCAGAAAAAATGATGGTCAGAGTATCAGACTGAAGATCTAGAAATTCTATTTGTTCAGCATCTCATAATATTACCAATTTAAATAAATCTTTTTCACTTTATCTCATCAGCGACATCAGATTTCCATATTATCGATAATCTGTCTATTGCAGTGTTATTTCCAGAGAGATAAATTCGAAGTTCTGTTGCTTCAATTCTGCCTTGTCAGTTTACTCGATTTCTCGCCTCGTTAGTCCTCTTGAAAAGCCAAGTCCGACCATAAATTTCTCTGTCTGTTCACTTGATCAATCCTAAAACCATTCTGTTCGACCGCTCCCCAACTGGTATAAAAGTAGTAGTAAATTGCCAAAGGTTCTCCAACCTGAAAAATCGCCCTGTCGGCTGCGGCGTTAGAATGCGCCAACTGCACGTCTGCAGAGGGTTAAGACTCCCCCAATGGGGCCACCTGTTGTCCGTGGGTGGCGACCGTGATTCTGAAGGATAGAACCCAGGTGGATGAGCAGTCCATGACTTGCAAAACTCCACTTTGGCCCTTTCTTGGGCTAGAGACCCCCTCTGATAGGCTGGTCATGTCAACCCCTAGCACCTATATGATTGCCCCAACCCTATTGCCCTTATGGCAAGCCCCAACACTTTTTTATCATATGGGTGCTAGAAGGTGGTGACTGAGGGTCTACATGTCCTGGGAATGACGTTAAACTCTATCTGATGGTGAGGTTCCAGTTCTGGAGGTTTGGGGAATGTGGAGCACCCCTTCATCACCATTGCTCCCTGGTCCACTCTGACACGGAGTGGTAGTACCTTTTAGGGTCCCATCTATGGGTTAAATAGAAAAATGTTTTTATAAAAAACATTGAGTATCCATTAAGAATTGATTTATTTCAAAACTTTATCGGCATTAAATGACCCACTGAGGTTGATATGCTGTAAAACAAAACAAACCAAACCAAACTCATAACCTGGAGTTTGTGAGTTCAATCTCTGTACTGGGCAGTATTGTTTATTTCGTTTATCTCTTACAAGTGGTTGAAGAACAGGAGGGCATCTTTCACACAAGACACATGCGCAATCACTTAGCCATGCAAGGTAATTCATTTCACCTCTCGCTACGGGCAGTCCATGTCTTTCCTATGCATATATTGACATTACTATTTGGGAGAATATGTGCTTAATTGAAGTCAAACCTAATTTTTGAAAGTTAATTCATTAATAACTAATTAGGCGGGATTTACCTATTTAAATGTAAGGCTAAACAAATCGAGAAAAATCAATCTCTGTATGTACATTTCGGCCTATTAGGCCTCATCAGCAGAGCTATAGATAGAAAGACCGCCCCGTGTGTGATTCGAAACCTGTCTGTCAAATTGTCAGGCAAGCGTCTTACTTCCACACCAAACGGACTCAGCAAGATTTATTCGTTTTGTTAAGTAGTAGGTGTTTATATTCCTCTTAAGTGACCTCTACACGAACTTACGAGAAGTAAACAAACAGATGATGTTTGTGATATGGCTATTTTCAGCCGACTACCTAGGTATGAGAACTGATCCCTTAACTTCAATGGCTTACTATTCAGTGCAGAGATACCTCCATCTTGTTTAAAAAACATGAACTCTGTTTTATCTTAGTTCACATAGAGACTAATGCCTCTTGTCGCCAACTCTAGGCTATGCAGCAGTGATTCGGGTTGTGCAACTGCATTTGCTAGAAGCACTAGATCATCTGCATAGATCACATCTGTAATAGTTTCAAGGCTTGTGGTTTTCCTACTTTTTATCATTTTTAGGACTTTGTTGAGTTCATTTATAATTTAAGGTTGTTTAATTGCCCTGTTTTATCATAATTCTTTGAGATTCTTATGTAATTCCTATTGTTTTGTATTGTAGAGGCTGTGAAGAAACAAGAGAAGATAATCCACCCGGAAAGTCCTAACCTTGGATTTCTTTATGGAACTATACTTACTGATGATCTTCCCAAAGTCACTAAAGGACAAAATATTACCACAAGTAATATTTGTGTCTTTGCTGATGAGGAGGTGAGAATAATTTTATAAGAATTAGTGGGTATTAGTTTAAAACCAACATTAAGTCCTTATACACTAACACTAAATATTTGGTAAGTAAAGACAGACAACTAACTCACATTACTCCTAGGTCCACCCTGAACTGGAGTGGTAGTACCTGTTAGGGTCCCATCTATGGATTAAATAGATTAAAAAATGAGTATTAAAAAATGTGTTTTAAAAAATTGAGTTTGAAAAAAAAATTGAATACCCAACAAAAATGAATAAAACAAAACGTCTTTGGCATAAAATAACCCATCAAGGGGTGACATGCCATAAAACCCAACCAAACCAATTTTTAAGTTGAGAATCTCCATTACTCTAATGAAAGTATGACAATGAATAGAACTTAAAGAAGGTTTATTCAACTTTAATACTTAAAAAGAGTCCAGTAGGATTGAAGTGAAGGTAGTCATTTTGCGATAGCTTTTCATTAGAGAGTTCCTCTAAAGGGAGTTAACCTCTGAAAAGAGGCGGTTAAATGTTGTCACTTAATACTACAATTAGATTTTTGCCTTTTGTCAGGGACAAAGAATAGAACTTAAAAAGGTTTATTCAGCTTTTAAAATTTAAAAAATATGTCTAACTGGACTGAAGTGAAGGTAGCCATTTTCCCTCTAAAGTGGTGGGCTATTCGATGACAAAGTCAATTCAACAATTATAGTATCCAATTATATACATAACTATTTACTTATAACATTTCAAACAGATAAACACTTTATAGGGTAAATCCATTATATATTTATCCACATTATATATTTATATATATATATTTTCTTATGAAATATATATATATATATATATTTTCACAATGTGGAACTGCATCATTACTGATGTAATTTTTCCCACCTATTGATCTTGCTATGAAAAAATCAGAAATCATTAATAACTTAAAATTGGTTAATTTTAAGACATGTTTGGTAGCAGTTTTGGATTCCTTGGGTCAAAAAGCTTTTATAAACAAATTTTTAGAAGTAGGGAAGTTCTAGAACTCATTTTACAGACAAAAATAGATTACAAAAAGTCGCAATTAAATTTTTTTTTTTTTTAAATCAACATAACTCAACCAATCTTTGGAATTAGAAGCTCAAATTTTGGAGATTGTCTTACTTTAACACAATCCACATCTGGTCAAAATTTGAGAAGGAGGTGGGTGATATGGTCTGGATGATTTGAAATGGAATTACCCTATACTTAGTATTATTTGGATTATTCAGACTATTGTCCTCATCTTTGTTGTTATCTGTACAACGTTTCGGCAGATGTGCCCTCTGGCCTTCTTTAGGTATTTCTTGTTGGAAACCTTCTCGGACACAGGAACCATCTCAGACTCGGGAACCTTCTTTTCAAACTCAGGAACCTTCTTTTCAAACTCGGGAACCTTCTTTCAAACTCAGGAACCTTCTTTTCAAACTCGGGAACCTTCTTTTCAAACTCGGGAACCTTCTTTTCAACTCGGGAACCTTCTTTTCAAACTCGGAACCTTCTTTTCAAACTCGGAAAACTTCTTTTCAAACTCGGGAACCTTCTTTTCAAACTCGGAACCTTCTTTTTTCAAACTCGGGAACCTTCTTTTCAAAAACTCGGAACCTTCTTTTCAAACTCGGAACCTTCTTTTCAAACTCGGAAAAACTTCTTTTCAAACTCGGAACCTTCTTTTCAAACTCGGGAAACTTCTTTTCAAACTCGGGAACCTTCTTTTCAAACTCGGGAACCTTCTTTTCAAACTCAGGAACCTTCTTTTCAAACTCTGGAACCTTCTTTTCAAACTCGGAAAACTTCTTTTCAAACTCGGGAAACTTCTTGTCGTAATCAGGAGCCATCATGGAACTTGGAACCTAACCCTTTATTCAGTCCATGGTGGTATCCTGTTCTCATTCCACTAACCATAGCTGGGGTAGAGGCGTTAAGCTGTGTTAATTATTATTCTATGTTACTGCTGCCCTTGGCCAGGATTGAACCTGCAGTCCAGAGATAACTCTTACTTAGAACTGTCTTAACCTAACTCCTTTATCCACTAGGCCATGTGTCCAATTGGACAATCCAGTGTGAATTTTGGGAACTTATAAACCTAATGTCTTGTTTTTTTTTGTTTTTTTTTTTGCTAGAATATCTAACTATTCACTTGTGTATGTTTTTTTACCTAGACTCATATTAGGGGAGGGGTCATCTAATCTAGCCTTTTTAATTACATAACATAACAACAAAGATGAGGACAATAGTCCGAATAATATAAATAATACTAATCATTAAGCCTCATCTAAAAAATTCCGAGAAATACCCTATACTTAGTTGCAATATCAATGTTTTTAAGATCCAATGTATCAATACAGTTCAAAATAATTCCAAAGATGATCTCAAATAGATTCTAACATATACTACCACTCAAGCTCAGAGTGGACCTGGGAGTAATAGTAGCACAGGAGTGACTCCACACTCCCCAAAGCTCCAGAACTGGTAACTCATCACTGGATGCAATGCCACACCCAGGACAATCTTTTTTTGCATGTGGGGAAGTCTTAACTCTTGGCAGAAGATGTAGTTGGTATATTTTAGATCCCTGCAGGGTGAGAAGTGAGTGGGGAACATGACTTAAATATGTCATTGAGGGAAAGAGGGATAGATAAAATGAACTGTGAAACCTGAAACCCCTACACCTGTGCACATATGCTTTTAGGGTCGGCACATATATGCCTAACATAACATCTGTCTACATAGTAGGAAAATGTAGACTTAAATCTATATACATTTATTTACTAAGAATAAAAAATATTAATTCATTAAAGCAAGGGAAAAACTCCAATCCAGGGTTGGTACTAGGTTTTCTTTGTTTTCTTTGTTTAATGACATATCAACCTTCATGGTTATCTAATGCTAAAGCTATCCTTGTATAAAAAGAGTTGTAGTACTATTTAACCGATAGCTGTGGGAATGAGGGCATTCATACCTTTCCCAAGGGTATCAGTCCAAAAGTGAACGTAACAGCACAACTGGAGTTCGAACTCGCTTACTACAATGCTGCAGTCCAGTATATTAGTCATTATGCCACGAGGATTCCCCCCCCCCCCCGCACTGGGGCTTGGGTCTCAACACTCCCTGAATTTATGATGTGGGTCCCCGATTCTACTACATGTCGATTTTCATAAAGTAGTATTCATAGAAAATATATGAAACCCAGGTGCCCAGTTATGTGAGTTGCATCTCCTTTTTTTTTTCTTTTTTTTTTATAAATTCTGAATATAACTCAATTTTTCTTCTCCAGGTTGATCGCTCCCCAACAGGGTCCGGGGTAACTGCTCGTATTGCTCTGATGGCCCACAAAAAACAAATTGAAATGAACCAGGTTGTGAAATTTGTTTGTAGTGTAACTGAGTCCGAGTTTACTGGACAAGCGATTGAAGAAGTGGACATTGAGAGTATGAAAGGTTTCAGAGTCGAAGTGAGTGGACGTGCATTTTACACTGGCCAAAATACTTTCACCATGGAAGATGGAGACACACTGGGACAAGGATTTCTTGTTCACTAAATCCATGAAATCTCCTTATTGTTCTTATTGATTGAAACCATTTTGACATCATCCGAAGAGAAATCTGGTAAATTTGAACCAAAACATTTAAAATGAAATAAAATTATTTGTCTGAATTTTTTTAGATGAGTCTCGATATTTTGTATTATTTGGATTTTTTTTACTGTTGTCCTCATCTTTATATATATATATATATATATATATATATATATATATATATATATGAGAAGTAAACAAACAAACAATGTGTTTTGATATGACTTTTTTAGCCATTAATTTTTGGGAGAATATGTGCTTAATTGAAGTCGTACCTAATTTGAAAATTAATTAATTAATAATTAATGAATTAGGCGGGCATACCTATTCAAATGTAAGGCTAAACAGACCATGATTTTTCTCGATTTGTTTAGCCTTACATTTGAATAGGTATGCTCACCTAATTCATTAATTATTAATTAATTAATTTTCAAAATTAGGTATAACTTCAATTAAGCAATTATAACTTCAATTATTCCCCCCCCCAAAAAAATTATATATATGTTGAAAAAAGAAAGAAAGGAAAGAAAGTATAGAATGGATAAAATAGGATATTTTAATCAATAGGATAAATAGGATGTTTTATCCATTCTATACTTTCTTTCCTTTATTTCTTTTTTCAACATACCGTCGGATTCACTTCCATTTTCATTTTACATATATATATGTATATAGTAGTAAAGTAAAGTCGTCGGGGCGGCCTAATGTCGGTATCAGCCAGACAGCGAGGGAATCTACCGCCTTTTCACTAGCGCTAGACCATGGAGATTATTTTAGCTTCTGAGGCGGGGTGCCACACCTACCATCAGCTCCTTACTTTACCGCACAGATCCCTGTGCTACTCATACGCTGAGTTGACGAGGGCCGGTATCGAACCAGGAACCTTGTGATTCCTACCCGAACGCTATACCGGCTGAGCTAAACCGGCCCTATGGTATATATATATATATATATATATATATATATATATATAGCTATATATATATATATATATATATATATATATATATATATATATATATATATATATATATATATGTATATATATATATATATGTATATATATATATATATATATATGATATATATGTATATATATATATATATATATTATATATATATGTATATATATATATATATATATGTATATATATATATATATTATATATATATGTATATATATATATATATGTATATATATATATATATTGTATATAACGATAAAGATGAAGACAACAGACTGAAAAATCCAAATAATATAAAATAATAATATAATGAAAATAAGTTCAAAAGAAATATAAGAATTTATAGGAAAAAAAAAAGTTTCAAATTCAAAGTTTTATGAGTAAAGCTTCCTATTTAATTCCACAAATATTTTATAAAAAAAACTAACAAAAAATAATTGCATTTGTTCAGAAATTCTTTGAAGTTTTTAAATTGTATAAGGAATACTCCAAACACTTCAAGATAAACAAGGACTATCGCAGTTTTTCTCGTTATTCTGTGATAAAAATTTTTTTTTACCTTTCCTTATATCAACAAATTTTTACTTTTCCTTATATCAACAAATACCCTGAAGAAGATCTACTTAACAGATCGAAACACTGCAGCGTTGGCTAAAAAAACATACCACTTATTTTATTTAAACCTGTGTTTTTTCAAATTTCTTACTATACTACATATATATATATATATATATATATATATATATATATATATATATATATATATATATATATATTCTATGATTCCTTCTAAGCAAGACCAGATTGGTAACTATTCAAGAAAGGGTTATTATGATATGGCATTGATATGTGGTAAATGAATATGAGGAATGATTGGAGATTGCAGGATTAGTTAAGATAGGAATAGGAATATATGAATGGAGAGGGAGCAACTCAAACACCAAACGAGTAAGAAGATACTTATTGACCTTGGAATTGAAGAACTCAAGGTCATATGCCGTTGGAGAACAATGGGAGAGTCTGTTGCATATTTCAACTGATATGGAGAATGGATTGTTTAAGTGGAACTTGCATCAAGAACCAGGGATGTCAAGAAATAATAAGTGTTGGAACATTTGATGGATCAGGTTTTAACAGACTGATTTTATTACGACTTGGAGTTCATCTGAACACCTTACATGAATTTAACTGAAACCAAACGCATGGAGATCTGTTACCCAGGTAGCATCTCTCAAAGGCAGAAATTAGAATAAATATCTATAAATTTGTATATCTGTCTTGTTTTGTTTTTGTTTTGTTTTTTGAGAAAGTATAAAATTTCATGGAAGTATAGAAGTATATTTATACTTCTATTCTGCCTTCTCGCTTTGTTACATAATGAATAGGCATAGCCTATGTTTTTGTAATGTAGTGTAGTTATGATTTGAGTTTAACTTGTGAATTATATAATCCATATAAGTAAAAGAAATATAAGTAAAAAAATGTTTACAATATTACATAATGAATATCATTTTTCTAGGATTTTCCCCTATAATTTTTGTAATGAAGTGTAATGATTTAAATTTAACCCTAAGTAAACTCAGGGAAAATCTCAAGAGTTTTTATTGACAGGCTTTGAACTACCCATTATTACCCATTACTCCCAGGTCCACTCTAACTCAGAGTGGTAGTATCTGTTGGGGTCCCATTTATGGGTTGAAAAGAAAAAAAATGAGTTTTAAAAGAAATTGAGCTTAAAAAGAATTTGAATATCCATCAAGAATGAATAAAACAAAACATCTTCAGCATAAAATAACCCAACAAGGGTTGACATGTTTGTGAACTCACATGACCAGATGACTCCCTGAGAAAGTTAGTTTGAGTTACTCAAAGAATAGTGCAAGTGTATTGCGTTGTCTGTTAGTTACGAACTGTTGATTTTAAAAGCGAGTATTCTTCTTGGTTCTTCTAATAATCATCAGAATTAAAAGTTTCCTTTCAAAAGTCACTTTTAAAGAAACTTTTTTAATTGATATTATCAGTGTTATTTTTAGTTGTTTTCTTGTATTGGGAAGCATTTGGCGAATGGATGTTCTTGTCTTCAACAGATGGCAATCCTTTTCTCCAAAACAGTTTTGGAGTGCTGTTAGGGTCCCATCTAAGTTTTAAATAGAAGAAAAGAGTTTAAATAAATGTGTTTAAAAAAAAAAAAGCATAAATAGAACTAAACATCTTCGGCATAAAATAACCCAACAGTGGTTGACATGCCGTAGAATTCAACAAACCAAACTAGATTTTGTCCTCTTTGATATAAAGGACATAACAAATATCAGAAGTAGCAAGGAAATCAACAAGCAAAAAAAAAAAAAGGTTGATGTTTGAAAAGAAATTTCTAGATTCTACACATGTCCTGTCCGTACATGTGTAGAATCAGGAAATAAAGTCATGTGCACAAAAAGAATATGTCTCCATGTTCATAATTAATAAGAACAAAGATGGAAATGGAGGAGACAGCAGCCCGATGAAGAAGAATCCCCAAACAACCCATTAAAGCCAGAGATGAAAAAAAAGAAGATATAACAGCAAATGTAATAAATAGGAGAATGCATCTTAGACGGTGATATGGAGGTGCGTGGTGTAATGCTTATCGTCGTAGGAAATGTACTCCATGACCTGTTATATTCTACAAGAATATGTCTCCGTGTTCCTAATTTAATGAGAACTAACAAAGATGAAAATGGAGAGAGACAACCTGATGAAGATGTCCCCAACACAAAGAGAACAAAACATTACCCGTGATAAAGAGAACATTAGAAGATAGAAGACACAGCAGGGAATATATTGTTGGGAATTTAATAACTTAATTCCACAGAAAAAAAGCGACATACCTTTTTTGTCTTTAGCAAGCGCAGTTATTCATTGAGACATATTCCAATTGAGATACCTTCCATTAGATTAACGAGGCAACACATTACGACTGCTTTTCATAACACGAGGTGTTTTATTTATTTAAAAACAATGACTGAAATTATATAGGTCAAAGGGCAAGTAACTCAGCCGTACAATAAATGGATTAGGGCAGATAACTTCTGACCCTTATTATTGTCAGAGTCTGTTAGTGTTAATTTGTACTGACTAAAGTGAATTTCAACATATATGAAGTAATAAAAAACAGTATTTAACAAGTTATGTGAAAGAATTGGGCAATAGCATTACCAAATGGCGGTGAAAGAATATAAAACAATAAAGTAAAAATAATACAAAGAAAATTCTAGACAGTAAGTATTATGTAAAAGTATTGTGTTATTAAACAAATGCACAGATTTAAAGAAGAAAAGGAAAAAGTAACGAAGAATTTAATATTCTCAGATAACCTGATGGAGAAATAGAGTTTAAAAGGCCGGTACGACATCACACTGACTAAAAGAAGAACAAATACTGAGACGAAGCGTCTTAACTACATTTCCCACCGACGAGAAGAAAACGGTGTTATCTCCAGTACTACAAGAAATTCCTCCACAGATAAGTCTCGTAGCAAATACCATTAAATTTGCAACAATTTATGTAATTTTTTGTCAATACAGGTGTCTGCATTTACTTTTGTGTTGTTCCTTCTTTGTCCGACAATTTGCCTTCAACTATGGAGAAATAAGGGCTCCTTCGAAACCGTAAATACTCTTACCCTTGACTAAAAGCTGACCTTATTTTGGCCGCTGCTAATGTGTTCTCTGCCTGTTGAGTTCCACATAATGATTCTCACGGGTGGTTGCCTATTCTTTTTGGACTGCTGCCTCATCCGTAGAATTTGTCTGGTTTTATCCCTGTGGGTGCCTAGACTGGTGCTGAAGCTGACCTTAATTCGGCCGCTGCTAAAACTGTTCTGAGGATTTAGCGCTATCTCTACCCCCTAGTGTCTGGACTTCCAGGAACTGATTAAGGGGCAGATAACCCAAATTTTCGATAAATGAGAATACAGATATGAGAGGAGATCCAGGAATTATGTATATAATTGGGTTAACAATTTATTGGTGCAATATAAGAAGTGTTCACAAAGTGTATGTTCAAAGTTGTGTGCGAAAGAGTTCATAAATACAGATATGAGAGGAGATCCAGGAAGAGCTTATACATAGTTGTAAGAGTGAAATATCTTAATAGGAAAATAGTCTTTTAGTTGAGAAAGTCTTGAGTGTTTGATATGTAGCTAGTAGAAGAAAGTGGAAAAGACATATGTTATGCATGTTCTCATGTGCCATGCAATACGAGGTTGCTGGGGGTGCAAATCCCCACCCCTGCCCATGACAGGGGGGATGCAGCTGATACATTGTTACCTCCTTCTAGAAGGTTTTGACTTTGCAGCTTCCACTTTTATAATGCTGCTGGGTACGCCACCTAGAGGCTATTTGCGGAAATGGGAGGTAATTACCATTCGTGTCCCCTAGCATCAAATAGGAGAATTGTGGCAAGTAAGGAATGTAATCTCTACACTCTGATAGAGTCCTGTGATTGCTCCCTATGTATGATGTCACTTACTCGTATTGGCTCTCTGTGCATCCTCAACTGAAGAAAGACAATCTCGCTATTATTTTGTTTATTAAAAAGATTAAGCACCTGTGTATTATAAAATTTGGTTTGGTTTGGTTTTACGGCATATCAACCTCAGTGGGTCATTTAATACCGATAAAGTTTTGAAATAAATCAATTCTTAATGGATAACACAATTTTGTCTATCAACACATGATGGGACCCTAACAGGTACTACCACTCCGGGTCAAAGTGGACCATGGAGCAATAGTGATGAAGGGGTGCTCCACATTCCCCAAACCTCCAAAACTGGAACCTCACCATCAGATAGAGTTTAACGTCATTCCCAGGACATGTAGACCCTCAGCCACCGCCTTCTAGCACCCATATGATAAAAAGGGATTAGGGCTTGCCATAACGGCAATAGGGCTGGGAAAATCATTGTATTATAAAAAGAAAGGAAATGTATGGTTGAAGAGATTTAAATAAAGCATTGTTTTTCACGGTGATTCTTAAAAAAAAAATAAAGTAATTTTGTATACTATTTTGATTTAACTAAGCTCCTAATTTAAATATGATGCATTATGGTATTATATAGCTATTAATAATCTGAGAGATTTTACGTACTAAAGTACGGATCACTAAAGAAGGAAAGCCGGTTAAGAAATGCTTGTTTGAAGTCAGTTATTTTGCAAGGCAAAAAAAATATCTGAAATTAGCTATCACTTCAAATGTTTAGTATTTACTTTATTCTTTAAGTAACTATATCAATTCTTACTCATCATTCACGAATTTTTATCTGAAACATACCATGAAATGACATTTTTATATGTAAATATATAAATAAATAAAAATTAAAAAAAAAACGAAAGTGAGATTTCGTTTTCCGTTTCCAGTATTACGGCATAAGTTTTTTAACGGTCAGTTGACCACGTGATCATAATCGCAATCATGGCGCTTTGCTGTGCACGTAAGTATCTTTGTAATTTATTTAACTTTCTTGTCGCATTATTTATCTTGTAATTTTTTTTATTTTAATGGTTTTAGCCTTACCCTACGAAGCAGTTGCACCCCATTCTGTCTTTTTAATCTGCACTGCTGTTATACATATTTATCAATGAGAAATGACTACGGAAGAGGAAGTTGTTACCGGTGTCTTTTTTTGATCCATGTGTTGTGTCTGCATTTGTTTTCTCGTCGCATAAAAATTTCATACGAGAAACTTCGCCTCTCTTTCGTTGTTACAACACGAAATATTAAACATGTCTAAATTTATTGCGTTTTTATTTCTATTAAGAATTATTTATCTCATTGTTAAATAAACCGGATATTCGGATATATATGTATTTTTTTTTTTAAACGCAAAGAAAAAAAAACGTGTCTTTTCAAATATGCAAAGCAAAATGGTCACAAAATGAGGGACCCTTTTTTACGTTAACAATCTCAATAATTCCTTGTTTTGACTTTTAAAAATTATGGTTTTATCTATCCAAATGTGTAATATCTACATGTGTTTATATTATTGTTAAGATATAACCCTTTTTTGTGTGATCTAAATCTTGATAAAATTAAATTTACTATTTAGGAAAAATATTTATTTGTTTCGTAAAAAAATTTAAAAAGTAGTCTATAACATTACTACAACTAAATTTGATTTTTTTTTTTAACCGCTTGCCGCTCTTAATTCGAAAGCAAACTAAAAATGATTAAAAGAAAATTATCCACAGCTTTTTCTTATAAGATTTTAAATTATTTTTACTGAAATATATCTTATTCTCTAACATATTCCCGCTTTCTTTCGCTGATGATAGAATTAGATTTTTTTATTCTTTTACCTCCATGCATGTTTAGTATCAAATAAAGCAAGGCGTATTTTCATTTTTAAAAGCTAATTATTTACTTTTTTTCGAAAGGGGAGGGTTTATTTCAGCTACCGAATGTTTAAAAAAATAGAGAAAAAAAAGGGACCTAAATGTAGATTTAATAAAATATAATTTTCAGCTATTTTATTTTTGAAAAAAATAAATAAATAAATTTAAACTTTACTCTTTCAGTTTCAAGTAGTTGATTTATTTTCAAAGCAAAATAAAATTAAATATTTTTGAATATTTCTATCGACATAAGTTTATTATGGCACTCTCACAAAACATGGCTACTGACTTTAGTAACGAGTTCGAACCTCACTGAGTATCCCGAACCCATAACTTTTTGTAGAAATGCAGCCGGGACCAGATAAAACGCTTAGTAAATAGGACTTTAAATCCACAGCTTTAAGTTAAAGTGTGTCTTAAGTGTGGACATAGCTCTTTACCAAAACTTTATAGAATAAAGATCCCTAGTATCTATACGATTGTCCCGACCATATTGCCCTTATGGCAGACCCCCAACCTTCTTTTATTATATATGCGCTAGAAGGCAGTGGCTGAAGGTCTTAGTGTATTGGGTATAATCTTAAACTGCATGTAATGGTGAAGTTCCAGCTCTGGGGAGTGTGGAGTACTCCTTCATTGACATTACTTCCAAGTCCACTCTGACCCGGAGTGGTAGTATCTGTTAGGGTCCCACCTCTGGGTTGAATAGAAAATGTTTTTTTTTTTAAATGTTCAATATCCATCAAGAATGAATAAAACAAAATGTCTTTGGCATAAAATAACCCAACAAAGATTGACATGCCATAAAATCCAACCAACCAACCATAGAATAAAGATGCTATGAGCAGAACGTGTGAAAAAGTACAGCCATACAGGACATATATATATATATATATACATACATATGGCATGTTGGTTATATATTGACTGCCGTAATGGATCATCAAGGGATATTTAGTTGAATTGTCCTTCACATATATATTTTATTTATAAACATATCTATGCATTTTCATCATATATATATATATATATATATATATATATATATATATATATATATATATATATATATATATGGTGTGTGTGGTATAATGGACACAGCAACATGAGTTCAAATCCTGGACTGGGCTGATTGCATTTCACAGTGATAATACCCTTTAGAAAGGTATGCATCCAACTATTCTTCCTCCAGCTATGGGCAAATAGTCAGGCAGATTGGGCTATTTAACCTTGGTATGGCATCCGGTTTAAGAGAAGGCTTAAAAACTGACCATATGTCCCATCTTGCTTGTATAGAGAGGTTGGTAAATACATATACATACATCTATAACATAATGGAGAACAACAAATATGAAAAATGTTTGCATATAAAAGTGCTCAATGCTAAATTGGCTGAGCAGATTTAAAATCTCAAATAAAATATTATGGTACTAATTTACCATTTACTAAAGTTTCATGTGTATTAGGCAATCCTCAGAAGGTTAAATATTGAAAAAGTGGCTTGTCCAGAATTTGTATAATGTGATGCGTGCTAATGCCAGAGAATATTATTACACAAGGCTCATATTTAAAAACATACGATGTTTGGGTCTTAATGCACGTGGTGTGCAGATGTAAAAAAAAAAAAAAATTAATTAATAGAAGGGTATAAAATATGGAATTAATTAGGATCAGGTGGTAAATGACATAAGAGAAATTTGTTTAAATGTCTACATTGGAAACTAGTATATATATATAGTATATATATAACACTCAATTTGATGGTAAATATTGTTTGTTGTCACACCAAAACATGATTTATCTTGATTGCCACGCCCAATTTTAAATCTCTTTGTATTTATTTATTTGAATGTTGATGTATTTTTTAAAGTGTTTTTGTTGTGTTGTTTACTAAGCTAAGCCTAGTTTGACACAAGGGGTATGGAACACTCAGTGAGGATCAAACTCAGTAACTATTTTACTAGTCTACCTAGCTAAACATTTCACTACACAATATTTCTGTAATGTATAAGTTTAGCTCAAGACAAGCAGTATTGAGCACCCAGTAAGAATCAAACTCTACTAACAGTGCCCTTTTGTTGTTGTTTATACTATTTACTGTATAGTATAGTAGGGTAGACTGGTTTCTTTAGCCTTGATTAGGCAACCAGTCTAGGAAAAGAAAAACTCTGAATTCAAACCAGCTTTACTCCACTTAAAAAATGACATTGTTCCTTGTTCCACCATCTCTTCACCCACCCCTGACGATTTTTACTTGCCTTTCTTGCTTCTCAAACATTTACCTTACCCATCATTTTATCCTGGCTTTATCTTAATATATTCTAGTATTTCTTCTTGATTTTTATAGCAATGCCATATTGTATATCAGTTACTGATATTCAGCCAAATAAAAGACATAAAGGGAGAAAATTGTTGTGAACATAGCTACAATGTAGCAATATTCACCGGAAATTAACCAGACAATATTAGATACAAAATTCAAACCCATTCTCAACATATATTTCAAAAATAAGAAACTAAAGTTATCCGCCCATTTCATTCATAACATAAAGAAAAAAGAAGAGGAGGAAAAGAAAAAAAAGAATATAACGACACAAAAAAAAAGAAGCAAAAATCGTCTTGATAATAAAGTTTACTTTGAAATCAATAAACAAAAAAACATCTTTTTGTTTTTATTTTTTATATGCATTGTAATTGCCTTCAAATCATTAATATATAATAACATACTTAACAATGCTTCAAGCAATTACCAATTACTATTATATATATGAACAAAAAAGAAATGAATTAAGAATTGTCTAAAATGGTATATTGATGTTGAAAATTGTGCTTGAATTATGCAAAATTAATTTTCAAAGACTGTGACATTATAGTAAGCAAGTTTGAATTCCAGTCTCACTATTACATTTTCTTTTAGTTGTGCTCACTTTCAGATTAATAGATTTATTTTGGTAAAGGTATGAAATCGCACATCCCACCAGCTATGGGTTAAATAGTACCACTACCAGTCTACAAGGATAGCTTAAGCATTAATCTACAAAAGTTGATATACTATTAAACAAAGAAACCAAACCTCTGACTATAGAAATCTCTTTGTAGACATACTAGTATATACCTATTATAGAAGGGGGGGAATATATGGGGCGAAATAGACCTTTAAATCAACAAGCTCCCGCCAAGGGAACCAAAAATAAGCGAGTTCTCAGTCTTCTCACAAGTCAGACCCTCTTGATCTAGCAGCTAAAAAAATCCGTCGTCGTAGTCGAAATAACCTTTAGCAGTTCAAAATCACATTTCCCTACTGAAAAGCGCTTCGTCGTCGACTGCTTCTGCTGCTGCTGACTGCCCAGCGCTTGACTCACTTGTTATTTTATGGGCATATTAGCCAAACATCCGGGCACGTCAGTCAAACCTTGCGTCCTTCCAGTTCCTACATCGCATCTGTTTTTGCATGCTGGGGGACGCGGGTTCGATCCCAGCAAGCAAGACAAAGTCTTGCTCTTTTTCGTTCTCCGTCACACCTATATAAATTCAATTTAAACAGTAACCACTTGCAAAATATTGGCTTAGCATGACTTCTGAGTATCCATTGTTATCAGTCAAAAAAAAAAGGCAGTCAAAATGGCATTTTCAGCCCATTGACCAAATACAGATCTAGATTTGTTGTGCAAAGTGAATTGTGTGTATCTTTTGTCTAAAATATCAACCAAGAATTGATAATTCATGTCAAGCAAGGCAAGCACATCTCTCTCACTAAATATCATTATTCAGTGCAAATATTGGATGTGATTTTCATTAAATATTTTTGATGAATTTCATTTTTATTTATGTGGGGTCCATGAGATAGAATCTGAAATAGAAAGGGGTCCTGGCTCCAAAATGTTTGAAAACCAGTGATCTAATGAGAAATGCATAATTATTTTTAACTATGAGGGAAGATACATAACTAACTCATTAATTTCTATAGTATGAATTGCCTTTTCCTTTGTGAAAAATAGTTCATCAATCTCAAACTTTAGAAGGATCGCAATTGTGGCATGAATGTAATGAATAACGGTGTCATATTCTCTAATAAGAATGTTCTCTGGGGGGGGGGGGCACAGTTAAGTCCGACGCTTTTACTCTCCCAACTGGCCAAGTGTTCAGTCTGAAACAATCTCTCCCAGCAATGCTGCACTCTTTTCACCAACACTATCAAAATATCTTTTCTCTCGCCCACACATTGCAACAGCCAAAATGCTACTGCAAGCTTTCTCCCAGGTTTGTGAGGGCCAGTCATTAAATACACAATTACAGTGTTCATCCGGGCTCCTTACTCTGACTTGCCCGTGCAGCACGCGCGACATTAATCAGCACGCGTCAATCCTTCACATCCGGGGCACTCTGGAGAGTTTAGTAATTCACATCCGTCAGGCCACAACTCACGATCAGGAGGATGTGAGTTCAATCTCCCCACTCGCCTCTGATCTCATTCTGCATGCCAAACACAGTCGTGCACACTTCGAACCACTACGTTTGTGGTTTCTCTCACCACATATTCTTTTTTTTTCTGTTTCATCCACAGGAAATCTTTGCTTGCAGATCGAATTACAGGAGTTGGACAAAATAATGGAAAAATAAAGTTTTTATTATTTTGTCCAACTTCTGTATATTGGGAGACCTTATTTCCTTTATGACTGCTAATTCCAGTTGTAATTTTACTATCAACATAAAACTTTAAGGAATTACTCAAAAAATTTAATGCCAACTAATATTTTACTATCACATGATGAGTTGTATTATATCTCGGGTTTTACTATTTGTGACAAAGGTTTACTGGTAAGAGTGTGGGGTTTATCTTCACATTGGTCTGGAAGAGTTATCTTCCCGCTGTGTTGTCGTTTGTTCCCACTAGGGGACCTCTGGTATTTAAGCGCCTGATTTTATTAGACTGAAACTGTGAGGTTTTGGATTCATCTCTTTGATGTCTCCGCTTTTACTTTCAATAAAAAAAAAGGTTCACTGAGTTGGAGAATAGTTTTATGGCAGGTTCACGCAGGGAATATAAAACTGGATGTAGAATTTCATATTAGGTGATCAGTATTCAGCTGTATTACAAGTTGAATCTGCACCCAGCATCAGAGTGTTGGTGGGTGGTTTATATAGCAGGTTTGGGCTGTTCCGCTATGTACTTTGGCCATGCTCATTCCCTGGATTCTGATTGGCTGCTGGTTTTCAGTGTAGACACTTTGATCTATAAATACACTTGGCTATGTTCTGGGAATTATACAGGGTCTGTACTTGGTTACAGCCTGTCCCCCCTTCTTTTTGTCTGGTAACTGGACGCTAGTTGCAGCTCTCCTTCTTGTGAAGGTGAGTATGATTTGTTGATTATGACAACATTTTCCCAGTCTTAAAATTTAAAAGTCTTAGCATTTACAATAAAGTTTATAAATCTACCACTTAAGTATTTTAAGTTATCAAATTAATTTTATACTCAGGCAAGTCAAGTTTTGTGAGGTTTTGGTAATGTGAGGCACAATTCAGCACCTCTGGCTGTGAAAATGACAAAACTACACTGGACTGTATTATGTCCCGATTGTGCATTGGTCATACAAAACTTAACACACTCTTATATACTCAAACAAGAACAACAACCACAATATGAAACCTGTCAAACACCCCTGACAGTTAAACACTTATTGATGGAATGCAGATTTTTTGCTCACATCAGAAAACGTTATTTTAAAGCAAACAATATGAAAGATCTGTTTGAAAATTTTAACATAGAGGATATTTTCTTCTTGAGGGAAATAAAATTATACCATAGAATATAGACATGAAACAAATCAATGCCATACAATATAATCCCCAATAATGCTAACACATTTTTAAAACCAATTACTAAAAGTATATATATGAATACACCATATGTATTACGCCCTAACCGTTAGGCATGATATAACCCCGGACGGGTTGATATGCCGTTAAAATCAACAAACCAACCAACCTACACTGGACTGTGAGATGCCAGGCTAGTTTGCTACTCTCCAAGTGCTATTCACCAGACTTATCTCTCATGACTAAAAGCATGGTCTCAGAATCCACAATTTTAGGCCTATTTGACTACACTGGACTGAGATGCCAGGCTCGTTTGCTACTCTCCATGTGCTAACACCAGATTTGTCTCTCATGACTAAGAGCATGGTCCGCCCTGTCAGCTGGGGCGTTAGAATGCACCGACTGCACCTCTGCAGAGGGGTAAGACTCCCCCAATGGGGCCACTTGTTGGCCGTGGGTGGCGACCCGTGATGCTTAAGGATAGAGCCCAGGTGGATGAGCAGTTCATGACATGCAATACTCCACTTTGGCTCTATCTTGGGCTAGACGTGCGGTCGGAGAGGCCTCCTCCAATCAATTGGCTGGTCACGTCAAGCCCTAGCACCTATATGATTTTCCCAACCCTATTGCTCTTATGGCAAACCCCAACCCTTTTTATCATATGGGTGCTAGAAGGCGGTGGCTGCCTGGGAATGACTTTAAACTCTATCTGATGGTGAGGTTCCAGTTTTGGAGGTTTGGGGAATGTGGAGCACCCCTTCATCACTATTGCTCCCTGCTCCACTCTGACCGGAGTGGTAGTACCTGTTAGGGTCCCATCTATGGGTTAAATAGAAAAATGTATTTATTAAAAAATTGTATTATCCATTAAGAATTGATTTATTTAAAAACTTTATCAGCATTAAATGACCCACTGAGGTTGATATGCCACAAAACAAACCAAACTCATAAAGCATAAGTTCTTGATTAGACTGTTGCACGTTTATCTGTGTGGCTTTCAAATCACACGGTGAAGCAATGCATGTGTCTACATACCAACTACAACAAATACCTTCCAGGGTTGCAACTGTTTCACTTATGTGATATATGCACAGCAAACTAGCACATACTAAAAATATTGCAAAACTTTTGACTCACCCTAGTTTATTGTGTTTATTATAACATTATTTCTTTTATTTTCATATTAATTTTATACGTTGCATTTTTTTTTCTTTCTCTTTTCTTTTCCTTTTTTTGTAAATTTTTTTCAAAAAATACTAATTTTTTTTTACTCTTTTATTCAATATTGTGCTTATTATAACCTTATTTTTTGATTTTTCATATTAATTTTATACTCTTTTTTTTTCTTTTTCTTTTACTTTTTTTGTAAATTTTTTCAAAAAATACTAATTATTTTTTTTTTTACTCTTTTTAGTTAGCAATGAAACCCTGAACATCCATGCATCTCTCCCGTCTCCGGCCACATCTTCGAACGGAGGCTGCTGGAAAAATACATTCAAGAAAATGGCACCGATCCTATGAATGGAGAGAAGTTGACAGTTGACGTTCTAGTTGATGTGAAAGGTAAAAATTGTTTAAATTATGCACATAGAAATAGTAAAGTATTGGCTGCTATTGATAGGTTATATCAACCCTATGAAAATCTGATCTTGCTGATAAAATAAAACTGGAATTCTTTCAGACAATGTCAGTACTACTGTATGGTTTCAATGGCGATGCTCATTGGATAGTTCTCTGAAGAATTACGCCATTACACCTTCAAGCCTGGAAGATCTGGCCTCCAACAGACAGGGTTGGCGAGACACGTGCTGCACAGGAGCTGAGCAGCTCAATATTGAGATTAATAGGGCTGAAGAGTGGCAACGTCTTCATTGTCATGCACCACAAAACGCAAAAGTGGAAATGGAAGCGATAACACTAATTTGTTTCAATCGGACATAATGAAAGCACACTTTGATGATGATGATGATGATTTATATAAATTGAAATTCCACCTTATTTCAACTAGTTTAAGTAATTCAAATAATGTTTTAAATTGCTTGAGCTAAAATTTATAATGAAATTAACTTGAATATGTTTCTCTCTCTCTTATTTTAGCCTCTCCTCTGATCAAGCCACGTCCTCCCTCAGCAACTAGCATTCCAGCCATCCTCAAATCGTTGCAAGATGAATGGGTCTGTTTTCATTATTTGATTTGTTGAAAGAAAAAAATTGTGATCTGAGCTACTAACAACAAATATCTTGTTAAAGACACATCAACTTTTAAATAAATGTTTACTCAGTGGACATTTACTGTTGGAACTCCCCTTCCCCCTTAAAATTATTGTTATGGATCGTTCTGCAAAATTTTCTTCGGAATAACAAGTACTAAGAGTCAAACTTTCAGATTATAAATGATTTTTAAGGAAAAGTTGGCAGTTTAATTTTTTTGGTGGTGGTGGTGGTGGTGGGGGGTACTATGGAGCAGGGGTCCCTGTGGCGTAGTCATTAACATTCTGGACAGTGACGTTTTAATAATCTAGTTAAAACTCTAGTCAACCAATTAGGTTCACTTTTGGACTAATACCCTTGGGAAAGGTGTGAACCACCTCATTTTCCCTAGCAATGGGTTAAATAGTACCACTACTGTTCTTCTACAAGGATGGCTTTGATATTGAATAACCCACAAAGGTTGATATGCCATTAAACAAAGAAAAAACAGTTTGCTACGTTACTTTTACATCAAACAGAACAGACCTTGGCTATTTTGTTCCATTTTTCTCAGTCAGTAGAGCACCCGCCTAGGAATCGCAAGGTTCCTGGTTCAATACCGGTCCCTGTCAACTCTGCATATGAGTAGCACAGATTAGGTAATCTGATCTGTGCGGTAAAGTGGGTAGCTGACATGAGGTGTGGTGCTCCACCTCAGCAAAAACAATCTCCCTGGTCTAGTGCTAACGACAAGGGGATAGACTCTCTCGCTGTCTGGCTGATACTGACAATAGACCACTCTTCCAACTTAAAGAACTTCGTCAACCAAACAATTTACTTTGAAAATAATGGCCGCTTCTGCAGACTCTCCAAGAGTGGAAATTGTAAAAAAAAGTTTAGCAACAACAGTATTTTGCAATATCTTCAAGAGTTGGTTGAAATTACAAACAACTAAGGGGCCGGGTTAGCTCAGTCGGTAGAGTATTCGGCTAGAAACCACAGGGTTCCTAGTTCGATCCTGGTCCACGCCAACTCAGCGTATGAGTAGCACAGGGATCTGTGCGGTAAAGTAAGGAGCTGATGGTAAGTGTGGCGCTCCACCTCAGACGCATAAAACAATCTCCTTGGTCTAGCGCTAGTGTAAAGGGGATAGACTCCCTCGCTGATTGGCTGATACCGACATTAGGCCGCCCCGACGACTTTACTTTACTTACAAACAAAACAGCTATACAGTGGTATGAGATATTTGTATTACTAAAATGTAGAAAGACCGAAGGCAGCAAGGTAGACCGGGACTGCGAAATTTGGCAAACATGTGCTGTCCGAAGCATGTTCTATTTGGAATAAGAGTTAAATGACAAACTGTTCCCCCCCCCCCTCCTAAAAATTAAACGTTTAACTTTTCCCTAAAAATTTGTTAATAATCTAAAAGTTTGGTTCTTAATTGATGTTGTTCCGAAGAAAATTATTTTTATATTATAACAAATTTTAGTGTTCCAATAATACCCATCCACCGTTTACATGTTTATTTATGTGATGCAAGAAGTCTTTTCATTCTGAAATATTTTAATTCGAGATAACATTTAATGATTTGTATCATAATTATTCTTTGTTTATTGTATTGAGATTTTTTTTTTGTTAGCCTTAAAATGCTCTTAGAAAAAAAAATAATATTATCCAATGTTTATATGTTACCTTAATAGTAAACAAAAAGTGTCCTATCATGGTATAATATCAAGCTAGTCTCACAGATTTATTACAACTGAAAAGTGAGTTCAATCCTCACTGGATGCCCCATACTTGCAGCCTTGTGTCACATCCTACTCATGGCAAACAGGTTGAGTAAATACCTACATTGATGATAAAAATGCTACATCATTGTGAAATTTTTCTTACCATCTTCATCCAAGTTTGATATCTCTGAGTTTTTATTAAGTTTGAAATAATTTTTCAAATTAAATAAAATGTATTTTTATTGTTGAAGTGAGTTAGCATACTGTTGGTTTGAGCAACAAGCTAAGCACAACTGAACCAGTGTCAAGTCAACTGGTACTTATGGGAATTCAGAATAGTCCACTCATGCATTTGGGTGATTCCATTCCTTGAGTCCTGATTGGCTGCTTGGTTTCTATGATGTTCTGAGGCTTTATTAATAACCTGCCATTTTGCAGTAGTCTTTGCAGCAAAACAGTTTCGTATTAAGTTATGACTGCCCACCACCCCTCCCTCACCAATCTGACAGTAATTGGAACTAGTATGATTATTCTACATCCCCCCTCTCCCATTGCTCAAAGCATATTGGCCTTTGAGGAGAAATTAGTTCCTTTTGGCCAGGCTTATTATGGGGAGTTATCTTGACAATGCACGGGGTATTTTCGTCGGCATTGGTTTAGGGGCAGAGTGACATTGGGTGAGGCCAGGTTCCTAGTGTTGAAGTGTGGGGTGTTAGAGTTGGAGCCAATGGGATCAAGCATAGCACTAGGCATTGGTGTGGGTTTGGGTTTTGTGATCAGCTTTTTCAGGAAGCGGCGGTGTCTGAGTGTGATCCTACCTGATCCGTCCACTCGAACCCGGTATTGCCGATGTGAGAGAACTTCTATGACCCGTAGTGGTCCACTGGCGGTTTGATGGGTATCCTGTAATAATATGATATTTTTATATTTCTAATATAATCCAATATCTTTATAAGGTATCCTGTATTTTTGTAAAGTTAATCTTTAAGAAAATCTAATCTGATCATTTTTTTTTTTTTTTTCTTTAGGATGCTGTGATGTTGCATAGTTTTACGTTAAGGCAACAACTGCAAACAGCCAGACAAGGTCAGTATTATTTATTTCTGAAGTTAATAAATTATTTTCAGATTTTCTTTCTTTTCTAATCAAAATGCAATAGTATATGTGTACATTATTATTTTCGATTTTACAGTGGCACCCCTACAATCTGAATGCTCCATTGTTTATACAAATTGGTATTTTTGAGATGCTGAGATTGATGGAGTGCATGATTTTTGGGGTCCAGGAACAGATTATTTGAAGTGAGCACATACATGCACTCACTCCAAACAAACTTTTTATTTATTCGGAAATGAGGTACAGCGCATGTGCACACAACTCGGCATGTAGACGGAAGTTTGGTTTTGGGGGAGGGGTGATAAAACTGGTCATATCACTACACGGATCTATCTAGCTAGGCTCACTCACCGACCGATTCATTCAAAAATAAAAATAAAATTCTTGCATTCTCTCCTTGCGCAGCTCCCTTCCACCAAAATACCTCATTCGCTCTATGCATGTATCCTACTTAAAAATTTCCCAATATAGATGATTGGCGATGAAGGGGGTGGGAAAAAATTGAAAATAAAAACCCCAAGAAACTGAAAAACACATGTAAACAAAACAAAAATTGTGGGTCATTTTAGTTTCCCCCTTTCCCTCAGCTATTGTGTAGGCCCGCCGACTGTCTTCCGCACTTTGTTGTTTGAAAGCAAGCCGGTCAGTGCCTCTAATAGGGGAGTGGGTGTCCTTAGTGGGTGGTCGGTAAAAAATTGGGATTCTGTAGGCCAGTCGGGTTGGGTTACTAGAAAAATTGACTTTCCAGGGAAAATATTAGGGTGGCTTGGGTGGTTTTATAAAAAAAAATTGGGATTGGGGTCCTGGATATGTCCTATAAGAAAAAACTGTCCAGGAACAGATTAATTCTCTTTTCATTATCTCTTATGAGGAAAATAGTTTTGTAATCTTAACTTTTTGCTATCCAAATGAGCTCCTCATGGAATGAATTAAATTTAGGTTCTAGGGGCACCACTTTAATTAATAATAGAATAAATAATAAAAAAAAAATGAAAAGAATAGCATCATATGAATTGTCACTTATTTTTCCCTCTATGCGAGTTTTCACACCAGTGGTGGTCTTTCACTGAAGTCTGGGTGACAGAAAATCTCCTCAGGTCTCCAGGACTCTTCTAAGTATTCTAGCTGATTTTAACAGTGCTGTGGTCTGGATTGTCTTGATGGTTCCTCTAATCTCCATTTCTTCCATCTTTTGGGGAACTTTTCCGATTGCACCAACTACAATTGGTATCACTATCACCTTCGTGTTCGACAGCTTTTTCAGCTCTCTGACAAAATCCAAATATTTGTTTATCTTTTTGCTTTCTTTTATTTTCACTCTATAGTCCACTCAAACCTCTAATTGTGAAGTTCCAATTTTGAAGCTCTGGGGAGTGTGGAATATCTCTTTATTGGCATTACTCTCAGGTCCACTGACCCGGAGTGATAGTACCTGTTAGGGTCCAATATACAGATGAGGCTGATTGCATTTCACATAGCACTAATACCCTTGGGAAAGGTATGCATCCAACTACTCTCCCTCCAGCTATGGGTAAATAGTAAGAGCAGACTGGCTCTTTTAACCATGGCTAATTAACCAGTCTAGGAGAAGGAAAACTCTGAATGCAGACCTGTTAAAAGAAATTGACTTTGTATTGCATTGTGCAGAGGGATTGGTATAATATATATATATATATATAATATATATATATATATATATTAATATATATATATATATATATATATATATATGGATTAAATAGGAGAAAAAAATTGAGTTTGAATTAAAAAAAATTTAGAAACCCATCAAGAATGAATAAAATAAGACCTCTTCAGCATAAAATTACCCAACAAGGGTTGACATGCCATAAAACCCATTTAACCCACTAACCAACGGAACTACAAAATCCATTTGATAAGTTTTCTTCTTAATTTAACACTAGGTATGTTTTTTCTGGTAGGGATTGGGGGGGGGGGGGGGGCGTCCATTTTTATCTTCCAGAGAAGTTTATGCATCTTATTTTCTAGGACAGTTTCTGGTTTGTTCATAAAATTTAATTTTAAAAATAAATTATTTATTTATTTATTTATTTATTTTTTTCAGAATTGTCTCATGCTCTCTACCAACACGATGCCGCTTGTCGTGTCATTGCCCGTCTCACAAAGGAAGTAACTGCTGCTCGAGAAGGTAAGATATTGATTTTCATCAAAATTCAAATCACTATTATCTCCATTTTTTGGGGAAGGATTTAAGCAAATAACTTTCAGGTAAAAGAGACAGTGAATTAATAACATTTAACATACATCAATAATTTGATGGAATGTAACAAATTTAAACCTGTGTAGTCATTGACTAATCTTAGCTTAGTTTTGACATATATTGTGCATCTGTGTGTAATATATATATATTTGGTACATGAAAACTTATAAACTACTAAAAGTAGAGGAATCATATGTAAAATGGAGAGGTGATATTTTATTATGAAATAAAATAAAGGGGATACGAAGGCCTTTTTGACCGGTACTTTTTCAAGTATTTACACCAGTGACAATTAAGTCAGAATGTAAAGAAATTAATAAGAATGAATGGGGGTAAACCAGAGAGTGGGGGGGGGGACAAAAAATGGGGAAAGAGGGGTATGTGTGTGTGCCCTAGGTTAAACCAGGGTTATGAATACCTCCCAGTAAATAGATGGAGTGTCTCGGTGTTTGTCTGCACAGAGTAGGTCTGAGAAAAGAAATACTAATAGCCTCAAGGACTGCTAGATGTTATATATATATATAATAGTCATCCACAGTCACGTGTTTAGACTTATCAAGTCTCTTCAGTGTGGCTAGACATTTGTAAGCTACCTACAGTCGGGATTGAAATCCAATCAGTTCAGTGTCGGTCAGACACCTTAACCGCTAGGCTATAGTCACCCACAGAATGCAAAGGCGATTTTAACTGTTTTAATACACACATCTCTAGGTATGTAAAGGCCGCCATAGAGTGCTCCATCCCTTATATAGGAGAACTTTGCGTTTATGTTTTAGTTGGCGGTCATCAGCGAAATCCCCTCCAAAATGCGTCACTGTTTCAGCTTTTACTGGAACGGTGTGCCAAACGCAGTATTATTGGTAGAGTTTATAAAAAAGAAGGTTTGCAAAAAGGATTGTTTTTTAAAAAAAAAAAAGAAAGGTTATTAACTTACATATGAATGCGACACGTGTTTCTGATCTGTTGTCTTCAGGCACTGAATTATTATTTTGGCAGAATATGTCCGATATTTGATAGGTTGTATGTGTTTTTGTAACTTTTTTATTATAATGGTTGTGTAATAACGGTTGAACGTTACGTTATTTTTTTTTCAATCCTTACTTGCGATTCGCGTGCAAAAATTGAGAAAAAAAAATGATGTAACGTTCCACACGTGCACTCATTCCTCAATTCTATCTTCAGTATTGCTATCAATTTAATTATAGTTATGTTGTAAAAGTTTATATAAAAATGTAAAGTGGGTATCAAAATAGTATAGTATATGTTTTTCAGTATAGTATAGTATATGTTTTTCCCAAATTATAGTTATATATATAATTTTTTCCCCCAATGGTTTATTTACTATTTAGTTCATGAAGCCTTAATTATATTTTAAAATGTTTCTATTTATTGTTTATTTGTTATTGAGGATTCTCTCAATTATTATGATTTCTGATTCTTTCAACTTTGTTTTTATTTCAGCTTTGGCTACCCTCAAACCCCAAGCTGGTATTACTGCCGGTCCTGCTGGTTATGCAGCTCCAACACCACAGCCCGTAAGTATTATTACAATTACTTTTTACTTACTTTTTTTATAATATAGAAATAAATAAATAAAACTCCTAAAATGATTTTACAAGTAATTCTTTTTCTTTAGATTTTTTTAGAAAAATATTATTTTCAAGTAGCAGTGAATATTATATCTGGATGTCATTTTAGATTAATTTATTTTTTATTTTATGACATATCAACCATTTTTGGGTCATTTAATGCTGAATCAAGTGCATTTTGATTTTTAAAAAAATGTATATTTCAAGTTCTTAATATCTTCAAATACTTATTCATTGTGTACATACTGTGTAGTTTGTTTCATTCAGATATTGTATTTATATATTTTGGTATTTATATATTTTTTTTATTTGTTAGATCTTTAAATATTTCCATATAGACCCACTGGCTTTTAGAATAAAAACAGTATTTCCAAATAACTAAATTTTATATTTTGTAAGGCTTTTTGAATTATGTAATTCTTTAGAAAAAACTTTTCAAATCACAGTGAATTTTATATTTTGGAGAATTGTTAAGATGTATTTATGTTAACAGTTTTATTGTATTTATTTTATTCATTTTTTCTCCCTCCATAGGCATATGCTGCTGAGGCTGGACCAGAGGCTGCTCAACAACCAATGGAAGAGGCAGGAATGAGTGAAGAAGTATTGCAGAAGGTAAGTGTTTCAATTCGTGTAGCCATTTTAGGGCTGTGGTTGAAAGTAGTTTTATAGTGGAGATCCCTTGTGGCATAAAGTTTGATCCTTTCTTGAAGTAGAAAGATGTAATATCAGTTTTAATCCTTGTCCACTGATCTGTCTTTAGAGAGTTGTATAATCTTCGTCTGTTGGTCTGTCCTTCTCCAGTGAGTAACTCTAGGACAATTAATCAATACCTTTAAATAGTAAATTAAATACATGTTCGGGCTTTTTTGATTGGATGATTCAGTCACTGCTGTTTTGGAATGGTCTATAAATATAAGTCTTGGTCATTAGCACACCTTATACCCCAAAAATAATCCAACAGTAAGATAATTATTTAAATCACAATATTGATATTGTTAAACAAAAAAATGATACTGACGTTTTAATATACACTACCTGGATATACTAAGGTGTGATAATTTAACTATTTCAAAGTTAAATCAAATTAAATTTAAGTAAATCTTATGATTATGTAAATTAAATTAAATCCAATTAGATATAAGTTAAATCAAAGTTAAATTAAATACATGTTCGGGCTTTTTTGATTGGATGATTCAGTCACTGCTGTTTTGGAATGGTCTATAAATATAAGCCTTGGTCATTAGCACACCTTATACCCCAAAAATAATGGGAAATGGACTCGTCGCCCCGAGTTCAAATCCTGGATGTGGTAATTCCATTTCACTTAGCGCTAATACCCTTGGGAAAGGTATGAATCCTACTCTCCCTCTAGCTATGGGTAAATAGTAGGGCAGACTGGGCTCTTTAACCATGGCTAGGTAACCAGTCTAGGAGAAGGAAAACTCTGAATTCAAACCTGTTAAACTCCGCTTAAGAAATTGACTTTGTGTCACATCCTGCTCGTGCATAGGGGTTGGTAAATATATATACCCCCAAAATAATCCAACAGTAACATAATTATTTAAATCACAATATTGATATTGTTAAACAAAAAAATGATACTGACGTTTTAATATACACTAGTGGGACGCCTGGATATACTAAGGTGTGATAATTTAACTGTTTCAAAGTTTGATATGTATATTTAAGAGCTATTGAAAAATAGTTCAATATTTAAAAAGTATAATAATATTGATTTAACTATCTTTCTCTTGAAACGGACAATGTCTGATTAGTGCTATCACTTCTATGCATTCACTTCCCCCATTTAGTTTCTCTTTCTTATATTTTCTTTCTGATGTGTAACATGTTCTTTTTTTTTTTTCCTTTTCTTTTGTCACAATCAAAACATAATGATTCCATTATTTATCTGAGGTGAAGTATGAACATATGTTCATGTCTTATTCATTTTTTTTCTCCTTCTTCCTGTTCAATTGAAACAGACAATATGATAAAATACCTCCTCTCTCTTGCCCCTTCTCTTTCTATCTTAAGCTTTTATTATATATACTAGCAAATATATGCACCCTCCGAGTGCAAGTATTTAAGTTTTAATATAATTAAATATCATATTAAATTAGAAAGGCTAATGAAACTGAATAAGTATGCAAATAAAAAGATTTGGAACAGAGGGGGTGTGATTGAAAAATAGAACAACTTTGAAAGTAACTCTTCCATCATTTTCCATTACTCCCCTCTTTCATTGGTAAATTTTCCTAATTTAACTATTTAGTTAAAATAGGAAGTAAAGAATAATATTACAGTTATTTCTTCTTGTTCAGGGATTTCTTTTAAGATTTATCCCCGAGATTTTTGCTCATATTCATTAAGATAAAACCAAACAATTAGAAATCAATAATACTAAGCATATATTTATTAAAATCAAATTTTTAAGATCAATATGCAAATCAGCCTGCCCATTCACACTATAATCCGCTATTTTGTTCTATATATAAATACAATTGCATGTTATTAGTATGTTGATATGGGCAACAGTCTTAATGATGTAAAACAGTTTTATCAATAATTGAGGTTTAAATAAAAATAAAATTATGGAGAATGTGATGTAAATAACGAGGGGAATTGTGATTTGTATAGTAATATAGTTTCGGTTACAGACAGAAAAACACACAATCTCCATTATAATAAGATATATATATATATATATATATATATATATATATATATATATATATATATATGGTTAGAAGGTTAATTTAGAAGGCTATCCCAATGCAGGTGTAAAGAAAAAAGTAATAATACGGTAACAATGATGTTGTGTATTAACCTGTATTTAATTCTTGAATTTTCGAGATAATCTCTTTTTCAAAAGATCACTGGAACTGAAGCAGTCTAGTTATGGCATTTCTTTTTAAAAAGTTTTCCTTCCTGCATTGTGATAGCCTTCTAAATCAACCTCCTAACCAATATATATACACAATGCTTCAAGCAAATTATAAAACTATCTTATATATATTTTGCCTTTCATAGGAGGTTCAAATTTGTTTATATTTTCTTTTCCCCAGCTTCAAGATAAGGCAACATTGTTGACAGCTGAGAGAAAGAAGGTAAGTTTTTTGGGGTTTTTTTTTTTTTCTTTCTTTTTTTTTTTTTTTTCAAATATTTAATTCGTAATTAAGATTTTATTTTTTCTATCCCATCTAGTGGACATCAAACTCACTAACAATCGTCTACTATGTGAGTTTGCTAACAATAGTGCATCATGGTGTAATGGTTATCAAGTTGAATTAGCAAACCATTTTTAGTGAGTTTAATTCTCATTGGGTGCCTTATGCCACAGCTAAGCTAAGTGTTGTGGGGTTTCAAGGGGTAAAAATAAGACAAAACGACAGGTAACAAATGTCGGAAAATGTATTAACAAAAGAGTATTAAATTACAGTAAAGAAAAGTGGGAATTGCATCAGACAAATAGTTACGAGCTGACTCGCATTGGCTTCGTCAAACCATAATTATTCCTGTTACTTATAGTAACCGTCGGCGCATTCCATTATAGGGTATATCACCTATAACACTAAGCTTAGTAAATAACTAGGAATTGCAATGTGATGTTATTAACTCATAAGGCATGTCGTTACAAAAAAAAAAAGTTTGTTACCAGCAGCACCTTCCCATATGTTGGGTTTTCAGCTTATATGAAGCATGTGGTGTAATGGTTAAAGTCATAATAAATAGACTCGTCGCCCCGAGTTCAAATCCTGGATGTGGTCATTGCATTTCACTTTGCGCTAATACCCTTATATGAATCCTACTCTCCCTCCAGCTATGGATAAATAGTAGGGCAGACTGGGCTCTTTAATCTTGGTTAAGCAGCCGGTCTAGGAGAAGGAAAACTCTGAATTCAAACCTGTTGAACTCCGCTTAAGAAATTGACCTTGTGTCACATCCTGCTCGTGCGGAGGGGTTGGCAATATATATATATATATATATATATATATATATATATATATATATAAATTCTTTTGACTTTTGTCTCTTGTTATTTTGTCAATCAGAGAAATTAAATTTTTGGTTTCTCTACGTATTAACTCTGTGGTAATTTTCACCTTTTAGTTGTTAAAATTCCTAGCATTAAATTGTGCATGCGCATTATCTGAAATGAACTTAATTGTTATTAAGAACACATTTTATGATATTTTTGTGTTAAAGCATGCAGTTGTATTGTTTTTTTGAAAAAGTTTCTAAGATTTGTTTATTTCGCACAGAGACTTTCAAAATAGCTACCGGCTTGGTTCAAAGTGAAAGTCAAGGGAGGTTACTCTAATTGCCTTATTTGCTATGAATTTTAACAACTAAAGGTGAAAATTACCAACTCTGTCAATGCAGAAAGAAATAATCCAGAAAAATCGTTCATAATGTTCCTTTTTAAGCAAATTGTTTAAAATCATCTCACAAGGTTGCTAAGCAATGAGGGGAGTCCCCATGACATAGTGGCTAATATGCTCGACTGTGACATTGTAGTAAACAAGTTGGAACTCCAGTTGTGCTATTATGTTCACTTTTGGACTAATACTCTTGGGAAAGGTATGAACCCCTTCATCTTCCAGCTATGGGTTAAATAGTACCACTACTGTTCTTCTACAAGGATGGCATTGTCATTAAATAACCTATGAAGGTTGATATGCCATTAAACAAAGAAACCAAACCTAAACACTGAATCCTGATGTTAATATATTAAAATTTGAATTGATTTAATTTTTTTCCCCCAAGATTTGATTTTAAGAAAATGTGCTGCTTAGCATTCCAGTTGTCATTGTAAGAAATGGAATTGGCAAGCCAAGTTCAAATCTAAGGTGTTTGCATTTCACTGCCTGCTAATGCCCTTAGAGAAAAGCATGGATCCATCTGTTCTCTCTACAATTTAAGAATATTCATTCTCATTCAAGGTGGGGACCTGTTAGGGTCCCATCTATGGGTCAAATATGTCTTTTTAAAAACTAGTATTCAATGGTAATAGGCACTTTGGGTCGTATAACCTAAGAATATTCTTTCTTGTTCGAGGTGGTAGTACCTGTTAGGGTCCCATCTATGGGTCAAATATGTCTTTTTAAAAACTATTATTCAATGGTAATGGGCACTTTGTGTCGTATAACCTAAGAATATTCTTTCTTGTTCGAGGTGGTAGTACCTGTTAGTGTTCCATTTATATATGGGTAAATAGTATGTCAAACTTTAACTCTTAACATCCTATACCGCCTCATTCCGCCCGGCCGATTTTAAATATAATATTAAACATATTTAGCAGTTTTTGATTTATGAGAAATAACAGGTAACTTTAAATTAGCCATTTTTTGATAAATCCTTATAGGACAGGGGCTCTGGACTTACTTAGAAAATTCTCAACAGGATGTTAAGAGTTAACCTTGATTAGGCAAACAGTCTAGGAAAATGAAAACTATTCAAACCAGCTTTATTCTGCTTAAAAATTGACCTCATATCACATCTTGCCCATGGCAGACTGGTTGGACAAATACATACAAGATTTGGTTTTAAACTATCAATTTTTCTTTTCTATTTTTTTTTTTTTTTCATTAATTATTATTTTTTTTCTTATTTTTCAGAGAGGTAAAACAGTTCCTGAAGGTCTGGCCAATTCTGAGGACATTCGTGTTTACCGACAACTGGCATCACATACAGTAAGTTTGGATTTGATTCTTTGATAAAGCAAAAATTCTTCCAGCCTGTGGCTGTGTAATTGCTACTGTATGGCTGCACCACTTTTAGATAAGAATTTCTCATGTCCTGCAATAAAAAAAAACAGCTTAGAATTGAAATGAAAGTTGAAAAATTGATGCTAAAAATGTTAACTTTTTTTCCCCAACCCTAATGTTTATTTCTTATCTTTTGCAGGGTCTTCACAGTGCTAGTGTTCCTGGCATTTTGTCACTTGATATTTGTCTACGAGACACCTCCAAGATTGTTACAGGTAAGTAAATTATACGTTGTTACCAGACTTATTCTATTTCAGTTATAAAATTTGTAAAAATTGTGACATTAGGTAGTAATATCTCATCTACAGAAAGCAATATCAATATACATATAGGAAGAGCATGGACTGCTATAGACAGATTATCGATCATATGAAAATATGATCTCTCATAGAATAAAGCAAGAATTCTTCCAAGGTGTAGCCATGTCAGTGCTACTGTATGGCTGCACCACTTGGACTCTAACGAATTGCTTAGAGAGAAAAAACTAGATGGGACTACACAAATATGCAGCAGCAACCCACAAAAAGTAGGTGTATGGCCACTGACCTCCTATCACACAAGCTATCCAAGTAAGACAAACAAGACATGTTGGACACTGATGGAGAAGCAAGGGCAAACTCATAAGTGACATTCTCCTGTGGACACGTACACATGGACATACCAGTGTAGGCCAATTAGCAAAAACCTACATCAGCTTTGTGCAGATTCTGGATGCTATGCATAATTTTTTAACATGGCTCATATTATAAAGAAAATGAACATTTTTCATTTCTGTCTTGGTACTTTTTGAACAATTGTGGGATCAAAAAAATGACAGGTATATTTACTAACTGGGAGCTAAAATTTAAAGCATGAAAAAATCAAAATAACAGAAAATTCTATTTCTACTGTAATATATTGCCTGATCAGTGCACCTAAGGACCAGGCTGACCACAGGAAGTGCATGGGTGTCAGGTTCGGACTTGAAACGAAAACAGGATGTGGCCCTGAGCTGACCTTTTGTACCTGGAAATGCATGTGTACATTTGACACGGTTTGGGCACAGAAATCTTTAGGCGTAGCCCATAGCCAATGAAAACAGGCTGCGTGGGCAGAGAGGTGTCTACAGAAAAACTGCATAGGTGTCACGATCAAAGAGGCGACTACAATAAAAGAGGCCTGTGGAGATCGATTAGACAGACAACGATCAGATTCGAGATCACTTGAAAAGAACTCCTGAAGGCTCCACGTTTGCGTAACCCTGCCAACGACTCTCAGCTGTACACAACTGAGGGAATAAACATATCATCTTATATTTTCCTAAATACAAGTGTTTGTTCTTTGACGGGTCCAGTGTGTAACACTACTACCTCCTCAGAAATGTTAGGTGTTCTGGATATGGCACTAAATATTAAGTAATAAAATAGTTTTATATGAACTTTATTTTGTATATTTCAGGTGGAAATGATAAGAATGCTGTGGTCTTTAACAAAGATACTGAACAGGTTATGGCCATCTTGAAGGGACATACCAAGAAGGTGACCAGTGTCATTTACCATCCAGAAGAGGTAAGTAAATGATATCTTATACAGTTTTGTTACAAATTAGAAACGGCATGTAAAAGAATGAGAAAAATTAACTTTCATTCTTTTTTCTTTCTATCTTATTCTCTCTCTATTTATCTATCATCTGAGTCTCTCCTTTATCATTCTGATTAAATTATTAGTTTTGTCTCTCCTCTCCCTCTCCCTCTCCCCCTCTCGCCTCATTTTCTATTTTCGATGAACCAAAGAGTGAAAATGAAAGAAAGCGAAAAGATAGACAAATACTTAGATTTTGCCTGAGAATTGGCAAAACTGCAAAACATAAGGGTAAAAGTTATACTAATTGTAGTTGGTGCCCTCGGAACGGTCCCCAAGGATTTGTGGAAAAAAGATTGGAGGAATTGGAAATCGGAAATAGTCGTGACCATCAAGACTACTGATTTAAATGAAATGTTATTGTGTACAGTGCTCAGGTGCACCACAACTCATCAAAGTCTCATGTCAAGTACACAGAATAATGTATTAGTGTCAGGAACATAAACAGTTTACAGTAATAATATGCATGTATGTGTGTGCATATGTATGTGTAGAGTGGCATCAGGTATAGTGTCGGTGGACTACAGGAAGCATGGAGGCTTTGAAAGATTCAGTGCTTCGGCAGCCTACAACAGAGTTTATTTCATGTCTCCGCAATTCTGAGCGTGATTGGCTTGAATACTCAGAAGAGTCCCGGAGTCCTGAGGAAACTTGCATTCAGACTTCAGTGAAAGATCTCCAGCTAACTCTAATGTGAAAAACTCTCAAAGATTGAAATAATAATAATAACTTAAAATATTACATCATAATGATTTGAGAAAAGTAAAATTTATAATAATCATCTACGTAACACGGGTTTTCTTTTTATCATTCATGGCCTGAATCTATTCAACAAATAATTAAATCTAATAATTTCAAAAGTGGAAAAAGTGAGCCTCTCTCTCTCTCTCTCTCTTTTTTCCTTTTTTTTTTTTATCACTCCACACAGTCATTCTTTCTTCTCATTCATTCTTTTTGTGAGATCCTCTCCTTCTCCTCATCACTCTACACAGAGATGGTGGGAAACAACATTCTTCTCATTCTTTCTCTCTCCCTTTTTTTCCCCTCCTGCCTTATTTTCTATATATTTATCTGTGTTTCTCCTCCTTTTCTTTATCACTGTGAATTTGATTGTGAGATTTGTCTTTCTTTTACTTCTACTTCATTTCCTATATATCTATTTGTGAGGATCTGTCCTTTTCTTTATCACTCTGCACAGTCATTTTTAATTATATTCTTTCTTTTTTTATCGATATATTTATTTATATGTCACACTTTCTGTGCCATCATTTTAATTAAATTGTTGCTTCAGTTTTAAAGCCGTCCTGTCGGCTGGGGCGTTAGAATGCACCGACTGCACCTCTGCAGAGGGGTAAGACTCCCCCAATGGGGCCACCTGTTGGCCGTGGGTGGCGACTCGTGATGCTTAAGGATGGAGCCCAGGTGGATGAGCAGTTCATGACATGCAATACTCCACTTTGGCCCTATCTTGGGCTAGACGGGCAGTCGGAGAGGCCCCCTCTGATCAATCGGCTGGTCATGTCAAGCCCTATGATTTTCACCTATATGATTTTCCCAACCCTATTGCCCTTATGGCAAGCCCCAACCCCTTTTTATCATATGGGTGCTAGAAGGCGGTGCCTGCGGGTCTACATGTCCTGGGAATGACGTTAAACTTTATCTGATGGTGAGGTTCCAGTTTTGGAGGTTTGGGGAATGTGGAGCACCCATTCATCACCATTGCTCCCTGGTCCACTCTGACCCGGAGTGGTAGTACCTGTTAGGGTCCCATCTATGGGTTAAATAGAAAAACATGAACTGATAAAAAAATTGTATTATCCATTAAGAATTGATTTATTTCAAAACTTTATCGGCATTAAATGACCCACTGAGGTTGATATGCCGTAAAACAAACCAATTTTATTTTCAAGTACCCCACATTACCATTATTCCCAGTTCCACTCTGACCTGAAGTGGTAGTACCTATTAGCGTCCCATCTATGGGTTGAATAGAAAAGAAATGAGTTTTAAAAAATTTTAATACTCATCAAGAATGGATTAAACAAAATGTCTTTGGCATAAAATAACCCAACTAGGGTTGACATGCCATAAAATCTGACCTACCAACAATCTTATTTTCAAAATGAACAGTTAAGGTTTTGTGTAAAAAAAAAATAGAATATAGTGGCATTAATATTTATGAGTCGGTAATTTGTGTAGCTAAATATTATTTCCTTATTTTGAATTCCTTAGAATAACCATGTGGTATACATTCCTGGTATCAAACGTGACCCCCATAGGTCAAATCTAGTCCTGTTTTATCTGGCCTACAGCTCAATTTTATTTTTTATAAGTTTTTTTTTTTTTTTTTTTTTTTTTAATTAATAAGGTGAATTCTGCCTGAGGAGTTTGCAATAGGAAGCACTTTTTCAAGGAAATCGATGGTGACAGGTTCCTTCATGTCCCAGGAAACTGTCAGCATGTCCTTCTTTACACACAGAACTTTTTCTTTACCAGAGAGTCTGTGTTTCCACACAATGGAACACTTTTTGACTCAGGCTTGTAATGGCAAACCCATGTTTATTAACCTTCTTTTTTATTTATTTTTTTTATTACTAAAACATGCTTTTCTGTGCACATCACACATTCTTCTGTAAATTAACTACAAAAAATTTATTTAAGAGTTATCTCCCTTACATTGTTTATATGCTTTTTTTTTTCTATTTCTTTCTAGGAACTTGTGTTTACAGCCTCACCTGACAGTAGCATTCGTGTCTGGGGCATTCAGACGGCTCAGTGTACCCAAGTGATCCGTGCTCATGAAGCCCCAGTCACTGGTCTCAGTCTCCACGCCACGGGTGATTATCTTCTCAGCAGTTCCACTGATACAGTCAGTATTTCAATTCTTTTTATCTATTTCACTTTTTATCTTGTGTTGACCAAATTTGATGTAATAACATTCTGCAACACCATTAAAGTTTATTTTATATATAAAAATGATTTTTTTAACTAATTTTTAAAAATATTATATCATTTAAGTTTAAATTCATTGATCTTATATATAAAAATAATTTTAAGTTGATTTTATATATAAAAATGATTTTTAACTGATTTTTAAAAATATTATATCATTAAAGTTTAAATTCATTCTGGGAACAGCATTCGTCTAGGAATAGCCAAGTTCTGGGTTCAATACCAGTTCTCACCAACTCAGCGCATGAGTAGCACAATTTGGATAATCTGTGCAGTAAAACGTATGGTAGCTGATGATAGATGTGGTGCTCCACCTCAAACAATCTTCCTTGACTAACACAAGCAAAAAGGGGTATAGATTCCCTCACTATTCTGATACCAACAATAGGTCACTGCAAATTTTACTTTTTATATTGTCGAGTAGAACGTCGAAATCTTTTGCACATAACTTTATTTATCTCCCAATCCACTCTGACATCGAGTGATCTGTTAGGGTCCCATCTGTCGGTCAAATAGATCTGTTAGGGTCGTCCCATCTGTCGGTCAAATAGATCTGTTAGGGTCCCATCTGTCGGTCAAATAGATCTGTTAGGGTCCCATCTGTCGGTCAAATAGATCTGTTAGGGTCCCATCTGTCGGTCAAATAGATCTGTTTGAAAATGACTCATAATCAACAGGAATATTCGATACTGTAGAAGTTATCCTCTAGATATAGAAACAATATGATACTCACCATCGCAGTGGGGTTCTAACTACTGTCGAGTTAGTAGACGAGAACAACAGGCAAGCTGTAACTTAAATACAGTCCTTGCATGCTGCTGGCATAATGCAAAGTGATGGCTGAAGAGTGGGTACTTATCCATGTTCTTACTCACCCTGAAATCCAACAGCCAATCAGAACTCAGGAAGTGAACTTGCCTGAGTTCATAATGGAACAATCCAAAGCTCCATATAAGCCACCTACCAAACTCTAGTTTGAGTCTTGCATTCATCTTGTAACAGAGTTGAATACTTTACACAAAATCCAACAGATACCATATAACTGTGACTAAATTATTTGTATTAACTCTAAATTCAAACCTATTAAACTTCACTTTAAAAAAATTGACCTTGTGTCACTTCCTGCTCTGCAGAGGCATTGGTAAATGCATACCCAGATATGAGAATTGCATTCCAATCTTGGGCAAACCTGTTTGTTTTGGTACAACAAAGTGTCAGGTGGGAGTAAATTTTTTGGAGTGATAGAATTGCTCTATCATTTTTGCTGTGTTCTTTACAATTGACGTAAAATATAGGTGTCTCATGTCAAAACAGTTACTCTTAAAATCGAGTTCTGATGGTTATTGAAAGAATGAATACTAATATCTTCATCTTTGTTGTTTTGATCATAACAAGCCCTCTATTCAAACCTTCAGATAATCCTAACCATAAATTGTTTTCCCTTTGTGTGAATAATTTCCTTTTTCTTTCTTTCATTCATTCTTTTTCTTTCTTTCATTCATTCTTTTTCTTTCTTTCATTCATTCTTTTTCTTTCTTTCATTCATTCTTTTTCTTTTTCATTCATTTCTTTTTCTTTCTTTCATTTCTTTTTCTTTCTTTCATTTCATTCTTTCTTTCTTTCTTTCATTCATTCTTTCTTTCTTTCATTTCATTTCTTTCTTTCTTTCATTTCATTCTTTCTTTCTTTCATTTCATCTTCTTTCTTTCATTTCATTCTTTCTTTCTTTCATTTCATCATTCATTCTTTCATTTCATTCTTTCATTTCATTCTTTCTTTCTTTCTTTCATTTCATTCATTCTTCTTTCTTTCATTTCATTCTTTCTTTCTTTCATTTCATCTTTCTTTCATTCTTTCTTTCTTTCATTTCATTCTTTCTTTCTTTCATTCATTCTTTCTTTCTTTCATTTCATCTTTCTTTCTTTCATTTCATTCTTTCTTTCTTTCATTCATTCTTTCTTTCTTTCTTTCATTTCATTCTTCTTTCTTTCTTCATTTTTCTTCTTCATTTCATTCTTTCTTTCTTTCATTTCATTCATTTCATTCTTTCTTTCTTTCATTTCATTCTTTCTTTCTTTCTTTCATTCTTTCTTTCTTTCTTTCATTCTTTCTTTCATTCTTTCTTTCTTTCATTTCATTCTTCTTTCTTTCATTTCATTTCATTCTTTCTTTCATTTCATTTCTTTCATTCATTCTTCTTTCTTTCATTTCATTCTTTCTTTCTTTCATTCATTCTTTCTTCTTTCATTTCTTTCTTTCTTTCTTCTTTCTTTCTTTCTTTCATTTCATTCTTTCTTTCTTTCATTTCATTCTTTCTTTCTTTCATTTCATTCTTTCTTTTTCATTTCATTCTTTCTTTCTTTCATTTCATTCTTTCTTTTTCATTTCTTTCTTTCTTTCTTTTTCATTTCATTCTTTCTTTTTCATTTCATTCTTTCTTTCATTTTCATTCTTTCTTTTTCATTTCATTCTTTCTTTTTCATTTCATTCTTTTTTTTCATTTCATTCTTTCTTTTCATTTCATTCTTTTCATTCTTTCTTTTCATTCATTCTTCTTTTTCATTTCATCTTTCTTTTTCATTTCATTCTTTCTTTTTCATTTCATTCTTTCTTTTTCATTCATTCTTTTTCTTTCATTTCATTCTTTCTTTTTCATTTCATTCTTTTTCATTTCATTTCTTTCTTTTCATTTCATTCTTTCTTTTCATTTCATTCTTTCTTTTCATTTCTTCATTCTTTCTTTTCATTTCATTCTTTCTTTTTCATTCATTTTCTTTCATTCTTTCTTTTTCATTTCATTCTTTCTTTTTCATTTCATTCATTCTTTCTTTTCCTTTCATTCTTTCTTTTCTTTTCCTTTCATTCTTTCTTTTCCTTCATTCTTTCTTTTCCTTTCATTCTTTCTTTTCCTTTTCTTTTCTTCTTTCTTCTTTCCTTTCTTTTCCTTTCTTTTCTTTCTTTCATTCTTTTTCAACATGTGACAACATTTTCATTTTTTATTTTCATTTATTTTTTGTAGCACTGGGCCTTTTCAGACATTCGAACAGGCAAAGTTCTTACCAAGGTTACGGATAGCTCTGCTCCACATGGTAATTTTTTAATATTTTATATATACATATATGATGGACTCTCCCGTCGATTGATGTATGAGTGTTCATACAATAAACTCCCACACAGTGATTTGTTTATAGTGGTGAAGGCTTGTGTTGGACCATCCACACTTTTTGGCACAGTTGATAGGAAAGAATTGGTGCATCAAGGATTATCACACAACCAACCTCAGGAATTTTGAATTCAGAGTTATCCCTCTACTAGACTGGTTACCTACCCAAGGCTGAAGAGCCTAGTCTGCCCTACTATTTAACCCATAGCTGGAGGGAGAATATATGGATTCATACCTTTCCCAAGGGTATTAGTGCTGTGTGAAATGCCAACAGCTTCATCTAGGAATTGAACTCTAATCGACAAGTCCATTTTCCACGACTCTAACCACTAGTCCACGCGCCTCCATATATATATATATATATATATATATATATATATATATATATATATATATATATATATATATATATATATCAATGGTAATATTATGGTTTTTAAAAACCATAATATTACCATTGATTATAAATATGCTCTGCTTTATTAGCATTGAGCACCTTTCCATGCAAATACTTTTCTCATTTTTTCATTCATTATATATATATATATATATATATATATATATAGTCATCCACAGACACGTGTTTCGACTTATCAAGTCTCTTCGGTGTGGCTAGGCATCCTGTGAGCTACCTACAGCCGGGTAAGAAATCTGATCATTTTAGCAGCAATCGGACAGCTTACCCTCTCGGCTTTCATCACCCACAGAATATGAAGGGGATTTTAACTGTTTTAATACATCTGTATGTATGTAAAGGCTGTCATAGAGTTCTCCATCCCATTTTATAGGAGAGATTGTTCTAGAAAAGAAGTATACTAGTAAAAAAAAAATGTAAAACAACAATAATAATAATCTGTTCAAGGAAAGGGAGTATGGAGTACCCATTCATTGCCATGTCTTGGGGAATGACGTTAAACTCTCTGATGGTGAGGTTCCAGTTCTGGAGGTTTGGGGAATGTGGAGCACCCCTTCATCACAATTGCTCCCTGGTCCACTCTGACCCAGAGTGGTAGTACTTGTTAGGGTCCCATCTATGGGTTAAATAGAAAAATGTGTTTATAAAAACATTGAGTATCCATTAAGAATGAATTTATTTAAAAAGTTTATCGGCATTAAATGACCCACTGAGGTTGATATGCCGTAAAACAAAACAAACCAAAAAAAAAACCCAACCTGAGTGATGATCATGATCATAATGTATATATTTGTATGTATGTCTTTTAATTTAATTAGATATATATGTATATTTGTTTTTTGTTTTTTTAATTGCAGCTCTTACCTGTGCTCAGTTTCATCCTGATGGTCTTATTTTTGGAACGGGTACAGAGGATTGTATGATCAAAATTTGGGATTTGAAAGAACAAATTAATGTTGCCAATTTCCCTGGACACATGGGACCCATAACCAGCATTGCTTTCTCTGAAAATGGTATTGTTATAATCACTGTTTATTTCTCTTTTCTCTACTTCTACAACTGTTTATGTAACTTGTGATATCATGGGTAGGATTTATTAAATAGATTCTCTCTCAAAATAGTTGTTACATTTAGTGTATGAATTTCATATGCAATTCTATTATGGGACAGAGTATAACAAACTTTCATTCATTCACTTCTTTTTCTTTGTTTTCCATGCTCTTTCTTCACTTTTTTTTATACATTTTTTTTTCTTTCACATTTTTTTCTTTCACATTTTTTTCTTTCTTTCACATTTTTTTCTTTCTTTCACATTTTTTTCTTTCTTTCTTTACCATATTTTATGCTTTTTTCCCTTGTTTCGTATCATTTCTTTCGTGCCTTTCAAGCATTTCTTCTTTCTCATATGCCTTTTTTGATTTTTTTTTACTTTTGAGATTTACAAATGCTGGACATTTTAAAGAAGAATTTCAATGCTATTTTTATGTATATTTTAATCTTTAAATATCTTTTTTGTGCAAAATAATTTTTTGCACAAAAAGCAAGAACCGATGATATTTTAGTCAACTATTTAAATCTTTTAAAAATGATCTACACTACCTCAAAATAAGAGATACAGCTAATGTATTATTTAACTGTTTACAAAACTTGTTATATCACAGGATTTATTAGATAAATACTTTATCTCCAAATAGTTGTTATATTTAATGTATGAATTTGATATGTTATGGGACAGATTATAACAAGCTTTCATTCACTCACTAAGAAATATGTATTGCTCATAAATACGAGGATTAAATCAAAAAGTTTTGCAATATTTTGGTAACGTGAGGCTCAATTCAGCAGTTCCAGGAGATTTTGCTGAGTTCTTTATAGATATTTATGCAGTTTTATTTTTTGTTAAGAGAATTTCAATGATGTAGAGTTTGGTAATAGATAATACCTAATAATCTCAGTTTTGATTGTATTATGTTCCACTAGGAATAATAAAATCCTGGTATTTTGATTTACCAGAAAATTACCTTTTTTAATTGTTAGAGGTGTATAATTGGGAAATGAGAAGAGTTCTCTTCTTATTCCCCAATGATACCTGCATTGGAAAAAAAAGTCTAAAAATGTTTGACTTTTGACTTTTACTGTATCTTTAGTAAAGTAAAAGTCAGTGGAATTGCCTATTGCCACTATTAAACGGACAGCAAGGGAATGTATCCCTTTTTCACTAACACTAGACCAGGGAGATTGTTTTTGTTTTTAGGTGGAGAGCCACACCTACCTTCAGCTCCCCACTTTACCATGCTGATCAAAGCTGTGCTACTCCTGTGCAGAGTTGGTGAGGCTGGATATCAAACTCGGCACATTGTAGTTCCTAGGCAGATGCTCTACCAACTGAGTTAAATCAGGCCCCTATTAAGAAAATCTTTGGAACTATCTATATTTTCATAACATTGCATTTATATTTTTCACTCTATGTCCCATGTAGATGACAATGCACCAAAAATGTATTTATTTAAATTTTTTATTTTTTATTTTTTATTTTTTGTCAGGTTACTATTTGGCTACTGCTGCTGAAGATGCTGTTGTGAAATTGTGGGATTTGCGTAAATTGAAGAATTTCAAAACTATCCAACTTGACGATAAATATGAAGTGCGTAGTTTATGTTTTGACCAGAGTGGTACTTACCTGGCTGTGGCTGGTACAGATGTCAGGTGAGTACATTTTCATAGACAAACCAATCTCAGGTGAATTGTATTAAACCATAAAAATATAAGTATGGCCAAAATTTTGGTACAGAAAGCACCTTCCTCTTTCTTTAAACGTTTATAAAAAAGAATTTAAAATTGTAAATTGTCAGTTGAATAGAAATGTATATATTTAATTTGTTTCTCTTTTTTTAACTGTAAATTTTCTAAGAGCTGGTAATCTCTGGAATTTTTACGGGTCCAGAATTTTGATTGTCAAGTGGCTTGTTGTGCTCTAGTTGATAAAGGGTTAAGAACTGAACCTAAAGTTACAAAAAAGATTTCAATGAATTTCTTAATTATAACAATTGAAATAAATCATGTTACAAAAGAACACATCTTTAAAAGAGAAAAAAAAAATGTGCCATTTTGACAGATATAGATTTTAATTTATAAAATTTTCCCATTTTAACTCTTCGAGATAACTTTCTTTTCTTTTTTCTTTCTTTCTTTTTTTCATTCTTTCTGCTAAATTTTAATAACTTTTTTCTTCATTTTCTGTTTTTTCTTTTTTCCTTTCTCATTTCTTTTATATTAATGATTTTGTTATTTCTATTACTTTTTCTTTTCCTACTTTCTTTCTCCTTTCCCTTTTCTTTTTCTTTTCCTACTTTCTTTCTCCTTTCCCTTTTCTTTTTCTTTTCCTACTTTCTTTCTCCTTTCCCTTTTTCTTTTTCTTTTCCTACTTTCTTTCTCCTTTCCCTTTTCTTTTTTCTTTTCCTACTTTCTTTCTCCTTTCCCTTTTCTTTTTCTTTTATATTAATATTTTTGTTATTAATGTAATTGATAAAAAATCTCAAGAGTATTACTTTCCCTCAGCTAACGCCTCTCCAACTTCACTTATATCCCTGCAAATTTAATTCTTTGCCTACTTTAAGCTGCTCACAGTGGCCCTCCCACCACTCCCAATCAGTGTACAGAAACTGATGGTTGGTTCATTATAATTGAGCAGAAGGACTCTGATTACAATAATAATTGAATAGAATGAGTTTTGATGTGAATAGATAGTGAACTTTGAAATATCCCATTACACAGGGAAATACAATTCTTATTTATTTCCATTTTTCAAACCATTTATAACTTGTGGTGTTATAATATCCACATCAGGTGAGAGAATCCTATTCCTTGGAAAAAAAAAAAAAAAAACATTCAACGGATCTATATTTCTATTACTTAAAAAATTAAATATTTTTATGTTGGGTTACCCAACCTCTTTTCACCTTGTCAACTGGGGCTGTAGAATATCCCAACTACACCTCTGCAGATGGGTAAAACCCACCCCAATGGGGCCACCATTTGGCTGTGGGTGGTAACCTGTAATACCTGTATTGTGGTGGCTGAGCAGTAATAAAAATTATTACCATGTTCTCATTTTCACTATGGTTCTGGAGGTTTATATGCCATAAAAAAATTTGAAAAAACACTGGTCCCACCAACACCATTGGCTCTCTTCACTTACCTCTCTCCGCTCACCTGTTCCTGTCAAATGTTGATTTCTATTTTTTTTATTTTTAACGTAGTTGGCATTAAATGACCCATTGAGGTTGATATGCCGTAAAACAAGAACAAATCAAATTCTATTTTTTTTGTAGCATAGAAGGAATGACTTCCAGATGTTGAATCTTTAATCGAATGTAAAATCTTTATTTGTCAAAAAAAAAAAAAATTGAGTTTGAAAAGAATTTTCAATTCCCATCTAGAATGAATAGAACAAACGTCTTCGGTATGAAATAACCCAACAGAGTTTGACAGGCCATAAAATCCAAAAAAAAAGAAAGATTTTTTTTCTTTCTTAGAGGAAATTTAATCGGAATTAAACTCTTTATTTATACATATTCAAAAGTGATTTGACTTTCATTAGCACAACATCGCATAACATCATAAATTTCACAATACAAACAATATAAACACAGGTCCCGCCAACATAATTGGCTCTCTTCACTGCCTTATCCCCCACCCACCTTTTCCCATTGAACGTTGATTTGTTTCTTTTATATATATATATATATATATATATATATATATATATATATATATATATATATATAGTTTAAATTGGCATTCCAATAAGTAATTTTTATCCATACAACCTTTTCTATCCTTTTATATTTCAACAAATATATATATATGAAAAACCTTTACGTTATTAAATTATAGATTTATTTTGGCTTTAAGCCTTGTCAGATTTTACAGCAAAATGAATAGGCAGGAAGGAATGGTAGGGATATATATATATATATATATATATATATATAGTTGAATGAAGTGACAAATAAAAGTTTTAGCTTTTATTCATTTATTTGGGAACGATATTACTACCAATGGTTTCCTGCTAAAAGCATTCATCAGGTAAACGTTTACCTGATGAATGCTTTTAGCAGGAAACCATTAGTAGTAATATCGTTCCCAAATAAATGAATAAAAGCTAAAACTTTTATTTGTCACTTCATTCAACTATCAACGCTCTATCACAGATATTGAGCACTCTTCTAATAACACTGTACGTTGGATTACTATTACTTTTTCTAGTATACTAGTACCAACCATACACAATAATAATAATAATAATAATATATATATATATATATATATATATATATATATATATATAATCACATAGTTTGCTATATTTATAAGTAAAAAATGCTCAATATCATTGATTGAGCATATATATATTTAAGTTAGCAAAGACATAAAGAGGAGAAACGTTTTCCAGATGTTGAGCCTTTGATTGGATATAAACTCTTTTTATTTGTACAATTCTAAAAGTAATTTAACTTTCATTCACACAACACTGCATAACTTTCAATTGATGCATTCCTAACATTGTCGTTGTCATTTCTCTTTTCCAAACTTAATAAATTTCAATTGATGTTTTACTAATGTTGTTTTTTCTCTTTCTTTTTCCCCCCAACCAGAATCTACCTGTGTAAGCAGTGGCAAGATTTAGCAGTGTTTAATGACCACACAGCTGCGGCGACCGGAGTACGTTTCGGCCACAATGCAACGTTTGTTGCCTCAGCCAGTATGGATCGTTCTGTCAAGTTCTTTGGGATGAGTTAAAATGCCTGACTTCACGTGGGCGCGCGCGTGTTTGTGTAGGATGGGCGTGTATGTGTGTGAGTGTGCATGTGTTTCTTTGGACTTGAGTCAAATCATCTACAAGGAGCAGGAAAACAGATTTAATTCTAAACCCAAATAAGGAAATCCTTTTTCTCATTGTCTCCCCCACCCCTTTTAAAAAAATTTTTTATCATTTCTTGCAGCATTAAAAACAAAACACAACTTTTATTATTAGGCAAAAGTTGGAGAGAGAAGACTCACTGGGGACGGTTTAGTTCAGTCAGTAGAGCACTCGCCTAGGAGCCGTAAGGTTCCTGGTTCGATACTGGTTCCCACCAACTCAGCATATGAGTAGCACAGATTAGGTAATCTGATCTGCGTGGTAAAGTGGGGAGCTGACGGTAAACAATATCCCTGGTCTAGTGAAGAGGGGGATAGATTCGTCTCTGTCAGGTTGATATTGACAATAGGCCACTCTGCCAACTTTAATTTTTTTTTTTTTTCCATTTATAGGGAATGTGTATCATAGTAGGAAATAGAATAAATTACCAGAGTTCAAATCCTGTTAAGGCTATTTGTGTTTCACTTTGCACAAATGCTCATACATTTATCTGTTCTTTCCCCTCAGCTATGGGTAAATAGTAGGGCAGACTAGGTTCCTTCAGCTGTTGGTAGGCAATCAGTCTAGCAGAAAGAAAACTCTGGATTCAAACCAGTTGAACTCTGCTTTGAAATTGACCTTGTGTCACATCCTGTTTGTGGCTAGAGCATTGGATAATATAATAGATACATTTATAAGTTTGGTTTTAACCTTTTATTAAAATACTGGGGTTGGCTTTTTCTAGTTTGAATATATTTTTAATTTTTCAAGGGTCATTCATTACGCAACATGTTTTTGAAACATTGAATTTTTCTTTGTTTCTAGGTCTAACCTTCCAGTTAAAAACTTTTTTTTTGCTAAAAATTAGGGGTTGTTCATTACAAAGTATATACTAAATATTTTATATTTTGAATATTTTAGGTGCCTTCATTCAAATCTTAGTCTGCCTAAAAATAAAACTAGTGTGCCATTTAAATTATATGAAATAAAAAATAAAGTAATATCGTTGCTTATAGAAGGTATTTACTCATCCCTGTTTGCTACGGGTAGGATGTGACACAGGGTCACAAGTATTGGGGCCATCCAGCGAGGAACAAACTCTCTATTCAGTAGTAATGGATCTGCGAGACTAGCTTGCTGTAAAATTTACCCAGCAAGGGGGATGCAGCACAAAGTTGCAAGTATGGGGGTAACCAGTTAGGATTGAACTCGCTATTCAGTAGTAATGGATCTGCAAGACTAGTTATCTTTGATTCTAGAAACCACAAGGTTCCTAGTTCGATACCCGCCCTCGCCAACTCAGCGTATGAGTAGCACAGGGATCTGTGCGGTAAAGTAAGGAGCTGATAGTAGGTGTGGCGCTCCACCTCAGATGCTAAAATAATCTCCTTGGTCTAGTGCTAGTGAAAAGGGGATAGACTCCCTCGCTGCATGGCTGATACTGACATTAGGCCGCCCAGACGACTTTACTTTTACTTTTTATAGTGAAATATATTTTATCATTAAAGAAAAACTGATATGGCATAAACACTGATATTTCAAAGAGATTATGATGTTACTAATGGGTTGGGATTGAGCATGGTATAGTTGGCTAACATGTTGGACTCTGATATTGTAGTAAGTGAATTTAAACTCCGGCCGTGCTGTTACGTCCACTTTCAGGCTAATGCCCTTGGAAATAGGTTAAGTAGTACCACTACTGTTCTTCTACAAGGATGGCTTTAGTGTTAAATAAATCCTCATGGTTGATATGCCATTAAAACAAAAAGAAACTAATAAGGTCTTGATATAGTTAACACCCATGGCCTTTCAATTTAATGGAATGATGGGATAGCTTTAATGTAGGGATTACATTCCTTACTTACCACAGTTCTCTTATTTGATGTTGGGGGACATGAAAGGTAATTATCTCCAGTGTTTGACAATAGCCACTAGCTTGAATATATATATATATATATATATATATATATCTTTTAAAAAATGTGACCCCAGAAGTAGGGTGTTTGAAGAGCACAAGGGTGATCAAAGGGTTAATAGTTGAATTGGAGTACTAGTTAACATTCTCATCCCTTAAACCATTACTCATAAAACATTTTTTCCTAATTAGTGCTCCATTAATGTAGTTGGTTTACATGCATATAATATATATATATATATATATATATATATATATATATATATATATATACACACACACAGACACGCATAAAATACATACATATACATTTAGAAACAATTGGATTGTGTTAAAACTTTTTTCTCTCTCTCACTCTGACTAAAAAAGAAAATCTTTATTTTCTAAGTCATTTACATTTGTGATTTCAATCAATCTCTTCATCACATCTCAATTATTTGGAAGAAGTTTATAAATTTTAGATTAAGAATAAAAAAAAAACTCAAATAGGATAGATTGTCTTTTCTGCTCCTTGTATAATTTGTATCCTTTGTCACACATGCGAGAATTCATGATTCTTTTTCTCTCTTAAACACAAAGTTTAATCTGATTTTTATTTTTATTTTTTTTTTTTTTTTTCTCTCATAAAAAATCATTCATTATCTGAAATAAAACTGTTATCTATGAATTCTGGAGTTTTTTTTTTTTTTTTTTTTTTTTTTTTTTGTTGTTTTTTTGGTTATTTTTTCAAAACCTTACATTTGATAATGCTTTTGTATTATTTTTTTCTTCATTTTTTTTCACTTTCCTTTCATTTTTTCTTCTTCATCTCATAAGGAAATTCAAAACCTTACATTTAATGCTTTTCTATTATTTTTTTCTTTCCTCTTTTTTTTTTATTTCCTCTTCTTTTTTTTTTTTTTTTTATTTCCTCTTTTTTTTTTTTTTTTATTTCCTCTTTTTTTTCCTCTTCTTTTTTTTTTTTTTTCCTCTTTCTTTTTTTTTTTTTTTTTTCCTCTTCTTTTTTTTTATTTCCTCTTTTTTTTTTTTTTTTTCCTCTTTTTTTTTTTATTTCCTCTCTTTTTTTTTTTTTTTATTTCCTCTTTTTTTTTTTTTCTTTCCTTTTTTCAGAAATAGTTTTTCTTTTGTTGTTTCTTTTTTTCTTTTAAGGAAATTTGAACCTTATATTCAATAGTGCTTCTTAGATTGGTTTTTCCTCTTTTTTTTTTTTTTTTTTTTTTTTTTTTTGTATATTTTCTTTCCTTTTTCTTTATCTTCATCCTTTCCATTTTTTTTTTCTTTTTCTTTCTTTCAGGAAATTCAATTCATTATTACATTTAAAAATGGATTGTTTTTTCCTTTCAATTTTCCCTTCTAAAAAAAATTCAAAACCGTATTACATTTAATAATGCTTTTCTATTGTTTTCTTTACTTATTTCTTTTTTTCCTTATTTCTTTCTTTTTACCCTGCCCCCCCCTTCTCTTTCAGGAAATTCAAACATTACATTTAATAGTGTTTTTTGCAACAGTGCCCCACCCTTATTTTTTTCCTCTTTGTCCAATTTACCCAGATAGAAACAAAACAAAATTTGGTCACACAAGAATTTATTCATCATTGAAAGCAACTTGAAAACAACAAAATATTCTAAAAGTCAACAATTCGTACAATGATCTCTGGACTGACTTTTAAAAAAAAAATTGTAAAGGGTAACAGTAGAAAATATACATAATTTTTTTTTTTACGTGGTAAACAGTATTTTTTGGTTGGGTTTATCAAGGTTTTATTTATTTTATTTTTTGTGCTTTAAGAAAAGAAAATTTCTACAGGATGAGAAGTAAACAGGGTTTCATTAATACTTATATACTAGCAAAAGTAACCAGGATCAGACTAAAAGGATTTTAGGAACACTAGGGAGTAAGAGAGAAAGATGAAAGAGAGGAGTAAGAGAAATTAATTTTAACGATAAAAGTAGCTACTAATTTGTGTATTATAACGTGTTTATATTAGTTGTTTTGTGTTTGTTTTTTTTTTTTTTTTTTTTTTTTTTAGGGGGTTTTACATTTAATTTAACAAAAAAATGTAACCCTAAACTCTTGAGTGGTTTAAAACAATTTTATTTTTCTAACGAAAAAAATGTTTATATTAGGAATTGTTTTTGTGTTTGATTTTTTTTTTAGGGTTTTTACATTTAATTTAACAAAAAAATGTAACCCTAAACTCTTGAGTGGTTTAAAACAATTTTATTTTTCTAACGAAAAACTTTGAAGAGTTCCACAAATTGATTGATTTTTGATTAAATGATATAATTCAGTAAAGATATATATATATATATATATATATATATATATATATATATATATATATATCTCATTTAATTTTTTTTTCTTATAAGTAAATTTTTTCTACATACTTATTTTCTGCATTTTAAAAAAAATTTTTTATGTTCAATATTTTGTGAAAATTAAACTAAAAAGTAAAAATAACAATTGATTCCCTTCTTTTTTCATCTGGGAGGTAAAAATAATTTAAGGTATAAAAAGGATTTGTGTATTTTATTTGCAATTTTAGAATTGCAGTAAATTCTATCACATCATAATAATCCTAACTTAACACATTGTCTGTGATTACCAATTGATCCTCTGTTTAATATTTATCTTTTTTTCATTTGAGAGGTAAAGATAATTCAAGACAAAAAGGATTAGGGTATTTTGATTATTATCAAGATACGCACTCACAATTTTTTTTCAGCTTTTTTTTTTTTTTTTTTTTTTTTTTTTAAGAAATGCTCCCTTCAAATTAGCAGCAGGTGCCAGCCTCATATATTCTTTTGATCTGCTTCTTTTTTTTTTTTTTTTTTTTTTTTTTTTTCCCCACCCAGGAAAAATTTTTATTATCCCCTCCCTCCCCAGGCAACGCCGGGTAGCCACTTCTAATAACTAATAAATTTCATCCATACCAAAGTATATATATTCTTCTTCCAATCCTTTTTTTTTTTTTTTTTTTTTTTTTTAACGTATCTGACATTCATTTCCATTTTTCTCACATATAGGTGGTGGTGGCCCCTCACATAGTCTAATGGTTAACAATCTAGATTAGCAGACTATTGATAGGAGTTTGATTCTTATGAGGCGCCCCAAAATTCAGGCCTTGTGCCACATCTAAGCTAAGCTTTGTAAATAAGTATATATATAGGTGGTGGGAAGTGGATAGGGAATAGAAGATGGGAAAGACAGAGTAAAGAGAACAATGATAGAAAGGAAAAGGAAAAAAAATCTATATTCTGAATTAGTGCCTGACTAACCCTGCTCCTCCTGATGTTAACAGCTTGTCCAAGTTGAACTTCCAAACCTTGGTTCATCTTCAGGCATAAGTTTCCTCTCTTTTCAATCTGCAATAAATCACGTTTCTTTGTGAGTATGTCATTTGATGCAGGAAATCCTGCCTCAACCAACCAGGAAACCCAAGTAAGAATTGAAAAATCTCTGGTAATTTATGAGGAAGTGCATCCCGGTCTCCTGCCTCAAAAATTGCTACCCGGTGACAATTAAAATAACGACCCAGCTCAGTCTATTCAAAACTATCCATCTTCATATCTATCTATTCAATATTTATATTGTTCATATTTATCTATATTACTTTAAATACTAAGATTTTTTTTTATTCGTTTGTTTAATATCTTGTTTTTAGTTTAAATAAACAAGAATTACGACAAAAAAAGAAGCTACCCCCCCCCCCAATACATTTACTTGTCGAAAATATCTATCTCCATTTGTTTGTTTATCTATCTATTATCCATCTTCATATCTAAACAAGAATTACGACGAGCTGGGGTTGTTATTTTGATAGTCACCAGGGCAGGAGACCGGGACGCACTTCCTCATAAATTACCCAATCTCTTTTAAAGAGCAAGGAACTTTCAACCATTCCATCAATCCTTGACTTTCAAATTCTTCCCATCAATATTTTGTTTTCTTTCAGTTCACAAAGTTCTACAACAATAATGGTGTGACAGAATTCAAACATTCACAGTTTTATTTTAAAAAGGCAGCATTCCCTGTTATAAACAGAAACTTGGGAGAAGAGGAGGGGGGGGGCGAATGTGTTTGATTCCTGTACCCTGAACTAGTTCAAACCGTGAAGTTGCCTCTGTAATCTGTTTTTCAGGACGAAATTGTAGTTTTTTTATGTAGACTTGGCCTCTTTGTCTTGTCAGAATCTCCCAAGACACAACAATCATAAGTAGCTTCCACTTGAAAAAGTCAGCCAAGTTCAATTCCCTTAGCCACTGTCCTAGAAATGAACCTGGTCACCTCCCAGTTGAAAATTATTTTTCAAAAGTTAAAAAACAAAAAAAAACAATACCCATAATTCCTTGTTTGCTCATGAGGTTTCCAATTTTCTTTGTTTCCACTTTATTTGCAATCAAATTTCAAAGTTAAACTTTTTGGAAAGGACAGATCTTTACAATATTACTTGTATCTGAAGCAGTGTAAATAGATTTTAGAACAATAATTTTCAACCGGGATAGGATCTTCCCATCCTTCAGAGGACCATAGATTTGCAGATTCAAAATACTGTATATACTCCCATATATGCAACTTTCTAAAACCTGAATTATATTATTAAATGGTTGCACCATACACGAGATATAAACTTTTTATGAGTCTAAATAAGACATTTTGTTTCATTTATTCTTGTTGGGCATTCAAGTTCTTTTTCAAACTCAATCTTTTTTAAACACATTTTTTGTAAACTTACTTTTTGATGTATTAAAACCCATAGATGGGGCCCTAACAGGTACTAGGACTCTGGGTCAGAGTGGACCTAGGAGCAATGGCAATGAAGGGGTACTCTACACCCTCCAAAACTCCAAATTGTAACTTTGCCATTAAATGCAGTTTAACATCATACACAAAACACCAGACATTCTGAAACATGGTTAACTCTTAAAGTCCTATACCACCTCATTCCACCTGGCTGGAAGTCTCCTTCATTTTCCTAACCCACCCCAAATGATAGCCTTTGTTTAAATGTAATATTAAAAATATTTAGAAGTCTTTGATTTAAGGGAAATAACAGGTAACTTTAGATGCAAAGGTCATTTTTAGCCATTTGTTTTATATATCCTCATAGGAATGCTCTGGACTTAGAAAATTCTCAAACAGGATGTTAAGAGTTAAAAAATAATTCTGTGGTAAAAGTAAATTGAGAATCATTGGTTTAGTTGGTTGGTTGGTTTTGTTTTATGGCATATCAACTCCTTTTGGTTCATTTAATGCCAAATCAAGTAATTTTTTTATTAAAGAAAAAAAAAAGGACTCAGGTTGCTTACAATACCTGCTGTTGCTTAAGTATTGAACAGATTGATTGCGTCTTAACTTAAGTGACCTATTAGGAACAGGTGCTTTTAGTGTGACTTGACTGTAATTACTGGTTTAGAGAAACTTGTTCAAGATTTGTTAATTTATTTACATGGTTATGGATTAAAAAAAGAAAAGGAAAAAGAGGAAAGAAGATATAAGGGAAAAAGAAAGAATAAAAAGAAAAAAGGAGAAGAAAGAAAGTTAAAGGAGAAGAAAGAAGAAAGTTAAAGAAAAAGTTAAAGAAGAAGAAAGAAAGAGAAAAAAGAAAGTTAAACAAGAACAAGAAAATTAAAGATGGGTGGATGGGGATTTCCAAAAAAAAAAAAAAAAAAAGTTAAAGAAGAAGAAAGAGAAAAAAAAGTTGAAGAAAAAAAAAGAAAAGTTGAAGAAGAAAAAAGAAAAGAAAAGTTGAAGAAGAAAAAGAAAAATTGAAGAAGAAGAAAGAAAGAAAAGAAAGTTAAAGAAGAAGAAAGAAAAAAGAAAGTTGAAGAAGAAAGTAAGAAAAAAAGTTGAAAGAAAGAGAGAAAGGTGAAAAGAAGAAAGTTAAACAAGAACAAGAAAATTAAAGATGGGTGGATGGGGCTTTCATTCTCTTTAAAGTTGAAAAAAAAAAAAAAAAAAAGTTTTTTTTTTGGGGCTTGTAGAATTCAAAAAGTTAAGGACACAATTTTTCTTTGATTCTTTATTGAAAATAAATAAAAACAAAATACAAATTCAAAAAATAAATAATACAATTAAAAATAAAGAAAAAGAAAAAAAAAAATCATGTCAGGTTAAGTGTGGTAAGGGTAACCCCAAATCCAAACTTTTCTGAACTTTATTTTTCCAATACAGCAATGTATTTACCTAACATATTTACCACTGGTACAATTTGACACAAGGTCCCAAGTATGGGGCATCCTGTGAGGATCAAACTTATTATCTAATAATAATGGATTTTCGAGACTAGCTTGCTAACCATTACACAATGATGGAATGTAAATATGAAGGAAGGCCCTTTTTTACCCAACCTGTTTACCATGGGTAGGATGTGACAAGGTCACAAGTATGGGGCATCCTGTGAGGATCAAACTCACTATCTAGTAGTAATGGATCTGCGAGACTAGCTTGCTAAACATTACACCATGAAGAGATGCCCTTTTTTTATTTCACCCATTCGCCATTGGTAGGATGTGACACAAGGTCACAAGTATAGGGATTAAACTCACTATCCAGTAGTAATGGATCTGCGAGACTACCTTGCTAACTATTACACTATGATAGAACATAAGTATGTATCATTGGAGCATGAAATTTACCAAAAATCTTCTTGTTCCCCAATGAGACTTGCATTGGAAAAATAAGGTCTAAAAAAAAAAAAAAAAAAAAAAGTTTGGCTTCAGGTTACCCTTAACACTTCTTTAACCTGATCTAGGAAAAAAAACAAAAGGCAAATTAAAATTATACAAAAAATTATAAATATTTTCTTTCATCTTTATTTTTTTGTTGTATATTTTATTAATTTATATGATACTCACAACTCTGGTTTTCAATCTATGACAATGAGGAACAAATTCAGACCAGACAAAGAAATCAAAGAAAAAAAAAAAAAAATTAAGATGAAAGAAAATATGACTCACAATTAATGGTTGACAAAGTTTCATTTCAAAATTTCAAAGAATTTCATTTTTTCAAAATTCACAAGAATGAAAAAAAAAAAAAATTGAGACAATTTTAAATTACTAAATTCTGTCATTTTATTGAACATTAAGAAAAATAAAATAAAAATGAAATAAAAAATAAAGATAAAACCTTGAATAAAAATAAGAAATGAAAAAAAAAAAAAATGAAAACAAATAAAAATATTTTATTTCTTTAAATACAAAAAAAATATTTAAAAAATAAAAATAGAATAAGAAAAATAAAGAGAAAATAAGTAAAAGAAAAATAAATAAATAAAAGAAAAATAAATGAAAACTAATAAAAAATATTTTATTTCTTTAAATATAAAAGAATATTAAAAATAAAAATAAGATAAAAAAATAAATAAAAAATAGTAATTGAATAAAAATAAGAATAAAAAAGAAAATGAAAAAAAAAATCAAATTTGAAAGAAAAAGAAAAAAAAAACATCAAAATAAAAAATTAAAAAGTTTTGGGCCCTTTGTTTTTGTTCCTTACTACTGAAGAATATATTATTTTTTTGTTATTTTTTCTTTCTTTTTCCATATTTATTTGTGTGGCCAGTTTTTAAAAAATTATAAAATAATTGTTTTTTATTATTCTACTTAAAGTGTAGATATTTTTTTTTGTAAATGAATGACTGCAAAAGAGAAGGAGAGGTTTGATTTTTGTTTTCTTTTTTTACTTAAAAAAAAAAATTTAGATTAAAAACAAAAATTAAAAAGTAGCTCTCAATCTTTAAACAACACCCTACAAAAAATCAACTGTATGGCCACTTGCCTCCTATCAAACAAACCATCTGAGTGGGAAGAACAAGACATACTGGGCACTACTGGAGAAGCAAAGACAAACTCATATGACGTTCTCCTATGGAAACCAGCACATGGTCTGTCTAGCAAAGACCTACATTGACCATCTCTTTGCAGATATTGGATGCTGCGCAGAGGACTTCCTAAGAGTAATAAATGATAGTCCCTATTGGCGAGAGATTGTCATGGAGATCTGTGCTACTATCATTTTTCTTTTTACTGATCTCTCAGATCTTTCCAGCATTTTTGGTAAAATATACAGATACAAATATACAGATACAATCAAACATTCTTTTATTAAAACTAAACTTTATATATAATTACCAAACCCACCAGGATGTGACACAAGGTCATTTTCCTAAGTGGAGTTTAACAGGTTTGAATTCAGAGTTTTCCTTCTCCTAGACCGGTTGCCTAACCAAGGTTAAAGAGCCCAGTCTGCCCTACTATTTACCCATAGCATATTCTTTCCTAAACTTATGAATTTAGTCAGGTTCTCTCTCCAAAAATGTTTCAAAAATTTTTTAATAGATTCTAATGTTGATTTCTATTTTTCTTATATAACAGCTCCCATCACCTTTCTTTTCACTTATCTCTCTTTCTAGCATTTTTGGGAAGACTGTACTAAAATATACAGATACAATATAGTATTCTTTTCTTTTCTTTTTTTTAAAACTGAGCTTTTTAAACTTAGGTTCTCACCCCCAGAAAAATATGCCTTAAGATTTTTTTTTTTAATAGATTCTAATGTTGATTTCTATTTTTCTTATAAGACGGCTCCCATCACCTTCCTGAACTTAAAACTGAATGGCAATCCACTTCCATAAAAGAAAAAACAAAAAAAAACAAATGTTTTCAATACAAATTATAATGGTTTTTATTTTATTGCTTTAAGCACAGAAAAAACAACAACAACAAAACAACATTATCTGATTGTATTGACGCATATCTATAGACATAAGATTTACTATCACAGGCAGGGACAGTCTCACCCCCCCACAACCCACCCCACACCAATCTATGATCTCCCCCCACCCCACCAAACCTATAATACAGGCACCCATTCTATTACATGTCAATTTTTTTTATAAAGTAATATTCATAGAAAATATATGAAACCCAACCTTCTTGAACCCCAAAGCATACTTATCATTCATGCAAGTATATATAAAATATAGAGAACTTTACAGTTCTTGGTCCCTTTTGGGCAAGCTATGTAAAAAAAAAAAAAAAAAAAAAAAAAAAAAGTACAATATTTGTTCTTGAAACTTAAAAAGAGATCCATATCATTATGAATAAAGCACCCAGTTATAAAAAATATATAACCCTAAAATCATAAAATTTCTGTTTAACCCATTGTACCCAATCACACGTTAGGGTACAAAATTAAAAGCTGTTTTAATACTGTCCGTTCTAAAGGAGGTGGGGGAGGGCAAGATAATCCGAACCATTTTCGATTTGTTTTATGAATAAGGTTATAAACAGATCCAATTGTAATTAGTATTTTTTTTATTCTGAATATAATATAACAGACTTGGCTCCCTCTGAATAGGTACAACGGGTTGTATTAAGAAAATCTGTAAGATACAGAAGTGATTTCTGTAGTATTAAAAAATATACAATGTTTTTGGTTGTCAAGTTTAAGGGATAGAGACTGATAATCTGTAGAAAGAAGACAACACTCAAAGCTGGGGAAAAAAAGTGGATTTGGGTTTAATATGATGACAGTGTTGTGGGATACAAATATCATCGAGGATCAGGTGTAATGCAATGACCCCGGTGTTGGGGGAAGTGCAGGTGTCAATCAATGACGCCTGGAGATGAAGAGTAGTTGTAGAGTAAACAAAATGTCCTGGAACTAAATGGGCATAAATACAAGTTTCCCGTGCTGGGGAAAGAAGCTCCAGATGCAAGGGAGGATAGGATTTGACACATGCTGGCGTTGGAGGGAGACTCATTTATGGACCTGACAAAGGAGACTAGTGAGATGTGGGCCACCCGGAAAAGAATGGACAACTCAAATATACATAAAGATGAAACACAGAATTAGGAGTTAACAGATATCTGGTCTGAAGATCCACATTCCATACCGCCATCCGGACTCTGGAAATAATAAAGTTTAGAGAATTATTAAGATATTTGCTGTTTCGTTCTTAAAACGAGATTATCACTGATAACCAGAAGATGGTTACTCTGGTACTCACAATCTATATCCCCAACTGCCTTGGTTAGAATTTGAACTCTGCTCTCTGGTTCCATTTTCAGGGGTTGATGATCATTACTGTATCTGTAACATCCTGTCTTAGATAGGAGACAATGTTTTCATGATACATGCTTTTTCCCAAGGGTGTGAAGCAGAATACAAACTGCTTTGGTTAGAATTTGAACTCTGCTCTCTGGTTCCATTTTCAGGGGTTGATGATCATTACTGTATCT
>CM042167.1:21494314-21514314 GCA_023376005.1 Doryteuthis pealeii | reverse complement strand
TTTGTTAAAGGTTTTTTTTTTTCGTTGTATATATTATTACTGAGTTAGACACTGGGGATCTTTTTCTTTCTTTCTCGTCAGGCAATTTCTATAAAAGTCGAGCAAAGCAAACTACAACAAACCAGAATCTGAGTGGAACAACATAATCAGTTACCATTAATTGATCAGTTTTTTCTTCCAAGTATGACATCAATCCTCTTTAGGGATCGTCACTCACATACACAATTAGATTATGGACAAAGGCTTTTGCAGAAACATCCTTGTTATATCTTTCAATATGAGTGGATAGCCAATGATAAAAAGAAATATTAAGGATACAAGTAATCAAGGAAATCTCAGCTCATGCCTTCAAAAGACATTAGTGTCAATCTCAGCAATCAAAACTGGAAATATTTCATTTTTTTTCCAGGATTTTTTCAGTAAACCCAGTTTAATTCCTACTTTATATATACATACATATATATATATATATATATATATATATAATTCACAATATTTTCAACAATAAAAAGGTGTGGCTCAGAGTTGTGAGTTCTTATCTTGCTATTTTAATTGAAAATATTATAATAGTGCTCTGCATTATTGTGCACAGATCACTGTAAAGATTTTATTGATCAAAAATGCTTTTAACATTAAATTCCAATCATAATTATACACACATACTATATATATATATATATATATATATATATATAGTAAGTTTTAACAAGTTTAGTCACTTTTTAATGGTACTCCACACGTGGCCTTGGGAGGTAAGGTTATGAAATACCCGTCCCTATATTACATCTATGTGGGGTGCTCACCATAGTGTGGTGATTAGCAAGCTTGTCTTGCAGACCAATTTGATAGTCTAGTGAATTTTATTTTCATTAGGTGACCATCATTTGTGGCCTTAAGACAGCGTAACCTATGCTTGGTATATATATATATATATATGTGTGTAAGAATGGAAAGGGAAATGAATATGAGGAAAAAATGAGTAAAGAAAAGAAATGTAGATGGATAAAAACGAATTTTTTCGATATCACTTACACATGTGTTTGTCTGTTTATCAAAATGTATACGGATTTACGCTATTATTATTATTAAAATAATCAGATGGAGTTGAAATGATAATAATAATAATAATAGGAAAAATGTAAAAATATTCCGTACACAGAGAGATTTTTTACGACCTTCATCAGAGTGAATTTTTGATTTTTTGAAAATAAAAAATTCACTCTGATGAAGGTCATAAAAAATCTCTCTGTGGACGGAATATTTTTACATTTTTCCTATTATTATTATTATCATTTCAACTCCATCTGATTATTTTAATAATAATAATAGCGTAAATCCGTATACATTTTGATAAACGGACCGAAACACATGTGTAAGTGATATCGATTAAAAGTGATATTGATAAAATTCATTTTTATCCATCTACATTTTTCTTTACTCATTTTTTCCTCATATATATATATATATATATATATATATATATAAAACCAAGCATATGAATTACTATCAGTAGGAATTAAACAGGTTTTTTTACTTTAATAATCCATAAAGCCAACAGGAATCCAAGTGTAAACATTCTGGCCATTTCTGTTGGCTTTCAATTGGGAAACGAATGAATGATCCCATTTTTCTTTTCTTAATTTGTTTTTATTTTTTTTATTGTACTATCATTATCAGAAGTAAGCAGTTTCTGACACGGACGTCATATATGAGAAAAACACATTATTGGCAACGACAAGCTGAAAGAATCCAGCTCCTCATTCACATACAATACCATATATGGATATAAGCAATGTTTTTAGGGCAGAGGTAAATATAGATTTACCTACAAGCCTTAATAAACACTTCCACCATCTACGATAAGAGATCTATATATATATATATATATAAGAAGAAGGTCCGCAAAATGTATTATGTCTCAGAAAAAAATTTTAAATTCTTTTTATCTTACAAAAAAGATGTAAGATAAAAAGAATAAAAAATTTTTTTCTGAGAACATAATACATTTTGCGGACCACCTTTTTTATAAAATATTAAATTTTCTCCCGTTGGAACCAGAACAACATTTTATATATATATATATATATATATATATATATGGAGAAAGGTAGACAAACATGGGATGTTGTACAAAATCAATGTTTATTGTAGGTAGTGATGTCAAAATTGTAACATTTTGGTCCGTTAGACCTTCTTTAGGACATTGTTAAATATACATATATATATATACACATATAATATTTCCAATAGGGCAGAAGGTAAATGTAGGTTTAGCTACAAGTCTTAATAAACACTTCAAGCCTCTATGATTAGAGATTGTAGATTTATATGTATATGTGAGGAAAAATAATGGAAAAGTGAATAATGAACATAGACAATTACATTTAATTGATATTTCCCTTCTGTTGGTTTTGGGAGCTTCATCAGAATGACAAGACAACCAGAAGCAAAATTTTATTTGAATATAACTGTTTGTGTTCATTATTCACTTTGCAATTATTTTTCCTCAGATTTTTCCTAATCTGTTATTTCCTTTATATATATATATATATATATATATATATATATATATTTATTTATTTATTTATTTCCAATCAAAAATTCTTTCTAAAGTTTTAAATTGGAAATATATAAAAAATTGATCAAGAATGGTAACAAATTATTATTTGACACTGGTGACCCAACAACAGTTATTTGATGACAGTTGCGAGCTCTCTTAGAGAAAGAAAACCAGATTCCTGCCCTATATTTGTCAATTTATTTAGTAATAACAAAGTTATACTTTAAAACAATGCATTTTCTCTACAGAATCTTGAAATAAAGTGATATGTATACACGTAGAGATGTAACAATTAAAGTTTGCTTTGGTTTCTTTATTTAATGGCATATCAACCTTCATGTCAATATTTGCTTGTTTCACTCTTAGGCTAAGCTCATCCCTATATATATATATATATATATATATATATATATATATATATATATATATATATATATATATATTCTAGTATTGGAGAATTTAAAGTAAAGTGCTCGATTCCGGTTGTAATCTGTCGAATGCGTCTGTATATATATATATATATATATATATATATATATATATATAGTTAGTCCTTTGTTAGTATTGGAGAAATGAGAATAAAGTGCTCAATTACTTTTGTAAGAGCTGTAATATATTATTTATTATAGTGTACAATACATTTAAGGTGCAACTACTACCATTGGTTTCTAGGTAGTATCAAGGATACTACCTAGAAACCAATGGTAGCAGTTGCACCTTAAATGTATTGTACACTATAATAAATAAATACAGCTCTTGCAAAAGTAATAAATATATATATATATATATTTGTCATTATTATTTTTAAAGGTTACTGCATTTATAGTGAACATGTTCCATAATTGGGATAAAGCAAAGATGTTGTAATACAAATATACAAAGTTTATTAATATTTCAATTTCATCATTAATTCAAAAGACTTTTCTTTTGAGCTGGAACAGGTGCTTTAAGTGTGACTTGACCATAACAAAGGAAAGAATTGGTGTGTGAAGTTTGTCTTATTGTATCATCATGTAATAAAGTTTGAAAACTATTTATGAAATTTGGGAGAAAAAAAATTTAATCTGTAATAATATTGTACTTGACATATAATAAAGTTTGTGTCTAAATAATAAATTTTATTAAATTTTCGAGAAAAAAATCAGTCTGTAAAAGTAGTACTGGGTAATAATATTGTACTTGACATATATTTAAAAACTGCTTATCTAGAAATACTAAATTTTATGAAATTTGGGAGAAAAAAAATAGTCTGTAATAATATCTATACTTGACAATAGAATTGGTTAAAGGTTCAGCTTTATCCAATTCCACTGAGGGCAGTAGTATAGTAAACTATATTCACCTGGACAACTCCAATACGAGGGGTAGTAGATTATACTATATAGTCAATAATTTTACGAAGAAAATCTTTGCCATAGTGAAAATACAGTCACTCATAAAAAAAGTGTTATTAAAAATCAGCAAAATATTTATTTAGTGCTATATTGTTTTTGTTTCATTATAAATTGTTATCTATTATTATTATTATCATCATCATACATTGTTAATATTAAATATATATATCATTAATATTGATATTATAAATCATATATATTATCATTAATATTGATATTATGAATTATATATATCATTAATATTGATATTATAAATTATATATATTATCATTAATATTGATATATGAATATATATATTATCATAATATGATATATGAATATATATATTATCATTAATATTGATATTATGAATTATATATATTATCATTAATATTGATATTATAAATTATATATATATCATTAATATTGATATTATATATAATTATATATATCATTAATATTGATATTATAAATTATATATATTATTATTATCTATTATTACATTATTGGTATCTAATATCTTGTGTTATATTGCTTTTTTTTAACTATTTGTAAAAATTAACTTTTTAAATGGGTGCATACATATTTGCCACCAGTTTTCACCTAGACACAATTTTAACATAGAAAACAAGTATTATTATATAGTAGTAGCTTCTATTTTTCGCCTCATATTTCAAGTGTTCTTTTTCAAAACTTTTAACAGCATTAATTCCTTAAAGTTAATCTACAAAATTACTGTTGTTGTTAAATTGGTCTAAGGTGCTAAAAAAAAAAAAAAAAAAAAAAGCAAAAAAAGTATTGAGAACCTGTCGTGTGATATTTATTTGGGCTGTCATCATTGTAGGTATTTTCCCAACCCGTTCACCATGGGTAAGATGTGACACAAGGTCACAAGTACGGAGCATCCAGTGAAGGTTGAACTTGCTATTCAGTAGTAACAGATCTGCGAGACTAGCTTGCTAACCATTACACCATGAAAGGATGCCATTTTTTTTTTTTACCAAACCCATTTGCCACGGGTAGGATGTGACACAAGGTTTCAAAAATTGGGCATCCAGCAAGGATCAAACTTGCTATTTAGTAGTAACGGATCTGTGAGACTAGCTTGCTAACCATTACACCACAATGGGATGCTCTAGAAGTACGTATTTACCCAACCCATTCACTATGGGTAGCATGTGACACAAGGTCGCAAGCAAGGATCGAACTTGCTATTTAGTAGTAATGGAGCTGCGAGACTAGCTTGCTAACCATTACACCACGAAAGATTGCCATTTTTTTTTTACCAAACCCATTTGCCACGGGTAGGATGTGACACAAGGTTTCAAGAATCAGGCATCCAGCAAAGATCGAACTCGCTATTTAGTAGTAACGGATCTGTGAGACTAGCTTGCTAACCATTACACCACAATGAGACGCCCTAGAAGTATGTATTTACCCAACCCGTTCACTATGGGTAAGTATGTGACACAAAGTCGAACGCAAGGATTGAACTTGCTATTTAGTAGTAATGGAGCTGCAAGACTAGCTTGTTACCCATAACACTATGATGGGACGCCTCATTGTAGTAAGCAAACAGAAACAACTAATATGATGAACAGCCCATCTCATTGGCACAAAAAATAAAAGTCCTTAAAAAACAAAAAAAAAAAAACAAACGTAGCAACTTCAATTGCAGATTACAATCAAGTCAAGATCATAACCCACAAAAACATATTCCTAATTTTTTCTAATTATCAAAGGCATGAAATTTTTCCCATAGAAAATTATTTCAGTTGCCCTGTAGGTAGGGCCTAGAATATACCAAGTACATTCCCTGCAAAGGCGTTAAGACCTCTTCACAGGGTGTCCTGAGGGGGTCACTAAGATGTATCCAGTAGTGAGGCTATATTTCTGGACCTTTGGGTAGTGTGAAGTCTTTAATAACTTTAATAACATATTGATTCTTAAAACATTAATATTGTAACTAAGTATGAAGTGTTTTTCTGTTTAAAATGATTGTGAAGATACATTTTGTACCGTACTTAATTGGAAGCCATAATTGTTCAACTGACTTTGGCATAAAATAACCCAACTAGATTTGGCATGCAGTAAAACCAACCAACCAACCAACCAATCAAATTCAGTTGCATTAAATAAAAACTCATTTTCTTTGGTTGTAAAATTTTAACTATTTACAACATAAAAAAAATCTATGAATTTTTTGACATTTTTTCAGTCCATTCTGTATTTTTGGTATTTTTCTACTAAACTTAAAAAATAATAATTATGAAAAAAAAAAAAAAAAATTTGGTATTTTTCTACTAAACTTAAAAAATAATAATTATGAAAAAAAAAAAAAAAAAATTTTGTTATTTTCTACTAAACTTAAAAATTAATAATTATGAAAAAAAAAAAAAAAATTTTTGGTATTTTTCTACTAAACCTAAAAATAATAATTATGAAAAAAAAAAAAAAAAAAAAATTTTGGTATTTTTCTACTAAACTTAAAAATTAATAAATATGAAAAAAAAAAAAAATTTTTTTGTATTTTTCTACTAAACTCAAAAAATAATCATGAAAAAAAAAAAAAAATTAGCAAGATATTCCCTGTTTCTTTCTTTGCTTAATGGCATATCCATCTTCATGGGTTATTTAATGCTAAAACCATCCTTGTGGAAGAACAGTAGTGGTACTATCTAACCTATAGCTGAGGGATAAAGGGGGTCATACCTTTCCCAAGGGTATTAGTCCGAAAGTGAACATAATAGCATGACTGGAGTTCGAACTTGCTTACTCCAATGTCTCATTCCAGCACGTTAGCTACTATGCCACAGTGACCCCCCCCCCCAAGACTGAGAGAAGTTTACCTTAGAAATTCTTGTCCCGTTTTCTTCATTTTATTTTTTTAATTTCTTTTTTTATCTCAAGTCAAATGTGCTCCAACATTTTTATTCCGAATAAAGAAATTACTTCTGAAAAGACTAACATGCATTCTCAATCTAATAGATCTTGTCTTTCATGGACGGTAGTTTAACCAATTCAGTCATGGAACTTATGGCTAGAGAGGTTCTGAAGTTACAGTCAATTTGTAACATTTCTCCAACAATATTGAATAATACATTGTTTGCTTATTACTTAGTAGTAGCAGCAGCAGTCTAGTTATTTGAATGTATTTCATTTAAAAAGATTCAAATAACTCAAGACTATGGCTACTAATACTACTAGAACTACTGCTATTAAACAAAGATATAAATAATAGGTTGTGCGGAGAAGAGAAAGGGTAATATATTAATCAGTGTGACTGCTTCTTTCTTTTTCTTGTATCTCTTATGCCGAGAATGCTTTTCATGGACAGTGTACTGACCAATTCGGTCATGGAAACCCCTTGCTAGATGGGGCTCACATCTACACTCATAATTTAAGACTATTGCTGCTATGTGAACACAGATAAAACAGAGTTCATGAGTTAAAAATAAGATAAGAGCCATCTTAACACTAGATGATAAGCTCCTGAAATTATTAAACTAGTTCACATACTGTTGTGAGGTTTTAAGGGGTCAAATAAGAATAAAACGACGGGTAACAAAAGTAGAAAAATGTATTAACAGAAAGTAGACAAATACAATAGAGAGATGTGGAAAACTACATCCGACAATAGAGTATTGGCGTGCTTGCATTATCTTACTGCTAAGCCACAATTGTCTGTGTTATTTATAGTAACCTGTCGGTGCATTCCATTGGTCAATAGGGTGTATCACCTATAACACATACCTAGATAGTAATGTCTCATCTACAGAAGGTGATGTCAATATACACATAGGTAAGGCATGGATTACTATAGAGAGATTATCAATCATATGGAAATCTGATCTAATATAAAGCAAGAATTCTTCCAAGCTGTAGCCATGTCAGAACTACTGTATGGCTGCACCACTTTAGCGAAAAGCTTGGAGAAAAAACTAGATAGGAACTATTCAAGGATGCTATGTGAGGTCCTGAACAAATCCTAGAAGCAGCACCCCTCAAAAAACAGTTGTATGGACACTTACTTCCATCACATAAACCATCCAAGTAAGATGAACAAGACGTTGGATGCTGGTGGAGAAGTAAGTGGAGACCTACACATGGACATATCAGTGTTGGCCGATCACCAAAAATTTACATTGATCAGCTCTGTACAGCAAAAGGCAGCAAGAGACATTGTCCTCAATGTGAATTCAGATAAAACAGTTCATGTGTAACAAACAAGATGGAGATATCTCCAAACCCAGATAGCAAGGTTCTGAAATTAGAAGACCAGGTCACATACCTAGGTAGTAATATCTCATCTACTGAAAGTGATGTCATATGACTACTATAGACAGATTATCGATTTTATAGAAATTCGATCTCTGATAAGATAAAGCAAGAATTCTTCCAAGCTGTAGCCATGTCAGTGCTACTGTATGGCTGCACCACTTGGACTTAATATCTCATCTACGGAAAGCGATGTCAATATATACGCATAGGAAAGACATGGATTACTATAGAGAGATTATCAATCATATGGAAATCTGATCTAATATAAAGCAAGAATTCTTCCAAGCTGTAGCCATGTCAGAACTACTATATGGCTGCACCACTTGGACTTAATATCTCATCTACGGAAAGCGATGTCAATATATACGCATAGGAAAGGCATGGACTGCTATAGACAGATTATTGATCATATGGAAATTTGATAGGATGAAGCAAGCTGTAGCTGTGTCAGTGCTACTATTGTTACATATTAATTGGATCCCTAATACATTTTTAAGGTAGCGTAGAAATCATTATGGCGATCAGTATAGCTGATGGCCTTGAGAGTGAGTGACAGCGTTTGACCTCACTCTGACCTTGCGTTCTGGGGATGATCGTGAAAATCGGAAGGCAATAGAAGGCCCTTCCGGTTTAAGGAGTAAGCAAGTTAGACAGTTAGTCAGTTAGAGAGTTAGGACTGAGAAGCGAAGCTAGCAAGATGTGAGCTCACTGCGTGATTGTCTGGTCTGGGGTTCTACGAATAAAGTAACATCATCGTAAATCGAAGTCTTGTGGTTATTACTAAAAGCTAACAATGACACAGGGCTTCTGATAACAAGAAATCCCTAGCAACAGAAACCAGACCCGGAACCCTCAATAGAAGACCAGACGAGACCTTAGAAGATATACCAGATCCGGCCAGAAGAATAGACGACTAGAGAAAGAAGAAGTAAGAAGGTATATAACATATATAGATATATAGTGCTGGTAAAGAGGTATGCAACATATACCTATTTGGTACCGTCAAGGAAAAGGCACTACGCAACACTATATAGCTACACCACTTGGACTCTAACAAGACAATTGGAGAAAAAGCTAAAAGGGAACTGCACAAGGATGCTACCTGCAGTCTTGGACAAATCCTGGAAGCAGCACTTGACAAAAGAGCAGCTCTACAAGGGAGAGTCATGGAGGCCCGTGGGGTCAGCACAACTTGATGATTGCGGCTACTTAATGATAAATAAATATTAGGGTATGGAGATTTTGGGGAAAAGGGTGGCAAAAGATTCGAGAGGTCAAAGGTTAGTCTAGTCAATGGCTTCCACGGTTGACTGACTAAATTTGAATACTCTGTAGTAGTAGTAGTAGTGGTAGTAGTAGTAGCAGCAGGAGCAATAGTCTCAAGTTATTTGAATGTTTGGGACAAGGTACATTAAAATAACTTGACTATTGCTATTTTTATTTACTAAGCTTAGCTTAGTTTGGCACAATGCCAGTAATAGAGGGCACAAGGCCAGAAGTATGGGGGCACCTAGTGAGAACCAAACTCACTAACAATGGTTGGCTAGTCTAGCTTGCTAACTAACCATTATGTCATGTGAGGTGCCCTAATTTTACTACTAAGTGATAAGCAAATTGTATACGTATTCACCCAACCTCTCCACATGAGCAGGATGTGACACAAGGTCATTTTTTTCAAGCAGAGTTTACCAGGTTTGAATTCAGAGTTTTCCTTCTCCTAGACCGGTTGCCATACCAAGGTTAAAGAGCCCAGTCTACCCTACTATTTACCCATAGCTGGAGGGAGAATAGATGGATGTGTACCTTTCCCAAGGGTATTAGCACTATGAGAAATGCAAACAGCCTCATCCAGGATTTGAACTTGGTTTGCTGGGTCCATTTCCTATGATGATAACCATTACACCACAAGCACCCCCAATCATATATAGCACAATTTGAAAAATAAAGCTCATTAGATTCTAGCAGTGTCTATAGGTTTCCATGGTTGAATTGGTTAAAGTGCTGTCCATAAAAGATAAGCTCTAGAAATCTGGAATGCAAGTCTGTTCAGAAGTTATTTCTTTATTCCAAATTCATTGATTTTAACGGTCGGAGATTATTCCATCTGAACTTTTATAAGCAACACCATAATGAAAGCATCGATATTGTAATTTGTAAGATAGATTAAAGAATATCAATGTAATTCTAATCTATAATAATAAATGAAAATGTCAAATTTGATCAACTTTACTCCTAGAAGCCGTAGCCCAACATATCATACCATTTTGGAATCAGGTAAACTCTGTGAGCAAATTAAAAACATTCTGGGACAGATCCGGACCTACAATTCTGTAATTTCAGATTCCCAAGTTTTAATTCTTCCAAGCTGTAGCCATGTCAGTATTACTATATGGCTGCACCACATTTATTAAAATGTAAGTGTCAGTGTATCAGATTTTATCAACTTTACTCCTAGAGACCGTAGTCCAACATATCATACCATTTTTTAATCAGGTCGACTGCCAGCAAATTAAAAACATTCTGGGCCAAATCCGGACATGCAATCCGGAAATTTTGGATTGCCAAGTTTTAATTACTGTGATTGTTTTCGGCGATTTTTTTAATACGATTTTTTTGCGACAGATTTTTTTTTTTTATGATAACAATTTTTGCAGCTTGGAAACAAATTTGGGAATAACTAGCTTAATTGATATTATAATTAACATTTAATTAACACATAAGTTATAATAATATGTTATTAAACATATTAGATTTATTCTTAAATCTTTATATTTATTTAAAATTTAAATATTGAGATAAGTGATATAGATATTAAAAAAAAAAAAAAATATATAGATATTAAGTATATAGATAAGTGATATAGATATTAAGATATATTTAATTTATTTAAAATTGTTAAATCTTAAATATTCTTAATTTATTTATAATTAACATTTAATTAACACATAAGTTATAATAATATATTATCCAAGTTATTTGTAAACATTTCCAAATACGAGATATTACAAAGCAAAATTTTATAGAACTTGATATTGCTTAAAAGCATCTTGCTAAATTATAGAATTAAGATCTGATTCCTTTTTATCTTGATTCTAAATATAAACCCATTGTACCTGGTCGCATACCAAGGTCATCTAGGTTTCTTTATATAAAAAAAAAAAAACATGCTGCAAGTAATGTAACCATCTGGTACGTGTAATTTTCCTTGTGTTTGGTTCTTATATCCCAAATGTAAATTAACTTGGCCTATCCTAATAAAATTTGCATATTTAATATGACTTAAAGGCTGCCTTCAGCAGCCATTAAGTTCTATGTCGAGTTATATTATACTTATTAAATTTTTATTATCATCAAATTATTATCATATCATTGTTATTAAATTTGTATATATTAAAATATTCTTATTACAGGTAATTGTAAATACATAAGGGGAATTACACTGTAATCAGCACTTAATAATCATCTCCAGTGAAAAAAAGTATAGTGATTGTAGACACTTCTAATACTTTCGTTGATTCATATTTCAGGCATTGTTGGGTGGTCTCCCTTTTCCTAATTGATCGTCAGTTCTCCTAATTCTACATGGCGCTGCAGACAGGATTCTCCTAATTCTACAGTGATTAGGGTGAGTGTAAATGCTAACCCAACACTATTAAGTTACAAATTGGATTTGAAATAGCCTTATTCTTTAAGTGCGTTTTAACACTATTGCCCGGACAAATGTCTAGCTATCATGTGCCATTTTCACTGTCTTATGTAACATGCACACAAAAATCATATTATAATAATAGGATAATATTTAATAAGAGAAAATGTCGTACGGACCAAAGTGGATGAATCCTAGGTATGAAGAGTTGTTTAAATAAGGGGAAGTACTCTTTAATTAGCACTTGATAGTTATCTCCCCTGAAAAAACTATATTGATTAGGGTAAGTGTAAATGCTGACCCAACACTATTAAGTTGCAAATTGCCTTATTCTCTAAGTTAGAGCAATACCATAAAAAAAATGCACTATCAAAGGTCTCTCTACAATGTGCCATTTATGGTAACATGCATATAAAAATCATATCATCATAATATAGATTCGCTTCAAGTTTCAGCGGATTACAAAACTTGAGATTATGAATTTCCTAAATTACTGGATTATCGTTTTTTTTGTTTTTTTTCTAATAAAAAGAAACTAAAATATTTAAATTATTACAGTGAATTCTCGTTGGTTTAAAAAAATTCTTTTTAAATCAATAAATATTTTGACTAATTAAAGTTCACTCAAATAACGCTGATATTTGATTCCTACAATTTTGAAATGATAATACTGTTAAAAGTTTTTAGAAAGTCCAACCAAAATATGAGGCCTAGTAAAAAAAAAAAAAAAAAAAAAAAAAAAAAAATCAATTTGGGGAAGAAGAGATTCACAATTGATTCATTCTTGAATCAAGAGGGGTGGGGAAGGCGGGTAGGCAGTCATTCATTCATTTAGAGGTATCTGATTATATATATATATATATATATATATATATATATATGTATATATATATATATAGTGATTACATTAAAAAAAAATTAACGATACTGTGGATTTTTGTCCAGGAATTCTCCTAACTTTGTTGGATAATCGGTCATAATTCCTGTGGCTCCAAGACTGAAGCCTCGGGCAAATTCTTCCTCATCATTCAGTACCCACAAGTAAACCTGTTTAAAAGATAAAAAAAAAGAAAAAAGGAAGCTCTTTATATCATAATAGGCAAGTAAAAATAATAATAATGTGATTGTTGTGTTACAAACAATACTAGTTTTCTTCAAAGTTACCTCCCTCAGCTGCCTTTTTTAATGTACTAACCCTTAAATTGTCAATGGCTTGGAGACTTCTGGTGTTCCTTCTTTTTGTCTGAGGTGCGACCCTTATCTTATTCCAAGAATACTTGCTCTCTGAAATGTTGCGTCTACCCCTGTTAAAAGTATTTCTTCTTTAATTCCATTCTCTCTTATCTTAAAACCCTCGGTTAAAACAGTATTATTATAATAATAATGTAATTTATTGTGTACAGTGCTCAGGTGCACCACAACTCATCAAAGTCTCATGTCAAATCCACAGAATAATGTTGTGTCAGGAACATGAACAGTTTACAGTAGTAATATGCATGTATGTGTGTGCATGTGTATGTGGAGAGTGGCATCAGGTATAGTGTTGGCGGACTACAGGAAGCATGGAGGCTTTGAAAGTTTCAGTGCTCCGGCAGCCTACAACAGATGCAGGCAGTTTATTCCATGTCTCCGCAATTCTGAGCGTGAAAAAATGTTTCCGAAAGTCACGTGAACAGTGCTGTTTTCTGACTTTGTAGGCATGCCCGCGTGTATTGGAGAGATGGAGATCAAAAAGGTGCTCAAGGTTGCTGTATAATGTACTAACCCTTAAATTGTCAATGGCTTGGAGACTTCTGGTGTTCCTCTTTTTGTCTGAGGTGCGACCCTTATCTTATTCCAAGAATACTTGCTCCCTGAAATGTTGCGTCTACTCCTGTTAAAAGTATTTCTTCTTTAATTCCATTCTCTCTTATCTTAAAACCCTCGGTTAAAACAGTATTATTATATTTCTTCCCTAGATACATACTCTTTATTTAGTGTGGTAATAGTGACTATGCCCGGTAACCACACTTTGTATAACTATAATGGTAATTTATGAGGAAGACCGTCCCGGTCTCCTGCCTCAAAACTTGCTAACGGTGAGTGGTGAAAAACCAATCCCAGCTACAATTGAAGTCCGTAGCCGAAGCAATAGATAAATATGAAGACAACTAGATAGATAGATAGTTTTTTAAAAATTTTATTAAAATATAAATGAATATCTAAATACTCAGATTTTCTTTTATTCATGTTTGTTTAATGTCTTGTTTTTAGTTTAAATAAACAAGAATATCTAAATATTTTGATTTTTTTTTTACTTGTAATTGATTGTTGGAAATAAATATATTAAAATAAAATGAAAATACCGAAGAAAATTAATGTTTTGGATTTTTTTATATGTAAGTGAATGTCAAAAAAAACAAAACGCCCCAAGTTGGTTGTTTACTTTCAAGTGACACTGCTTCGGCTACGGACTTCAATCGTAGCTGGGTTGGTTTTTCAGCAATCACCGGTAGCAAGTTTTGAGGCAGGAGACCGGGACGGTCTTCCTCATAAATTACCACTATAATTCACAGTTAAATTCCACCTGAATAACAATGTGCAATAAAAATGAACACTCTTTAATCAGAAAAACAATGTGTCATCCAATTTGACCAATCATCAATGATGGAATAGTACAAAAAAATCACGTGAGTCATCCATTTTGGCCAATCAAAATGAGTCACATGCAAAATGAATGATGGAATAGTACAAAAATCATGTGAGTCATCCATTTTTGCCAATCAAAATGAGTCACATGCAAAATGAATGACGGAATAGTACAAAAAATCATGTGAGTCATCCATTTTGGCCAATCAAAATGAGTCACATGCAAAATGAATGATGGAATAGTACAAAAAAATCACGTGATTTATCCATTTTGGCCAATCAAAATGAGTCACATGCAAAATGAATGATGGAATAGTACAAAAAATCATGCGAGTCATCGATTTTGGCCAATACTGTATAAGTATAACAAGACTGCAATTTATTCATTATCCAAGGAATGAGATTATCAAATTGAAATTAAAAAATAAGGTGAATAATTTTGATGTTTTGGACTGTTATCCTCATCTTTATTATGGTATGTATAAACACAACATTTCAGCTGCTGTATCCTCCAGCCTTCCTCAGGTGTTCCCTGTGTATCCGAGCATGATAATGACCCAACTTGGGAAATCCTTTTTAATAGTTTGAATGTTGATCAAACAGGCGTCAAAAAACTTTTGAAGATCTCATTCAAATAATGATGGCCTTCTAAGAAAGATTGGATGATACAGCGGCCAAAACATTGTGTTTTGTATGATAGGGGGTAAGTGGCCATACAGCTGCTTTTTTTGTGGGGTATTGCTTCCAGGATTTGTTCAAGAAACCCAGAAACATCCTTATGTAGTTCCTATCTAGCTTTTTCTCTAAGCGTTTTGTTAGGGCCTAAGTGCTGCATACCACAATAAAGATGAGGACAACAGTCTGAAACATCAAAATTATTTATATCAAGCCTCATCTCAAAAATAAGTTTCGTAAATATTATCTTAAATTTTCCCCGCTATAACAACCGTTTCCAAGACTACACACATAAGTAACAAAAGTGATATGATATTCCAAGACTTTCTCACAGCAGCAGCAGCAGCAGCAGCTATGTCCTCAGCACTGATCACATATTTAGGTCTAATAATTATTAAACCTAAAAATATGATCAATTTTTTTTATCATAATGAAGATTCAGTGTCTGCCAATCAGTAACCAAAACTACATCACAAGTTCGATAACGGCCCTTGCCAACTCAGCATATGAGTAGTACATGGATCTGTGCGTTGAAGCGAGGAGATGATGGTAGGTGTGGCGCTCCAACTCAAACACAAAAATAATCTCTCTGGTCTAACACTAGCAAAAATGAGATAGACTCCCCCACTGTCTGGCTGATAACGACATTAGGTCACCCCCTTGACTTTACTTATCAATGAATATTTAATTTATAGTCAAAATCATTATACTGAGCAATGAATCTTATCTATTAACAATGCCTCTATGAAAATAAGTTAGATTTGCCTCAAACAGCCCATTTTATTAGGGTATTTGCCTCTCACCCCACTTATGAGGGCGTGACACAAGGACATTTTTATGTGGGCCCACCCACAAACCGAAGATCATGGGTGGTAGACACAAAAAATGCGTCAATCCCGTCAGCATTCCCCCTCGAGGAGGGCACCTTAGGTGCTGGGCAATAAACCCAGCCCTGACCCTTTAAATCAAGGGGGCAGGTGTTGCCTGGGAGGATAGCCCCCTGAGATCAATGCTGTTGATTTCATTAATAGACATAGGCCCCGAAAGGCCCGTGCTATTAGTGTGTTCAAAATCCTGCTATGTGTCTTATAAAAATAAGAAATAAAGGTTTACATAATACATGGTGTGGTTAATTTGCATACTGGTTTTAACAAAACTGGGTTTAATAAATAATTCCTTGGTGTTATTGATCTCTAATTTATTGTTTTATTCACCAACGTATTAAAATTCTATGAATGATTTTATATAGAAACCAATTAAAATATAATTAAAATAAGTAATCTTTTTATATGCACGCTTATCTAATATCTATTAATAATGGAGATTCGCTTCCGATTTTTGTCTGTCACAAAAATTACGTCACTTTTAAGTTTTAATAAATACATGATTGGTATTATATATCTATATATAATTTGTTTTATTTTAATACATATCTAAAGTTTACATTTCAAATTGTTTTATTTTTTTAATCCTTTGATGAATTTGATGATTTTACTTACTTATGGTACAAACTCACTGACATTGTATTTTAACTCCCACCCCTCAGGCAATATGTTTAAAAAATCTATTTTTACATCGCCCGGAGGGTGTTTGTTATTTTGCTAGTCTTTCTAATATATTTTATTACATTAAAATTTAAATATTTTCACCTGGAGTTTTCATATTCTTACTAGTGTGATTAATTATAATTAATCAACTATAAATTAAACAAAAAGTGATAAGTTAGTTTTTATCAACTCACCTGAATGCCTCGTTTTTCCAGGTGTTTAAACAAAGTTGGCCTCATTAGAAGTCTGAAATGGAAAAAACAAAATAAAAATAAAATTTTATTTCATTTTAAAAATATTTTTAGATAAATTATTAATTACTTTAATTAATCTTAAAGGCGGGTTTAGCTCAGTTGGTAGAGTGTTCGACGAGGAACCACAAGGTTCCTGGTTCAATACCGGCCCTCGATAACTCAGTGTATGAGTAGCACAGGGATCTGTTGATAGTAGGTGTGGCGCTCTACCTCAGATGTAAAAATAATCTCCTTGGTCTAGCGCTAGTGAAAAGGGGATAGACTCCCTTGCTGTATGGTTGATAGCGACTTTAGGCCACCCTGACAACGACTTTTTAAAAATAATTAATCTTAACATTTTCATATGTGTGTATTCATTTATGGGCAATCATCATAATCATCATCATCAGGTCATGCTGACAGCAGGGATTTCCATGACTCACTTGCCACCCCCTCCCTATAGGTCTTCTACATGGCATCCAGAATCTATACAGAGCTGACTGATGAAGGTTTTTGCTGGTTGGCCTACAGTGGTGTGTTCATGTGTAAGTGTCCACAGGAGAATGTCATTTACGAGTTCATCCTTGCTTCTCCAGCAATGTCCAGCATGTCTTGTTGTTCTTGCTTGGATGGTTTATGTGAAAGGGGGTAAGTGGCCATACAGCTGCTTTTTTGTGGGGTATTGCTTCCAGGATTTGTACAAGACAGCCAGAACCATCCTTATGTAACTCCCATCACGCTTGTAAGGTTCAAAGTTATAACAAAGTCATAACTAGTTGAAACATAACAAACTCTGACATGTTTGTGAGACAAAACATTTTATATAGATAACAACACATGGAAACAATACATAAAATACAAGATAGTGTACATAAACATATATACATCAAAGGACTGGAGTATCCGTACATAGAGATCACTTACTAAGAGGGGGGGGGCGATATATATATATATATATATATATATATATATATATATATATATATATATATATATATAGGGTGTTCATAAAGTCTTGCAGCAGTTTTAAAATTGAAAACTTAGCTCAAATTGTACATATGATAGAATCATTTAGTAAAAACCATATGAAAGTTCAATTTATGTAGTTTTATTTTTTATGTATGTTTTAATCATTGCATTTCAACAGAGCTGCCATCTTTGTTGTTACATTTTAAAACATTTTAAAACTGTTGCAAGACTTTATAGACACCCTGTATATATACTTGATATATGTAAAATATACAATATGGTATTGTACCAAAATGATTAGCAACCCCTTCCTCGTTACTAAGAGAAGTATATCTTTCTGAAAGAACCATTTATAATGCCCTCGTTTCAACAAATCTACAGATAACATTTACAGTGTGTCAGAAAACAAATCGTATATTCTTTAGACATAATAAAAGTGCCATATGTTTGATTCTAAATGGTTTTAACTGCTGCTTGACATTACAGACTTTATTGGCTTTTCAGATAACGCAAAACGAAGATAGACAAGGCTTTTGAAAAGATTTAACCATCTCTTGTTAAATAGGCTTCTGCAAAGAAGAAAGAAAAAAGAAAAAGAAAACAATTTGAAAAAGAAACAAAAAAAACAAAAAAAAACATGTCTTTAATATTACTGCCACCCATTTCCTATCTAATTTTATTAATGGTTTTTTGTTTGAATATCATTCAGTATTCCAAAGCAGAATAAAAATAAAGAATTAAAAAAAATGCACAAACTTAGCTTTTTACACTAGGGTGAGTCAAAAGTCTTGCAATATTTTAGTACATAAAAGAAATGGAGGAGTTAGATGGATGGATAGGAGGGAGGGGAGTTTAGATGGATAGATAGGAGGGAGGGGGAGTTAGATGGATAGATAGGAGGGAGGGGAGTTAGATGGATAGATAGGAGGGAGGGGAGTTAGATGGATAGATAGGAGGAGGGGAGCTAGATGGGATGATAGAATAGGAGGGAGGGGAGCTAGATGGATGGAGATGGAGGGGGAGCTAGATGGATGGATAGATAGGAGGGGGGGGAGCTAGATGGATGGATGGATAGATAGGAGGAGGGAGGGGGGGAGCTAGATGATGGATGGATAGATGAGCAGATGGATGAGGATAGATAGGAGGAGGAGGAGGGGAGCTAAGATGGGATGATGGATGGATGGAGGGGAGGGAGGGGAGCTAGATGGATGGATGGATAGGGAGGGAGGAGCGGGGAGCTAGATGGATGGATAGATAGGAGGGAGGGAGGGGAGCTAGATGGATGATAGATAGGAGGGAGGGAGGGGAGCTAGATGGATGGATAGATAGGAGGAGGAGGGAGCTAATGGATGGATAGATAGGAGGGAGGGGGGGGAGCTAGATGGATGGATAGATAGGAGGGAGGGAGAGAGGGGAGCTAGATGGATGATGGATAGATAGGAGGGAGGGAGGGGAGCTAGATGGATGGATGGATAGATAGGAGAGGGAGGGGGAGCTAGATGGATGATGGATGGATAGATAGGAGGGAGGGAGGGGGAGCTAGATGGATGGATAGATAGGAGGGAGGGAGGGGAGCTAGATGGATGGAAGATAGGAGGGAAGGAGGGATCTAGATGGATGGATAGATAGGAGGAAGGAGGGGACTAGATGGATGATAGATAGGAGGAGGGAGGGGAGGGAGCTAGAGGAGGAGATAGGAGGGAGGGAGGGGGAGCTAGATGGATGGATAGATAGGAGGAGGAGAGGGAGCTAGATGGGATGGATAGATAGGAGGGAGGTGAGATGGATGGATAGATAGGAGGGAGGGAGGGGAGCAGATGGATGATAGATAGAGGGAGGAGGGGAGTAGAGGATGGATAGATAGGAGGAGGGGGAGGATGGATGAGGAGGGAGCTAGATGGATGAGTGGATAGATAGAGGAGGAGGAGGGAGCTAGATGGTATGATGGATGAGATGGAGGAGGGGGGGCAGCTAGATGGATGGAATGGGATGGATTAGGAGGGAGGAGGGCCTAGATGGATGGAGGGAAGAGGGAGCTAGATGGATGGATAGATAGGAGGGAGGGAGGGGAGCTAATGATCTCTCTCT
>CM042167.1:21444252-21494214 GCA_023376005.1 Doryteuthis pealeii | reverse complement strand
AGAAAGAAGAGTGCGGCTTGCATCATTGTAGGTATTTTCCAACCGTTCACGTGCATGGGTAAGTATTGACACAAGTCACAAGTACGGAGCATCCAGTGAAGATTGAACTTGCTATTCAGTAGTAATAGATCTGCGAGACTAGCTTTGCTAACCATTACACCATGAAAGGATGCCATTTTTTTTTTAGACAACCCATTTGCACGGGTAGGATGTGACACAAGGTTTTCAAAAATTGGGCATCCAGCAAGGATCAAACTTGCTATTTAGTAGTAACGGATCTGTGAGACAGTTTTCTAACCATTACACCACAATGGGATGCTCTAGAAGTACGTATTTACCCAACCCATTCACTATGGGTAGCATGTGACACAAGGTCACAAGCAAGGATCGAACTTGCTATTTTTTTTTTTGTATTTACCTGCGTACCCACTTGTACGGGTCAGGCACAAGTCCTATTACGTGGGACCACCCACAAGCGAAGTTCATGGAATGGCAGGTGCAAAAATTGCGTCAATCCCGTTGGCATTTCCCTCAAGGGGGCGCCTCAGGCACTGGCAATAACCCAGCCCTGCCCCTTTAAATCGAGGGGGCAGGTTTCTGGGGGGATGGCCCCCTGGGATCGACGCTATTATTATAAAACAACCGGTCCAGCGGCCGAAGCTCGCCGGACCCCCAGTCGAAACCGGGCTGGAAAACCAGAGGTTTAGTAGTAACGGATCTGTGAGACAGTTTTCTAACCATTACACCACAATGGGATGCTCTAGAAGTACGTATTTACCCAACCCATTCACTATGGGTAGCATGTGACACAAGGTCGCAAGCAAGGATTGAACTTGCTATTTAGTAGTAATGGAGCTGCGAGACTAGCTTGCTAACCATTACACCACGAAAGATGCCATTTTTTTTTTTTACAAACCCATTTACCACAGGTAGGATGTGACACAAGGTTTTCAAGAACCAGGCATCCAGCAAGGATCGAACTCGCTATTTTAGTAGTAACGGATCTGTGAGACTAGCTTGCTAACCATTACACCACAATGAGACGCCCTAGAAGTATGTATTTACCCACCGTTCACTATGGTAAGTATGTGACACAAAGTCGAACGCAAGGATTGAACTTGCTATTTAGTAGTAATGGATCTGCAAGACTAGCTTGTTTTACCATAACACTATGATGGGACGCCTCATTGTAGTAAGCAAACAGAACAACTAATATGATGAACAGCCCATCTCATTGGCACAAAAAATAAAAGTCCTTAAAAAACAAAAAACAAAAAAAAACAAAACAAACGTAGCAACTTCAATTGCAGATTACAATCAAGTCAAGATCATAACCCACAAAAACATATTCCTAATTTTTTCTAATTATCAAAAGCATGAAATTTTTCCCATAGAAAATTATTTCAGTTGCATGATAACCCAAATTCAGTTGCCCTGTAGGTAGGGCCTAGAATATACCAAGTACATTCCCTGCAAAGGCGTTAAGACCTCTTCACAGGGTGTCCTGAGGGGGTCACTAAGATGTATCCAGTAGTGAGGCTATATTTCTGGACCTTTGGGTAGTGTGAAGTCTTTAATAACTTTAGCAATAATATTTGATTCTTAAAACATTAATATTGTAACTAAGTATGAGTGTTTTTCTGTTTAAAATGATTGTGAAGATACATTTTGTACCGTACTTAATTGGAAGCCATAATTGTTCAACTGACTTTGGCATAAAATAACCAACTAGATTTGACATGCAACCAACCAACCAACAAATTCAGTTGCATTAAATAAAACTCATTTTCTTTGGTTGTAAAATTTTAACTATTTACAACATAAAAAAATCTATGAATTTTTTGACATTTTTTCAGTCCATTCTGTATTTTTGTATTTTTCTACTAAACTTAAAAAATAATAATTATGAAAAAAAAAAAAAAAAATTTTGGTATTTTTTCTACTAAAACTTAAAAATAATAATTATGAAAAAGAAAAAAAAAAAAATTTTGGTATTTTTCTAACTTAAAATTAATAATTATGAAAAAAAAAAAAAAAAATTTTTGGTATTTTTCTACTAAACTTAAAAATAATAATTATGAAAAAAAAAAAAAAAAAATTTTGGTATTTTTCTACTAAACTCAAAAAATAATCATGAAAAAAAAAAAAAATTAGCAAGATATTCCTGTTTCTTTCTTGCTTAATGGCATATTCATCTTCATGGGTTATTTAATGCTAAAACCATCCTTGTGGAAGAACAGTAGTGGTACTATCTAACTTATAGCTGAGGGATAAAGGGGGTCATACCTTTCCCAAGGGTATTAGTCCAAAAGTGAACATAATAGCATGACTGGAGTTCGAACTTGCTTACTCCAATGTCTCATTCCAGCACATTAGCTACTACGCCACAGTGACCCCCCCCCCAGACTGAGAGAAGTTTACCTTAGAAATTCTTGTCCCGTTTTCTTCGTTTTATTTTATTTTATTTTTTCTTATCTCAAGTCAAATGTGCTCCAACATTTTTATTCCGAATAAAGAAATTACTTCTGAAAAGACTAACATGCATTTCCAATCTAATAGATCTTGTCTTTCATGGACGGTACTTTAACCAATTCAGTCATGGAACTTATGGCTAGAGAGGTTCTGAAGTTACAGTCAATTTGTAACGTTTCTCCAACAATATTGAATAATACATTGTTTGCTTATTACTTAGTAGTAGCAGCAGCAGTCTAGTTATTTGAATGTATTTCATTTAAAAAGATTCAAATAACTCAAGACTATGGCTACTAATACTACTAGAACTACTGCTCTTAAACAAAGAAATAAATAATAGGTTGTGCGGAGAAGAGAAAGGGCAATATATTAATCAGTGTGACTGCTTCTTTCTTTTTCTTGTATCTCTTATGCCGAGAATGCTTTTCATGGACAGTGTACTGACCAATTCGGTCATGGAAACCCATCGCTAGATGGGGCTCACATCTACACTCATAATTTAAGACTATTGCTGCTATGTGGACACAGATAAAACAGAGTTCATGAGTTAAAAATAAGATAAGAGCCATCTTAACACTAGATGATAAGCTCCTGAAATTATTAAACTAGTTCACATACTGTTGTGAGGTTTTAAGGGGTCAAATAAGAACAAAACGACGGGTAACAAAAGTAGAAAAATGTATTAACAGAAAGTAGACAAATACAATAGAGAGATGTGGAAAACTACGTCCGACAATAGAGTATTGGCATGCTCGCATTATCTTACTGCTAAGCCACAATTGTCTGTGTTATTTATAGTAACCTGTCGGCGCATTCCATTGGTCAATAGGGTGTATCACCTATAACACATACCTAGATAGTAATGTCTCATCTACAGAAGGTGATGTTAATATATGCATAGGTAAGGCATGGATTACTATAGAGAGATTATCAATCATATGGAAATCTGATCTAATATAAAGCAAGAATTCTTCCAAGCTGTAGCCATGTCAGAACTACTATATGGCTGCACCACTTTAGCGAAAAGCTTGGAGAAAAAACTAGATAGGAACTATTCAAGGATGCTATGTGAGGTCCTGAACAAATCCTAGAAGCAGCACCCCTCAAAAGGCAGTTGTATGGCCACTTACTTCCATCACATAAACCATCCAAGTAAGATGAACAAGACGTTGGATGCTAGTGGAGAAGTAAGTGGAGACCTACACATGGACATATCAGTGTTGGCCGATCACCAAAAATTTACATTGATCAGCTCTGTACAGCAAAAGGCAGCAAGAGACATTGTCCTCAATGTGAATTCAGATAAAACAGTTCATGTGTAATAAACAAGATGGAGATATCTCCAAACTAGATAGCAAGGCTCTGAAATTAGAAGACCAGGTCACATACCTAGGTAGTAATATCTCATCTACTGAAAGTGATGTCATATGACTACTATAGACAGATTATCGATTTTATAGAAATTCGATCTCTGATAAGATAAAGCAAGAATTCTTCAAGCTGTAGCCATGTCAGTGCTATGGACCACTTGGACTTAATATCTCATCTACGGAAAGCGATGTCAATATATACGCATGGATTACTATAGAGAGATTATCAATCATATGGAAATCTGATCTAATATAAAGCAAGAATTCTTCCAAGCTGTAGCCATGTCAGAACTACTATATGGCTGCACCACTTGGACTTAATATTCATCTACGGAAAGCGATGTCAATATATACGCATAGGAAAGGCATGGACTGCTATAGACAGATTATTGATCATATGGAAATTTGATAGGATGAAGCAAGCTGTAGCTGTGTCAGTGCTACTATTGTTACATATTAATTGGATCCTAATACATTTTTAAGGTAGCGTAGAATCATTATGGCGATCAGTATAGCTGATGGCCTTGAGAGTGAGTGACAGCGTTTGACCTCACTCTGACCTTGCGTTTTGGGATGATCGTGAAAATCGAAGGCAATAGAAGGCCCTTCCGGTTTAAGGAGTAAGCAAGTTAGACAGTTAGTCAGTTAGAGAGTTAGGACTGAGAAGCGAAAGCTAGCAAGATGTGAGCTCACTGCGTGATTGTCTGGTCTGGGGTTCTACGAATAAAGTAACATCATCGTAAATCGAAGTCTTGTGGTTATTACTAAAAGCTAACAATAGCACAAGGCTTCTGATAACAAGAAATCCCTAGCAACAGAAACCAGACCCGAACCCTCAATAGAAGACCAGACGAGACCTTAGAAGATATACCAGATCCGGCCAGAAGAATAGACGACTAGAGAAAGAAGAAGTAAGAAGGTATATAACATATATAGATATATAGTGCTGGTAAAGAGGTATGCAACATATACCTATTTGGTACCGTCAAGGAAAAGGCACTACGCAACACTATATAGCTACACCACTTGGACTCTAACAAGACAATTGGAGAAAAAGCTAAAAGGGAACTGCACAAGGATGCTGCATGCAGTCTTGGACAAATCCTGGAAGCAGCACTTGACAAAAGAGCAGCTCTACAAGGGAGAGTCATAGAGGTCCGTGGGGTCAGCACAACTTGATGATTGCGGCTACTTGATGATAAATAAATATTAGGGTATGGAGATTTTGGGGAAAAGGGGGGCAAAAGATTCGAGAGTTCAAAGGTTAGTCTAGTCAATGGCTTCCACGGTTGACTGACTAAATTTGAATACTCTGTAGTAGTAGTAGTAGTAATAGCAGCAGGAGCAATAGTCTCAAGTTATTTGAATGTTTGGGACAAGGTACATTAAAATAACTTGACTATTGCTATTTTTATTTACTAAGCTTAGCTTAGTTTGGCACAAGGCCAGTAATATGGGGCACATGCCAGTAATAGAGGGCACAAGGCCAGAAGTATGGGGGCACCTAGTGAGAACCAAACTCACTAACAATGGTTGGCTAGTCTAGCTTGCTAACTAACCATTATGTCATGTGAGGTGCCCTAATTTTACTACTAAGTGATAAGCAAATTGTATACGTATTCACCCAACCTCTCCACACGAGCAGGATGTGACACAAGGTCATTTTTTTCAAGCAGAGTTTACCAGGTTTGAATTCAGAGTTTTCCTTCTCCTAGACCGGTTGCCATACCAAGGTTAAAGAGCCCAGTCTACCCTACTATTTACCCATAGCTGGAGGGAGAATAGATGGATTCATACCTTTCCCAAGGGTATTAGCACTATGAGAAATGCAAACAGCCTCATCCAGGATTTGAACTTGGTTTGCTGTGTCCATTTCCTATGATGATAACCATTACACCACAAGCACCCCCAATCATATATAGCACAATTTGAAAGATAAAGCTCATTAGATTCTAGCAGTGTTTATAGGTTTCCATGGCTGAATTGGTTAAAGCGCTGTCCATAAAAGATAAGCTCTAGAAATCTGGAATGCAAGTCTGTTTAGAAGTTATTTCTTTATTCCAAATTCATTGATTGTAACGGTCGGAGATTATTCCATCTGAACTTTTATAAGCAACACCATAATGAAAGCATCGATATTGAAATTTGTAAGATAGATTAAAGAATATCAATGTAATTCTAATCTATAATAATAAATGAAAATGTCAAATTTGATCAACTTTACTCCTAGAAGCCGTAGCCCAACATATCATACCATTTTGGAATCAGGTAAACTCTGTGAGCAAATTAAAAACATTCTGGGACAAATCCGGACCTACGATTCTGTAATTTCAGATTCCCAAGTTTTAATTCTTCCAAGCTGTAGCCATGTCAGTATTACTATATGGCTGCACCACATTTATTAAAATGTAAGTGTCAGTGTATCAGATTTTATCAACTTTACTCCTAGAGACCGTAGTCCAACATATCATACCATTTTTTAAATCAGGTCGACTGCCAGCAAATTAAAAACATTCTGGGCCGAATCCGGACATGCAATCCGGAAATTTTGGATTCCCAAGTTTTAATTACTGTGATTGTTTTCGGCGATTTTTTTAAATACAATTTTTGGCGACAGATTTTTTTTTTTTTATGATAACAATTTTTGCAGCTTGGAAATAAATTTGGGAATAACTAGCTTAATTGATATTAAGTTATAATAATATGTTATTAAACATATTAGATTTATTCTTAAATCTTTACATTTATTTAAAATTTAAATATTGAGATAAGTGATATAGACATTAAAAAAAAAAATATATATATAGATATTAAGTATATAGATAAGTGATATAGATATTAAGATATATTTAATTTATTTAAAATTTTTAAATCTTAGATATTCTTAAATATTCTTAATTAATTTATAATTAACATTTAATTAACACATAAGTTATAATAATATATTATCCAAGTTATTTGTAAACATTTCCAAATACGAGATATTACAAAGCAAAATTTTATAGAACTTGATATTGCTTAAAAACATCTTGCTAAATTATAGAATTAAGATCTGATTCCTTTTTATCTTGATTCTAAATATAAACCCATTGTACCTGGTCGCATACCAAGGTCATCTAGGTTTCTTTATATTAAAAAAAAAACATGCTGCAAGTAATGTAACCATCTGGTACGTGTAACTTTCCTTGTGTTTGGTTCTTACATCCCAAATGTAAATTAGCTTGGCCTATCCTAATAAAATTTGCATATTTAATATGACTTACTTAAAGGCTTCCTTCAGCAGCCATTAAGTTCTATGTTGGGTTATATTCTACTTATTAAGTTTTTATTATTAGCAAATTATTATCGTATCATCGTTATTAAATTTGTATATATTAAAAGATTCTTATTACAGGTAATTGTAAATACATAAGGGGAAGTACACTGTAATCAGCACTTAATAATCATCTCCAGTGAAAAAAAAATATATTGATTGTAGACACTTCTAATACTTTCGTTGATTCATATTTCAGGCATTGTTGGGTGGTCTCCCTTTTCCTAATTGATCGTCAGTTCTCCTAATTCTACATGGCGCTGCAGACAGGATTCTCCTAATTCTACAGTGATTAGGGTGAGTGTAAATGCTAACCCAACACTATTAAGTTACAAATCGGATTTGAAATAGCCTTATTATTTAAGTGCGTTTTAACACTATTGCCCGGACAAAGGTCTAGCTACCATGTGCCATTTTCGCTGTCTTATGTAACATGCACACAAAAATCATATAATAATAGGATAATATTTAATAAGAGAAAATGTTGTACGGACCAAAGTGGATGAATCCTGGGTATGAAGAGTTGTTTAAATAAGGGGAAGTACTCTTTAATTAGCACTTGATAGTTATCTCCCCTGAAAAAAAACTATATTGATTAGGGTAAGTGTAAATGCTGACCCAACACTATTAAGTTGCAAATTGCCTTATTCTCTAAGTTAGTGCATTTTTTTTATGGTATTGCTCTATCAAAGGTCTCTCTACAATGTGCCATTTATGGTAACATGCATATAAAAATCATATCATCATAATATAGATTCGCTTCAAGTTTCAGCGGATTACAAAACTTGAGATTATGAATTTCCTAAATTACTGGATTATCATTTTTTTTTTGTTTTTTTCTAATAAAAAGAAACTAAAATATTTAAATTATTACAGTGAATTCTCGTTGGTTTAAAAAAAATTCTTTTTAAATCAATAAATATTTTGACTAATTAAAGTTCACTCAAATAACGCTGATATTTGATTCCTACAATTTTGAAATGGTAATACTGTTAAAAGTTTTTAGAAAGTCCAACCAAAATATGAGGCCTAGTAAAAAAAAAAAAAAAAAAAAAAAAAAAAAATCAATTTGGGGAAGAAGAGATTCACAATTGATTCATTCTTGAATCAAGAGGGGTGGGGAAGGCGGGTAGGCAGTCATTCATTCATTTAGAGGTATCTGATTTTATATATATATATATATATATATATATATATATATATATATATATATAATTACATTAAAAAAAAATTAACGATACTGTGGATTTTTGTCCAGGAATTCCCCTAATTTTGTTGGATAATCGGTCATAATTCCTGTGGCTCCAAGACTGAAGCCTCGAGCAAATTCTTCCTCATCATTCAGTACCCACAAGTAAACCTGTTTAAAAGATAAAAAAAAGAAAAAGAAAAAAGGAAGCTCTTTATATCATAATAGGCAAGTAAAAATAATAATAATGTGATTGTTGTGTTACAAACAATACTAGTTTTCTTCAAAGTTACCTTCCTCAGCTGCCTTTTTTAATGTATAATGTACTAACCCTTAAATTATCAATGGCTTGGAGACTTCTGGTGTTCCCTCTTTTTGTCCGAGGTGCGACCCTTATCTTATTCCAAGAATACTTGCTCTCTGAAATGTTGCGTCTACTCCTGTTAAAAGTATTTCTTCTTTAATTCCATTCTCTCTTATCTTAAAACACTCGGTTAAAACAGTATTATTATATTTCTTCCCTAGATACGTTCTCTTTATTTAGTGTGGTAATAGTGACTATGCCCGTTAACCACACTTTGTATAACTATAATGGTAATTTATGAGGAAGACCGTCCCGGTCTCCTGCCTCAAAACTTGCTAACAGTGAGTGGTGAAAAACTAACCCCAGCTACGATTGAAGTCTGTAGCTGAAGCAATAGATAAATATAAAGACGACTAGATAGATAGATAGTTTGTTTTTATTTTATTAAAATATAAAAGAATATCTAAATACTCAGATTTTCTTTTATTCATGTTTGTTTAATGTCTTGCTTTTAGTTTAAATAAACAAGAATATCTAAATATTTTGATTTTTTTTAAAAATATATTAAAATAAATTGAAAATACCGAAGAAAATTAACGTTTTGGATTTTTTTATATGTAAGTGAATGTCGAAAAAAACAAAACGCCCCAAGCTGGTTGTATACTTTCAAGTGACACTGCTTCAGCTACGGACTTCAATCGTAGCTGGGTTGGTTTTTCAGCAATCACCGGTAGCAAGTTTTGAGGCAGGAGACCGGGACGGTCTTCCTCATAAATTACCACTATAATTCACAGTTAAATTCCACCTGAATAACAATGTGCAATAAAAATGAACACTCTTTAATCAGAAAAACAATGTGTCATCCAATTTGACCAATCATCAATGATGGAATAGTACAAAAAAATCACGTGAGTCATCCAATTTGACCAATCAAAATGAATCACATCCAAAATGAATGATGGAATAGTACAAAAAAATCACGTGAGTCATCCATTTTGGCCAATCAAAATGAATCACATCCAAAATGAATGATGGAATAGTACAAAAAAATCACGTGAGTCATCCATTTTGGCCAATCAAAATGAATCACATCCAAAATGAATGATGGAATAGTACAAAAAAATCATGTGAGTCATCCAATTTGGCCAATCAAAATGAGTCACGTGCAAAATGAATGATGGAATAGTACAAAAAAGTCATGTGAGTCATCCATTTTGGCCAATCAAAATGAGTCGCATGCAAAATGAATGATGGAATAGTACAAAAAATCATGCGAGTCATCGATTTTGGCCAATACTGTATAAGTATAATAAGACTGCAATTTATTCATTATCCAAGGAATGAGATTATCAAATTGAAATTAAAAAATAAAGTGAATAATTTTGATGTTTTGGACTATTGTCCCCATCTTTATTCTGGTATGTATAAACACAACATTTCAGCTGCTGTATCCTCCAGCCTTCCTCAGGTGTTCCCTGTGTATCCGAGCATAGCAATGACCCAACTTGGGAAATCCTTTTTAATAGTTTGAATGTTGATCAAACAGGCGTCAAAAAACTTTTGAAGATCTCATTCAAATAATGATGGCATTCTAAGAAAGGTTGGACGATACAGCGGCCAAAACATTGTGTTTTGTATGATAGGGGGTAAGTGGCCATACAGCTGCTTTTTTTGTGGGGTATTGCTTCCAGGATTTGTTCAAGAAACCCAGAAACATCCTTATGTAGTTCCTATCTAGCTTTTTCTCTAAGCGTTTTGTTAGGGCCTAAGTACTACATACCACAATAAAGATGAGGACAACAGTCTGAAACATCAAAATTATTTATATCAAGCCTCATCTCAAAAATAAGTTTCGTAAATATTATCTTAAATTTTCCCCGCTATAACAACCGTTTCCAAGACTACACACAAGTAACAAAAGTGATATGACATTCCAAGACTTTCTCGCAGCAGCAGCAGCAGCAGCAATGTCCTCAGCATTGATCACATATTTAGGTCTACTAATTATTAAACCTAAAAATATGATCAATTTTTTTTATCATAATGAAGATTCAGTGTCTGTCAGTCAGTAACCAAAACTACATCACAAGTTCAATAACGGCCCTTGCCAACTCAGCATATGAGTAGTACATGGATCTGTGCGTTGAAGCGAGGAGATGATGGTAGGTGTGGCGCTCCACCTCAAACACAAAAACAATCTCTCTGGTCTAACGCTACCAAAAAGGAGATAGACTCCCCCCACTGTCTGGCTGATACCGACATTAGGTCACCCCCTCGACTTTACTTATCAATGAATATTTAATTTATAGTCAAAATCATTAATACTGAGCAATTAATCTTATCTATTAACGATGCCTCTATGAAAATAAGTTAGATTTGCCTCTCACCCCACTTATGAGGGCGTGACACAAGGACATTTTTATGTGGGCCCATCCACAAACCGAAGCTCCTGGGTGGTAGACACAAAAAATGCGTCGATCCCGTCAGCATTCTCCCTCGAGGGGGGCGCCTCAGGCGCTGGGTAATAAACCCAGCCCTGCCGCTTTAAATCAAGGGGGTAGGTGTTGCCTGGGGGTATAGCCCCCTGGGATCAACACTGTTAATTTACATTAACAGACACAGGCCCTGTGTTTTATAAAAATAAGAAATAAAGGTTTACATGATACATGGTGTGGTTAATTTGCATACTGGTTTTAACAAAACTGGGTTTAATAAATAATTCCTTGGTGTTATTGATCTCTAATTTATTGTTTTATTCACCAACATATTAAAATTAATTCTATGAATGATTTTATATGGAAACCAATTAAAATATAATTAAAATAAGAAATCTTTTTATATGCAATCTTATCTAATATCTATTAATAATGGAGATTCGCTTCCGATTTTTGTCTGTAACAAAAATTACGTCACTTTTTACGTCACATTACCCAAAATTGCATCATAACATAGAATAAATACACTCAAAATTTGAACATGCAACATTAGACAGTCCTCATTGTATCGGTATTATATATCTATATATAATTTGTTTTATTTTAATACATATTTAAAGTTTATATTTCAAATTGTTTTATTTTTTTAATCCTTTGATGAATTTGATGATTTTACTTACTTATGGTACAAACTCGCTGACATTGTATTTTAACTCCCACCCCTCAGGCAATATGTTTAAAAAATCTATTTTTACATCGGCCGGAGGGTGTTTGTTATTTTGCTAGTCTTTCTAATATATTTTATTACATTAAAATTTAAATATTTTCACCTGGAGTTTTCATATTCTTACTAGTGTGATTAATTATAATTAATCAACTATAAATTAAACAAAAAGTGATAAGTTAGTTTTTATCAACTCACCTGAATGCCTCGTTTTTCCAGGTGTTTAAACAAAGTTGGCCTCATTAGAAGTCTGAAATGGAAAAAACAAAATAAAAATAAAATTTTATTTCATTTTAAAAATACTTTTAGATAAATTATTAATTACTTTAATTAATCTTAAAGGCGGGTTTAGCTCAGTTTGTAGAGTGTTCAACGAGGAATCACAAGGTTCCTGGTTCAATACCGGCCCTCGATAACTCAGCATATGAGTAGCACAGGGATCTGTTGATAGTAGGTGTGGCGCTCTACCTCAGATGTAAAAATAATCTCCTTGGTCTAGCGCTAGTGAAAAGGGGATAGACTCCCTTGCTGTATGGTTGATAGTGACTTTAGGCCACCCCGACAATTACTTTTTAAAAATAATTAATCTTAACATTTTCATATGTGTGTATTCATTTATGGGCAATCATCATAATCATCATCAGGTCATGCTGACAGCAGGGATTTCCATGACTCTCTTGCCACCCCCTCCCAATAGGTCTTCTACACGGCATCCAGAATCTATACAGAGCTGACTGATGAAGGTTTTTGCTAGTTGAATTTATTTATCGATGTTTAAACATTTCGGTTTCTTTAAACCTTCATCAGGATGTATCTTGGGGTGAAGAAATTGATGGATGTTTTAATGTTAAAACATCCATCAATTTCTTAAAGAAACCGAAATGTTTAAACATCGATAAATAAATTCATCCTATTTTCGGAACACTTGTTTTTTCAAATTTCTTAATATATATATATATATATATATATATATATATATATATATATATATATAAACTCTAGCAACAATTTTAAAAGATGATAGTTTTATTGAAATGCAATAACCAAAACGTAGATGGACAGATAGGAGGGAGGGGGGTTAGATGGATAGATAGGAGGGAGGGGGAGTTAGATGGATAGATAGGAAGGAGGGGGAGTTAGATGGACAGATAGGAGGGAGGGGGGCTCTCAACATAGTTTTGATTAACAAGAGCCTCTTTGGTTTGAATTTAGAGTTTTCCTTTTCCAAAGTTAAAGAGCCCAGTCTGCCCTACTATTTACCCATAGCTGGAGGGAGTGTAGTTGGATGCATACCTTTCCCAAGGGTATTAGTGCTATGTGAAATGAAAACAGTCATGTCCATAATTTGAACTGGTCTCACCATGTCCATTTTTTATAACGATAACCATTACACCATGTACCTCCAACATGAATGCTAGTTCATAAAGTCTTGCAGCAGTTTTAAAATTGAAAACTTAATAATTCAAATTGTAGTAAAAAAACATGAAATTTCAACTGATGTAGTTTTATTTTTTATGTACGTTTTAATCATTGCATCTTAAAAAGACTGTCATTTTTGTTGTTACATTTAAAAACATTTTAAAACTGTTGCAAGACTTTATAGACACCCTGTATATATACTTGATATATGTAAAATATACAATATGGTATTGTATCAAAATGATTAGCGACCCCTTCCTCGTTACTAAGAGAAGTATATCTTTCTGAAAGAACCATTTATAATGCCCTCGTTTCAACAAATCTACAGATAACATTTACAGTGTGTCAGAAAACAAATCGTATATTCTTTAGACATAATAAAAGTGCCATATGTTTGATTCTAAATGGTTTTAACTGCTGCTTGACATTACAGACTTTATTGGCTTTTCAGATAACGCAAAACGAAGATAGACAACGCTTTTGAAAAGATTTAACCATCTCTTGTTAAATAGGCTTCTGCAAAGAAGAAAGAAAAAAGAAAAAGAAAACAATTTGAAAAAGAAACAAAAAAACCCAAAAAAAACATGTCTTTAATATTACTGCCACCCATTTCCTATCTAATTTTATTAATGGTTTTTTGTTTGAATATCATTCAGTATTCAAAAGCAGAATAAAAAATAAAGAATTAAAAAAAATGCACAAACTTAACTTTTTACACTAGGGTGAGTCAAAAGTCTTGCAATATTTTAGTACATAAAAGAAATGGAGGAGTTAGATGGATGGATAGGAGGGAGGGGGGTTAGATGGATAGATAGGGAGGGGAGCTAGATGGATAGATAGGAGGAGGGGGAGCTAGATGGATAGATAGGAGGGAGGGAGCTAGATGGATAGATAGGAGGGAGGGGAGTTAGATGGATAGATAGGAGGGAGGGGGAGTTAGATGGATAGATAGGAGGGAGGGGAGTTAGATGGATAGATAGGAGGAGGGGGAGCTAGATGGATAGATACGAGGGAGGGGGGAGTTAGATGGATAGATACGAGGGAGGGGGGAGTTAGATGGATAGATACGAGGGAGAGGGGAGTTAGATGGATAGATACGGGAGGGGGGAGTTAGATGGATAGATACGAGGGAGGGGGGAGCTAGATGGATAGATACGAGGGAGAGGGAGCTAGATGGATAGATACGAGGGAGGGGGAGCTAGATGGATAGATACGAGGGAGGGGGGAGCTAGATGGATAGATACGAGGGAGGGGGAGTTATATGGATAGATACGAGGGAGGGGGGAGTTATATGGATAGATACGAGGGAGGGGGAGTTAGATGGATAGATACGAGGGAGGGGGGAGTTAGATGGATAGATACGAGGGAGGGGGAGTTAGATGGATAGATACGAGGGAGGGGGAGCTAGATGGATAGATAGGAGGGAGGAGGAGCTAGATGGATAGATAGGAGGGAGGGGGGAGCTATATGGATAGGTAGGAGGGAGGGGGGAGCTATATGGATAGGTAGGAGGGAGGGGGAGCTATATGGATAGGTAGGAGGGAGGGGGGAGCTATATGGATAGGTAGGAGGGAGGGGGAGCAGGGTATGGTAGGTAGGAGGGAGGGGGGCTCTCAACATAGTTTTGATTAACAAGAGCCTCTTTTGGTTTGAATTTAGAGTTTTCCTTTTCCAAAGTTAAAGAGCCCAGTCTGCCCTACTATTTCCCCATAGGGAGTGTAGTTGGATGCATACCTTTCCCAAGGGTATTAGTGCTATGTGAAATGCAAACAGTCATGTCCATGATTTGAATTGGTCTTACCATGTCCATTTCTTATAACGATAACCATTACACCATGTACCTCCAACCTGAATGCTAGTTACAGCACATGTCTTTAATATTACTGCCACCCATTTCTTATCTAATTTTATTAATGGCTTTTTTGTTTGAATTTTATTCAGTATTTGAAAGCAGAATAAAAAAAAAAGAAAGAAAGGAAGAAAAAATGCGTAAATTTAATCTCAGTTGGTAGAGCATCTGCCTTGCAACAACAAGATTCCAGGTTCAATACCAGCCCTTGACAACTAAAAAATAAAGAATTTAAAAAAATGCACAAACTTAACTTTTTACACTAGGGTGAGTCAAAAGTCTTGCAATATTTTAGTACATAAAAGAAATGGAGGAGTTAGATGGATGGATAGGAGGGAGGGGGAGTTAGATGGATAGATAGGAGGGAAGGGGAGCTAGATGGATAGATAGGAGGGAGGGGGAGAGATGGATAGATAGAGGGAGGGGGAGCTAGATGGAGCTAGATGGAGCTAGATGGATAGATAGGAGGGAGGGGGAGCTAGATGGATAGATAGGAGGGAGGGGAGCTAGATGGATAGATGGGAGGGGGAGGAGTAGATGGATAGATGGAGGGAGGGGAGTTAGATGGATAGATAGGAGGGAGGGGGAGTTAGATGGATAGATGGAGCTAGATGGATAGATAGGAGGAGGGGGAGTTAGATGGATAGATAGGAGGGAAGGGAGCTAGATGGATAGATAGGAGGGAGGAGGGGAGCTAGATGGATAGATAGGAGGGAGGGGAGCTAGATGGATAGATGGAGTTAGATGGATAGATAAGGAGGGAGGGGGAGTTAGATGGATAGATAAGAGGGAGGGGGAGTTAGATGGATAGATAAGAGGGAGGGGGAGTTAGATGGATAGATAAGAGGGAGGGGAGTTAGATGGATAGATAAGAGGGGGGAGTTAGATGGATAGATAGGAGGGAGGGGGAATTAGATGGATAGATAGGAGGGAGGGGGAGCTAGATGGATAGATGAGGGGGAGTTAGATGGATAGGGAGGGGGAGCTAGATGGATAGATAAGAGGGGGGAGTTAGATGGATAGATAGGAGGGAGGGGGAGTTAGATGGATAGATGGGAGCGAGGGGGAGCTAGATGGATAGATAAGAGGAGGGGGAGTTAGATGGATAGATAGGAGGGAGGGTGTTAGATGGATAGATAGGAGGGAGGAGGAGTTAGATGGATAGATAGGAGGGAGGAGGAGCTAGATGGATAGGAGGGAGGAGGAGCTAGATGTATAGATAGAGGGAGGGGGAGTTAGAGGATAGATAGGAGGGAGGGAGCTAGATAGATAGGAGGGAGGGGGAGCTAGATGGATAGATAGGAAGGAGGGGAGCTAGATGGATAGATAGGAAGGAGGGAGCTAGATGGATAGATAGGAAGGAGGGGGAGCTAGATGGATAGATAGGAGGAGGAGGGAGTTAGATGGATAGATAGGAGGGAGGGAGAGTTAGATGGATAGATAGGAGGGAGGAGAGCTAGATGGATAGATAGGAGGGAGGAGGAGCTAGATGGATAGATAGGAGGGAGGGGGGTTAGATGGATAGATAGCAAAAGCAATCTCCCTAGTCTAGCACTCAGGGCTTGACATTAATGCCGTCCCATCGTCCCATGGACGATAAAAATTACATCTGGGATGATCAATACATTATCCAGGACAGTTTGCCGGGGACGGTAAAAATTTTTCCTAAAAGTTAGTACTATTCCAATATTGGCCGTCCAGTGATTGCCCGAATGCTGACCTCAAAATGAGGCTACGGCACCGCAGGTCTATTCTCAAAGCCATGTAATGAATAATGGTGGAGGGAGATAGTTTAAAAGGACCGAATTATGTACTACTAACCCTACTCAGAGTAACTTAAAGTAAAAAAGTTTTTTTTTTTTTTTTTTTTTAGCTCAAAACACACTAGGAAATGGATTTTTTTGTCCAAATATCCAGAATTATCACTGCTTCAGCTTTTCTTAATGTTTTATTACATGTTATTATGCTACTGATGACTGACAAGTATAGATGATGCTAATGAATTAAACAAAAATATTTTGATTTCGGGACGATCCAAACCCCATTTGAGACGATCCAAACCCCATTTGAGACGATCCAAACCCCATTTGAGACGATCCAAACCCCATTTGGGACGGTCCAAACCCCTTTCGGGATGGTTGATAATTTTTGTTTGGGACGGTCATGAAAAAAGTTAGTGTTGGTGCCTGCTAACACTAGTGAAAAGGGAATAGACTCTTTTGCTGTCTGGCTGATACCAGCAATAAGCCAATTCCACTGAGTTTACCTACTTTATACTAGGGCATGTTAAGTATCTGGCCGCCATCCTTGGCCAGTTGTAAAGAACTTAAAGTAAATGAATAAGTAAGTCCTGAGTTATAGAATCCTTTGGTAAATGAAGAAGTCCTAAGTTTTGGAATCCTATGTAGTGTCAAAGGTCCAGTGATATAATCCTATGATCCGTCGTCCACGAAGGCTCAAAGCAATATGTTCAGGTATGACCAGAACAGCCAGTATAAATAATAATATCAGCAGCAGAATACTGCCAGTGGTTGACCAATAGGTTGGTCACATGTTTATTGGCGAGTCTGTAAGTAGAAGAGGTCATTTACCACACGCCTTATATACCAAAAAACTCCAACAGGGCAAGTCAAATGTATTTTGGTGCATGCTAGTTTGTGCCACCCACTTTCTATCTAATTTTATTAATATTTTTGCTCGTTTGCTTTGTTGGATTTTATGGCATGTCAATCCTTGTCGGGTTATTTTATGCCAAAGACATTTTGTTTTATTCATTTTTGATGGATATTAACATTTTTTTAATCTAAATTCAATTTTTTTAAACACAATTTTTTAAACTCATTTTGTTCTATTTAACCCATAGATGAACCCTAACAGGTACTACCACTCTGGGTCAGAGTGGGCCTGGGAGTAAAAAGTAAAAAGCTCCATAATTGGAACTTAACCTATTAGATGCAGTTTAACCATCATACACAGGACACCTGGCTTTTTAGTCTGAATTTTATTCAGTATTTAGAAGCAAAATAAAAAAAATAAAAATTTTAATTTTAAACTTAAATTTTTTTTAAATAAAAAAAAAAAAAAGGCACAAATTCAAGTTTTTATATTAAGGTGAGTCACTAGTTTTGCAATATTTTGCTACATGCTATTTTGCAGCATGTATATCACATGACTATGGTAGGTATCCACTGAAGTTGGTAGTATGATGGTAGTTGGTGTGCTGACACGTTGTGCATTGCTTCCTTTTGAACTTGATTTGAAAACTGTACAGGTGAACCTGCAATATAATCAAACTTACGAACTTATGCTATACGAGTTCAAACTGAGCCACGGATGCAACAAAAAAAAACATTTATTGTGCAAAAGCTAAAAGGTGCAATTTATCACAGTACAGTAACCAGATGGTTCAAGAAATTTTGTTCAGGTTGCAAGAATCTTCAGTCAGGTAGGCCTATGTTGTAACTCATAAGAGACATTCTTCTATGGACTTCTACACATGGACACACCAATGTTGGCTGGTCAGTAAAAAGTTACATTCATTAGCTCCATGCAGACATATATTTATAAAAAACCCCCCAAAAAACCCAAAAAAACAAAAAAAAACAGTATTTAGCATTAAATAACCCACAAGAGTTGATATGGCAGTAAACAAAATAATCAAGCAACTTTATGAAACTCCCTGTCAACAAAACTGTGACAGAGAACACGAGGTGAGTGGCGAGCGTCAGGGCCTGCCGTATTCTCGAAGGAAGCGGGCTAGGCTTTGCCTGACATGTCGGACTGTAGAATCGAACCCGCTTCCTTCAGAATGCAAACATTGTCACCGAAGTCTAGAAGCTACAGTCCCGGATGTAAGCGCCAGGTGCCCGGATGATGGCTATGATGATTCCGGCGGTCGGGTTTGGCTCAAGAATCTCGTGCGTGAGGTGCAGACACCCGGATGTTGAAAGAAAATTAGTATAAGTAGAAGTGGGGTGACGACAGCAGGAGTTGCGATTTTCAGCTGCTGGAGATGTTTGAGTTGGTGGTTTTGCGACGGCGACAGATTTTGTTACGACGACGACGACGACGACATTGTTGAACAAGTCGAATTTATTTTTCCACTCTATTTTCTTTTCTTTTTCATACTAGAAAAACATTGTTATATAGTCACTTCATATCGGGTATATAATGGGGAGAGAAGTAATTAATGGACAAAATCCAACTAAACTTCATTTCCATTATCACATCTTCTCATTGGTTGAAGCCAGGGGTTCAACTGAAGGTCATTACCTATAAATAATAATATTATTGAAGTCAGTTAGCCTACTGTTGGTTTTAATAACAGCAGCTAAGTAGAACACTAGCAGTGTCCAAGACAGCTGGTATAAATAGGAATCAAGAATGATCCATTCATGAATCAGGGTGATTTGGGTCATTCCATTCCTTGAGTTCTGATTGGTTGCTTGACTGGCTGATTTGAATGACACTGTGGAGTCTTATATATACTTTGTCATTTTGCAGTGGACCTTGTGGCATTTCGAGTTTGTATTGAGTTACAATCGCATGCTACCTTGTCTTCCCAGTTCGACGGTAATTGGAACTTATTCTTCAAATATAACCCCCTCCGATTTTGAATTTCAGCGAATTTTAATTCAAAATTTTGACATAATTACAGACATAATTCATAGGCTACCCACAAATCATGTAACAACAGGAAAAAAGAGCTGTCGGGCAGCACTGAATAACCAGCGACAAACAAAAACATTTTTAAAAATACTTACATATCACAGAATTTGATAAAAAGTCTTTTCTTCTTGCTGAATTCCATTAAAGATTTCGATTCACTGCAAGAAAGAAAAAAAAAAAAAAAAAAAAAGTAGGGTTTCATAAATCTTTTAATAATGGAGATTCGCTTCCGGTTTTTGTCTGTAACAAAAACTACGTCACTGCTTAAGTCACTATACCCAAAATCGTCATAACATAGAATAAATACACTCAAAATTTGAGCATGCAACATTAGACAGTCCTCATTGTTTTTTTAAAACAAGTTTTAATAGATACATCCCCAGTATCATATATTTATATATAGTTTGTTTTATTTTAAAAGATATTCAAAGTTAATAGAACTTAGTTTCGATTTCAAATTGTTTTATTTTTTTTTACTCCTTTAATAAATTTGATGATTTCATAATTTATGGTTCAAATTCTCCGATATTTAATTTTTAACTTCCACCTCCTCAAGCAATATCTTTCAAAAATTTATTTCTATTTCATGGGTGACTTTTGCTGGATTTCACAATTAATTTTGGTGATTCACAAATTTATGGCCAAGTTATAAAAATTGTTATCATACAAAAAAATTGTTGCAAAAACACCAAAAAATACCCCCGCCCCCCAAAAAAACCCACTGAAAATAATTGCAGAAATTAAAACTTGGAATTCAAAATTTCAGGAAGTAGCTTAATTGCTGCCTTATAGGGCGGCTTTTAAGCTAGTTATCAAATATATTTAATCAAGGTAATAGGTTTACACTATATAATAAGATATGATAGTTTATTAAGGAATTATTGAATTCTCGTTTGAGTGTATTAATATTATAATGTGTAGATTCCACAGAAGTAAAGTATCACTCATAAGCTTAGTAAAGTTCAAAACCTTTTGAAGTATAACAATTCTTGAAAGTTTTGTTGAAATTGAGTCAAATTAGTGGAGTCTTAGTTGTATGGACAGGTGGACATTTATTGAATCATAATATCTCCTATAAAGTAGGTATGGCCAAAATATCAGTATTACAGAACTTCCCACTTTCTTGAAATTTTTAGAAAAAAAAAAATGTCACTTCCAGACAGCAAGGGAGTCTATCCCCTTTTCACAAGCACTAAGTTATTGTTGAGGTGGAGTGCCACACCTACCGTTAGCTCCCCACTTTACCACACAGATCAGATGACCCAATCCAACTCCTTTCACATTAAAGGGGTTAAATATTTCAATGTTAATAAGATTTTTGGATGTTTGTTTTTTAGAAGCATTGTTGAATAAAGTATATATTATATTTTTGCTTGAAGGCAATTATGCATGTATCGCATAAAATTCGATACTTTTTATAGAAAATGAACTTGACAAGTTCATTTTCTATAAAAAGTATCGAATTTTATACAATACATGCATTGTAATTGCCTTCAAGCAAAAATATAATATATATTTCAATGTTAGTTTTATTCAGAAATATACTGAGAAAACTACCTGGCTTCTAAACGAGGTGGGGGGAGCCAAAATAAATTATGCGATCCCAGGAGTCTATATCTGCCCCCTTACATAAAAGTGACACCCCATTAAGGGGGATACTGATGGGAGCACGCATTTTTTTTTGCCTAACCATCGCATGAATTTCAATTTGCACATGGCAAAAAAAAATGGCTTTATGCTAATCTGGCCTGGTGGGAGGGCTGGAAAATAAAATTTACCAGTCTTTCTCTTACTCTGACACACACACACACATCATGTTTCTATCAAATATATTTGACATCTAGTCCTATCTCTTATATACACAAGAAATATAACCCCCCCGTCTCTCTCTCTCTCTCTCTCTCTCTCTCTCTCTCTCTATCATACACACACAAACACACTGACTGACATCATACATCTATTAGATATATTTAATATCTAGTCCTCTCTCTCTCTCTCTCTCTCTCTCTCTCTCTCTCTCTCTCTCTCATACACAAGAAATCAAATTTGTTCTACCTAAACATTATTCCATAGAAATTTCTTTTCAATCAATTCTGTGATGGTAGTATATATCATAATATTTGGTACTCAGCCAGAATATCCTGCTGAGAAAATGTCTGCAGTTTATGTGTGTGTGTATATATATATAAATATATATATATATATTTGGGAATAAAAGGCCTTAAATACCATGGGTATCGTGGTTATGGACCATTTCCACTCGCGAGTATGCTCTGTTTACAATAATTAAACATTGGGCTCTTCTACGGAACCTGAACTCTACAACAAACTACTGGTAGAGAATTAGGACCCGCCTAGAATCACCTTGTACCAAGAAACTTGGTATCGCACCAAAGAATGTATATATATATATATATATATATATATAGTACTTACTCGTCTTTCAGATAAGATAAAATTTCTATCATTTGCTTCTTTCTTTAGTGAACACATATTTTAGTCCTAAATCATATCTTGTTAGTTGTTGTTGTGGGAGGGGTAAGAAAAGAGATATAGCGGGTAGGTAAATTGCAGTGAGCTGGAGATGTGTTTTTTTTTAATGTAAAGGTTAAAAAAAAAAAATAAATAAATAAATAAAATGAATAAAAAAATAAAAATAAAAAAATTAAAAAAAAGCAATGAAGAAGATGAGTGAACCTTATTCTTATCTGAATGATAACTGCATCACATTTCTATATAATTCATTTTTTTGTCCATTAAAATCAGAAATAGAATTATTTTGCTGATGTTGTTAAACTATTTTGCTGATGATATTAAACTATTTGCTGATGATATTAAACTATTTTGCTGATGATATTAGACTATTTTGCTGATTATGTTAAACTATTTTGCTGATGATGTTAAACTATTTTGCTGATGATTTAGACTTTTCCTGATGTTGTTAAACTATTTCGCTGATGATGTTAAACTATTTTCCTGATGTTGTTAAACTATTTTGCTGATGTTGTTAAACTATTTTGCTGATGATGTTAAACTATTTTGCTGATGTTGTTAAACTATTTTGCTGATGATGTTAAACTATTTTGCTGATGATATTCTTTTGCTGATGATATTAGACTATTTTCCTGATGATGTTAAACTATTTTGCTGATGATATTAAAACTATTTTGCTGATGATATTAGACTATTTTCGCTGATGTTGTTAAACTATTTTGCTGATGTTGTTAAAACTATTTTGCTGATGTTAAACTATTTGCTATTTGACTATTTTCCTGATGTTGTTAAACTATTTCGCTGATGATGTTAAAACTATTTTCCTGATGTTGTTAAACTATTTTCCTGATGATATTAGACTATTTTCCTGATGATATTAAAACTATTTTGCTGATGATATTAAACTATTTTGCTGATGATATTAAACTATTTGCTGATGATATTAGACTATTTTGCTGATGATGTTAAACTATTTTGCTGATGATGTTAAACTATTCATTAGACCATTATCAAAAGGAATAACACAGATGGACATAAATAAATTCAGGAAGATATTTGGAAATTAAAATCAAACATAGAAAAATATAAAGTACTACATATTAGATTAAAAAACATTAGGGAGGAGTCACCGTAGCGTAGTGGTTAACGTGCTGGACTGCAACATCATAGGAAGCGAGTTCGAACTCCAGTTGTGATGTTCCATTCTTTCAGACTAATGTCCTCGAAAAAGGTATGAACCCCCTCATCCCCCAGCTATGGATTAAATAGTACCACTACTGTTCTTTAACTCATAATATAGGCCTCAGTGATGTCACAGACTGTAAATATATAATGAATAATAAAATACTTGTATCTTTGATTTAGATGGAAATTAACTTTTTATAAAACATTCTTATGAATGAAATTATTAATGAATGTGAGTATACAAAATGGAATTAAATCCGACAATTTGAGGAAATGATAAAGGAAAAACGGTTAAATCAAACTTAATGGACCTAAATACCACCATCGTATGTCACCCTGCCGAAAGAAAAAAAAAAAACCAAAAATCAGGGAATTAACCGAATTTAATGAAATTTTCAGTGTTGATATATAAATGAATAAAAGATATAATGCACAAGTTATTTTATTTAAAAACTTTTACATTTTTTCAGGTCAGTTAACTTTGAAACACATATATTTGAGGTGTAACACAGATGCTCAAAGATACACGGTCCAAAGTTAACTGACCTGAAAAAATGTAAAAGTTTTTAAATAAAATAACTGGGGTATTATATCTTTTATTCATTAATATATCAACACTGAAAATTTCATTTAATTCCCTGATTTTTGGGGTTTTTTTTTCTTTCGGCGGGGTGACATACGATGGTGGAATTTAGGTCCGTTAAGTTTGATTTAACCGGAAAAACAATAGTATAGATTGTGCTGACAAGCGCCTGTTTTGACTTTATCTGAAAGACGAGAGTAAGTACTATATATATATATATATATATATATATATATACACACACACACATAAACGGCAGACATTTTCTCAGCAGGATATTCTGGCTGAGTACCAAATATTAATATATATACTACCATCACAGAATTGATTAAAAAGAAATTTCAATAGAATAATGTTTTGGTAGAACAAATTTGATTTCTTGTGTATGAGAGAGAGAGAGAGAGAGAGAGAGAGAGGGGAGACTAGATATTAAATATATCTAATAGAAGTATGATGTCAGTGAGTGTGTTTGTGTGTGTGTATGATAGAGAGAGAGAGAGAGAGACAGGGGGTTATATTTCTTGTGTATATAAGAGAGAGGACTAGATGTCAAATATATTTCATAGAAACATGATGTGTGTGTGTGTGTCAGAGTAAGAGAAAAACTGGTAAATTTTATTTTCCAGCCTCCCACCAGGCCAGATTAGGATAAAGCCATTTTTTTTTTTGCCATGTGCAAATTGAAATTCATGCGATGGTTAGGCAAAAAAAAATTTGTGCTCCCATCGGTATTCCCCTTAATGGGGTGCCACTTTTAGGCAAGGGTGTAGGTATAGACTCCTGGGATCGCATGATTTATTTTGGCTCCCCCCCACCTCGTTTAGAGGCCAGGTAGTTTTCTCAGTATATTTTGACTTTATGATACTGTATATAGAAATAAGATGTAAATAAAGTTTTTTAAAAAAAGATGAAATTCATCAGCAATACATACTCCCATCGGTATTCCCCTTAATGGGGTGCCACTTTTAGGCAAGGGGGCAGGTATAGACTCCTGGGATCGCATGATTTATTTTGGCTCCCCCCGCCACCTCGTTTAGAGGCCAGGTAGTTTTCTCAGTATATTTTGACTTTATGATACTGTATATAGAAATAAGATGTAAATAAAGTTTTTTTAAAAAAAGATGAAATTCATCAGCCATACATACTCTAAGATAATACTCGGCATGACTATCTCCAAAAAAGTTTCCCTTAATGGTACAAAGGGAAGCAGGCCGCTGTAGTATAAGGCAAGGAGTATTAATACTCGCCTCATAGAGAAAATCAGTGGAATGTGAGGATTCTGAAAAGAGAAATAGTGTTAAAATAAATACTCCCAATATAGGTGAGAGTTTAATAACATTATCATGTCAGAAAAGAAAGATACAGAGTTATCTCACAGAAATTGATTGGCTATGTCAATTAAAATAAATACTACCAATATAGGTAAGAATGATATATATTACTAGCAGGACCTGTGGATATACCACAGTATGATAATTTAATTATTACAATGTTTGATATGTTTACTTCAGAGCTATTGCGAAATAGTTCAATATGTAAAAAGTATAATAATCTTCATTCAACTCTCTCACACTCTTTTCTTTCTTTCTTTCCTTCTTTTCATCTTTTCATTATGTTCAATTGAAACTGATTAGCATTGTCACTCCCACATGCTCACCCCCTCTCTATATCTTTCCCCTACTCTCTTTTTTTTTCTTTCTTCCCTTCTTTTCATTATGTTCAATTGAAACAGATTAGCATTATCACTTCCACATGCTCACCCCCTCTCTATATCTTTCCTCTACTCCCTTGTTTTCTTTCTTTCTTTTCTTCTTTTCATTATGTTCAATTGAAACAGATTAACATTATTGCTTCTGCATGCTCACCCCCTCTATCTATATTTCCTCTACTCTTTCTTTCTTTCTTATATTTTTTCTGTGTAGTATGTCCTTTTTCTTCCCTTTCTTTATAATAAAAACAGAATGGTCTATTATTTAGCTGAGGTGAAGACACTCAAGAATTCAGTGGATAAGCCACACCAGATAAATCAGGATTTACATTTTTGCATTTCACCTTGGATGATTTGAACGGTGTCATTTTTACCCAGAGGGTGTTGCAAGATGATAACTATTGTGCTTTTAAGGAACACGAGAATTTTTATAATATAGTCTTTTTTCACAATTTTCTTTAAATTTATGTCTTGATTTTAAGTCTTTCTTTTTGTTGGCGTTTTTTGGATATAAAGCGTGTGTCAAAAGCCCACTTCTACTTATAGACTCGCCAATAACCATGTGACCAACCTATTGGCCAACCACTGGCAGTGCTCTGCTGCTGATATTGTTATTTATACCGGCTGTTCTGGTCATACCTACGCATATTGCTTTGAACCTTCATGGACGACGGAACATAGGATTATATCACTGGACCTTTGATACTACGTAGAATTACATAACTCAGGACTTATTCACTTACCAAAGGATTCTATAACTCAGGACTTACTTACTTACTTACTTTAAGTCCTTTACAACTGGCCAAGGATGGCGGTCATGAACTTAATACTTTTATTCTTCATTCAGAACTGGAGCCTCACCATCAGATAGAGTTTAGTGTCATACCCAGTACACCCCCTTTTTAGTGGATGATCTTACTCCTCTGCAGGGAATACAGCATATTCTAAGCCCTGACAAAAGGGTAGAAGGTTCTATTAAGCTTTAGGAATCTTAAATTCTCTGTTTCACTATACCAGTTTATCAATAAATATTTGACAATGGAGGCATGTGGGCTAGTGGTTAGAGTCATGGGAAATGGACTCGTCGATTCGAGTTCAATTCCTAGACGAAGCTGTTGGCATTTCACATAGCACTAATACCCTTGGGAAAGGTATGAATCCATATATTCTCCCTCCAGCTATGGGTTAAATAGTAGGGCAGACTGGGCCCTTCAGCCTTGGGTAGGTAACCAGTCTAGGAGAGGGATAACTCTGAATTCGGTCGTTGATTGGGTCTGTGGGAACCCTTGATGCACCAATTCTTTCCTATCGACTGTGCCAAAAAGTGTGGATGGTCCAACACAAGCTTTCACCACTATAAACAAATCACTGTGTGGATGTTCATTGTGTGTGTGAACCCTCATGCATCGAAAATCGATGAGAGAGTCCATAATTTGACAAAGGAGCAAGAAAAAAAATCTATACTTCCTTACGGTCTGTGTCAATATGAGAACCAGTTGCAACTGACTGGACAAATAAGAAGGTAGTAGTCTGGTTGATATTGAATTTAGATGTGTAAATAAGGTTAGTTTAGGTTAGGTTATGTTTGTTTAGCAGCATATCAACCCTAATGGGTCATTTAATACCAAAATTAGTTTGTTTTGTACTTTTTTTTTTTTTTTTTTTTTTTTTAAAATGGTGTTAAATTTACTTGTATAGTTCTATTTATTTTTTAGGTATTGTATTATATTGTTTAGTTCAGTTTTAGTTTAGCAGCATATCAACCCCCATCTTCTTTTTTGATTAGTGGCATCTTAACCCTTGTGGGTCATCTAATACCGAAACCTATTTTTTTTTTTTTTTCAAATTTGTTTAGATTTTCTTATATAATTTTACTGTTTTTTTTAAATATTGTTATTAATTGTTTAATTCAGTTTTAGCTTAGTGGCATATCAAAACATTTTTTCTTATTGCTTAGTGGCATATCAACCCTTGTAGGTTATCTAATACTGAAACCAGTTACCTAACACTACTCTAACACACACACACCATACACAACACACACACATATAATTTCGACACAATAAAATAGTTTTGTGCAATTATCTTCTGATACTAGCAAATCTTTATAATAAAAAAAGTTACCTTTTGTTTAAATTTACAATGACTATAAGACACCCCCCCCACCCCCCAAAAAAGAAATAAAACCCTGCTACTTACACATTTAAAACATTTTGCACTAACAGCTTGCTGCTTATTTCCCCAAACGGTGATTTCTTCTCTGTTGTACTTTTTAACAAGTGCCGAAACCTGGTGAGAATAGAATCATATAAAAGCATTAAGAAAAATTTAAAATAGGGACAAATATTGTAAATATATCATCATCATCATCATCAACAACAACAAATTTTATGGATTTTATCACAGTCAAAGTGAAACTTTAAAATATATTGGATATATACAGAGTGATTGTAATGTAACTTCTTTCCCTATTTTAAAGATCTTACAATTTATTTTTGAATCATTATTTTTACAAAAAATGAATATGAGAATGCATATAACATGGAGTTTTATTTAAAATTCTATATGGGCACCAGTATTTGTCCCCAACCTCTCAAGCCACTTGGGAATCGCATCAACTGATCTTACAAAGAACTCTTGTGGAATGGTAGAAATAACTTCTCATATTCATCCTTCAAGTTCTTCCAAAGTTGTTGGTTTCTTAAAAAGTAGATTTGCTCCTTCAGCCAACCCCCCAAAGAAAAAAGTTGCAGGGGGTTAAATCATGGCCCCTGGTCGGCCACTTATGCAGACCATGTGTGATATTATGATTGAAGACGAACATGGTCAGAATAAATAAATAAATAAATGAATAAAAAAAGAGAATAGGTTAAAGCCAGGCATAAGTAAAAAGGGTGAAGAACGTCACTTAGGAGTTCATCCTTGCTTCTCCAGCAGTGTCCAGCATGTCTGGTTCGCTTCACATGGACAGTTTGTGTGATATGGGGCAGGTGGCCGTACAGCTGTTTTCTCATGGGGTGTTGCTTCCACGTCTTAAGATTGCACGCAGAATTCTTGTGCAGCTCCCATATATGTTTGACATGCTATACACTATGGTTTTTTCCTCTGTATAAAGGAGTGCATAATCTTGTGTGACCAATGCACAATTAGAATATAGTGAATTATTCCTTTCTGATCTTTAACAGGAGTTTAAAAAAAAAAAGGAAATGTTAATTGTAAATCTTACCTTTTTTATAAGATTGTCATCATTGACTTTTATGTCAATGTTAATTGGAAGGTTCGGAAAAGCTTGGAAGACTTCTTCCAGTAAAGGTATTCGTCGGTCAGATGAACCAATAATTTTAATATCTACAAAGAAAAAGATATATAATAATAATGAAATTTATTGTGTACAGTTCAGGTGCACCACAACTCATCAAATGTCAAGTACATAGAATAATGTATTAGTGTCAGGAACATGAACAGTTTACAGTAGTAACAGCATGTATGTGTGCGCGTGTGTGCATATGTATGTGAAGAGTGGCATCAGGTATAGTGTCGGCGGACTACAGGAAGCATGGAGGCTTTGAAAGAGTCAGTGCTTCAGCAGCCTACAATAGACACGGGCAGTTAATTCCATGTCTCCGCAATTCTGAGCATGAAAAAATGTTTCCGAAAGTCATATGAGCAGTGCTGTTTTCTGACTTTGTAGGCATGTCCACGTGTGTTAGAAAGATGGAGATCAAAAAGGTGCTCAAGGTTGCTGTTGTTAAGTTGATTAATGACCTTATAGCGTTTACCAGGTCAGTTGCCAGACGCCCAAAGTTTCAGTGAATCCATTCCCAGGGCAGCAAGACGTTCAGAGTATGGTAGATGCCTAATGGAGAGTATTCGTTTGGTTGCACGTCTCTGTACAGTTTCTAGGAGGTTAATATTCTGAAGCAAGTGTGGCTGCATCATAGCTTTGTACAGCTTCAAATAGATAGCCGGTGAGCGGCTGACAAAGGTCTTGCTAGTGAGATTTATTTCGGCCTGTTGTCAATCAAACAAAAAATAAACATTTCAATATCTATATATTAATATTTGTGTTCCCTTATTGTATAACCGTTGTCATCTTGCAACACCCACTGGTTAAAAATGAAACTGTCCAAATTGTTCAAGCAAAAATCCAAATCCTGATTATCTGGTGTTGTTTATCTGCCAAATTCTTATTTCTAATGAATGTCATCACCTCAGCTATAATATATATATATATATATATATATATATATACACCCTCGGCCTATTTGACAATTTTGGAGATGTGTTTCATCCAATGTAAATCACTGCTGACAGTAATACCCAGATCACGTTAATAACATAAAATTCCAGATATAAATGTTTAATTAAATCAAGTTAGAAAACACAATGTAGATTCATGTTTCTATAAAATAACTTAGAAATGGCTAAAATTGCAAGTGTTTTTTTTTCTATACCTCCTGCATGAATTCAACAAAATTCAGAAAAAAAAAAAATGAATGGAATTTAATATAATTTTTCTGTATTATAAAAGTTTAGCTCAGTCAGTAGCAAGGTTCAGAGTTGGAGTCAACATCCTAGGAATACAAGGAGTCAGAGTCAGGGCTTATACCTTCTGATTCTGCAACCTTGTTCTTTACAAACTGATTTTATTATAATATATTAATAATTTGAAGGCAATACAATGCGTATAAAAAATAAAAACAAAAAGATGTTTTTTTGTCTTATCGATTTCAAAGAACACTTTATCATCAGAGACGAAAATCAGAAATGGACGTGCTTAAGTTTGTTTTTTTTTGGTGGTGATACTTTCTTTTTTTTTTTCTTTTTTTTCCTCTTTTTTTTCTCCTCCCTTCCCCCTACTTTATGTTATGAATGAAATGGACGAATAACTGTAATCTCTTTTCTTTTTTTTTTCTAAATATTTTTTTTTGAGCACAAATGCTTAAGATCCTACCTTGTATATGTATCCAATATTGTCTGTTTATCATCATGATTTTATTATGAATTAAGATTTGATTACTAATTTTTTTACATTTGTATTAAACATCTAACATTACAGACATATATACTTTAACAAAAATACATAATTTTAAAAGTATCTTATAAAACATGGTGCAGGCATATGGTAAAACGGTTGGGAGTTTACCATAAGAACAATAACATGGTGAGAAATAGGCCGGGGGGGGGGATGTTCCATTTGTTTAAAATTGCCAAAGTGAACATATAGTTAGATAGAAAATAATATCTAAAACGTGGCCATTTTAGAAATGCTGAAAGCAAACATTTTCTAATTTTTTTTAATCGCTGCTTTGTTCGTCACCCTTACAACATTGGATAACCTATACTTATTCGACCATAGTTTGTGGTGTAGTGGTTATCAATGTAGGAAATGGACACATGTTCAAATCCCAGACCAGGCCGTTTGCATTTTAGGGAATCATCACATAAATGCGTCCTGGCCTCCTGCCCTAAAAATCGCTAAGCGGTGCCTGTTCAAAATCCAAGCCGCACTACTAAGTAAAGTCGTCGGGGTGGCCTAAAGTCGGTATCAGCCATATCAGCAAGGGATTCTATCCCCTTTTCACAGCATCCTACGAGTTGGAGACCTTATAACCTTCTGAATCTGCAACCTTACAAACTGATATTTTATTGTGAACTAAGATTTTATTACATTTTTTTTGTCCTAGGTATGACATTAAATTTCATCTAATGGCGAGGTTCCAATTCTGGAGCTCTGGGGAGTGTGGAGTACCCATTCATTGCCATTTCTCACAGATTCACTCTGAACTGGAGTGGTAGTACCTATTAGGGTCCTGTAACTGCTGCTAAAAACTGACCAGTTTAATTATGTTTTATTTTTGTATGAATATTTTTGTTTGTATAAATTAACTACCACCAAGAGTATTAAATTTATGGTAGTTTAATAGTTAACATCATTTGGTGCAGAGCACTAGTTTCTGTGGTCTAGGAACCCTAACCAAAAAGTGGAAAGGGGACCTTTAGTTAGATTAGCGCTGCCAGGCTGGTCGGAATGGGGTAACAAGCTGTGAGTTTCTATCTCTTGATATGTCTATTTGTGAAGTTTCTGTATTTTGAGATTCTTTTGAATTGTTCTTCTTTGTTGTATTCGCTGTTATTAAATGTTATTTGTTTTCTTACAGTTTCACGGTGTTAATTGAATAAAATTAATTACATCAGTAAGAATTATCATGCCTTCACATTTATCCAGACCGGGGCAGCCGCTACAGGTCCCATCTATGGTTAAATAGATAAAAAAATGAATTTAAAAAAATGTTATTTATGCCAAAGACATGTTTGTTTTATTCATTCTTATCAAGTTTTTTTAAACTCATTTTTTTTATCTAACAGGTACTACCACTCCAGGTCAGGGTGGATTTGAGAGTAATGACAGTACTCAACACTCTCCAGAGCTCCAGAATTGGAACCTCACCACCAGATGCAGCTTAATGTCATAGGCAGGACACGAAGACCCTCAGCCACTTCCTTCTAGCATGCATAGGATAAAATGGTTGGGATTTTGCCATAAGAACAATAGGGACAGGACAGTCATATAGGTGACCACATGACCAGTCATTTGATTGGACAAGGCCTCTCTGACCACCTGTGTCTAATCTAAGTAAGGGCCAGTGGAATGTTACATATAATGGACTGCTCAGCCATCAGTAATCCATCCTTAAGTATCACAAGTCACCAGCCACAGCCAACAGGTGGCCTCATTAGGAAGGTCTTATCCCTCGGCATATTTTACAGCCCCAGATGACAGGGCTTTGGGCAGGATGTAACTGTAGTGGGGTTTTAAGGGTCAAAAATAAGACAAACGACTGGTAACAATGTATACCAATGTATTGAACAAAAGGAGTAGAAATTTATAGCAAAGAAAGTGGAGATTGCGTCTGACCAATACAGTTACGAGCTGACTCGCATTTGCTTTGAGTCAAACCACAATTGTTCCTGGTACTTATAGTAATCGTCGGCGCATTCCATTTATGTCCATAGGTTATATCACCTATAACAGTAACACAAAGTCAATTATTAAGCAGAGTACAGGTCTAGGCATTATCATCATTAATAAGTTCCTTAAAAGTATGATTGTTATCATCTTGCAACACCCTTTGGTTAAAAATGAGACTGTCCAAATCATCCAAGATGAAATGCAAAAATGTAAATCCTGATTATCTCGTCTTAATTTGTCCACTGAATTTTTATTTCTTATGAGTGTCATCACCCCAGCTAAATAATGGACCATTACGTTTGTATTATAAAAAAAAAGGGAAGAAAAAGGACATGCTACACAGAAAAAATATAAGAAAAAAAGGAAAAAAAAAAAAGTAGGGGAAAGATAGAGAGAGGTAGTGAGCATGTGGAAGCAATGACACTAATCTGTTTCAATCGGACATAGTGAAAAATGAAAAAAGAAAAGAAAAGAGTAAGAAAGAGTTAAATCAAGATAATTATACTTTTTAAATATTGTACTATTTTGCAATAGCTCCTAAGTAAACATATCAAATGTTGTAATAATTAAATTATCATATTGTGGTATATACACAGGTCCTGCTAGTCAAGATTATGATACTTTTACATATTGAAGTTGAGCAATAGCTCTTAAGTAAACATATCAAATGTTGTAATAATTAAATTATCATACTGTGGTATATACACAGGTCCTGCTAGTCAATTATGATACTTTTTACATATGAAGTATTGAGCAATAGCTCTGAAGTAAACATATCAATGTTGTAATAATCAAATTATCAACGTATATACACAGGTCCTGCTAGTCAAGATTATGATACTTTTTACATATTGAAGTATTGAGCAATAGCTCTGAAGTAAACATATCAAATTTTGTAATAATTAAATTATCATACTGTGGTATATACACAGGTCCTGCTAGTCAAGATTATGATACTTTTTACATATTGAAGTATTGAGCAATAGCTCTGAAGTAAACATATCAAATGTTGTAATAATTAAATTATCATACTGTGGTATATACACAAGTACCGTGAGTCATCATTATTATATAAGTTACTCAGGTGTAATGCAAAACCCCAAATTGGTTAGATGCGGCTCACTGGCCTTCAACCCATCTAGAACAAGGAAGAGTTCGCTGCCGAGTGGCTTGACATGATCCGGAGGAAAGGCTATGGGAGTAAACCCTGAAAACGAATCCAGAGCAGGAGTCCCTAAGATGGAGTAATGCTCTACTTCAGTGCTACACAGCAACTCCTGTGACATTGCCATTGCCAAACTGCATTGGTTTCTTACCTTTCCTTTGGACTAGGGTGGCAATGTGGGGAGGGGCGATCTGTTACTTGGGCAACAGCACATCCTCCATATCAACCTACCTAGGCTATGTGGTTTAAAAAATTGGACCATATTACCTTTAGGCACCCCTTTTTGATCTCGATTAAGAAAGGACATGTTTTTCCTTTACACCGTCAATATCCAGTTGTTTGTTAGAGGTTAGGGGTTAGTTTTATAAATTTAAAAAAAAATCTCAAAATCGTTTGTTAAAACAACCGGATATTGATGGTGTAAATCAAAAACATGTCCTTTCTTAATCGAGATCAAAAAGGGGTGCCTAAAGGTCATATGGTCCCAAAAATGTTTAAATCTAAATTTTCATTCTCAATACTTTTAGATCACATTTTGTATTTATGTAAATGTTTCTTCTTCTTCTTCTTCTTCTTCTTCATAGCATTTGTGTAGTTTGATAGTTTTGCTATAATTATATCCATATAGGCAACAACAAATGGAAATTCTGCCAAAATAGTATCTATAACTTGTTGGAAAATTACCAATAAGGATTTATAGTTTCTTCAACTACATGGTAATACTCATCTGAATGAATAGATCTTGAATAATATATATATATATATATATATATATATATATATATATATATTTATTTATTTATTTATATATATATAATACCACAAATATTGGCCCACCACTGATTCACCAAGCGAGTTTCAGGTCTCTTCAGTGTGGCTAGACCCAGCAACTACTTTTAGCCTGGAGCGAAACCCAACTGACTTTTTATCAGTCCAGTTCCTTAACCCCTCAGCATATATATATGTATATATGGGAGTAAAAGATGAAATCAATTTTCTCCATACACACACATTATATATATTTATTTATTTATATTATAACAGTATATGGTTATCACAATCTTACTTGGTGTATTTTCCATTAGAATATTTCAGTAATTAGAGTGGGGGCATGAATGATATTTTAGGTGTTGTGAGATGGAGCTATTATCTGTTAAATGGAGGTTTAGACGACGTGACAATGTGGTTGAGGTGAATCCAATGTATGTATTTTCATTTTCTGGGAGACTGCAATCTCCTAGGGGACATGCCCCCACTCTAATTACCGAAATATTCTAACGGAAAATACACACATTCTGCACAAAGAAAAAAATAAACAAAAACTCCAAATACTAGAAGCTCTATACATAAAACAATACAAACCATCCTTAAACAAAATTAATTTCCAATGCAGTACACACATTTTAAAATGCCTATAACACCTTTCTCATTAATTCTTCTCCTTCCAGCCTTGACATATAATTTTAAAAAACTGGAACACATCACCCCTGATGATGGCACTTCGAAGTACTGAAAGTACTCAGGACCTGAACTTTGGTGGACTTATCCACAAATTCCACCCAAATATTAAAAAGTTGGCCAGAAAACTCGAAAAGATCAAAAATAAAATTGTTAAACAGGAGATGTGTATTTTGTTTAATTCTACATGTATAAATGAAAGAATGCTGCCCAAATACACACACACATATATATATATATATATATATATATTTGATTAAAATAGCATGGCCTATATTCTAACTAATGTAACTAGAAGAAAATGTTCAAAAAAATATAATTCACTTAGAATTAAAGGACATTGGAAATGAAGCATCAGAAAAAATAAAATAAAATTATTTGGTATATTTCGGGAAATCCGACCCCCTCAACAATCGATGGAGGAGAAAAAAAAAAAAAAAAAAAAAAAATATATATATATATATATTATATATATATATGACAATCATTGAACTTTATATATACCTCTACTGGTGTTGGTAATGGATGTACTACATGACCTTGCCATGACTTTAATCCAATGGAAAAAAAAATCTTGGCACAAAAGTAACATTATTTCTCCCACCCACCCCCCTATCAATCACCATAGCGATATGGCCAAGGAAGAAATAATTTCCAGGTGAAATTACATACAATTTAACCAGTTTATTTTCTCATCTACATTTCCTGTTATTACGAGGAGTAAAAAAAAAAGAAAAAAAAAAAAGAAAAGAAAAAAGAAAAAGAGTACTGGTCTCATAGGATGTAAAACTGGTTTTACATCAGAGCATACATATACAAGCAAAGTTCTGCCTTAGTACAGAAACATTTATATCCTTTGAGAATCATAATGGAGGTACGTGGTGTAATGATTAGTAGATATAGATAAATTGGTTAAATCTAACTTAAGGGACCTAAAGTCCACCATCGTATGTCAACCCGCCGAAAGAAAAAAAAAAATACCAAAAATCAGGGAATTAACCGAATTTAATGAAATTTTCAGTGTTGATATATTAATGAATAAAAGATATAATGCACTAGTTATTTTATTTAAAAACTTTTACATTTTTTCAGGTCAGTCAACTTTGAACCACGTATCTTTGAGAATCTGTGTTATGCCTCAAATATATATATATATATAATATATATATATATATATATATATATATATATATATATTCAGTAAATGAAGGAAAAAACTCTAAACTTGCTTCATTACAATAATTCATTTCAACCGTATTACTACGGCATTTTCAGGTAATCACAAGAACATGACTCTTAAGTAAGTAAGAGTCATGTTCTTGTGATTACCTGAAGATGTTGTATTAATACAGTTGAAATAGATTATTGTAATGAAGCAGGTTTAGAGTTTTTTCTTCATTTACTAAATATCTTGCTCTGTTCTTCCACTCACTGGTATTAGGCACATTGAGCTCTCCTTATGGTCTCCCTGCATCAGCTGGGTTAAACCACACATGGAAAGATCCTAACTACAGAAAAAAAAAATGGACTTGTCAACCCGAGTTCAAATCCTGGACAAAATGTGTTACTCATACACTGAGTTGTCAAGGGATGGTATTGAACCCAGAATCTTGTTGTTGCAAGGCATATGCTCTACTGAATGAGCTTAAATTTGTGTATTTTTTAATTCTTATTTTTTTTTTTTATTCTGCTTTCAAATACTGAATATCTAATTTTATTAATGGCTTTTTTGTTTGAATTTTTCAAACAAAAAAGCCATTAATAAAATTAGATAAGAAATGGGTGGCAGTAATATTAAAGACATGTGCTGTAACTAGCATTCATGTTGGAGGCACATGGTGTAATGGTTATCGTTATAAGAAATGGACATGGTGAGACCAATTCAAATCATGGACATGACTGTTTGCATTTCTCATTGTGCTAATACCCTTGGGAAAGGTATGCATCCAACTACACTCCCTCCAGCTATGGGTAAATAGTAGGGCAGACTGGGATCTTTAACCTTGCTATGGCAACCGGTCTGGGAGAAGGAAAACTCTGAATTCAAACCTGTTAAATTCCAGTTAAGAAATTGACCTTGTATCACATCCTACCCATGCAGAGGGGTTGGTATATATATATATATATATATATATATATATATATATATATGATGGCAGCAAACTCGCGTTCAAGTATTGCCATTGCTTGATATAGTACAAAAAAAAAAAAAGAAAAAAAAAAGCTCAACAGTTCAAACAATATAATGGTGAGCTTCAAAAACATATAGGACAAGACATGTATTGCATATCAAGCAATGCCTGTGCCTGAAGCTTTTTTAAGTGAGGAAAGGCTTTGCACAGAACCAATCCCACTCTCTAAGTGACTGCCACATTTGAGCCAAAAAGAAGAACAAGTCAACATCATTGGCTGCAGCAGCCACCGCAGGTTAAATTTTGGAGTTTTCCTTCTCCTAGACACTTGCCTTGACAAGGTTGAGGAATGCATCTCTCCCGGTGGTTTTGCTACGCGCCTGGATACCAATCCAAGTATTTCTACGTCCCCGCATATGTTATTTGCTAGATGGCCATTGAGCGAAAGGCTTCATCCGCCTTTGACAGGTTTTGTTTTTCGTCTTGCTGGATGTCTAGCCATCTTCCCCACCAGATAGGCTTGGTGGGGTAACCGGTTTAGTCGCCGACTATGAGACAGGTAGTACTGGGTTACATAGTACCAGTAGCGCCATATATACATATACCGGGTGTCCCAAAAGTTGCACACCATCCTGGTATTCAAAAATACACCTTTATTGATGTCAATTCACTGTTAATGAGAATAATCATTAAAAAAATGCTCAAATTGAAGAATAGAAAATTAATTGCATCAATTACTATCAATGATTATTTTTGAAATCCATAATGGTGGGGGTTTTTTGTGTGAAAACCAGGATGGTGCGCAACTTCTGGGACACTCTGTATATATATATCCTTTGAGAAGTCATTAAATCTTTCTTTTCATTCTTTCTTGTATAATAAAGTCTTTTCACTTGCTGTTGTGATTGAATTAATCAATTAACAACATTGAAAATGCGGAAGGATCTATTACTTTTTGTACAAGAATATAGATAATAAGAGTCAACACCGCAAATTCCGTCCCAACGTAATGATTAGGTTACTCGACTAGTAGTGACTTGACTATGAAAAATACTATGTAAACTTGATACGAATAACCTTGCATATTCGTATCTTTATGTGTTCGGTTGGATGAGTCCAACTATCTTGTAGGGGAAATATCATCCCTTACAACATTAAGTCACCAGAAAAATAAGTAAAAAGTACCATTATAGTATGTGGCCTACCTTTTGAATGTGGCCCACGAAATCATGTCTCTCTTATAGTATGTGGCCTCTCAAAAAGCATATTATAAGGTTATAATAATAACTGCTAACCCTAACCCTATTTCAGAATATTTTAGAATTAAATAGATCTCTGATTTATGTAAATTATGGATAAATTCTTTTTTCAACTATTCTTAATTACTATATACAGCTTATGACTGAATTGCATTTCTTCAAATTGAATATATGTAAAAAATAATTAGTTTCAATAAATTTCCTACCACTTATATCTATAAATATACTCTCTACTGAGGTAGGACACATTCAAACCGGGTAGGCCACATACTATAACAGAATCAAAAGGTAGTCCCACATCTATAACGGCACCAAGTGAAATTTTGTTGGGCAGTGTTATGAATTGGTAAAAAAAAAAAAGGACCATATGAGACCTTTTGCGATTTCATTTGTGGGGACATTTTTTCCATTTACACCGTCAAAATCCGGTTAATTGTTTACAGACGATTTTTAGAGTTTTTTTTTTAAAATTATAAAACTAACCCTAACCCTAACAACAACCGGATTTTTAGCGGTGTAAATGAGAAAAGTGTCCCCACGAGTCGAGATTGCAGAAAGGGTGCCTTACGGTCATATGGTCCAAAAGAAAATATAAATAAGATAGAGTAAGAAGAAAAAGAAAAAGAAAAAAAAAGAAAAAAGAAAAAGAAAAAAGAAGAAAGAAAAAAAGAAAAAGAAAAGAAAAAAGAAAAGAAGAAAAAGAAAAAGAAAAAGAAAAAGAAAAAAGAAAAGAAAAGAAGAAGAAAAGAGAAAAAAAGAAAAAAAGAAAAAGAAAAAGAAAAAAAAGAAAAAAAAAGAAAAAAAAAAGAAAAAGAAGAAAAAAAAGAAAAAAGAAAAAGAAGAAAAAGAAAAAGAAAAAAGGAAAAAAAGAGAAAAAAGAAAAAGAAGAAGAAAAAGAGAAAAAGAAGAAAAAAGAAGAGAAAAGAGAAAAAGAAGAAGAAGAAAGAGAAGAAAAAAGAAAAAGAAAAGGAAAAAAAGAAAAAAAGGAAAAAAAAAAAGTTTTCCTCAATGTTTTCTCTCTTATTAACTGTTAATTGAATGTAAGTTTACAATCTCCATATCAATTTATTACATTGGCCAAACACATTGCTATAATCTCCAAAGTGATATATCATTTCAGCAGTTTTTGTTGATCTTACAAAACAGACACTAGACACAAGCAAACATATTGATTTCTTACAATGTTCATTCACATCTCTAACAATCTTCTTCTCTGATAGAACAAGAGAGAAAAGAACAAGACTGAGGGGAGAAAAAGACTATCAATAATAAAGAAAATAATATCTTATTGGGGTAATGTTCAGAGGAGGATATAAGTAAATATGCTTATATAGAAAACAGAATGTGACATGTAAATACGTACATATGTAGACATACATAACACAGACATACACATGCATGTGCATTTACATATACAGATATACACATACATATATTATATACACTGACATATACACACACCGACATAAACTTGTGCACATTTATATATACAGAATTATACACATGCACAATCATATATACACCAACATTCACATACAGACATGCACATATACACAGACACATAAACATATGCACACATACATTTTATATACACAGACACATATGCACACATACATACACCACATTTATATATACACATACACATATGCACATATACAGACACATACATAACACATTTATATATACACAGACACATATACACACATTTATATATACACAGACACACTATACATACACACAATTAATATACACACATTTATATATACACACCCACACACATACACACACACATTGCATCACCACCTTCTAGCATATGTATGATAAAAAAGGGTTAGTGTTTGTCATAAGGTCAATAGGTGGGGACAATCATATAGGTACTAGGGCTTGACGTGTCCAGCCAATTGAAGTAAGGGCCAAAATAGAGTGTTGCATGTCATGGACTGCTCAGCCACCAGGGTTCTGTCCTTAAGTATCACAGGTTGCCACTCATGGCCAACAGATGGATCCATTGAGGGGATTTTACCCCTCTGTAGAGGTGCAGTCGGTGTATTCTTGAGTCCTAACCAACAGGGCAAGATCCTAATAGGTTGTGTTGTTCCTATCTGACCCTTCGATCAACAACAATTCACCTGGTTCTGTTCACACCGTGTTTATATACTATTACTACAGGGCGAAACAGAAAATGGTGACAACCCTGATTTAGTTCCTCATGCAACATCTTCCCTCTTCTGAAGAAGAAGGGATTTTTTTTAACTAAGGCTAGGTACTAGATAGATGTACCGTTCAAGTCTCTTTTCCCTATTTTAACTGTCTCTAAACCACTAGTAGACAACTATGTCCTCATGACCTAGGCATGCATGATCGACGATGGTCAGATAGACAAACAACAAGGTATTAGCACTGTGAAATACTACGTCGTGTCAGGATGATTGAACTTGTTACTGTGTCCATTTGTTTGCATACCCTTCCTTACTTCTTACTTCTATTCTTCTTCTGTTCTTCTGACATCTTAAGTTCTTCTAGGTCACTCTAACATCTGGACTTCGTCTTGGTTGTCGGTCGCACTTAACTCATTTCTTCTATATCAGTCTTGTTACCAAGACATCCATTAATCACAAGACCGGTTATTTTTCTTAAACTTTTATTTCCTTAACTAAACATTTCATGTGACTAAATATCTGACTAACATAGTGCCGCATATGCAGATGAGTAACAGTTAAGGCAGGACATCTTCACTGCCTGACGTCCAACTGAAAACTGAGGAGCCAACCAGGTCCCACTGACTTCACATATTTCGCGGGCTTTCTGTACTATTCCATGGAAAGTCCGCCCGTGATATGAAAAGGGCGATCCCTTTAGAAATACAGGGTGATGACAATAATCTTATGCAACGCCATAGATTATGTAACACATTCCTTATGGTGACAATTCCTTGGGTGATTTGAAATGTTACCCCCCACACACACATTTAAAAAAAAACGTTCTGCTGACGTCAACAACCCACACAATCAAACCTGCTGATGTCAATTTTAGAAAAATGAAATATCAGGAAATAAAAAGATAACGGTGTTAACAGGTAAAAACCAAAAAGCCGACATCTGATATATATATATATATATATATAATTTACAAACCCTGATTTAGTTCCTCATGCAACATAGGTACTACCAATCTAAGTCAGAGAGAACCTGAGAGTAATGGCAATAAAGGGATAAATCAACATCCTAAGGATACAGAACGGAAACCTCACCACCGGATGAAGTTTAGATGAACATTTCTTAGTAGGGGTGAGGGTCTTATCCTACTGCAAAGATGAAGTCTGTGTGTTGTAAGCACCATCAACCTGGCCAGAAGTCAATAACTATCTGTATATGCACTTATATTGTAAGGGCAGTCTCCCTTGTCTGAGGGTTTTGGTTAATCTCCTATGTCAGGAGACCCTATTTTGGTCACGTGACACAGGAAAGCAAGAGGAGAACTCTCTCTTCCGATGCCACTGACAAGCCTGGACGTGCTTGTCATCTCTCTCCAGCAGACACCTATGGTGCACCCAGACGCCACAGCCTCTACTTACAGTAAGTGGTTACCACTTTGTCTATTAACACTATTGTGTATGTTTGGACACTTGTGACTTAAATAGCCTGGGAACTTTGTTCCCTAATATGTTATAATAAAGTTATATAAATGTACTAACGCGTTTGTTGTTTTCCAACTGAAGTATTCCGCATTGGGTAATTAATCTTTAAGTAACCAAATGTTTATAAGAACCAGAGTTAACACTCTGTGGACCTCTTATAATATAATAACAGTGTTTTTTTCTTTTAATTTTATCTGGAACAGCAACAAGATATCGATAGGTCCTGTGTTAAGTGGGGTCCATGTGTTGTATACCCTTCTTTACTTACTTTTATTCTTTCTAGCGTCCTTGATATCTTAAGCTCTTCTAGGTCTTTTCTAACATCTCTTGTAGATCTGGACTTCTCTTGTGGGACTTCGTGTCGGTCTTCCATGGGGATTTCTCTTTATCAGAAGCCCTGTGTCATGGTATTTTTAGATAATAACACAAGACTTCGATTTACTTAGATCATATTTTATTCTCCAAATCCCCCACCAGACTCCTGCGGCAGATCGAGTCTGAGCGTGTATAACACGACTCACCACCGTCGTGGGTTTTGACTGACTGACTAAATCTATTCTAATCTAAACCGGAAGAGGGTCTCCTCCACCGATTTTTCACAGTATCAACCGGAAGGATGCAGGATGAGGTCAAGCCTTGTCACTCATCCTTCAAGGCCGTGGGCTGCAACTTATAACAGCCATTTTGATTTCTACACTACTGTACATAAATATTAAGAATCTAATAATTATGTAACACAAGCGAGTAAGACTCCCCGCAAATGGGTTTCCTAGGTATTCTGGAGCTCTGGAAAATGTAGAGTACCCCTTCATTGACATTACTCCCAGGTCCACCCTGATCTGGAGTAGTAATACCTGTTAGGTTATCATCTATGGGTCAAAAAGATCTGCTTAAAAACTACAGCACAGATTCCCATGACTCTCTCTCTCTCTCTCTCTCACTAACAGTCCCTATTGGACATAGCTCCTGTCAAATCTTCAGTACTGCATCCAGTATCCACACATAGCTGTTGTATATAAGTTTTTACTGGTCGGTTAACACTGATACATGTTGGGTCAGGATTGATACTGCACAAAACTGATTTTAGCTTTGTTTTTCAAATTTCAGATTTCTGATTATGTTTGAAAAAAAGAGGGAAAAAGAAAGAAAAAAAAGGTATCCAAATCAAATTTTGATCAACACTGTACGAACACTAGATGCCATGTAGAGGACCTGCAAAGAGTGATGGCTGATAGGGACATATGGCAAAGGTGAGTCAAGGAAATCTGTTCATTCAAGATGATGGAACCATTATACCATGCGCTTCCAGATACACAATATTGTCAACTTGGGCTTTAAAATACACTGACTGCACCTCTGTAGAGGGGTAAGAACACTCCAAGGGAACCAGGCCATGAGTGGTGACCCATGATGCTTAATGATGGAATCATGGTGGCTGAGTAGTACATGACATGCAACACTCCACTTTGGTCCTTACTTGGGCTAAACGGTCGGTTGGAGAGACCCCCTCCAATCAATTGGCTGGTCATGTCAAGCCCTAGTACCTATATGATTGTCCCAACCCTATTGCCTTTATTGCAAAAGCCCAACCCTTTTATTATATATGTGCTAGAAGGTGGTGGTTGATGGTCTTAGTGTCCTGGGTATGACGTTAAACTAGATCTAGTGGTCAAGTTCCAATTCTGGAGCTCTGGGGAGTGTGGACTATTACTCCCAGGTCCACCCTGACTGAGAGTGGTAGTACCTGTTAGGGTCCCATCTATGGGTTAAATAGAACAAAATGAATTCTAAAAAAACTTTTTTTAAAAATTGTTTCAAAAATTGAGTACCCATCAAGAATGAATAAAGCAAAACATCTTGGGCATAAAATGACCCAACAAGGGTTAACATGCCATAAAATCCATTCAACAAATATAGAGTGCTGTGTGTCATTAGTTGTTGGGTAGAGGTGGGGTCTGAAAATATAATAAAATATAAACTTACTGGGATTAAAATCTAGAGGTAATTCCGGTTTTAGCAAGGGTAAATCCTGAAAAAAAAAAAAAAAAAAAAAAAAAAATTATTACAAAAATTACATTTACAATTTTAAATCAATAAATTATAGTTATCTAGTAAACTTAGCTTAGATGTGGTACAAGACCAGAAGTAAGGGGCACCCAATGAGAATCAAACTCATTAACAATGGTCTGCTAATCTAACTTGCTAAGCATTACACCATGTAAGTTGCCCAAATCAATAAATTATAAGCTGAATTTTGACCTGAAATTTTTATGATATACAAAGGTGAGTCAAAAGTTTTGCAACGTTTTTGGTAACTTATTTGCATTAACTTTCAAGTTACAACAAAAGCAGCCAAGCATTCAAAGTAGAGGCAATTGTTTTGCACTGCCTAAAGCCACCTTTCTACAAACGTACACCAATAGGTAGGACTATGAACATATTGTTCCATGAACAAGCAGTATGTGGAAGGGGTACAAAATAATATAAGGCTGACTGACAAGGATTAGTAAAAGATAGCCATGATTTTTTTTAACTGTTTTTCTTTAAATAAGTGGATTTTGATTGTTACATTTACTTATGGATTTGGAAGTTGGATTTTTTTAACCTCTTTTTATTTATGTATTTGTGTTGTAAACACCTTCACCTACCTTGGATCCACCATCACTGACAACCTGTCACTTGATGCTGAACTCAGTTGCCGGATCGGAAAAGCTGCCTCAACTTTTGGGAAGCTCACAACAAGAGTGTGGGACAACAGCAAGCTCACTATCCGTACAAAGGTACAAGTGTATAGGGCATGTGTTATCAGCACCCTCATGTATGGAAGTGAAACATGGACCTTATACTCCCACCAAGAGTGGCGGCTAAATAACTTCTACCTTCGCTGCCTTAGACGTGTACTGGGCATCACCTGGAGGGACAGGATCACTAACACAGCAGTCCTAGAGAGAGCTCAACTCCCCAGCCTGTACTCTCTACTGAGACAACGTTGTCTCCGATGGTTGGGTCATGTACGTCGGATGGATGATGGACAAATCCTGAAAGACATCCTGTATGGAGAGCTAACATCTGGTAAAAGACAGATTGGTCGCCCCCTACTGCGATTCAAGGATGTCTGCAAAAATGATCTTTGGCATTGTCCCCTCTAGCTGTGAAAATTTGGCTCAAGACCGCCCTCGATGGCGGCAGAATCTCCATAGAGGACTGTACATGTCAGAAGTCACCCTGATACAACATCATGAAGCTAAGAAGTCCATAAGAAAGCAACGGCAACAAAGCATCGGAACATCATCATCTACAGGGACAACCTACAAATGCAAAATCTGTGGTCGAGAATCATAGTCACAGGAGACGCTGCAACTTCACGGGCACACAAAATTTTTTATCATAGTCTTTCGAGACTGAATTGCCAATGATGTGTTGTAACCTAACAAAGGTTATTAAATGAGAAATAACCAAACGGAGGTTGGAAATGAAATGGAATCTTTATAACATTAACAAAATACAATACTCGCCAGTAGCGTGAAGAAAGTAAACCACTGCTAGCGGTATAAGATTTGTATTGGCATTTCAGTCTCGGAAGACTATAATAAGGTTTTTGTGCCCCTGAAGCTACAGTGCCTCCTGTAACTGTGAAGTCCGATGTTTGAAAAACATTCTCGACTACAGATTTTGCATTTGAAGGCTGTCCCTGAAGATGTTGATTTGCAGGTGCTTTGTTGCCACTGCTTTCTTCTAGACCTCTTAGCTTCATGGTGTTGCGTCAGGGTGACTTTCGACATGAACAGTCCTCTATGGAGATTCTGGCGCAACCGAGGGTATAAGACTACTCAGCACAATATATGAGGATCGGGATGTTCATAGGTAGGGTATATATGAGGATCGGGACATAATTAATGAGGATCGGGACATACCCATTAATGTATATGAGGATCGGGACATACCCATTATGTTCATAGGCAGGGTATATATGAGGATCGGGACATACCCATTAATGTTCATAGGCAGGGTATATATGAGGATCGGGACATACCCATTAATGTTCATCCAGGGTATATATGAGGATCGGGACATACCCATTAATGTTCATAGGCAGGGTATATATGAGGATCGGGACACATTAATGTTCATGGGTATATATGAGGATCGGGACACACCCATTAATGTTCATAGGCAGGGTATATATCCCATTAATGTTCATAGGTAGGGTATATATGAGGATCGGGACACACCCATTAATGTTCATAGGTAGGGTATATACGAGGATCGGGACATACCCATTAATTTTCATAGGTAGGGTATATACGAGGATCGGGACATACCCATTAATATTCATAGGTAGGGTAGATAACAATTTGGTATTAGACTTACAAGTTTATTGTAATACTTACAAATTGACACAGTTTGACATTCGTTATTTAACAAAACTAATTTAAACGACTTATGAAATATTCTTGAAAAAATTCTTACCTTGTAGTCTGTCTGTGAGATGAGCATTTCACAACCGCAAATTCGTAGAAGGTAGTTATCATGGGACACAACAACTTGACCATCGAGGGTCAAGTGACAGTCCAGTTCCAACATTTGAGTTCCAAGATGATTTGCACTAAAAGGAAAAGATGAAGTTAAAAATCAGGCTGAGATATTTAAATAATAAAAGTTAAAATCTAAAGATGGAGAGAAAGAAAGGGTAGAAGAGGGAAAGAAAGAGAAAAAGATGGAGGAGTAGAGAGAGAAAAAGATGGAGGAGTAGAGAGAGAAAAAGATGGAGGAGTAGAGAGAGAAAAGATAGAGGAGTAGAGAGAGAAAAGATGGATGAGAAGAAAGAGAAAAAGATGGACGAGAAGAGAGAAAGAAAAAATGGACGAGAAGAGAGAAAGAAAAAGATGGATGAGAAGAGAGAAAGAAAAAATGGATGAGAAGAGAGAAAGAAAAAATGCAGGTGAAATAAAAGAGAAGGTGGAGGAGAAATAAAAGAAAAGATGGCAGAGAGAAAGGAAGAAGGAGAGAAAGAAAAGACAAAGGAGAAAAGAAAATATATTAATGAGAAAACAAAAAGTCAGAACAAAATCTCAAGAATTGGATGTACTGTAATTATTCCTGTATAAGGCAAACTTTTTTTTGAGCCTAATGAAAAGAACTTTAAGAAAAATGATTTTCTTTGAATCCTAATGGTTTAGAAAATAAGCTTTAATTTAGAATCAGATACTTTGGTAAATCACTGGTCTCAGTGAGAATCCAGCGGCCTTTGACGCTAGACAAATTAACTGCATGATCCCAGGGGCTGTCCCCCAGGCAACACCTACCCCCTCGATTTAAAGGTCAGGGCTGGTTCTATTGCCTGGTGCCTGAGGCACTCCCAAAAAGGGAATGCCAATGGGATCTATGCATTTTTTTTTTAGCCATCACATGAGCTTCGGTTTGAGCATGGCTTCCGACTTCAAAAAGATACCCTGCGTCGCATCCTGAATTGGTGGGAGGTTAAAGTAAATAACAAATTAGATACTTGGAAACGGTTTCCTTTTGTGCATATTTACCACAAATATTACTTCTGTTTTTTTCGTATAGAAAATATAGCAGTTAATAATAACATTGATGTTTTATATTTCAATGATACCGCTGTGGGATTATCTTCCCTTTGCCTGGATGAGTTATCTCCCCACTGGGTTTACGTGCCGGTCACCAGGGGCTTTGGTATATAAGCGCCTAATTAAACTTCTCTTCCTTTTTCTACCTCTCCCAGTAGGTACCCACATGGGTTAGACAATTGTCATTCCCTTCTCGTTGGGGCTTCGGCCCTCAACGCTGGCTACTAGTCACTTTAAGTAATTTATACAGCATGGACTATTCTTAGTCTCATGTCTGTACCTTTATGTGTACTTTAATATTATCTTGTCCGTGACTTTTATGTATGTATGTTTATGTACACTCTTCTATTCCATCTTCTATTGTTTATGTATCTTGTTTATTCATGAGCTGTATTATATAAAATGTTTTGTCCCACAAATGTGTCGGAGTTGTATGTTCAATTATAACGTTGAATCTTACACCGCATTCATTCCACAAGTTTCATTCACTGTTAAAATAATTTCATTTTTCCTTCAGTGATTCATTCACTCATTTTCAAGAATGAAAAGAACTTAAAGAAAAAATAATTTTCTTTGAATTCTAAATGTTTAGAAAATAAGCTTTAATAGTAAAAACCTTGTCAATATCTTAAAACTGCATTTTTTTTTTCCTTTTTAACAAATCCGTAATCTTTTTTATTCCCATCTTTTTTCTATTTAAAAGAAGAAAAAAAAAGTTATGTGTACAACAAAATTTCTCTCAGGCTCTGACACTCTTCTTTTTTGTATCCATTTATTTTTTAATGTCCTTAATTCATAATCTGAAATTATTTATCAGAGTGCAGGAAGATTTTGCAATACTTTGAATATATAAACTTGAAAAAAAAAGTGTTGTCTAAATGAGGATGGAAATCTTTTTAAAATGAAATAAGAGATGAGAAAGGATTTATAGAAAATGTTTTTTTCCCATTAGTAGTATTCTTATTTTTAAAAAGGTGACATGGTTTGTATTTGAAAGAATATTTAAAATGTAACATATTTTCCTAAAGAGAGATAGTATGTAAATTAAACAAAGAGAAAGAAGTAGGAGATGAAAGAGAAAAATAAATTCATAATCTAAAATTATTTATCAGAGTGCACTAAGATTTTGCAATGCTTTGACTATATAAACTTAATGGTAAATACCAGAATTATTTTTCTATAATGCGCACCTTTTTCCATATTTTTAAGACTAAAAGTTAGGGGTACGTATTATACACAAGAACTAAATATTAACTTTTTATCTAAGTTATGTGTCTCAACATATAATTAAATGGTATGATTAAATGGAAGTTATTCTTATAATCCAAACTACATGCATAAAAACCTGCAAAGGCATAAGACTCCCCCCCCCTTTCAAAGGGATGTGGGTCCTGAAAAAAGAAGTGTTGTCTAAATGAGGATGGAAATCTTTTTTAAATGAAATAAGAGATGAGAAAGGATTTATAGAAAATGATTTTTGGGGGTTTTTTTTGCATTAGTAGCATTCTTGTTTTAAAAAGGTGACAAGAAAGAATATTTGAAATGTAAATGATATTTTCCTAAAGAGAGAGTATGTAAATTAAAAGAAGGGAAAGAAAAAAATTAACTAATTCATCCGGGATTAAGTTTGTTTTAAAACATAATTGTTGCACATAGGTTTATTACAATCTACATTTTTTTTTCTTTTTCACCCTAATGTCCTGATGAAGGTTTAAAGAAAAAAAAAAAAAAATGAAATGTCTTAACATCAACTTCATCATCTAGAATAAATTTATCTTTTTTTGAATACTTTGGGTTTTTTTAAATAATTTATATATATATATATATATATATATATATATATATATATATATAAAAATATAAAAGAAGATACACAAAATGAATTATGGTAATAAATAAAAAATCTTTTCAAAAAACAATTTATTTTGTGGACCTTTTTTAATAAAATATTTCATTTTCTCTCGTTCTATTGGACCTATAACAACATTATGTACATTCAGGGATTGACATTTTCTCAGTCTGTTTAGCCTTACATTTG
>CM042167.1:21421752-21439252 GCA_023376005.1 Doryteuthis pealeii | reverse complement strand
TCCTTATAATGCATTAGGGCATCCATAGATATCCTAACACCGAACATTTGGTAAGGAAAGACAACAATAATAGAACCATAAGAATTGATTGGTATTAGTTTGAAACCAACACTAAGTCCTTTATAATGCATTAGGGCATCCATAGATATCCTAACACTGAACATTAAGTAAGGAAAGACAACAATAATAGAACCATAAGAATTGATTGGTATTAGTTTGAAACCAACACTAAGTCCTTATAATGCATTAGGGCATCCATAGATATCCTAACACTGAACATTTGGTAAGGAAAGACAACAATAATAGAACCATAAGAATTGATTGGTATTAGTTTGAAACCAACACTAAGTCCTTATAATGCATTAGGGCATCCATAGATATCCTAACACTGAACATTTGGTAAGGAAAGACAACAATAATAGAACCATAAGAATTGATTGGTATTAGTTTGAAACCAACACTAAGTCCTTATAATGCATTAGGGCATCCATAGATATCCTAACACCGAACATTTGGTAAGGAAAGACAACAATAATAGAACCATAAGAATTGATTGGTATTAGTTTGAAACCAACACTAAGTCCTTATAATGCATTAGGGCATCCATAGATATCCTAACACCGAACATTTGGTAAGGAAAGTCAGACAACTAACTCACATGAACAATGTACATATAAGATTTATGATATGTAGATTTTTTTTAAAATCATGTTAAGTTAACACCCACCTCTCCTAACTAAGGATTGAATTTCAAGTTGTATCTCATTTCTTTATAGAAAAAAGCAAACAGAGAAGTTGTAATTGGATCTAGAAATTTTTAATTTAAAATTCAAATGAAGATGTGTTTGCGGCTTAATGGTTATCATCATAGGAAGTGAACTCTATTTGAAATAACTCCTGACTGATATGCTGTTAAAATCAATCACTTATACACACAATACATATATATATATATATATATAAGAAATGGATATAAAGTAACCTTCTCGAGTTTCATCATCTGAATCGTCAGGGTTACATCCGCTGAATTAATCGAGTTTTCGATTAATATCAGTTGATACCACATACGTCTGTTGAAACGGGTCTTATCTTTATAGATGAACACTTGTTTATGAATTCAAAACTCACCGTAAACCGTTTTTGTTTATTGGATTAAAAAATGTGAATTAATTTGTGGGAATTACTTTTTCAATTGCTATTTAATGAAAGGTAGATTACGGGGCGTAAGAGTGGTTAAATAAACGAAAAAGATTAAAATTATTTATTGGTTGGTTTTGGTTTGGTTAGAGAGTATGCGAAAAGGACCGATTGTAGGCGTTATAATAACAGAGGTTTAGAGTGGTTTAATACGGTTAATTATATTAAAAAAATAAAAATAAAGGGATAAAAGTAAAAATAATATATATATATATATATATATATATATATATATATACACATACACATATATATACATACACATACACACACATACTACATACACACATATAATCATATTAGGTTAATTGTCACCTCCTAACAATTTGTATCTGAATTCTTTATAGAAAAATCAAAATGTGAACAAAAGTTGTACTTGATAATGGATTGGCAATTTTTTTTCCCCTTCTCATTTTATTGCAGATTAAAATTCATTTAGCCTGCAGCAAGAATTGAACTGTAAACTGCATGATCACCCATTGAGTCATTTCCTCGACAGGAGAAAAGATACACTTTTATGATTGGCAATAATAGTTTTTAAATTTTCACTTTTTTTTTTTTTTTTTTTAATTATATTTTTTTATTATTTATTTATTTTATTTATTTATTTTTTGTGTGCCAATGCTGAACTATAGAAAATCTATTTCTGATAATTTTAAGTGACTTTTAACTGTGCTATTTAAAATATTTCTAAAGATCAAAATGTCTATTGGTTGGTTGGTTGGATTTTACAGCATGTCAACCCTTGTTGGCTTATTTCATACCGAAGACATTGTTTTATTCATTTTTGAGGGGTATCAATTCTTTTTTTAAACTAATTTTTTAAACACATTTTTAAAAACTCAGTTTTTCTATATAACCCATTAATCGGACTTTAACAGGTACTACCGCTCCAGGTCAGAGTGAACCTAGGAATAATGGCAATGAAGGCGTACTCCCCGCTCCCCAGAGCTCCAGAATTGGAATTCACCATAATATGCAGTTTAAAGTCATACCCAGGACACATTTCTTGATTAAAAAAACTAATTCTAAACATAATATATATGTAAGTAAAGTAAAGTCGTCGGGGTGGCCTAATGTCGGTATCAGCCAATCAGCGAGGGAGTCTATCCCCTTTTCAATAGCACTAGACCAAGGAGATTGTTTTAGCATCTGAGGTGGAGCGCCACACCTACCATCAGCTCCTTACTTTACCGCACAGATCCCTGTGCTACTCATAACGCTGAGTTGGCGAGGACCGGTATCGAACTAGGAACCTTGTGGTTTCTAGTCGAACGCTCTACCGACTGAGCTAACCCGGCCCATCCCTTGTATAAGGGGTATATCCATTAATGGTCACATATCAATCCCATAATCTATATCAATCTCTTTTATTCACATTCTTTAAAACAATTACAACATGCCTTTTTTATCTCTATTCATTGAAGAGTCTTTAACTCACCACCTGGGGTGAATGACATTTTAAGTGGCTTTTGTTTGACTATTTAAAAACATTCTGAAGATGAAAATGTCTCTTGGTTAAAACCAATTTATAATATGATTGGAAACTCATTTAAATAGGTTCTTTAGATCTGGTAGTCTTTTACAGGAGTCTGATTAATAACAAGTCTCCTCAGGTCTCCAGGACTCTTCTGTGTATTCTTTAAACAATTAAGACATGCTTTTTTATCTCTATTCATTGAAGAGTCTTTAACTCACCTCCTGGGGTGAATGACATTTTAAGTGGCTTTTACTTGACTATTTAAAAACATTCTGAAGATGAAAATGTTTTTAAACAGACGTATTTTAGAATGTTATTGCTGGTTTCATAATTTCCATTTAAAATGGTTTTATTTTTTTTTTACTCCTTTAATAAATTTGATGATTTTACTTACTTAGGGTACAAACTCTGGCATTGATTTTTTTAACTCACATCCAATCAGGCAATATCTTTTCAAAAATTAATTTTTACACCGCCTGGAGGGCATTTTTTTTTTTTTTGCTAGTAATTATAAAACTTGTTGTGAGGGAGAATAATTTATCTACAAGAAGTTGGCCTTGTCTGACAGAAGACATAATTAACAAATTAAAACGCCCCATAACGTTGGCGTTTCCATTCAAACTGTGTGATGAAAGACCAATCCCAGAAATCATTAGTTCTTATTGGTTTTAATTTGTGTTTTCTCATATTTTGAATTTCAACAAAGACCTTTACACACTTTAAAAAAAAAAAAAAGGCTTACAAGCTTTTGTGTGTCAACAGTTTTCTTTTTATATAATTAATATCCCTGTAGCGTTAGTTCGTATTTGCCTGGGAGAGTTGTCTGCCCGGTTTAGTTTGCTGGTGCCCACTAGGGGGCTATAGTATTTAAGCGCCGGATTCAAACCCTTTCGGTCTATTCCGTCTCGTTGGGGCTTTTGGCCCCACTTACATTACTGTAAGTTCTTCACAGCATAGACTATCCCTAGTCTCATGTCTGTACTCTTATATGTTATCTTGTACCATTCATGAATGTGTCATCTTTCTACATGTAACTTTGTCTTACTTATGTATTTGTATCTCGTCATATCCATGTGCTGTACTATATTAAATGTTTTGGTTAACCTTCGTCGGAGTCATGTATCCAATATATATAACCTTTAACCTTTCTTACAGCCCCGTTGATGGTTCGAATAAAAACTGAAAACACTATAGCGTCAGATTAAATAAAAAACATTCCATTGTCTTTCTTCTCATAGGCAATGTTTGAATTCATTCATTCATTCATTCTCTCTCTCTCTCTCTCTCATTAACTCTACATTATTATCTCTTTCTCTCCCTTTGTCCTTGAGATACCATTCTTTTTCGTCTCATACTCATTGTGTTAATACTTACATCCATTCGTTCTCACTGTCTCTCTCTGTCTGTCTGTGTCTCTCATTTTCAATCCCTCATTATCTCTACTTTATTAACTCTCTCTCTCTGTCTGTGTCCCAGAGAAGCACAATTCTATCGCCTTTCCCTCTCATAGTCATTGTGTAAATACTTACATCCATTCATTCTCACTGTCTCTCTCTGTCTGTCTGTGTCTCTCATTTTCAATCCTCATTATCTCTACTTTATTAACTCTCTCTCTGTCTGTGTCCCAGAGAAGCACAATTCTATCGCCTTTCCTCTCATAGTCATTGTGTAAATACTTACATCCATTCATTCTCACTGTCTCTCTCTGTCTGTCTGTGTCTCTCATTTTCAATCCCTCATTATCTCTACTTTATTAACTCTCTCTCTCTGTCCCAGAGAAGCACAATTCTATCGCCTTTCCCTCTCATAGTCATTGTGTTAATACTTACATCCATTCGTTCTCACTGTCTCTCTCTCTCTAATTTTCTATAGCGTCAGATTAAATAAATGTCAACTTTCAATTTTACTTATATTTTTACTTCAATTTTTTCATAATTTTTATACATTTACACAAGTATATATATATAGTAACACTTCATTTTTCCCATGATACATTTTCTGATGGATATCATCATTGGCACCTAAAGCCACTGACCCATTCAGTTGCACCCCCCCTTCAATCAGGTGTTCTTACCGAGCAATCGTACAACAGATCATACATTCTTATATTACAAAAACACGGAGAATACAGCACCTTCTTAAAGGGTGTAACACCTATCGCATGACAGATTTGCCAGTAAGATATATTCCAAATATATCCAATCGCCTTACCCCACGGAAAGTGGTAGCGGATAGCAGGGATATTATTAACATTTTTAACCTGTAATCTTAGACAAACCTCACCTGCAATGCAGTTACCTTAGAACAGATAATTAATAGATATCAATTTTTTTTTAAGCTCACATTGACTACATCACAAAAATCAATATCCTAATATTTCACTTCAGAAGATTTTATAAGAATGAAGCCAAAATTAAACAGAAAGTTTTGATCCTCTACTTTGGTAAAAAAAAAAAATGAATAAATAAAGAAATTAAAAAAAAAGTATATGAGTAGTGTAGAAAATAGAAGACAAAGTATTCCAAAAAGATGAGTTTATTCGTGATAGAGAAGCCAACATTATAAAGTTTCAGTTTTTGCAACTTTCATCAGCACTCAAATTATGAAGACTGCCAAAAGACTGCCAGAAGACTGCCAAAAGACTGCCAGAAGACTGCCAAAAGACTGCCAGAAGACTGCCAAAAGACTGCCAGAAGACTTGCAAAAAATGGGAGAATACTTTGTTTTTCTATTTTGTTTTTTTACATACCATCTGTTGAATTATTTTTGATATATAAGGCATAAGGTAAATGGTCACTTCTACTTATAGACTCGACTATAAACACGTGACCTGAGAAGGATTCTTATTGTCCAATCACTGGCACTGCTGCTGCTGCTTCTGCTGTATTAATAGAGACCCCAATCTGAGATTATTTCATTGACATTTGGATTCCCTTGGACGACGGACTTACAAGGAATACGTTAACACCGGATTCTTATTGGCTTGCTTACTTATTCATTACATCTGGAACGAAGGATGGCTGCCAGATACTTAACACCATCAAATTTATTTCCCTATTTAGTCCCATATATAGGTAGTTAAATAAGGAAATAAATCCAATGGTATGTAGAAATATGAATAAGATAAAACAAAGTATTCCAAAAGATAAATCTATTTGTAATTGGTAAAGTCAATGTTAAAACGTTTTGGTTTGTTATCTTTAGTTTTCATTTTGAAAAGAATCCTAACTCAGTTGAGACAACACCATACTCATCCTAATTTCCTGATGAATTTTGTACTTTAAATTATAAACATATGTAGGTGCGACCTTAATGCACAGTCACATATTTTTTTTTAGTTATAAATCAACATGAACATACTAAAACAGATGCGACTCATATATATATATATATATATATATATATATATATATGATAAAATCATCAGACCAGAACAGTTAAGTACTAAAAAAAATACTTATATAACTAATGTATATCATACATTACTGGTTCATTTTATTTCACTTCTTTTATGTCATATAAACTCTTAAAAATCTCTTTCAAAAACTATTTTCAGACAATGACCTCAGGTCAAAACTAGTTGAAAACAATTAAAAACTAAAAATAAGTAATTTCAAAGTATTTTTCCTATATATCTCATTGCTTTGTTCATGTAGTGTGTGTGTGTGTGTGTGTGTGTTGTTGACTGTATCCAGCATTGTTTTTTGGTCGGTTGATTAATTGGATTTCACTGCATGTCAACCTTTGTTGGGTTATTTTAAGCCGAAGACATTTTGTTTTATTCATTCTTGAAGGGTATTGAAAATTCTTTTTGAAAGCTCATTTTTCCATTTAACTCATAGATGAGACCGTAACCGGTTCTACTCTGGGTGATGGTGGATCTGAGAGTAATGGTGATGAGGGTGTACTTGATTGCTTTTTGCAAGAAAGCATTGGAATATCAAGTTCTAAAATGGGGATGCACAATGTCATGTTACAAAAATTAGGTTTAGATTCCGTTTTATTTATTAGGATACATCACCATATTCCAGTGTTGTCATCTGCGATCTTGATTCGTAAGGACATGTTTTTCATTTACACGTCAAAATCCGATTGTTTAACAGACGATTTTAGAGGTTTTTTTTTTTTAAAATAAAACTAACCCTTACCCTAACCCCTAAATCGTCTGTTAAACAACCGGATTTTGATGGTGTAAATGAAAAACATATCCTTATGAATAGAGATCGCAGATGGGGTGCTTAAAGGTTATATGGTTCAGAATCTTTGTCTTCTTTATCTCTGAGTACGAGCATAGAACCACTATGATTTTTAAAAATATTTTGTGTTTTTTTGCCACAGTGTACTTTATTACCTGCATTTTCTACATATTATGTGTTAGTGTGATTTCATTCTAACCATTAACCACATTTTTACTTAAAAGTAAATGTCTACTGTTATTAGCATTGTTTCTTCATTAAATAATTATCTTTTGATTATTCTTTTTATCAAAGAACTTGTGGATGTAATGAAAATAACATACCTCGAAACTCAAAGCGTGCACGGACGAGTTTGGCTTGCAGGGTCATATGGCTTCTGTAAGCACTATATTTAACGATGGGCAATCTCGAACCAGCGAGAATGGGATTGCACGTATGCAAATTCTCTCGAGATCGGGCGTGCATATAAGCATACGGCGACGGCTAGAGGGAGGGCCAAACGATTACATACAATGACTATGAAAACAGCTGGCAGTAGTATTTTGGCTCTTGCGACGGGTGGACGAGGCATTTCGAGATAGATTTTGATTGTTGGTGAGCAGAGTGCAGCACAGTTGGGAGAACATTATTACTAGAGAACTATCAGCTACTCAGCAATTTAAGACCAGACTACTAAGTTATATTAAGCCTACAACAATGTTATAATGGGTCCCTTGCCCCATTATGTTTTTTTTATGTTGTTTCATATACATATTTGTCAAATTGTATTTGTTTCTTTTTCATTTTTTATCCTTCATTTTTGTAGAATAATATACTAAGTCCAATTACTGTCGAATTGGCAAGACAAGACAGCAAGCAGTCGTAACCCAATACGATTCTGGTATGCTGTAAAGACCACTGCAAAGTGGCAGTATACATGCGGAATTCACGAACGTCCATCATGCATTTGGTTGATTCCATTCCTGAGTCCTGATTGGCTGCTTGGTTTGTATGATCCTCTTTAGGCTCCATAAATATACTGCCACTTTGCAGTGGTCTTTTTACAGCATACCAGAATCGTATTGGGTTACGGACTGCTTGCTGTTTGCTTGCCAATTCGACAGTAATGGATTAGGATGATCTATTCTACAAAATGAAGGATAAAAAATGAAAAAGAAACAATACAATTTGACAAATATTGTATATGAAACAACATAAAAAAACAATAATGGGCAAGGGACCCCATTATAACATTGTTGTAGGCTTAATATAAACTTAGTAGTCTGGTCTTAAATTGCTGAGTACTGATAGTTCTCTAGTAATAATGTTCTCCCAACTGTCTGCACTCTGCTCACCAACAATCAAAATCTATCTCGAAATGCCTCGTCCACCCGTTCGCAAGAGCCAAAAAATACTAACTTGCCAGCTGTTTTCATAGTCTGATTTAATCGTTTTGGCCCTCCTCCAGCCGTCGCCGTATGCTTATATTGCACTTCCGATCTCGAGAGAATTTGCATACGTTGCAATCCCATTCTCGCTGGTTCGAGATTTGCCCCATCGTTTAATATAGTGCTTACAGAAGCCATATGACCCTGCAAGCCAAACTCGTCCGTGCACGCTTTGAGTTTCAGGTATGTATTTTCATTTACAATCCAACAAGTTCTTTGATAAAAAGAATAATCAAAAGATAATTATTTAATGAAGAACAATGCTTAATAACAGTAACATTTACTTTTAAGTAAAAATGTGGGTTAATGGTTAGAATGAAATCACACTAACACTAATATGTAGAAAATGCAGGTAATAAAGTAACTGTGGCAAAAAAACACAAAATATTTTTAAAATCATAGTGGTTCTATGCTCGTACTCAGAGATAAAGAAGACAAAGATTCTGACCATATAACCTTTAAGCACCCCATCTGCGATCTCTATTCATAAGGATATGTTTTTCATTTACACCATCAAATGGTTGTTTAACAGACGATTTAGGGGTTAGGGTTAAGGGTTAGTTTTATTAATTTAAAAAAAAAAACCTTCTAAAATCGTCTGTTAAACAATCGGATTTTGACGGTGTAAATGAAAAACATTGTCCTTACGAATCAGATCGCAGATGACAAACACTGGAATATGGTGATGTATCCTAATAAATAAACGGAATCTAACCTAATTTTGTAACATGACATTGTGCATCCCCATTTTAAAACTTGATATTCCATGCTTTCTTGCAAAAAGCAATCAAGTACACCTCATCACCATTCACTCTCAGGATCCACCATCACCAGAGTAGAACCGGTTACGGTCTCATCTATGAGTTAAATGGAAAAAAATGAGTTTCAAAAAGAATTTTCAATACCCTTCAAGAATGAATAAAACAAAATGTCTTCGGCTTAAAATAACCCAACAAAGGTTGACATGCAGTGAAACCAATTAATCAACGACCAAAAAAAACAATGCTGGATTACAGTCACACACACACACACACACACACACACACATGAACAAAAGCAATGAGATATATAGGAAAATACTTTGAAATTACTTTATTTTTAGTTTTTAATTGTTTCAAACTAGTTTGACCTGAGGTCATTTGTCTGAAAAATAGTTTTGTAAAGAGATTTTTTAGAGGTTTATATGACATAAAAGAAGTGAAATAAAATGAACCAGTAATGTATGATATACATTAGTTATATAAGTATTTTTTTTAGTACTTAACTGTTCTGGTCTGATGATTTTATCAATATATATATATATATATATATATATTTATATATAGAGTCGCATCTGTTTTAGTATGTTCATGTTGATTTATAACTAAAAAAAAATATGTGACTGTGCATTAAGGTCGCACCTACATATGTTTATAATTTAAAGTACAAAATTCATCAGGAATTAGGAATGAGTATGGTGTTGTCTCAACTGAGTTAGGATTCTTTTCAAAATGAAAACTAAAGATAACAAACCAAAACGTTTTTAACATTGACTTACCAATTACAAATAGATTTATCTTTTGGAATACTTACTGTTTTATCATTCATATTTCTAAATACCATTGGATTTATTCTTATTTACTTCCTATATATGGACTAAATAGGGAATAAATTTGATGGTGTTAAGTATCTGGCAGCCATCCTTCGTTCCAGATGTAATGAATTAAGTAAGCAAGCCAATAAGAATCGGTGTTCGTATTCCTTGTAAGTCCGTCGTCCAAGGGAATCCAAATTCAATGAAATAATCTCAGATTGGGTCTCTATTAATACAGCAGAAGCAGCAGCAGCAGTGCCAGTGATTGGACAATAAGAATCCTTCTCAGGTCACGTGTTTATAGTCGAGTCATTAAGTAGAAGTGACATTTACTTATGCCTATATATCAAAAATAATTCAACAGATGGTATGTAAAAAAACAAAATAGAAAACAAAGTATTCTCCCATTTTGCAAGTCTTCTGGCAGTCTTTGGCAGTCTCTGCAGTCTTTTGGCACGTCTTCTGGCAGTCTTTTGGCAGTCTTCTTGGCAGTCTTTTGGCAGTCTTCATAATGAGTGCTGATGAAAGTTGCAAAAACTGAAACTTTATAATGTTGGCTCTCTATCACGAATAAACTCATCTTTTTGGAATCTTTGTCTTCTATTTTCTTTACACTACTCATATACTTTTTTTAATTTCTTTATTATTCATTTTTTTTTTTTACCAAAGTAGAGGATCAAAACTTTCTGTTTAATTTTTGGCTTCATTCTTATAAAATCTTCTGAAGTGAAATATTAGGATATTGATTTTTGTGATGTAGTCAATGTGAGCTTAAAAAAAAATTGATATCTATTAATTATCTGTTCTAAGGTAACTGCATTGCAGGTGAGGTTTGTCTAAGATTACAGTGTATGTTAATAATATCCCTGCTATCCGCTACCACTTTCCGTGGGGTAGGCGATTTGGATATATTTGGAATATATCTTACTGGCAATCTGTATGCGATAGGTGTACACCCTTAAGAAGGTGCTGTATTCTCTTGTGTTTTGTATATAAGAATGTATGATCTGTATGCGATTGCTCGTAAGAACACCTGAGAAGGGGGGGTGCAACTGAATGGTCAGTGGCTTAGGTCACAATGATGATTATCATCAAGAAAATGTATCATGGGAAAAATGAAGTGTTACTTATTTATATATATACTGCTGTAATGTATAAAAAATTATTGAAAAAAAATGAAGTAAAATATAATAAAATGAAAGTTGACATTTATTTAATTCTTGACGCTATAGAAAATCTAGAGAGAGAGAGACAGTGAAACGACATGGATGTAAGTATTAACACAAGGACTATGAGAGGGGAAAAAAGGCGATACGAATTGTGCTCTCGTGGACAGAGAGCAGAGAGTTATAAAGTAGAGGATAATGAGGGGATGAAAATGGAGAGACACAGACAGACAGAGAGGACAGTCGAGAATGAATGGATGTAAGTATCTTACACAATGGACTATGAGAGGGAAAGGCGATAGAATTGTGGCTTCTCTGGGACACAGACAGAGGAGAGTTAAAAAGTAGAGATATGAGGGATTGAAATGAGAGGACACAGACAGACAGAGAAGACAGTGAGAATGAATGGATGAAGTTACTTCTACACAATGACATGAGAAGGCCCGAAACGCGACTAGACATTGTGACTTTCTCTGGGACACAACAGAGAGAGAGAGTAAAAGTAGAGATATGAGGATTGAAAACTTGAGAGGAACACAGACCAGGACACGAGAGAAGACGTCGAGAACGAAGGATGTAAGTATTACACAATCGACGTATGAGACGAAAAAGAATGGTATTCAAGGGACAAAGGACGAGGAAAGGAGATAATATTGTAGAGTTAATGAGGAGACGAGAGAGAGAGAGAATGAATGAATGAATGGAATTCAAACATGCCTATGAAAGAAAGACAATGGAATGTTTTTTATTTAATCTACGCTATAGGTTTCAGTTTTTATTCGAACCATCAACTGGGCTGTAAGAAAGGTTAAAGGCTTATATATATTCGGAACATGATCCGACGAGGTTACAGGGACAAAACATTTAAATAGTACAGCACATAGGATTCTGACAGATAACAAAATAATACCAGTAAAACAAGTTTACATGTAGAAAGATGACACATTCTATGACAATGTACAAGAAACATATAAGAGTACAGACATGAGGAAACTAGGGTAGTCTATGCTGTGAAGAACTTACAGTAACTTGTAAGTGGGGCAAAGCCCCAACGAGACGGAATAGACCGAAAGGTCTTGAATCCGCCGCGCTAAAATACTATAGCCCCCTTGTGGGCCACAGCAAACTAAACCGGGCAGACAACTCTCCCAGGCAAATCGAATAACGCTACCTAGGATATTATTATATAAAAAGAAACTGTGACACACAAAAGTTGTTAAGCCTTTTTTTTTTTAAAGTGTGTAAAGGTCTTTGTTGAAATTCAAAATATGAGAAAAAAACACAAATAAAACCAATAAGACAATGATTTCTGGATTTGTCTTTCATCACACAGTTGAATGGGAAAACGCCAACGTTAGGGCTTTTATTTGTTAATTTATGTCTTCTGTCAGACAAGGCCACTTCTTGTAGATAAATTATTTTCTCCCTCACAACAAGTTTTATAATTACTTTTAGCAAACAATAAAAAAAAATAAAAACAAATGAAATGCCCCCTCCAGGCGTGTACAAAATTAATTTTTTGAAAAAGGATCTATTTGCCTGATTTGGATTGGCTGAGTTAAAAAATTTCATGCCAGAGGTTTGTAACCCCCTAAGTAAGTAAAAATCAATTCAAATATTAAAGGAGTTAAAAAAAAAAATTAAAAAACCATTTTAAATGGAAATATGAAACCCAAGGCAATGAACATTCTAAAATACGCTGTTTAAAAACATTTTCATCTCAGAATGTTTTTAAATAGTCAAGTAAAGCCACTTAAAATTGTCATTCACCCCAGGAGGTAGTTAAAGACTCTTTCATGAATAGAGAGTAAAAAAGCATGTCTTAATTGTTTAAAGAATACACAGAAGAGTCCTGGAGACCTGAGGAGACTTGTTTATAACAGACTCCTGATAAAGACTACAGATCAAAGAACCTATTTAAATGAGTTTCCAATCATATTATAAAATTGGTTTTAAACCAAGATGAATTTTACATCTCAGAATGTTTTTAAATAGTCAAACAAAAGCCCACTTAAAAATGTCATTCACCCCAGGTGGTTGAGTAAAGACTCTTCAATGAATAGAGATAAAAAAGGCATGTTGTAATGTTTTAAAGAATAGTGAATAAAGAGATTGATATGATATGGGATTGCATATTGACCATAATGGATATTACCCCCTTATACAAGGATGGCCGGGTTAGTCAGTCGGCTCTAGAGCGTTCGACTAGAACCACCAAGGTTCCCTAGTTCGGATACCTGGTCCTCGCCAACTCAGCGTTATGAGTAGCACAGGATCTGTGCAGGTTAAAGTAAGGAGCTGATGGTAGGTGTGGCGCTTCCACCTCAGAGCTAAACATCTCATTGGTCTAGTGCTATTGAAAAGGCGATAGACTCCCTCGCTGATTGGCTGATACCGACCATTAGGCCACCCGGCGACTTTACTTTACTTACATATATATTATGTTTAGAATTAGTTTTTTTAATCAAGAAAGTGGTCCTGGCGTATGACTTTAAACGCATATTATGGTGAATTCCAAATTCTGGAGCTCTGGGGAGCGGGGAGTACGCCTTCATTGCCATTATTCCTAGGTTCACTCTGACCTGGGAGCGGTAGTACCTGTTAAAGTCCGATTAAATGGGTAATAGAAAAACTGAGTTTTTTAAAAATGTGTATAAAAATTAGTTTAAAAAAAAGAATGATACCCCTCAAAAATGAATAAAACAATGTTCTTCGGTTATGAAGTAAGCAACAAGGGTTGACATGCTGTAAAATCCAACCAACCAACCAATAGACATTTGATCTTTAGAAATATTTAAATAGCAAGTTAAAAGTCACTTAAATTCTCAGAAAATAGATTTTACTATAGTTCAGCATTGGCACACAAAAAATAAATAATAAATAAAATAAATTAAAATAATAAAAAAAAATATAATTAAAAAAAAAAAAAAGAAAGTGAAAATTTTAAAAACTATTATTGCCAATCATAAAAGTGTACTTTTTCCTGTCGAGGGAAATGACTCAATGGGTGATCATGCAGTCTTTACAGTTCATTCTTGCTGCAGGCTAAATGAATTTAATCTGCAATAAAATGAGAAGGGGAAAAAAAATTGCCAATCCATTATCAAGTACAACTTTTGTTCACATTTTGAAATTTTTTATAAAGAATTCAGATACAAATTGTTAGGAGGTGACAATTAACCTAATATGATTATATTGTGTATGTTAGTATGTGTGTGTATGTGTATGTATATATATGTGATGTGCTAATATATATATATATATATATATATATTATATATTATTTTTACTTTTATCCCTTTATTTTTATTTTTTTAATATATTAAACCGTATTAAACCACTCTAAACTCTGTTATTATAACGCCTACAATCGGTCCTTTTCGCTACTCTCTAACAACAAACCAAACCAACCAATAAATATTTTAATCTTTTCGTTTATTAACCACTCTTACGCCCGTAATCTACCTTTCATTAAATAAGCAATTGAAAAAGTAATTCCCACAAATTAATTCACATTTTTTAATCCAATAAACAAAAACGGTTTACGGTGAGTTTTGAATTCATAACAAGTGTCATCTATAAAGATTAAGACCCGTTTCAACAGACGTATGTGGTATCAACTGATATTAATCGAAAACTCGATTTAATTCAGCGGATGTAACCCTGACGATTCAGATGATGAAACTCGAGAAGGTTACTTTATATCCATTCTATATATATATATATAATATATGTATTGTGTGTATAAAGTGATTGATTTTAACAGCATATCAGTCAGGAGTTATTTCAATAGAGTTCACTTCCTATGATGATAACCATTAAGCCGCAAACACATCTTCATTTGAATTTTAAATTAAAAATTCTAGATCCAATTACAACTTCTCTGTTTGCTTTTTTCTTAAAGAAATGAGATACAACTTGAAATTCAATCCTTAGTTAGGAGAGGTGGGTGTTAACTTAACATGATTTTAAAAAAAATCTACATATCATAAATCTTATATGTACATTGTTCATGTGAGTTAGTTGTCTGACTTTCCTTACCAAATGTTCGGTGGTTAGGATATCTATGGATTGCCCTAATGCATTATAAGGACTTAGTGTTGGTTTCCAAACTAATACCAATCAATTCTTATGGTTCTATTATTGTTGTTCTTTCCTTACCAAATGTTCGGTGTTAGGATATCTTGGATGCCCTAATGCATTATAAGGACTTAGTGTTGGTTTCAAACTAATACCAACAATTCTTATGGTTCTATTATTGTTGTCTTTCCTTACCAAATGTTCAGTGTTAGGATAGCTATGGATGCCCTAATGCATTATAAGGACTTAGTGTTGGTTTCAAACTAATACCAATCAATTCTTATGGTTCTTTATGTTGTCTTTCCTTACCAAATGTTCAGTGTTAGGATATCTATGGATGCCCCTTGCATTATTAAGTGACTTAGTGTTGGTTTCAAACTAATACCAATCAATTCTTATGGTTCTAATTGTGTCTTTCCTTACTTAATGTTCAGTGTTAGGATATTCTATGGATGCCCTATGCATTATAAGGACTTAGTGTTGTTTCAAAACTAATACCAATCAATTCTTATGGTTCTATATTGTTGTCTTTCCTACCAAATGTTCGGTGTTAGGATATCTATGGATGCCCTAATGCATTATAAGGACTTAGTGTTGGGTTTCAAACTAATACCAATCAATTCTTATGGTTCTATTATTGTTTGTCTTTCCTTACCAAATGTTCAGTGTTAGGATATCTATGGATGCCCTAATGCATTATAAGGACTTAGTGTTGGTTTCAAACTAAATACCAATCAATTCTTATGGTTCTATTATTGTTGTCTTTCCTTACCAAATTGTTCGCGTGTTAGGATTATCTATGGATGCCCTAATGCATTATAAGGACTTAGTGTTGGTTTCAAACATAATACCAATCAATTCTTATGGTTCTATTATTGTTGTCTTTCCTTACTTAATGTTCAGTGTTAGGATATCTATGGATGCCCTAATGCATTATAAGGACTTAGTGGTTTCAAACTAATACCCATTTTTCTTGTACAGTTATTAAGTACAAATTCTATTCAACTTGAATTCAATCCTTAGTAATGAAGTGAAAGTTAACCTGATTTAAAAAAAGAAAATAGTAGATATTACAAATCTTGTATATTTAGATTTTTCAGATGCTGTCCTCATCTTTATTGTATATATACAATTAAATACCTTTGTCTATTAAATACAAGATGTTTAAAAAAAAGTTGATATGATTTGAGAGATTTACAGTGTCTTTCAGAAAAATTGATATCATTTTGTAATTTATAATTTTAATATCTTGACATGCAAATATTTTGTGGTGTAATGTTTATTGACATAGAAAATGGAGACAGTGGAATCTAGTTCAAATTTGGATGAGGCTGTTTGCATTTCACATAGTGCTAATACCCTTGGGAAAGGTATGAATCCAATTATTCACCCTCTAGCTATGGGTGAATAAGTAGGCTAAGACTGGGCTGTTTGATCTTGGTTAGGCAGCTAGTCTAGGAGAAGGAAAACTCTGAACTCAAATCTATTTAAACTTGTTTTAAGAAATTGACCTTGTGTACATCCTTCCTTGTGTGAAGGGGTTGAGTTAACTTGATTATAACTTGACCAATTCTTGTTCAAATGATTTCAAATTTTTACAGCATGTGTAGGAATAAAAGAGAGAGAGAGAGAATAAGAGAGAGGATAAAAGAGGAAGAAAGAATAAGAGAGAGAATAAAAGAGAGAGAGAAGAATAAAAGAGAGAATAAAAGGAGAGAGAGAGAGAGAATAAGAGAGAGAATAAAAGAGAGAGAGGAGAATAAGAGAGAGAATATAAAGGAGAGAAAGAGAATAAGAGAGAGAATAAAAAGAGAAAAGAATAAGAGAGTGAAAGAAGGAGAGGAGAGAGAATAAAAGAGAGAGAGAAGAAAGAATAAAGAGAGAGATAAAAGAGGAGAAAGAGAATAAGAGAGAGAATGAAGAGAGAGAGAGAATAAAAGAGTGAGAGAAGAGAATAAAAAGGAGAGAGAGAGAGAAATAATGAGAGGAATAAAAGAGAGAGAGAGAGAGAAAAGAGAGGAGAATAAAGAGAGAGAGAGAGATGAGAATAAGAGAAGAGAATAAAAGAGAGAGAGAGAGAGAAAAAGAGAGAATTAAAAGAAAGAGAATAAGAGAGAGGAATAAGAGAGACGAGAATAAAAGAGAGAGAGAAAAGAGAATAGAGATGAGAGAAAGATAATAAAAGAGAGAGAATAAAAGAAAGAGAATAAGAGAGAATAAAGCTCTTCTGACCTTCTTCAGTGTTTCTTATCAAACTTGAGAACCTTCATGGAACTTTGAAACCAAACCCTTTATCTAATCCATTGTAGATTGTTCTCATTCCGTTAACCATTGACCGGATATAGTGGTTGAGTTAATTCAGTTCTAAGTGACAACCATCT
>CM042167.1:21219252-21419252 GCA_023376005.1 Doryteuthis pealeii | reverse complement strand
TTTGTACAAACGTTTCGGACGATATGCTTCCAAGCCTTCTTCAGGTATTTCTTGTCAGACTCGGGAACCTTCTTTTCGAACTCTGCGAACTTTCTTTTCGAACTCTGGAATTTCTTGTTGTAAACAAGTACCATCACGGAACTTTGAACCTAACTTTATTCGTCCAGGGGTATCCTGTTCTCATTCCGCTAAACCATCAGCTGGGGTAGGAGTTGTGTTTAATTATTTTTTTCCTATGTTACTGCCTCTACTCAGGATTGAACCTCCTGGTCTAGCACTAGTGAAAAGGGTATATAGACTACCTCACTGTTTGGCTGATACCAACAATAGGCCAACTCACCAACTTACGCTGACTATCTGCAAGTTTTCATGAGTTTTTAACATATCTGGAAGAATGCAGTTTGGAAAAATCAACCAATAAAGTGGAAAAAAGTGGATAAAACAACATAAACAATCAGTTCAATTCATGGGTAAAACTTAATATTCAGCTATTTTATCAAAGACTTCATTCAGAATGAATGAACAAACTACAAATTTGAGAAATTAGGCAATGAGAAAGAGAAAATAAAGGGGGAGGAAGAAAATCTCTTCTCTATCCTCTCTTCTCTCTCTCTCTTCTCTCTTATATATATATATATTATATATATTATAAATATATATATATAATATATATATAATTTGAGGATATGTTGCTTAATTGAAGATCATACCTAATTTTTGAAAATTAATTAGTAATAATAATGAATTTAGATGGCATGTATGTTCAAATGTAAGGCTAAACAGACTGATCAAAATGTCAATCCCTGAATGTACATAATGTTGTTATAGGTCCAATAGAACGAGAGAAAATGAAATATTTATTAAAAAACGTCCACAAAATAAATTATATTTTTGAAAAGATTTTTTATTTATTACCATAATTCATTTTGTGTACTTCTTTTATATTTTATATATATATATATATATATATATATATAATATATAATACAAATTATTTTAAAAAACCCAAAGTATTCAAAAAAAAGATAAATTATTCTAGATGATTGAAGTGATGTTAAGACATTCATTTTTTTTTTTTTTTTCTTTAAACCTTCATCAGGACATATAGGGTGAAAAAAGAAAAAAAAAATGTAGATGTTTGTAATAAACCTATGTGCAACAATTATGTTTTTAAACAAACTTTATCCCGGGGATGAATTAGTTAATTTTTTTCGTTTCCCTGTCTTTGTTANGCATGACAATGAGGGAGATGATGTCGGAAAAATGAATATTTATTACGTTAAAATTTCCTTACACACACACCACACACACACACACACACACACACACACATATGATCATATTAGGTTAATTGCACCTCCCTAACAAAGTATTGAATTTCAAGTTGTATTTCCTTTCTTTATAGAAAAAAGCAAACAGAAGAATTTGTAATTGGATCTAGAAATTTTAATTTTAAATTCAAATGAAGATGTGTTTGTGGCTTAATGGTTATCATCATAGGAAGTGAACTCAGCTATATTTGAAATAACTCCTAACTGTAACTGACTGATATGCTGTTAAAAATCAATCACTTACACACACACTATATATACACATATATATATATACACACACACACTATATATATACACTATATATATATACACACACACAATATATATACACACACACACTATATATAATATATATATATATATTATATACACACACACACCACACTATATATATATAATACACACACACACACACATACACACATATGATCATATTAAGTTAATTGTCACCTCCTAACAAAGGATTAAATTTCAAGTTGTATTTCAATTCTTTATAGAAAAATCAAAATGTGAACAAAATTTGTACTTGATAAATGGATTGGCAATTTTTTTTCCCCTTCTCATTTTATTGCAGATTAAAATTCATTTAGCCTGCAGCAAGAATTGAACTGTAAACTGCATGATCACCCATTGAGTCATTTCCTCGACAGGAGAAAAGATACATTTTATGATTGGCAATAACAGTTTTAAATTTTCACTTTTTTTTTGGGGGGGGGATTTTTTTTAATTATTTTTTTAAATTTATTTATTTATTTTATTTATTTATTTATTTTTGTGTGCCGATGCTGAACTATAGAAAATCTACTTCTGATAATTTTAAGTGACTTTTAACTGTGCTATTTAAAATATTTCTAAAGATCAAAATGTCTGTTGGTTGGTTGGTTGGATTTTACGGCATGTCAACCCTTGTTGGCTTATTTCATACCGAAGACATTGTTTTATTCATTCTTGAGGGGTATCAATTCTTTTTTTAAACTAATTTTTTAAACACATTTTTAAAAACTCAGTTTTTCTATTTAACCTATAGATCGGACTTTAACAGGTACTACCACTCCAGGTCAGAGTGAACCTAGGAATAATAGCAATGAAGGGGTACTCCCCACTCCCCAGAGCTCCAGAATTGGAATTCACCATTATATGCAGTTTAAAGTCATACCCAGGACACATCGCTTGATTAAAAAAACTAATTCTAAACATAATATATATGTAAGTAAAGTAAAGTCGTCAGGGCGGCCTAATGTCGGTATCAGCCAATCAGCGAGGGAGTCTATCCCCTTTTCACTAGTGCTAGACCAAGGAGATTGTTTTTGCATCTGAGGTGGAGTGCCACACCTACCATCAGCTCCTTACTTTACCGCACAGATCCCTGTGCTACTCATAACGCTGAGTTGGCGAGGACCGGTATCGAACTAGGAACCTTGTGGTTTCTAGTCGAACGCTCTACCGACTGAGCTAACCCGGCCCATCCCTTGTATAAGGGGTATATCCATTAATGGTCACATATCAATCCTATAATCTATATCAATCTCTTTTATTCACATTCTTTAAAACAATTACAACATGCCTTTTTTATCTCTATTCATTGAAGAGTCTTTAACTCACCACCTGGGGTGAATGACATTTTAAGTGGCTTTTACTTGACTATTTAAAAACATTCTGAAGATGAAAATGTCTCTTGGTTAAAACCAATTTATAATATGATTGGAAACTCATTTAAATAGGTTCTTTAGATCTGGTAGTCTTTTACAGGAGTCTGATTAATAACAAGTCTCCTCAGGTCTCCAGGACTCTTCTGTGTATTCTTGCTGATCTTAACAATGCTGTTGTCTGGGTAGTCTCAATTCTTCCTCTGATTTTAAATTTCTCTAGTCTGTTTTCTAAACTCTTGGGGACTGTCCAGGATTTGAACTCATGTCACCGTGTCCATTATATGATGGATGCCTCCTCAAACCTCCAAAACATAATATATATGTAGGGAGACAATAAATAATTGTTTTCCTTGTATAAGGGGTATATCCAATGATGGTCACATATCAATCCTATAATCCATATCAATCTCTTTTATTCACATTCTTTAAACAATTAAGACATGCTTTTTTTTTATCTCTATTCATTGAAGAGTCTTTAACTCACCACCTGGGGTGAATGACATTTTAAATGGCTTTTACTTGACTATTTAAAAACATTCTAAAGATGAAAATGTCTCTTGGTTAAAACCAATTTATAATATGATTGGAAACTCATTTAAATAGGTTCTTTAGATCTGGTAGTCTTTTACAGGAGTCTGATTAATAACAAGTCTCCTCAGGTCTCCAGGACTCTTCTGTGTATTCTTTAAACAATTACGACATGCTTTTTTATCTCTATTCATTGAAGAGTCTTTAACTCACCTCCTGGGGTAAATGACATTTTAAGTGGCTTTTACTTGACTATTTAAAAACATTCTGAAGATGAAAATGTTTTTAAACAGACGTATTTTAGAATGTTATCACTGGTTTCATAATTTCTATTTAAAAATGGTTTTATTTTTTTTTTTTTTACTCCTTTAATGAATTTGATGATTTTACTTACTTAGGGTACAAACTCTGGCATTGATTTTTTTAAACTCACATCCATCAGGCAATATCTTTAAAAAATTAATTTTTACATCACCTGGAGGGCATTTTTTTTTTTTTTTTTCTAGTAATTATAAAACTTGTTGTGAGGGAGAATAATTTATCTACAAGAAGTTGGCCTTGTCTGACAGAAGACATAATTAACAAATTAAAACGCCCCATAACGTTGGCGTTTCCATTCAAACTGTGTGATGAAAGACCAATCCCAGAAATCATTAGTTCTTATTTGTTTTAATTTGTGTCTTTTCTCATATTTTGAATTTCAACAAAGACCTTTACACACTTAAAAAAAAAAAAAGGCTTACAAGCTTTTGTGTGTCAACAGTTTTCTTTTTATATAATTAATATCCCTGTAGCGTTAGTTTCGTATTTGCCTGGGAGAGTTGTCTGCCCGGTTTAGTTTGCTGGTGCCCGCTAGGGGGCTATAGTATTTAAGCGCCGGATTCAAACCCTTTCGGTCTATCCCGTCTCGTTGGGGCTTTTGGCCCCACTTACATTACTGTAAGTTCTTCACAGCATAGACTATCCCTAGTCTCATGTCTGTACTCTTATATGTTATCTTGTACCATTCATGAATGTGTCATCTTTCTACATGTAACTTTGTCTTACTTATGTATTTTGTATCTCGTCATATCCATGTGCTGTACTATATTAAATGTTTTGTCTGTTAACCTTCGTCGGAGTCATGTATCCAATATATATAACCTTTAACCTTTCTTACAGCCCCGTTGATGGTTCGAATAAAAACTGAAACACTATAGCGTCAGATTAAATAAAAACACAATTCCATTGTCTTTCTTCTCATAGGCAATGTTTGAATTCATTCATTCTCTCTCTCTCTCTCTCTCTCTCTCATTAACTCTACATTATTATCTCTTTCTCTCCCTTTGTCCTTGAGATACCATTCTTTTTCGTCTCATACTCATTGTGTTAATACTTACATCCATTCGTTCTCACTGTCTCTCTCTGTCTGTCTGTGTCTCTCATTTTCAATCCCTCATTATCTCTACTTTATTAACTCTCTCCTCTGTCCCAGAGAAGCACAATTCTATCGCCTTTCCCTCTCATAGTCATTGTGTTAATACTTACATCCATTCGTTCTCACTGTCTCTCTCTCTCTCTAATTTTCTATAGCGTCAGATTAAATAAATGTCAACTTTCAATTTTACTTATATTTTTACTTCAATTTTTTCATAATTTTTATACATTTACACAAGTATATATATATAGTAACACTTCATTTTTCCCATGATACAGTTTCTGATGGATATCATCATTGGCACCTAAAGCCACTGACCCATTCAGTTGCACCCCCCCTTCAATCAGGTGTTCTTACTGAGCAATCGTACAACAGATCATACATTCTTATATTACAAAAACACGGAGAATACAGCACCTTCTTAAAGGGTGTAACACCTATCGCATGACAGATTTGCCAGTAAGATATATTCCAAATATATCCAATCGCCTTACCCCACGGAAAGTGGTAGCGGATAGCAGGGATATTATTAACATTTTTAACCTGTAATCTTAGACAAACCTCACCTGCAATGCAGTTACCTTAGAACAGATAATTAATAGATATCAATTTTTTTTTAAGCTCACATTGACTACATCACAAAAATCAATATCCTAATATTTCACTTCAGAAGATTTTATAAGAATGAAGCCAAAAATTAAACAGAAAGTTTTGGATCCTCTACTTTGGTAAAAAAAAAATGAATAAATAAATAAATTTAAAAAAAAAAGTATATGAGTAGTGTAGAAAATAGAAGACAAAGTATTCCAAAAAGATGAGTTTATTCTTGATAGAAAAGCCAACATTATAAAGTTTCAGTTTTTGCAACTTTCATCAGCACTCAAATTATGAAGACTGCCTGGATAACTTGCAAAAAATGGGAGAATACTTTGTTTTTCTATTTTGTTTTTTTACATACCATCTGTTGAATTATTTTTGATATATAAGGCATAAGGTAAATGGTCACTTCTACTTATAGACTCGACTATAAACACGTGACCTGAGAAGGATTCTTATTGTCCAATCACTGGCACTGCTGCTGCTGCTTCTGCTGTATTAATAGAGACCCCAATCTGAGATTATTTCATTGACATTTGGATTCCCTTGGACGACGGACTTACAAGGAATACGTTAACACCGGATTCTTATTGGCTTGCTTACTTATTCATTACATCTGGAATGAAGGATGGCTGCCAGATACTTAACACCATCAAATTTATTTCCCTATTTAGTCCCATATATAGGTAGTAAAATAAGGAAATAAATCCAATGGTATGTAGAAGTAGGAATAAGATAAAACAAAGTATTCCAAAAGATAAATCTATTTGTAATTGGTAAAGTCAATGTTAAAACGTTTTGGTTTGTTATCTTTAGTTTTCATTTTGAAAAGAATCCTAACTCAGTTGAGAAAACACTATACTCATCCTAATTTCCTGATGAATTTTGTACTTTAAATCATAAATATATGTAGGTGTGACCTTAATGTACAAGTCACATCTTTTTTTTTTAGTTATAAGTCAACATGAACATACTAAAACAGATGTGACTCATATATATATATGATAAAATCATCAGACCAGAACAGTTAAGTACTAAAAAAAATACTTATTTAACTAATGTATATCATACATTACTGGTTCATTTTATTTCACTTCTTTTATGTCATATAAACTCTTAAAAATCTCTTTACAAAACTATTTTTCAGACAATGACCTCAGGTCAAAACTAGTTGAAAACAATTAAAAACTAAAAAATAAGTAATTTCAAAGTATTTTTCCTATATATCTCATTGCTTTTGTTTATGTGTGTGTGTGTGTGTGTGTGACTGTAATCCAGCATTGTTTTTTGGTCGGTTGATTAATTTGATTTTACTGCATGTCAACCTTTGTTGGGTTATTTTAAGCCAAAGACATTTTGTTTTATTCACTCTTGAAGGGTATTGAAAATTCTTTTTTGAAAGCTCATTTTTTTCCATTTAACTCATAGATGAGACCGTAACCGGTTCTACTCTGGGTGATGGTGGATCTGAGAGTAATGGTGATGAGGGTGTACTTGATTGCTTTTTGCAAGAAAGCATTGGAATATCAAGTTCTAAAATGGGGATGCACAATGTCATGTTACAAAATTAGGTTAGATTCCGTTTATTTATTAGGATACATCACCATATTCCAGTGTTGTCATCTGCGATCTTGATTCGTAAGGACATGTTTTTCATTTACACCGTCAAAATCCGATTGTTTAACAGACGATTTTAGAGGTTTTTTTTTTTAAATTATAAAACTAACCCTTAACCCTAACTCCTAAATCGTCTGTTAAACAACCGGATTTTGATGGTGTAAATGAAAAACATATCCTTATGAATAGAGATCGCAGATGGGGTGCTTAAAGGTTATATGGTTCAGAATCTTTGTCTTCTTTATCTCTGAGTACGAGCATAGAACCACTATGATTTTTAAAAATATTTTGTGTTTTTTTGCCACAGTGTACTTTATTTCTACATATTATGTGTTAGTGTGATTTCATTCTAACCATTAACCACACTTTTACTTAAAAGTAAATGTCTACTTTTATTAGCATTGTTTCTTCATTAAATAATTATCTTTTGATTATTCTTTTTATCAAAGAACTTGTGCACGTAATGAAAATAACATACCTCGAAACTCAAAGTGTGCGCAGACGAGTCTGGCTTGCAGGGTCATATGGCTGCTGTAAGCACTATATTTAACGATGGGCGATCTCGAACCAGCGAGAATGGGATTGCACGTATGCAAATTCTCTCGAGATTGGGCGTGCATATAAGCATACGACGACGGCTAGAGGGAGGGCCAAACGATTACGTACAAACTACGAAAACAGCTGGCAGTAGTATTTTGGCTCTTGCGACGGGTGGACGAGGCATTTCGAGATAGATTTTGATTGTTGGTGAGCAGAGTGCAGCACAGTTGGGAGAACATTATTACTAGAGAACTATCAGCTACTCAGCAATTTAAGACCAGACTACTAAGTTATATTAAGCCTACAACAATGTTATAATGGGTCCCTTGCCCCTATTATGTTTTTTTTATGTTGTTTCATATACATATTTGTCAAATTGTATTTGTTTCTTTTTCATTTTTATCCTTCATTTTGTAGAATAATCATACTAAGTCCAATTACTGTCGAATTGGCAAGACAAGACAGCAAGCAGTCGTAACCCAATACGATTCTGGTATGCTGTAAAGACCACTGCAAAGTGGCAGGATTTATGGAGCCTCAGAGGATCATACAAACCAAGCAGCCAATCAGGACTCAGGGAATGGAATCAACCCAAATGCATGAGTGGACTGTTCTGAATTCCCATAAGTACCAGTTGTCTTGACACTGGTTCAGTTGTGCTTGGCCAGTCACATTGTTCAAACCAATAGTAGACTGACTGACTGGCTGGTTCAGTTGTGCTTGGCCAGTCACATTGTTCAAACCAATTGTTGACTGACTGGATGGTTCAGTTGTGCTTGGCGAGTTGCTGTGGTTCAAACCAATAGTAGACTGATTGACTGGCTGGTTCAGTTGTGCTTGGCCAGTCACATTGTTCAAACCAATTGTTGACTGACTGACTGGATGGTTGTGCTTGGCCAGTTGCTGTGGTTCAAACCAATAGTAGACTGATTGACTGGCTGGTTCAGTTGTGCTTGGCCAGTCACATTGTTCAAACCAATTGTTGACTGACTGGAAAACCAATAGTAGACTGATTGACTGGCTGGTTCAGTTGTGCTTGGCCAGTCACATTGTTCAAACCAATAGTAGACTGACTGACTGGATGGTTCAGTTGTGCTTGGCCAGTTGCTGTGGTTCAAACCAATAGTAGACTGATTGACTGGCTGGTTCAGTTGTGCTTGGCCAGTCACATTGTTCTGACTGACTGGATGATTCAGTTGTGCTTGGCCAGTTGCTGTGGTTCAAACCAATAGTAGACTGATTGACTGGCTGGTTCAGTGTTCAAACCAATAGTAGACTGACTGACTGGTTCAGTTGTACTTGGCCAGTTGCTGTGGTTCAAACCAATAGTAGACTGATTGACTTCAATACATTTTCCATAACATAACACTAGAGAGTTCCTAACTTCCCCTAACATGTTCTTTTTGATCATTCACTAATTATTGTGTGTTACTTTTATGTTATCCCTTTGTATGAGAAATGGCTTTAAAGAATTTTTTTTTAAAAATCATGTGGTAAAAGTGATAAGGGCAGTGATGAAAATGTTATGTAATTTATGGGTAGCCTGTTAATTATGTACAGTAGTGTAGATATATATATATGTGATAAAATCATCAGACCAGAACAGTTAAGTACTAAAAAAAAATACTTATTTAACTAATGTATATCATACATTACTGGTTCCTTTTATTTCACTTCTTTTATGTCATATAAACTCTTAAAAATCTCTTTACAAAACAATTTTTCAGACAATGACCCGGGTCAAAACTACTTGAAAACAATTAAAAACTAAAAAATAAGTAATTTTAAAGTATTTCTCCTGTATATCTCATTGCTTTTGTTCGTGTGTGTGTGTGTGTGTGTGTGTGTGTGTGTGTGACTTTTTGATCATTCACTAATTATTGTGTGTTACTTTTACCTTTGTATGAGAAATGGCTTTAAAAATTTTTTTTTTAAATCACGTGGTAAAAGTGATAAGGGCAGTGATGAAAATGTTATGTAATTGATGGGTAGCCTGTTAATTATGTACAGTAGTGTAGATTTTAAAAGGCAGTTAATGGAAAGATACAGGATTTGTTAGTGGCACTTCGTAAACCCTACACTTCCAATTGCGAATGTGGAAAGTTAGCAAGAGAAAAATCAGTTGGCTAACCTTTAAGCAAGACAGATGTAATGGCTCTCTTGGTCAATTAGCCAAATTCTCACACGTGTTTTCATGATCTGGGATCTTAGCTAAAATATATACGAGCTACAAACAAAGAAAGTATTGTGTCGTACTAAGAAAAAACTGTTGAAGTTTTTGTGTATATAAGGCGTGTGCCAGACGCCCTACTCCTACTTATAGACTTGCCGATAATCACGTGACCTGGGAAGGCAACCTGTTGTCCAATCACTGGCAGTGCTCTGCTGCTGTTGTTGTTATTTATACTGGCCGATTCTAATCTTAGCTCACTGCTACTTGGATCTTCTTGGACGTCGGACCTAAAGGATTCTATATCACGGAATTATTCACTTACCAAAGGATTCTATATCACGGGAATTATTCACTTACCAAAGGATTCTATATCACGGGAATTATTCACTTACCAAAGGATTCTATATCACGGGAATTATTCACTTACCAAAGGATTCTATATCACGGGATTATTCACTTACCAAAGGATTCTATATCACGGGAATTATTCACTTACCAAAGGATTCTATATCACGGGAATTATTCACTTACCAAAGGATTCTATATCACGGAATTATTCACTTACCAAGGGATTCACTTACCAAAGGATTCTATATCACGGGAATTATTCACTTACCAAAGGATTCTATATCACGGGAATTATTCACTTACCAAAGGATTCTATATCACGGGAATTATTCACTTACCAAAGGATTCTATATCACGGGAATTATTCACTTACCAAAGGATTCTATATCACGGGAATTATTCACTTACCAAAGGATTCTATATCACGGGAATTATTCACTTACCAAAGGATTCTATATCACGGGAATTATTCACTTACCAAAGGATTCTATATCACGGGAATTATTCACTTACCAAAGGATTCTATATCACGGGAATTATTCACTTACCAAAGGATTCTATATCACGGGAATTATTCACTTACCAAAGGATTCTATATCACGGGAATTATTCACTTACAAAGGATTCTATATCACGGGAATTATTCACTTACCAAAGGATTCTATATCACGGGAATTATTCACTTACCAAGGATTCTATATCACGGGAATTATTCACTTACCAAAGAATTCTATAGCTCGGGACTTACTTACTTATTTACTTTAAGTTCTTTCCAACTGGCCAAGGATGGCGGCCAGATACTTAACAAAAGACAGCCCAGATGAAGAAACATCTACAAGATCCAAAGACAGATCCAGAATAACAGAAGATCCAACTAAGAAAATACCAGCCCAAGCTAAGATGGAAGATTGCAAGTTAGAAAAAAAAAAAAACAAGTATCTAAGTAAAGAAGACAAGTACACTTGTGTGCAACCACGAGTATGCAGGTGTATTCTAAAATACTGCACTGTGTGTAAGATGCAACATAAGATGAGGATACTATGCAACAAAAATTCCAAGAAAGCCAGAGACGTGCTAAATAATCAAGCGTTGGATCAGTTGAAAAAATCACATTAATGGCCAAAGTAGCAAAGAAAATGAGCTACAATAACACAAATAAAAAATTAAATTCTCAAAAGTGTTTGTGTTTATCTGCAATGGTGAAAATTGCATCCCAGGTCTGTGACAAAAGTGTTAAGGTAAGTGTCATCACAATAAGAGGGAGAGAGGAGAAGGAGAGGGGAGAGAGGAGAAGGAGAGAGAGAGAGGGGAAATAAATGAGAGTGAGTGAGAATGAATTGTCCGTTACTGTATCATTGTGCTTTTAATATGTTTTGAAAATTTGCAGTATCTAGGTTATAGGCAAAGTGCATAGGCACTTTAATATAAGGGTCACGAACATACAGGATTCTTGAATTATGGGGGGGGGGTGACTAATTGACTGAATAAGATGCAGGCCCAATGAAATCAGTCAGGAGGAGGTAAATAAATGAATAAATTAAATACTTAAAGTTTCATTTGTGCAGAAAGCTCCATATGCATATATATATATATATATATATATATATGACTGATTATTTTTTAACCCCGCTTGGACAAAAATAGGGTGTGGATTTTATTGAACTTTGGTCTTTTTAGGCTCCACCAATTTTCCATTATAATAGGACATGTGCTTGTTGTACAAACATGAATGTGTGTGTGTGTGGGTGCACATGTGTGTGTGTGTGTGTGTGTATATATATATATATATATATAACGAAAGCTGAATATGTATATATATATATATATATATATATATATATAATATATATATATATATATATATATATATATATATAAACGAAAGCTGAATATGTATATATATATATATATATATATATATATACGAAAGCTGAATATGTATATATATATATATATATATATATATACGAAAGCTGAATATGTATAATATGTATATATATATATATATATATATATATATAACGAAAGCTGAATATGTATATATATATATATATATATATATAATATAACGAAAGCTGAATATGTATATATATATATATATATATATATATATATATACGAAAGCTGAATATGTATATATATATATATATATATATATATATAACGAAAGCTGAATATGTATATATATATATATATACGAAAGCTGAATATGTATATATATATATATATATACGAAAGCTGAATATGTATATATATATATATATATATACGAAAGCTGAATATGTATATATATATATACGAAAGCTGAATATGTATATATATATATATATATATACGAAAGCTGAATATGTATATATATATATATATATATATACGAAAGCTGAATATGTATATATATATATATATATATATATATATACGAAAGCTGAATATGTATATATATATATATATATATATATAATATAAAGCTGAATATGTATATATATATATATATATATATATATATATATATATACATACATGCACATGTGTACACCCACATACACAGACACGTTTGTTTGTACAATGACAAGCACATGTCCTATTATAAAGGAAAATTGGTGGAGCCTAACAAAGACAAAACTTCAACAAAATCCAGACCCTATTTTTGTCCAAGATGGAGTTAAAGATATTTACTACTCATTTTACATAAGAAAAGCTAAATAAAATTATAATGAGAGTATAAATCAAAGATATATTTTAAAAAATTGATTTAAACAAAAGGATTAAAAAATAAAACATAAAGGATAATCCAATAAAAAGCAAATAAAAGAAAAAATATCAACAAGAGTAATATTGAAAAAAACAAACAAACTTAAAAACAAGAATATCTTATTACAATGGAGATTGTGTGTCAGTCTGTCTGTGTCATACTCAGGACCCACATCACTTTGAAAGGGGGGGGTCTTATGTCTTTGCAGGTCTTTTATGCACATAGTTTGGATCATAAGAATAACTTCCATTTAATTATATGTTGAGGCACATAACTTAGATAAAAAGTTAATATTTAGTTCTTGTGTATAATACGTACCCCTAACTTTTAGTCTTAAAAATATGGAAAATGATGCGCATTATAGAGAAATAATTCTGGTATTTACCATTAAGTTTATATAGTCAAAGCATTGCAAAATCTTAGTGCACTCTGATAAATAATTTTAGATTATGAATTTATTTCTCTCTTTCCTCCCCTACTTCTTTCTCTTTGTTTAATTTACATACTATCTCTCTTTAGGAAAATATGTTACATTTCAAATATTCTTTCAAATACAAATCATGTCACCTTTTTAAAAATAAGAATGCTACTAATGGGAAAAAAACATTTTCTATGAATCCTTTCTCATCTCTTATTTCATTTTTAAAAGATTTCCATCCTCATTTAGACAACACTTTTTTTTTTCAAGTTTATATATTCAAAGTATTGCAAAATCTTCCTGCACTCTGATAAATAATTTCAGATTATGAATTAAGGACATTAAAAAATAAATGGATACAAAACGAATGTCAACACCTGAGAAAAATTTTGTAGCATTTTTCATTTCACATAAAAAAAATTTTTTTTCTTCTTTTTAAAGAGAAAAAAAAAAGGTGGGAATAAAAAAGATTACGGAATTGTTAAGAAAAAAAAATGCACTTTTAAGATATTGACAAGGTTTTTACTATTAAAGCTTATTTTCTAAACATTTAGAATTCAAGGAAAATTATTTTTTCTTTAAGTTCTTTTCATTCTTGAAAATGAGTGAATGAATCACTGAAGGAAAAATGAAATTATTTTAACAGTGAATGAAACTTACGCAATGAATGCGGTATCATTGAAATATAAAAAACATCGATATTATTAACTGCTATATTTTCTATACGAAAAAAACAGAAGTAATGTGCAAATTATTTGTATTAGTACAAAATAAAAACCAATAAATAGATTTTTGAAACATATTGCCTGAGGGGTGGGAGTAAAAATTCAATGTCAGCGAGTTTGTACCCTAAGTAAGTAAAATCATCAAATTCATTAAAGGATTAGAAAATAAAACAATTTGAAATGTAAACTTTAAATATGTATTAAAATAAAACAAACTATATATAGATATATAATACCAGTCATTTATTTATTAAAACTTGTTTTAAAAAACAATGAGGACTGTCTAATGTTGCATTTTCAAATTTTGAGTGTATTTATTCTATGTTATGACGATTTTGGGCAATGTGACATAAGCAGTGACGTCATTTTTGTTACAGACAAAAACCGGAAGCAAATCTCCATTATTAATAAGATTACAAATACTTGGTCATATAACTGTATGCAAAAAAAAACTCTTAAGAAACGACTGTACAAAAAATGTAAATATAAATTTCCAATGAATGCAATTCCCTAACCTCTCGGTATAAAATAACTAATATATATGTTGATCCATACATAAATAACCCTGGGATTGTTTACAGGAAGTCTACTCATTTCAGTATTAGACCACAGTCCCAAAGCGATTATCGTTCTGTTCTGCCTTGTGCCAAAATAAGCTAGCTTAATCATTGAGCTATTATTTCAATATTATTGAAACTTTCTAGTCTTGCCTACCAAATATTGGAAACAGAACTATGGATCTTTCAACTTTATATTCAATATTCTAATCTAACCTATTAATGTGAAATTCGGTAAAATAATGGATTATACGTTTTGATATCTTACGTGCAAGTAGTAGTTAGTTTATTGATCTTAAAAGATACATGAAGTCAATAGAGTTTTTAAACCACAAAAGTTAAGTTTTACACTCTACTTACTGAGCTACCCAACTGTCTGGGAAATCAAAGATCGATAATGCAAACAGATTTATTAAAGAATATTTTTTAAATTTTAAAGAAAAAAAAAGACATTCAGAGAAAGAGAAATGAAAATTGTTAATTGTTTAAGATTTTTATATTATTTGGATTATTCGGACTATTGGCCTTATCTTTATTATCTGTACAATATTTCGGCCAATATGCCCTCTGGCCTTCTTCAGGTATTTTTGTCAGGAGCCTTCTCAAACTCGGGAAGCGTCTTGTCTTAATTGGGAGCCATCACAGAAATTTGAACCCAGACCTTTATTCAATCCATGGGGATATCCTGTTCTCATTCTGCTAATCATAGCTGGGTACAAGTGTTAAGCTGTGTTAATTATTATTCTATGTTACATTCACCCTTGACCTGGATTGAACCTGCAGCCTTAACACTTCTACCCAGCTATGGTTAGCAGAATGAGAACAGGATACCTCCATCAATTGAATAAAGAGTTGGGTTCAAAGTTCCATGATGGTTCCCGATTACGACAAGAAGTTTCCCAAGTTCAAAAAGAAGGTTCCTGAGTCTGACAAGAAATATCTGAAGAAGGCTGGAGGGCACATCAGCCATTGTACAGATAACAATAAAGACGAGGATAATAGTCTGAATAATACAATTAATCAAAAAAAAAAAAAAGACAGACAAGTAGTTGCTTTTTTGGTTTAGTTTCTTTGTTTAATAACATATCAACCATCAATGGGTTATTTAATGCTGAAGCCATCCTTGTACAAAAACAGTAGTGGTACTATTTAACCCATAGCTGGAGGGATTGGGGGTTCATACCTTTCCCAAGAGTATTAATCCAAAAGTGAACATATTAGCACGACTAGGATTCAAACTCACTTAATGTCATGCTAATACATTCATACCTTTCCCAAGAGTATTAATCCAAAAGTGAACATATTAGCACGACTAGGATTCAAACTCACTTAATGTCATGCTAATACATTCATACCTTTCCCAAGGGTATTAATCCAAAAGTGAACATATTAGCATGACTAGGATTCAAACTCACTTAATGTCATGCTAATACACTCATACCTTTCCCAAGGGTATTAACTGCTATGTGAAATGCAAACAGATTTCTTCAGGATTTGAAATTGTGTCACTGTGTCTATTTCTTATGATAATAACCATTACACCACAAGCACCTGCTGGGGAGTCCCTCATTGCATAGTGAAAAATGTGTTGGACTGCATCACTATGTGATGGGGGACTTCCCAGGAGGTGCTCGTGCTGTAATGGTTATTGTCATAAGAAATAGACACAGTGACACAAGTTCAAATCCTGGAGAAAGCGGTTTGCTTCTAGGTATCTTCTTCCAACTTTCATTTTCCATTCTGCTTTCCTCAAACTCATACATTTGGTCATAACTATTATCCCGATATCAATGTTGGATGGAATATAGAAGTGGGGACAGCAGCAGCTTGGACTGTAGAATACACCAGCTATCTATTTGAAGTTGTACAAAGCTATGGTGCGGCCACACTTGGAGTTTGCATCACTGGTCTGGAACCCCTATCTTGCTCAGAATATTAACCTCCTAGAAACTGTACAGAGACGTGCAACCAAACGAATACCCTCCATCAGGCATCTACCATACTCTGAACGTCTCGCTGCCCTGGGAATGGATTCACTGAAACTTCGGCGTCTGGCAACTGACCTGGTAAACGCTCATAAGGTCATTAATCATCTTAACAACAGCAACCTTGAGCACCTTTTTGATATCCATCTTTCTAACACACGTGGGCATGCCTACAAAGTCAGAAAACAGCACTGCTCACGTGACTTTCGGAAACATCTTTTTCACGCTCAGAGTTTCGGAGACATGGAATAAACTGCCCGCATCTGTTGTAGGCTGCTGAAGCACTGAGTCTTTCAAAGCCTCTATGCTTCCTGTAGTCCGCCGACACTATACCTGATGCCACTCTCCACATACATATGCACACACGCGCACACATACATGCATATTACTACTGTAAACTGTTCATGTTCCTGACACTGCATTATTCTGTGTACTTGACATGAGACTTTGATAAGTTGTGGTGCACCTGAGCACTGTACACAATAAATTTCATTATTTCATTATTTCAATATGCTGACTGCACTTCTGCAGGAAGGTAAGATACCCCCCACCCCTAATGATACCACCTGTTGGCTGTTGGTAGTGACTTGCAGTAGCTGAGCAGTCTGTAACATGGGTACTAAGTGGTCCTGTGATATATAACCTAGCACTTTCGGCCTTACTTGGGCTAAACACAAGATTGGAAAGGTACCATCCAATCAATTGGCTGGTTATGTCAAGCCCTAGCAACTATATGATTATGCCAACCATATTCCTCAAATTATGGTAAACACCCACTCCTTTTTCATCGTATAGTTGCTAGAAGGCAGTGACTGAGGGTCAACCACCAGTATTTATTAATACACATGAAGTTAATTTAAATTATTTCTTCCAAGTTATTAATATACATGAAGTTGATGAAAACTATTTCTACCAATTTAGTAATACACATGAAGTCAATTAAAATTATTCTACCATTTAACGGGTGACCACTTAAGCAACGGCAGGTACTGTAACTAACACGAGTCCTTTATTTATCAAAAATGACTTGATTTGGCATTAAATTGCCCAAAAAGGGTGGATATACTATAAAACAAAATACACATGAAGTCAATAAAAATTATTTCTTAAACAAATGATATATATATAAAAAGAACAAGATCTGGTATTAAATAACCCACAAGGGTTGATATGCCATTAAACCAAACAAATTAACAGCAATATCAACAGTTGTTTGGTTGGTTGGTTGGATTTTACGGCATATCAACCCTTGTTGGGTTATTTTATGTCAAAGACGTTTTTGTTTTATTCATTGTTGGGTATATGATTATTTTTTTAAAAACATATTTTTAACTCATTTTTTGATGCAATATTAACAGCAAAGTCTAAAGATGAAGATAAGGAAACTGGTCGCCCCGCCCCCCCCCAAAAAAAAAATCAATGTACTCCACTTAAAAATTGACCATGTCATATACTACTATGTAACAGAGAGTTTGGGTAAATATATACACATGCATACACAAACGCTAAAAACCTCAACCAAACATACTTGTACATGCACACAGAAACCTATAAAATACATACACATGCTCACAATAATAATATCTATTTGAAATTCAGAAAACCAAAACATGAAGGATACATCAGTAAAAATGTAAGAAAGATGAGGAAAATGGAAGATGGGGAGGCGGGGGGGGGGAGAAATTATCAACAAAACTGTAAACTGCATTTGTGCATAAACAGAAGATTTAAAAGAATTATTTAATTCTGTCTGAAGAATTTTAATCTTTTAAGCTGATGTCAACTCCAGTCACATTTACATCACCTTTAGAAAATCGAGAAAAAGATTAACTGAATATCTTTAGAGCAGATGAAAAATAAAGAAGAAGAAAAATAAAGAAGAAGAAAAATAAAGAAGGAGAAAAAAAAGAAGAAAAAGAAGAAAAAATAAAAAGAAGAAAAATAAAAAAAGAAGAAAAATAAAGAAAAAGAAAAAAAAAAAAGAAAAAAGAAAGAAGAAAATAAAAGAAGAAGAAAAATAAAGAAAGAAGAAAAAAAGAAGAAGAAAAAGAAAAGAAAGAAGAAGAAAAAAAGAAGAAAATAAAGAAGAAGAAAAAAGAAGAAAAATAAAGAAGAAAAAATAAAAAAAATAAAGAAAAAAAAAAGAAAAATAAAGAAGAAAAATAATCAATATTTGTTATTATAAATAATGCATTTACTTCTATTTAAAAGAAAAAGTATGGAATTTCTTGGAAGCCCCAACCCCTTTTTATCATATGGGTGCTAGAAGGCGGTGGCTGCGGGTCTACATGTCCTGGGAAGGACGTTAAACTCTATCTGCTGGTGAGGTTCCAGTTTTGGAGGTTTGGGGAATGTGGAGCACCCCTTCATCACCATTGCTCCCTGGTCCACTCTGACCTGGAGTGGTAGTACCTGTTAGAGTCCCATCTATGGGTTAAATAGAAAAATATATTTATAAAAAAATTGTATTCTCCATTAAGAATTGATTTATTTCAAAACTTTATCGGCATTAAATGACCCACTGAGGTTGATATGCCGTAAAACAAAACAAACCAAGAAAAAATCAATTTCTTGGAGTTGAAAGGAAAGAGAGTAAAAGGAAAATAGAAAGTGAAGGAATAAAAGAGGAAAAGGAGAAGAAAAAGAAAGGAAAAGGAAAAGAGAAAAGAGAAAAAGAAAAGAGGGGAAAGAAGTAAGATAGAAGGGGCAAAGAAAGAGAAGAGAGAACGAGAAGAGAGAGGGAGAAGAGGAAAAGAAGGAGAGAAAAAAGAGGGACACGGAAAAGGAGGAGGTAGGTAGAGAAAAAGAAAAGAGGGGGAGAAAGAAAAAAAAGAAAAAGAAAAGAGAAGAAGAGAAAATGTGGGGGGGGGTAAAGAAAAAGAACAGAAAAAGAATCAGAGGGAGAAAGAGAAAAAGAAAGAGAGGAAGCATCTATATCAGGAAACAATGCCAAATAATTTCTACCAATATACCGATAAACATCAAGTAAATGAAAAATTATTTCTCCCAGTTTATAAAAACCCAAACAAAATTATCTACTTACAAACTGTTCACATACAAGTCATATATACAGAAATCCAAGATCTAACATTGCCCACAAAGATTTATATGCCATTAAACAAAATTACTAACCAATCATCCAACATAAAAACATATTTCTACTACCAATTCATCAATACACACAAAGTTAAACATATGATAATGAAATTTATTGTGTACAAGTGCTCAGGTGCACCACAAATCTCATCAAAGTCTCATGTCACAGTACCACAGAATAATGTATTAGTGTCAGGAACATGAACAGTTTACAGTAGTAATATGCATGTATGTGTTACAGTGCTCAGGTGCACCACAACTCATCAAAGTCTCATGTCAAGTACACAGAAGTAATGTATTATTGTCAGGAACATGAACAGTTTACAGTAGTAATATGCATGTATGTATACAGTGCTCAGGTTGCACCACAACTCATCAAAGTCTCATGTCAAGTACACAGAATAATGTATTATTGTCAGGAACGATGAACAGTTACATGAGTAATAGCATGTATGTGTACAGTGCTCAGGTGCACCACAAACTCATCAAAGTCTCATGTCAAGTACACAGAATAATGTATTAGTGTCAGGAACATGAACAGTTTACCAGTAGTAATATGCATGTATGTGTACAGTGCTTCTAGGTGCACCACAACTCATCAAAGTCTCCATGTCAAGTAACACAGAATAATGTATTAGGTCAGGAACATGAACAGTTTACAGTAGTAATATGCATGATGTGTACAGTGCTTCAGGTGCACCACAACTCATCCAAAGTCTCATGTCAAGTACACAGAATAATGTATTAGTGTCAGGAACAATGAACAGTTTACAGTATGTAATATGCATGGTATGTGTACAGTGCTCAGGTGCACCACAACTCATCAAAGTATCATGTCAAGTACACAGAATAATGTATTATTGTCAGGAACATGAAACAGTTTACAAGTAGTAATATGCATGTATGTGTACAGTGCTCAGGTGCACCACAACTCATCAAAGTCTCATGTCAAGTACACAGAATAATGTATTAGTGTCAGGAACATGAAACAGTTTACAAGGTATAATATGCATGTAGTGTACAGTGCTCAGGTGCACCAACAACTCATCAAACTCTCATGTCAAGTACACAGAATAATGTATTAGTGTCAGGAACATGAACAGTTTACAGTAAGATATGCATGTATGTGTACAGTGCTCAGGTGCACCACAACTCATCAAAGTCTCATGTCAAGTACACAGAATAAGTATTATTGTCGAGGAACATGAACAGTGTTACAGGTAGTAATATGCATGTATGTGTTACAGTGCTCAGGGCACCACAACTCATCAAAGTCTCATGTCCAAGTACACAGAATAATGAATTATTGTCAGGAACATGAACAGTTTACAGTATAATAATGCATGTATGTGTACAGTGCTCAGGTGCCACCAACAAACTCATGCAAAAGTCTCATGTCAAGTACACAGAATAATGCATATAGTGTCAGGACATGAACAGTTCACAGTAGTATATGCATGTATGTGTACAGTGCTCAGGTGCACCACAAGCTCATCAAAGTCTCATGTCAAGTACACAGAATAATGTATTAGTTGTCAGGAACATGAACAGTTTACAGTAGTAATATGCATTGTATGTGTACAGTGCTCAGTTGCACCACAACTCATCAAAGTTCTCATGTCAAGTACACAGATAATGGTATTAGTGTCAGGAACTATGAACAGTTCACCAGTAGTAATATGCAGGTATGTGTACAGTGCTCAGGTGCACCACAACTCATCAAAGTCTCATGTCAAGTACACAGAATAATGTATTACGTTGTCAAGAACATGAAAACAGTTTTACAGGTTTAGTAATATGCAGGTATGTGTACAGTGCTCAGGCTGCACCACAACTCATCAAAGTCTCATGTCAAGTACACAGAATAATGATTTAGTGTCAGGAACATGAACAGTTTACAAGTAGTAATATGCATGTATGGTACAGTGCTCAGGTGCACCACAACTCATCAAAAGTCTCATGTCAAGTACACAGAATAATGTATTAGTGTCAGAACATGAACAGTTTACAGTAGTAATATGCATGCGTGTTGTGCATATGTATGTGGAGAGTGGCATTCAGGCATAGTGTCGGCGGACTACAGAAGCATGGAGGCTTTGAAAGACTCAGTGTGCTTGGCAGCCTACAACAGACGGGGCAGTTTATTCCATGTCTCCGCAACTCTGAGCGTGAAAAAATGTTTCCAAAAGTCACGTGAGCAGTTGCTGTTTTCTGACTTTGTAGGCATGCCCACTTGTGTTGGAAAGATGGAGATCAAAAAGGTGCTCAAGGTTGCTGTTGTTAAGATGATTAATGACCTTATAAGCGTTTACCAGGTCAGTTGCCAGACGCCAAAGTTTCAATGAATCCATTCCCAATGCAGCAATATATATCATGTAATTTTATAAAAAATGAAAAAAAAACACAAGTTTCATTCATAAGTATTTTTTTTTTGTGTTGAAATAACAAAAAAAACAAAAAAAAACCACTTATGAATGAAACTTGTGTTTTGTCATTTTTTATAAAATTACATAATATATGTTTGACTTCATGTGTATTGATGAATTGGTAGAAATAATATTCAGTAAATTTACTTCCACTTTTTCTTCATATATCATATTGTATATTTGTCATTAAATAAATCACAAGGATTGATATACCCTTAAACTCCAACCCCACCCCCAAATTATTGACAAACTAAAGTAGAATCTCATCTATTCTTGATTTGTCAATAAAACCGAGTTGGCCTAATATTGCTTTTAATGCACTGCTACAAGCATTAAAAATAGGAAGCTATATTTGGAAATAGAGACTCAATAATTTTGCCATCTTTAAGAAATACAATAGCTGGCCAGAGACGAAAAAGCAACATGAAACAGCTAGAAAGCCTTGATTATCATAAACTAGCAAAATAAAAAGACATAAAAATAATTTTTTTAAAGATATTGCCTATATACATACATACATAAAAAGAAAGTAAAAAGTTGGCATTTATTTCTCAATAATTATTCTCAATTAGTTTATACTAGCAAAATAAAAAGACACCCTCCGGGCGATGTAAAAATATTTTTTTAAGATATTGCCTGAGGTGATGGGACCTGAAAATTCAATGTCATAGAGTGTGTACAATAAGTATGTAAAATCGTCAAATTTATTAAAGGAGTAAAAAAATAAATAAATAAATAAAGACAATTTAAATGGAAACAGTTCTGATAACTCTAAATATTATATTAGAATAAAACAATCTATATATAAATATATAATGCCGGGCATCTATTTATTGAAACAATGAGGATTGTCTAACGTTGCATGCTCACATTTTGAGTATATTTATTCTATGTTATGACGTTGGCTTAAGTGGTTACATTTTTTTCCAATACCAACTGTGTACCTACTTTTACTATATTATATATTATATATATATTATATATATATACATACACACACACAAATAGAAAAAGAAAAAAAAAGAAATACTTTCCAAAATAATAATATTCCTATATTTAAAAAAAAAAAAAAAGCTGAAAACATGTTTTAACCCTTTATACATACATATCTTCATTAATTATTAATTGATTAATTTAAAAAAATTAGGTACGACTTCAATTAAGCACGTGTTCTCCAAGAAATTGTCACTAAAAAAAGCCATGTCAGAACACATCGTCTGTTTGTTTACTTACTATATATATACGCAACACGTGTTTCAGATATTCTGGTATCTTCTTCAGGCTTTGATCAATACATATATTGATATACATATATATATAACACAGGTTGTGCGTGTTTCTGTAATTTTTCTGTTATGTAACCATAACAGAAAAATTACAGAAACACGCACAACCTGTGTATATATATATATGTATATCAATATATGTATTGATCAAAGCCTGAAGAAGATACCAGAATATCTGAAACACGTGTTGCGTATGTGAAATAAAAAGAATAAAACATTTTTTCCGAGAACGATACATTTTGCGGACCTTCTTTTTTCATAAAATATTACATTTACTCCCGTTGGAACCAGAACAACATTTTTATATATATATATTATATATATATATATATATATATATATATACACACAATAAAATGTGTAAACAAAGGTACTTTTAAACTATATAAATCAGATTTCCCATTTCTGCCATTTTCTAGAACACAGGTTTGTTTTTATAAACAACGTGATACAAGAAACAATTTTATTTCAGTTGTTTTGTAAACAGCCAAACAATCCTAACATTCATTCATAATAACAATAGATTATATGATTTACAGAGACCTCTGCTGAGCAGTCTTTGCACTAATAATATCTAACATCCATCCACAATTGTGTCACCTTACATTATATCATTCTAATATCTGCAGCATCAGGTGTTTCTCTTCTTAGACAAATATCCACATACAATGTCTCCAGACATTAACAGTAAAACTATCTTCCAATAATGATACCAGAATTCTACTAGTAAATAAAAGCTGGACAGAATAGGATTCCTCAGGCAATTTATACTAGCAAGATTATCCAGCATTACCAAGGAACAAAAAAAAAAAGAGGCTAATTTGGATGTAACTCCAGCCAGATCTTCCAATAATAATATCAGAATTATACTACTGCAGTAAATACAAACTGGACAGAAAATGATTTTTCAGGCAATTTACACTATCAAGATTACCCAGTATTACCAAGAAAGAAAAAAATGCTCAGATTAAATGACCACATTAAGTAAATACTCATAGGAACAAATATGATATACTAGCTGATGTACCCTGTGTTGTTTGGAGATTGATTGATGGATTTTAACAACATGTCAACTTGTCTAGGGTTATTTCATGCCTAGAGGATAGAGAATTGTGTTCATATATTTTCGGGTTGGGGGAGGATTAATTGATGGATTTTAACAGCATGTCAACTTGTTTAGGGGTATTTTATGCTTTGAGTTTGGATAATCATATTAATATTCTTTGGGGGACTAATTGATGGATTTTAACAGCATGTCAACTTGTTTGGGGTGTAAAAAAGGATTCAAAGTTATATATACTTGAATACAAGACTCCGACAAAGGTTTGATAAACAAAACATTTAATACGTATACAGCACATGGATATAACTAGATACATAATACATAGGTATAACAAAGTTACATGTAGAAAGATAAAGACACATTCATGAATGGTACAAGATATACATAAAAGCCACAGACATGAGACTAGGGATAGTCCATGCTGTGTTAATAACTTACAGTAATGTAAAGGGGGGCCAAAAGCCCCAACGAGAAGGGGTAGACCGTGTCTACCCCATGTGTCTCGTTGTTTTAGGAACAGGAAAAAGAGAGAGAAGTGTTTGAACCAGGCGCTTAAATATAACCGGCCCCTAGCGAGCACCAGCAAACTAAACGGGCAGACAACTCAACGGGAAGATAATCCCTACAGGGGTATTTTATGCTTCGAGTTTGGATAATCATATCAATATTCTTTGGGGGACTAATTGATGGATTTTAATAGTAAGTCAACTTGTGTAGCGTTATTCTATGCATAGAGGTTAGAGAATCATGTTCATATTTTTTGTGTAGCAGTTTTTTTTTTTTTTAGATGTTTTTTTTTTGCATACAGTCCTATCAAATTGGAAGTGCCTGTTGTGTAATGGTTATCACCATAAGAAATAGACACGGTGACATGAGTTTAGATTCTGGACAGGGCTGGTAGTATGTCCTATACAGAAAGGCACGCATCCAACTATTCTCCCTCCAGCTATGGATAAGTTGTAGGGCAGACTGGGCTCTTTAACCTTACTATATACACACATTACAGATGTACACACACACACACACGTCTATATACACACATTACAGATGTATACACACACACACACGTCTATATATACACATTACAGATGTAAACACACACATTGCATATATGCATGCACATATATACACATGTATATACACACACATATACAGTTTAAACTTTCTATTTTTAATGATCCATGAATATATTTGAAATTTTTTAAGCTTGGCAAAGTGCCAATACATGAGCGGAATAAAAGAACAATCCATTATTATTATTACTACTACTACCATTATTATTATTACTACTACTACTACTACCATTATTATTATTACTACTACTATCACCATCATCATTATTATTATTACTACTACTATCACTATTATTATTATTATTACTACTATCTCTATCATTATTATTATTACTACTATCTCTATCATTATTATTATTATTATCACTACTATCTATCATTATCATTATTACTATTATCACTATCATTATTACTATCACTATCATCACTATCATTACTACTATCACTATCATTATTATTATCATTATTATTACTACTATCACTATCATTATTATTATTACTACTATCACTATCATTATCATTATTATTATCACTACTATCACTACCATTATTATTATCACTATCATTATTATTATTACTACAATCACTATCATTATTATTATCACTATCATTATTACTACTATCACTATCATTATTATTATCACTACTATCACTACCATTATTATTATCACTATCATTATTATTATCATTATTATTATCACTATCATTATTATTATCACTATCATTATTATTATCATTATTACTATCACTATCATTATTATTATTACTACTATCACTATCATTAATTATTATTACTATATCATTATTATTATTATTCTACATTAGCAGCAAATCTAATTTCAATTGATCTTACCTCTTAAGTAGTCATGATTAATAATATATACAATATCCACAGAGCTTGTCAGTCAGTCTTCCAATTGAACAGAAAGTAAAAGTCAATGGACAAAAAGATTAACTGATGTTCTGTTGACTCTCAGATGACAAAAGAGAAAACAAAGGATTACCTTTTAGTAATGTACATATTCATTAACAAGATCAAACACACACATCAGCAAAGAATACATCAAATCAAATAACATTAGACAAGTTAGAAGCAAAAAACAAAAAAACAAAATTCATCTTTATCAAATCCCAAATTAACCAGATCAAAATTTACAACTGCTTGAGATTTATTAAGGTTTCTGGCTAATTATACTTTGTAAGATCTATAGGTAATTTATGAGGAAGTGCGTCCCGGTCTCCCGCCTTAAAAACCGCTACCCGGTGACTACCAAAATAACAACCCCAGCTCGTCGTAATTCTGGTTTATTTATCGTAATTTGTCGTAATTCTTGTTAATGTTTAGATATGAAGATGGATATATAGTTTTGAATAGACTGAGATAAATAGATAGATAAACAAACAAAATAATATAGATAGATATGAACAAATGGAGATAGATATATATTATGGACAAGTAAATGTATTTTGGGGGGGTGGTCGCTTCTTTTTTTGTCGTAATTCTTGTTTATTTAAACTAAAAACAAGACATTAAACAAACATGAATAAAAAAAAAATCTTAGTATTTAAAGTAATATAGATAAATATGAACTAATTGAGATAGATAGATAGATATGAAGATTGAGTTTTGAATAGACTGAGTTGGGTCGTTATTTTAATAGTCACCGAGTAGCAATTTTTGAGGCAGGAGACCGGGACGCACTTCCTCATAAATTACCATTTTTAATTGAAACAGATTAGTGTTATTGCTTCGTAGCTTCGTAAATTAGTATTTAAAGTAATATAGATAAATATGAACAAATTGAGATAGATAGATAGATTGATAGTTTTGAATAGACTGAGCTGGGTTGTTATTTTAATAGTCACCGGGCAGCAACTCTTTAGGCAGGAGACCGGGACGCACTTCCTCATAAATTACCGATCTATATTTATTTAATGCAACAATTAACCGTTTGCCCAGACTAGCTCTTCACTATTCCCTAGCTATCAGTACTCGGCCTCCAATCTATAATACTAGTGCTGTTTGATGCAGCATTGTATTTGAATAGTTTTGAAGCCATAAAATACGGTAATTAACCAACTTGCTTGCAGAAAAAAAAAAAAAAAATACTATCATCAGCATGATTTATTAACCTCTCAGCCATCAACAGCTGCCATTAAGGAGCAGTGTTTTAACTGTTAAATACATACATCTGTGTATATATTTTACGATCACCAGAGAGATCAATAATAATAATGATATTTATTGTGTACAGGGCTCAGGTGCACCACAACTCATCAAAGTCTCATGTCAAGTACACAGAATAATGTAGTGTCAGGAACATGAACAGTTTACAGTAGTAATATGCATGTATGTGTACAGTGCTCAGGTGCACCACAACTCATCAAAGTCTCATGTCAAGTACACAGAATAATGTATTAGTGTCAGGAACATGAACAGTTTACAGTAGTAATATGCATGTATGTGTGCGCGTGTGTGCATATGTATGTGGAGAGTGGCATCAGGTATAGTGTCGGCAGACTACAGGAAGCATTGAGGCTTTGAAAGACTCAGTGCTTTGGCAGCCTACAACAGATGTGGGCAGTTTATTCCATGTCTCTGCAACTCTGAGCGTGAAAAAATGTTTCCGAAAGTCACGTGAGCAGTGCTGTTTTCTGACTTTGTAGGCATGCTCACGTGTGTTAGAAAGATGGAGATCAAAAAGGTGCTCAAGGTTGCTGTTGTCAATGATAGGTTGGCGGGAGATTATCATGGATATCCGTGCAACTAGCACAACATGATGATATATACATATATATATATATATATATATACACATACAGAGATGCTGATAATACTGCGTCCTTGATGCACCAAAATCGTATCCATGTGTCCCAGTTTTTTTCTTTTTTCTTCCCTCGCCATTTCAAGCTAACTGTAAATACATTTCAATATTTTCTTAGAAATGAATGACACAGGATAGGTTAAAAGGTAGGCTTTAGTTGGGACCCATGAATTTTCCCAGGAACTCATTCAAAGCATATATGTGCATCCCAGGACACATTAAATCAAAAAGCTATCAGCATCACTGTATATATATATATATATATATATATATATATATATATATAAAAATGGACTCGTCGATTCGAGTTCAATTCCTAGATGAAGCTGTTGGCATTTCACATAGCGCTAATACCCTTGGGAAAGGTATGAATCCATATATTCTCCCTCCAGCTATGGGTTAAATAGTAGGGCAGACTGGGCTCTTCAGCCTTGGGTAGGTAACCGGTCTAAGAGAGGGATAACTCTGAATTCAACATTCCTGAGGTCGGTCGTTGATTGGGTTTGTGGCAACTCTTGATGCACCAATTCTTTCCTATCGACTGTGCCAAAAAGTGTGGATGGTCCAACACAAGCCTTCACCACTATAAACAAATCACTGTGTGGGTGTTCATTGTATGTATGAACCCTCATGCGTCGAAAATCGACGAGAGAGTCCATAATATATATATATATATATATATATATATATATATTACACACACACACACAGAGTCTAGAAGAAAAAAACTCTAAATTCAAAACCTGAGGAATGTTGTTCAGAGAATCAGTGGAACATTGGCGCACCATTCTTCTGTTATCTGCCCATCCAAAAAGTGGGGCTATATTTTCAAAAGTTGAAGAAAGGAATATACAATTCCCAATATCAAAGACATGTTTTTTTGGTTCCATGGATATTTCTTGGGGCTTAGATAATTGATGCTGGCCACATTAACTGGAAATCCTATGAATGTTCCATCCCCCCCCCAAAAAAAAGAGCCATCTAAATTCTTTTACTTGAAGTTAATAAGAAATTATTTCTTAAACAAATATATATGAGTGCCACATGGTGTAATGGTTAGCATCATAGGAAATGGACACAACAAGACAATTTCAAGTCCTGGACGAGGCTGTTTGCATTTCACATGGTGCTAATACACTTGGGAAATGTATGAATCCAACTATTTTCCCTCTAGCTATGGGTAAGAAGATCATATTCTCTCTAATAAGTCTCTGAACTCACACTCGTTTATATAACCGATATATATATTTACCAAACCCCTCCCCACGAGCAGGATGCGACACAAGGTAAATTTTTAAAGCGGATTTTAACAGGTTTGAATTCAGAGTTTTCCTTCTCCTAGACTGGTTACCTAGCCATGGTTAAAGAGCCCAGTCTGCCCTGCTATTTACCCATGGCTGGAGGGAGAATTGGATTCATACCTTTCCCAAGGGTATTAGCGCTATCTGAAATGCCAACAGCTTCGCCCAGGAATTGAACTCGCGTTGACGAGTCCATTTCCTACGACTCTAACCATTAGACCACGTGCCTTCTTAAACAAATATATATGAGTGGCACATGGTGTAATGGTTACCGTCATAGGAAATGGACACAACGAGACAATTTCAAGTCCTGGACGAGGCTGTTTGCATTTCACATGGTGCTAATACACTTGGGAAAGGTATGAATCCAACTATTCTCCCTTCAGCTATGGGTAAATAGTAGGGCAGACTGGGCTCTTTAACCTTGATTAGGCAACCAGTCTAGGAGAAGGAAAACTTTGAATTCAAACCTGTTAAACTCTGCTTAAGAAATTAACCTTGTGTCACATCTTTCTTGTGCGGGGTAGGTGGAGTGTGAATATATATGTGTGTGTGTGTGTTGATAAGTTATCAGAATTACAATGAGTAACACGAGAACGACGTGTAAGGGTTATGAAGTAGCCATCTTTATTCTGTCTGTGGGAGTTATTTTTGTATTTGCCTGGGGAGTTGTCTGCCCGTTTAGTTTTGCTGGTTCCCGCTAGGGGCCTGGTCTATTTAGGCGGCGGATTTGAACTTCTTCTCCCTCTTTTCCTGTTGCTCGACCTACGAGACTCTATGGGTTAGACTTAGGTCTACTCCCTTATCGTTGGGGCTTCGGCTCTTAACACTGGCCACTCACTGCTAGTAAGTCTCTTATACGATATATGACTATCCTTTAGTCATGTATCCGTAACTACGTTTTTATGTACATTTAGGTATCTCTTTGATACCTAAATGTATGTATTTTACCATTCATGAATGTGTCATTATCTCTACTCTTGTATATGTATTTATATTACTTATGTATGTATGTTTATGTACACCTCTATGTATTATGTACCCTGTTTATTCTGTGCTGTATATAAAATGTTTTGTCTGTCAACCTTTGTCGGAGTTTTATCTTCAAGTATTATCACTTTTTAATCTTACATGTCTATCTCTCTGCCCAGTTCAAGGGCAATTTGTGCACATGTGTGTGGAGGTGAAAACAATATTTAGCATTAAATAACCAACAAGGGTTGATATGCCATCAAACCAAATCTATATTTAATACAGTAATTATCTGTTACCCCAGCCTAGCTCTTTTACATTCTTTAGCTATTGGTACTCGGCCTCCAATCCATAATACCAATGCAGCTTGATGCAGCATTATATTTTGCTAATTATACTTTGTAAGATCAATATTTAATTCAGCAATTATCTCAATTTCTTCACCATTGGTACTCGGCCTCCAATCCATAATACTAGTGCAGTTTGATGCAGAAATATATTTGGATAGTTTTCAAGTCAGAAACTAGGGTAACTCACCACCTTGCTTGCAAAAAAATTAAAAATTAATTAACAAATTAATTAACAAGTATACACACACACAATCACAAATTATAACAAAATAGTCAGATTCTAGGAACAGTCAACATTTCACTTTATTCACTGATTTATTAACCTCTCGGCCATCAACAGCTGCCATTAAGGAGCAGTGCTTTCAGAAATCTTCTGATAATGGGATTTTTTCATCTTTATTCATTTCATTTTCAGGTCTTCCCCACTGGAAGCGCGGCTGGTCCTACGCAGACCCTCACTGCTACAAGCGTGGCTGGTCCTATGCAGGCCTTCCCCGCTACAAGCGCGGCTGGTCCTACGCAGGCCTTCCCCGCTACAAGCGCGGCTGGTCCTACGCAGGCCTTCCCCGCTACAAGCACGGCTGGTCCTACGCAGGCTTTCCCTGCTACAAGCACGGCTGGTCCTACGCAGACCCTCACTGCTACAAGCGCGGCTGATCCTACGCAGGCCTTCCGCGCTAAAAGCCTGGCTGGTCCTACGCAGGCCTTCCCCGCTATGAAGGAGTAGTACTAGACAGGCTTTCCACACTATGAGTGAGGCTAGACCCACACAGACCTTCCTCACTAGGAGCGTGGCTGGTCCTACACAAGCCTCTCACACTATATGCATGGCTGGTCCTAAACAAGCCCATCCCACTGTAAACAAATTGTAAGTGTAAGCTCTCTGGTTGTTCACATCTTTAACTGGACTCTTAGGTACTTGTATATCATCCACAACAGAGGAAAGAGAAACAGCTATTACTATATATACAAAGTATCCTATAGATTCAGGGGCAGACCTTCTATAAATCTAATGAAACTCAAGTTTTAAGTCCTTCAATACCAGTGTGGGCCCCCGGAGTTATTTTACTCTTATAAAAAATAAATAAACAGATAAAAAAGGGCAAGTAAAAAAAATATTTAAAAAATATTAAAAAGATTATGAGTAAGGGCAACTAGAGTAAGTAAGTAAAGTCGACGGTGCGGCCTAAAGTCGGTATCAGCCAGTCAGCGAGGGAGTCTATCCCCTTTTCAATAGCGCTAGACCAAGGAGATTGTTTTAGCATCTGAGGTGGAGCGCCACACCTACCATCAGCTCCTTACTTTACCGCACAGGTCCCTGTGCTACTCATACGCTGAGTTGGCGGGGACCTGTATCGAACTAGGAACCTTGTGGTTTCAAGCCGAACGCTCTACCGACTGAGCTAACCCGGACCATTTTTTTGCCTTAACTAGTTTTCATTGTCCTGAAGAAGGTTTCCTAATAAACCGAAATGTTCGAACATCGACTCTACAACTAATGAATTCCTATCCATTGGAACATACCGTGTTTGTTATACATTTTCTCTCTCTCTCTCTCTCTATATATATATATATATATATATATATATATATATTTTATAAAAAAAGAAGGTCCGCAAAATGTATTTTGTTCTCAGAAAAAAAAAGAATTTAAAAAATTTTTCTGAGAACAAAATACATTTTGCGGACCTTTTTTTATAAAATATTGAATTTTCTCCTGTTGGAACCAGAACAACATTTTATATATATATATATATATATATCATTATTATTGTTATCATTATTATTATATGTACAGAGATAACCTACTCGAGTTTCACCATCAGGATAATATTTATGTACACATAATAATAAATCTGCTCTACTAACATATTGAGCACTTTATTTTTGTTATATTCAATATAAAATAATAGTTAAAACAAAAATAAAAAGATTAAAATGGGGCAAACCTTTTTATAACAGTTTAAGCTTCATCACACCCCACCCACTAATATATAGCTTATACAATCTCTTAAAACCATTGAATTATGCAAGCCCAACTATGGGTTAAATAGGGCTACTACTGTTCTTCAACAATGATTGCTTTGGCATTAAATAACCCATGAAGATTGATATACCATTAAACAAAGAAACAAAACTTAATTATGCAAGACATTTAATGAAATGTGATTTTTACTGCGCCATCTTGAGGTAACTTTGTGAACCTTTTTGTGTGAATAACGACAGATGTCTAATCATTATCAGATAGAAATCTTTTACTGATTCTATATTTAGAAATATGTCGTGTGTGACAGAGAGAGAGAGAGCTGCTACTATTACTACAATACACGGGTTTAAGTCATACTGCACATCAGGTATGACCAAATTTTCATTAAAAATATTCAGGTGGAAAACATTCCAATTTACTAAAATACCAAAAATTAACTAATTGATTTTAATCAAATTTTTAGTACAGTGTTTCCCTCAAAAATAAGACGGAGCTTTTGATTTTCTCTCTGAAATATAAACACAAGGGCTAATTTTTTTTTTTTTTTTGGGGGGGGTGTGTGTGTCTTATTCTTCATATATTGAAACACGACGAGGTTTATACTTTTCCCAAGGGCATTAGTCCAAAAGTAAACGTAATAGTGTGACTGCAGTTCAAACTCACTATGATGTCATAGACCAGTATATTAACCACTACGCTACGGAGACTCACTCTCAGTAAAAGAAATTTCAAGACCAAATTTATGTTTTTTTTTTCCTGTGTGAACACTTACCCTCATAATTTTGTTAACGTATACAAATCTTTGTTATTTATTATTGATTTTAAAAAGGTATATCAATCTACAAAACCGCCCTATTCTCATGGTCGTATGACCGTTATCTTGCAACACCCCCTGGTTAAAAATTAGACACTCCAAATCATCCAAGATGAAATGAAAAATGTAAATCCTGATTATCTGGTGTTGCTTATCCGCCAAATTCTTATTTGTTATGAGTGTCGTCAGCTTAGCTAAATAATGGACTATTCTGTTTTTTATTAGAAAGAAAGAAAGGGAAGAAAAAAGATATGCTACACAGAATATTAACCACTACGCTACGGAGACTCACTCTCAGTAAAAGAAATTTCAAGACCAAATTTATGTTTTTTTTTCCCTGTGTGAACACTTACCCTCATAATTTTGTTAACGTATACAAATCTTTATTTATTATTGATTTTAAAAAGGTATGTCAATCTACAAAACCGCCTTATTCTCATGTTCGTATGACCGATATCTTGCAACACCCCCTGGTTAAAAATCAGACACTCCAAATCATCCAAGATGAAATGAAAAATGTAAATCCTGATTATCTGGTGTTGCTTATCTGTCAAATTCTTATTTGTTATGAATGTTGTCACCTTAGCTAAATAATGGACTATTCTGTTTTTTATTATAAAGAATGAAAGGGAAGAAAAAAGACATGCTACACAGAATATTAACCACTACGCTATGGAGACTCACTCTCAGTAAAAGAAATTTCAAGACCAAATTTATGTTTTTTCTCCTGTGTGAACACTTACCCTCATAATTTTGTTAACATATACAAATCTTTGTTATTTATTATTGATTTTAAAAAGGTATATCAATCTACAAAACCGCCTTATTCCCATGTTCCTATGACCGTTATCTTGCAACACCCCCTGGTTAAAAATCAGACACTCTATATCATCCAAGATGAAATGCAAAATGTAAATCCTGATTATCTGGTGTTGCTTATCTGCCAATCTGCCAAATTCTTATTTGTTATGAATGTCGTCACCTTAGCTAAATAATGGACCATTCTATTTTTTTTATTATAAAGAAAGAAAGGGAAGAAAAAAGACATGCTACACAGAAAAAATATAAGAAAGAAAGAGTAGGGTAAAGATAGAGGGGGTGAGTGCATGGAAGCAATAACACTAATCTGTTTCAATTAAAAAAGGTAATTTATGAGGAAGTGCGTACTGGTCTCCTGCCTCAAAAATTGCTACCCGGTGACTATTAAAATAATGACCCAGCTCAGTCTATTCAAAACTATCCATCTTCATATCTATCTATCTATCTATCTCAATTTGTTTATATTTATCTATATTACTTTAAATACTAAGATTTTTTTTTATTCATGTTTGTTTAATGTCTTGTTTTTAGTTGAAATAAACAAGAATTATGACAAAAAAAGAAGCGACCACCCCCAAATACATTTACTTGTTTAAAATATCTATCTATCTCCATTTGTTCATATCTATCTATATTATTTTGTTTGTTTATCTATCTATCTATCTCAGTCTATTCCAAACTATATATCCATCTTCATATCTAAACAAGAATTACGACAAATTACGATAAATAAACAAGAATTATGACAAGCTGGGGTCGTTATTTTGATAGTCACTGGGTAGCAATTTATGAGGCAGGAGACCGGGATGCACTTCCTCATAAATTACCTTAAAAAAGATTAAAAGAAGTAAAGTAAGAAAAAAAAAACCAGTTAAATCAAGATTATTTATTTATTTATTTATTTTTTTTTTTTTGCTGATGCCCTACCATGCTGGATCAATACAAAGTCTTTTTTTATGTATGGATTTTAATGGGTCATCCTGCAAGGATCTAACTCACAATTTTAGTAATAATGGATCTGCGAGACTAACTTTTTGTCTGCCCCCCCCCCCCCCATTTTACACAGGTGACGCTGGGTAGCTGCTTTTAGTCATATATAAAACAAGATTTGCATTAGATAACCCACAAGGGTTGATATGCCATTAAACTCCAACCAAATTTACATAATATTCACCCCAGAATTACGTGCACATGACAAAGAAGGAGATCATGTTTAAAAAAATGCATTTTTTATCATTAAACTGGGGAATTATTGATGTACTTATGAAAAATAGATGGAAATTAATCCGACAGTATGAAATTTAACATTTTTGAAAAAAAAAAAAAAAAAATATGTTATATAATTACTGACAGAAATCTGTTTCGACCAGCTCGATAAACTGGTCATCTTCAAGAGCAACATAGACGGGAAAAGAAAAATATCCGTTAGAAGACTGTTTACAAACGAACGCTATATTCAATGCTGAAATTTTTTTAAATGCGTGTTCTGTTTTAAAAATAAAATAAATTTTATTTTCAATTTTCAAAAATCAGAAGCATTATAGTTTATAGTAAAACTCAAAAGAGTTTGTTGTAAAATTATATAAAAAGTGTTTAGTGGGTATCAAAATTGTTCAGGATATATTCCAGCTATTAAAAATATAATATACAAATCCACAGCGTAATGATGTACTTTGTACTTATATAGCGATAAAAATAGACAAATAAAAAAATAATAAGACATACATGTAATCAATATTTGAATAAGAATAATTTATAGTGATTTTCTTTCCAGATTATCTTAAGAACAAGGTGACCTAGAGTTAGCTGTGCTCTTCTTTTTTTAGGAAAATATTAAAATGCCTAGGTCTGTTGGTGTGGCGTAGAATATGCTGATTCCCTTACTGAATCTCATTCAAAAAGGGCTGTCCAGAGTATGACACTAAACTGTATCTGATGGTGAGGCTCCAGTTCTGGAGAGTGTGTAGTATGCCTTCATTGCCATTACTCCTAGGTCCACTCTGACCCAGAGTGGTGGTACCTGTTTGGGTCAAATAGATCTGTTTAAAAATTATTTGTATTAGATTGGTTGTACCTGTTAGGGTCCCATCTATGGATTAAATAAATCTGTTTAAAAATTATTCATATTTGATAGGACCATATGACCTTTAGGCACCCTTTTGCTTTGCTGATTCATAAGTACGTTTTTTCATTTACACCGTCAACATCCGGTTGTTTGTTAAAAGACGATTTTTAGATTTTTTTTTTAAATTATAAAACTAACCCCTAACAAACAACCGGATGTTGACGGTGTAAATGAAAAAAAATGAACTTATGAATCAGCAGAGCAAAAGGGGTGCCTAAAGGTCATATGGTCCGTGTAGAATAATCATACTAAGTCCAATTACCGTCGAATTGGCAAGACAAGACAGCAAGCAGTCGTAACCCAATACGATTCTGGTTTGCTGCAAAGACTACTGCAAATGCAGGATATTTATGAAGCCTCAGAGGATCATACAAACCAAGCAGCCAATCAGGACTCAGGGAATGGAATCATCCAAATGCATGAGTGGACTGTTCTGAATTCCCATAAGTACCAGTTGTCTTGACACTGGTTCAGTTGTGCTTGGCCAGTCATATTGTTCAAACCAATAGTAGACTGACCGACTTCAATAGTCCAGACCATGTGCAAAAAAAAAAAAAAGACCTCTAAAGAACAACTCTGCCAAAAATGTAAATGTGAACATAAAGTAGTAGTAAAATCAGTGGAGTGGCCTATTATCAGTATCAGCTCAACGAGGGAGTCTATCCCCTTTTTGCAAGCACTAAACTAGGGAGATTGTTTTTGCAGAGTGGAGCATCACACCTAACATCAGCTCCCAGATACTGCTTTACCACACAAATCAGATTACTCAAGCAGTGCTACTTATGCACTGAGGACTGGTATCGAACCTGGAATCTTGCCATTTAATTGGTGGGTGCTCTACAATTAAAATTATATTGTAACTTCTTGGCATAAAATAACCTAGACGGGTTAACCTGCCGTTATTCTGCATATTTTGCAAGGAATAACAGAAACATATTTCAAATTATTACTTTTTTTTTTTACACTACATTACAAAATGAATAGGCGAACCTATTTATTATGTAACATGTAGAATAAGCATTTAGTCGGTCTTGTGGGGAAATGTACCCTATCATTTTACTTTGGTGAAGTGTCTTGAATCATTGTTAGATTTGACTCTTATTTGAGTATAATACTAAGAAGGCAGGAAACAATAGGCCACTATGTTCATTTTTACTTTTTTTTTACACTACATTACAAAATGAATAGGCTAACCCATTCATTAAACGACATGTAGAGTAAGCATTTAGTCAGTGTTGTGTGGACGCATACCCCATTTTTTGACCTTGATGCAGAGTCATATATCATTCTCAGAGTTGACTGACTATAATACTGAAAAGGCAGGAAATACATACCAGTGGGGGGTGGGGGGTAGAAAAAAAAATTAGAATTCCAAAAAGGAACTGTGCCATAAATAAATTAAATCGACTAGATCATTTTTCATTGCAGGCATTTGAATAGAAATGCATAGAGTTTTCAAAGCAAGTCAATTTGTAGAAGAATTAAGGATGGGACTGATAAATAAGGATGTTAATATGTCTTGCCTAGTGTTGGAGGAGGAGGAGGAGGGGTTAGATAATTGAAACTGAGGATACAGACTTGAATAATCAACTTCCTAATTAAAACAGTTGGTATTTTCTCACCCAATAAATAATGTTAATGAATAATTAAAAAGAAAAATAATTGCAGTAAGTTGCTTTTTATCAGAACTCATTTAAATTAGATACATGGAATCTCCTGCAGAGGGTTACCTCCCCTTCAAATAGGTGTTCAACTAGAGAGAGAGAGAGAGAGAGAGAGAGAGAGAGAGAGAGTTTTGACACAATAGGATTGCACATACACACGCAGATACGCAGTTTAGAGCTCAATGTGTGTTCTTAATGAGAGACACAGCAAATATATGAGTAAAGAAATAACAAAAGACTTAGAGATTTAGCATTATAGTCTATTTCAGGGAGCTTAGACAAATAGTCTAACTCTCCCGACTCATCAGATGCGAATGATGAAATTTTTTATTACTTTAAAAGGCATTTGAAAACAGATTTTTATTTATATATTTTTTAAATTTTTTAGAACTTTGTAGTCCTGTAATATGAATTCCAAATGTAAATCTTTGATGTTGCAAAAAATTTTTTTTTCCATTTTTTGCAACATCAAAGATTTACATTTGGAATTCATATCACAGGACTACAAAGTTCTAAAAAATTTTAAAAATATATAAATAAAAATCTGTTTTCAAATGCCTTTAAAGTAATAAAAAATTTCATCATTCGCATCTGATGAGTCGGGAGAGTTAGACACTTTTTTTGCTCCCTGAAATAGACTATAATGCTAAATCTCTAAGTCTTTTGTTATTTCTTTACTTATATATTTGCTCTGTGACTCTAACATTAAGAGCACACATTGAGCTCTCAAACTGCGACTTGGTTTTGTTTAAATAAAACTCTTGTGTCGTAAGGAAGATTTCTTCTCTGGACTTTTGGATTATATATATATATATATATATATATATATATATATATCTATGTCTAGTTTCATAGTTGAATTGCTCTTGCAGGTGATTTGTATTCAAAGCCTTTATAAAAAAACAATTTTCAAATGAGTCATACTTACGTCATAAGAAAGAACAGTGTACTATCATATTAGCATCCGTGTAGTGGACTCCTATACTTCTAAAAATCTTCAATATTCACACACCCACACACAAACTCTCTCTCTCAGTCTCGTTCACACACACATACACACACACACAGAGCATTCAGTTCAGATGGAGTCAAACGTCTACACAATCTTTAAGTCACTGATTTTTCACTCATGTTGTTATGAGACGTCAACTCTTTTGAACACATCCTCACTAATCACTGTCAATATTTCTTGCTATACGTCTCTATTGGTCCTCAATCTGGCAATGTCCGTACATCACTATAAGACTAGAATCTCTATTAATACTCGTGTTCCTTAATCTTTCATCTTGCAACACCCTCTGGGTAAAAATAAGACCGTCCAAATTATCCAAGATGGAATGCAAAAATGTAAATCCTGATTATCTTGTGTTGCTTATCCATCGATTTTTTAATTTCTTATGAGTATCCTCACTTCAGCTAAATAATTGACCATTCCGTTTTACATTATAAGGAAAGAAAGGGAAGAATAAAGACATGCTACACAGAAAAATATGATAAGAAAGAAAGAAAGAGTTGGGGAAAGATAGAATGGGGGGTAAGCACTTAGAAGTATTAATAGTAATCTGTTTGAATCGAACATAATAAAAAGATGAAAAGAAGGAAAGAAAGAAAAAGTTAGGTTAGGGTACAAACAGCAAAGTTTTTCAGCCATTTATCTTTAGTTGTGATACACACACACACACACACACACACACCTTATAATAACGGAGATTTGGTGTCTGTCTGTAACCGAAACTACGTCACCACATGAGCGCCCCATATTTCTGGCCTTGAGTCACATCTAAGCTTACGTGGTGTAATGGTTAACAAGTTGGATTCAAAAACCATCGTTAGTGAGTTCGATTCTCACTGGGCGCACCATATTTCTGGCCTTGTGCCACATCTAAGCTAAGCTTAGTAAATAACTATATATCAAAATAATGGGCACCTTACGTGGTGTAATGGTTAACAAGTTGGATTCAAAAACCATCGTTAGTGAGTTCGATTCTCACTGGGCGCCCATATTTCTGGCCTTGTGCCACATCTAAGTAAGCTTAGTAAATAACTATATATCAAAATAATGGGCACCTTACGTGGTGTAATGGTTAACAAGTTGGATTCAAAAACCATCGTTAGTGAGTTCGATTCTCACTGGGCGCACCATATTTCTGGCCTTGTGCCACATCTAAGCTAAGCTTAGTAAATAACTATGTATCAAAATAATGGGCACCTTACGTGGTGTAATGGTTAACAAGTTGGATTCAAAAAACCATTGTTAGCGAGTTCGATTCTCACTGGGCACCCTATATTTCTGGCCTTGTGCCACATCACAGGTCAGACATCAACACTCCTCTTGAAAAATCTGTTTGAAAAATTGAGTTTTAGAAAATTCACAGTAACCATCAAGAATGAATAAAACAAAACCTCTTTGGCATAAAATAACCCAACAAGAGTTGACATGCCGTAAAATCCAACCAACCAACCAGCCTCTCAGCAGGAGATACATTCAGCGTATTCTAAGTCATGGTGACAGGGTGCTGATGTTGTTGACATTGCTAGGTGACGTGACATCGTAAAGCGAGCTATTACTGTATTGCTTATACAAATCATATTCTGATTCGTCGTTTTTTTTCTGGGTTACAGTTACATACATACAAAATAATGAGAGGCATCCATGCTGCAATGGTTATTGTTGTAGGAAACGGATACGACGAGACGAGTTAAAATCCTAGACAACGCTAGTTGCATTTCCCATTGCGCTAATACCCTTGGGAAAGGTATACATCAAACTATTTTCCATCCTGCTATTGGTAAATGGTAGTTGAGTAGAGAGTGGCCTCTTTAACCTGATCATTGAGAACATATCAAATTTCATTAAACTTTGCTTTCATATGCATGGGACTTTTTCTTCATGACAGTCTTTGGCTCTTTTGATTACAATAAACGACAAAAGAACTCAAAATTTATTGCAGCATTTAAGCATTGTATCAATATTTAATCTTAACAACACTGTCTGCGGACCTGCATGCAAATCTGTGGCTGGTTTTATTGAAGTAAGTCAGTTAGACCGTCAACAATTGGTTTGAGCAATGTGACTGGCCAAGCCTAACCATGCAGTTACTAGTTCTCCAATGAACCCACTATAACAGCTTAAATAATTACTGCCACTACTGCCAGGAAGAGTCCATTAAGCTGAGGAGGTGTTTGACTGTTCTACTGTCCAATAGTTAACAATCTGTAACAGTCATTTCCAAACTGCGGGTTCAATCCTGGCTAAGGGTGAAAGTAACACAGAATAACAATTAACAGTATTCTACAGGTTTGAAATGTCATAAGAACTGATGGGAGGTGTTTGGGAGTGTATTCTAAAGCCCCAGCCAACAGAACTGATGAAAGTTGTAAACAGAAATTCATCTCAGGATTATTGAAGACCAGCTTAAAAGCCACCCTGTTGGGTGGCAATTAAGCTAGCTCCTGCAGAGAGCTCTTTATTGAACCAACAATGATGCTTCACACATTGAGTACATATTCAATTTTATTAAACTTCTCATCTTTTCTCAACATTGGATGTTCTTCTGGATGCTGGATTCTCATCTCCTTACTCTCCATTTATATGATAATACATAATATATATATATATATATATATATCCACAGTTTAAAAAAAACGCACACATTTGACCATTTACACCATTTCTGTCATTTTCAAAGGAACCGTTTTGTTTACCTGATGAATGCTTTCAACAGGAAACCATTGGTTGTAATATCGTTTCGAAATAAATAAATAAAAGCCAAAACTTTTATTTGTTACTTCATTGAACTATATATATATATATATTATATATATATTATACAATTGATAAACATTATATATATTAAACCTTACTCTCCTTTTTGGTAACAGCATGTGATGCTCTTCTGGATGCATCTTGTTCAGGAGTTTGAGAGTCTCTAAGTCTTTGCATATTCTTAGCATTGAAAGCTCCTCTGTCCATTGTTTGATCTGGGTTTTCATTTGCATGGGACTTTCTTTTCCTCATTGCAGCCTTGGCTCTTTCTATTGCAAACTAGTTCTCTGTTGGTGGAAATTATTTTTTGCATTGCAAGTCATTTTTGCTGCCATATGCGATAGGCAACAATGAACTACAGAACTCAAAATCGATCGCTGCATTTAAGTATTGCATTAATAAATCATCAACCCGTTTACCCCCCAGTAGAATGTGAAAAGGTCACAGGTATGGGGTATCCAGTGAGGGTCAAACTTGCTATTCAGTAGAAATGGACCTGCAAGACTATCTTGCTAAACATGGTTAGTTGGTTAGATTTTATGGCATGCCAACCCCTGCTGGCTCATTTTATGCTGAAGATGTTTTCATTCTTTTTTTAAAACAATTTTTTTAAACATGTTTTTTCAAAATCATTTTTATCTATTTAACCCATAGATGGAACCCTAACAGGTTTTACCACTCTGGGTCAAAGGGGATTTGGGAGTAATGGGAATGAAGAAGTACTCCACACTTCCCAAGAGCTCCAAAACTAGATGCAATTTAACGTCATATTCAGGACACTAAAACCCTCAGCCACCGCCTTCTAGCACATATATGATAAAAATGGTTGGGGGATTGCCATAAGGGCAATAGGGTCAGGACAATCCTATAGATGCTAGGACTTGACATGACCAGCAGTTTGATTGGATGGGGCCACCCATCTAGCCTAAGGGCCAAAGTGGAGTGCTGCATGTCATGGACTACTCATTCACCAGGATTCCGTTCTTAAGCACCACGGGTCGCAACCCATGGCCAACAGGTGTCCCCATTGGGGAAGGGGTCAGAGGTTCACTCAGTGTATTCAAAAGCTCCAGCCCACAAAGCTTAGTTAGAGTTGGTATAGAACAAGATGTCCAAGAGGATAAGAATTTAAGACTCGCTATTCTTTAGTTATTCTTTCAGATGGGCAATTGTCCTTTCTCTGTTATAAATGTGAAAACCTAAGTGAGTTGTGATTTTTTTTAAATTATTGAAAAAAAAAAAAAAAAAAAAAAAAAAAGTCACATTTAAAAAAAAAAAAATCAAATATAACCACAGTAATTAAATCTTGGGAATCCAAAATTTTAGGATTGTTTTAAACAATATTATTGTTTAAATATTGTTTAAACATATTGTTTATCATATCATATAATAAAAGATACTTTTAAACAACTACAGTAATTAAAACTTGGGAATTAAGAATTTCCTGATTGCAGGTCTTCAGTTATAACCTCCAGCCATAAATCATTTTCTTCATTATCAAATGATAAAACTAAACTTGAGACTGATCAACAAGATACTCATAAAACTTTTCCTGGTTTGCCATTTTGAGAAACTGCAACAAATTTAAAATGACCCTCTTGAACTTAATTGCCTCTGGCAATTGATAAATGACTTGCAAACTTTTGAATCTGTTCAAAGTGCTGCAATAATTTCAAGAATTGCATCGGAAACAAATGTTTATGTTAATAAAATTTACAATTTCTCTGAATGTTTGAGATGAGGTTGATGATTAGTATTATCTGCATTATTCGGACTATTGTCCTCATCTTCATTGTTATCTGTACAACGTTTCAGGTATTTCTTGTCAGACTCGGGAAACTTCATGGACTCGGGAACCTTCTTGTCGTAATCGGGAGCCATCACGGAACTTTGAACCTAACCCTTTATTCAGTCCACAGGGTATCCTGTTCTCATTCCGCTAACCATAGCTGGGGTAGAAGCGTTAAGCTGTGTTAATTATTATTCTATGTTACAGCTGCCCTTGATCAGGATCAAAGATGGTTCCTGATTATGACAATAAGGTTCCTGACTCCGAAAAAGAAAGTTCCCGAGTCCAAAAGAAATACCTGAAGAAGGCCAGAGGCATATCAGGTATTTCTTGTCAGACTCGACACGGACTCTGGAACATTCTTTTCAGACTCGGGAACCTTCTTGTCGTAATCGGAGCCATCACGGAACTTTGAACCTAACCCTTTATTCAGTCCACAGGGTATCCTGTTCTCATTCCGCTAACCATAGCTGGGTAGAAGCGTTAAGCTGTTTAATTATTATTCTATGTTACTGCTGCCCTTGATCAGGATCAAAGATGGTTCCTGATTATGACAATAAGGTTCCTGACTCCGAAAAAGAAAGTTCCCGAGTCCAAAAAGAAATACCTGAAGAAGACCAGAGAGCATATTGGCTGAAACGTTGTACAGATAACAATGAAGATGAGGACAATAGTCCGAATAACGCAGAATATTAATAAAATTTGTTGGCAACCCTATACCAAAGACATTTTTATTTTATCCATTCCTGACGGCCTCCCAATCCCTCTTTAAACTCAATCTTTTTTTAAAACTCATCTTTTAAAACTCTTTTTTTCTATCTAACCTGTAGAATACTGATAATTGTTATTCTGTGTTACTTTCACCCTTAGCCAGGATTGAACCTGCAGTCTGGAAATGACTGTTACAGATTGTTAACTATTGGACAGTAGAACAGTCAAACACCTCCTCAGCTTAATGGACTCTTCCTGGCAGCAGTGGCAGGAATTATTTAAGCTGTTATAGTGGGTTCATTAGAGAACTAGTAACTTCATGTTAGGCTTGGCCAGTCAAACCAATTGTTGACTGTCTAACTGACTGACTTCAATATAACCCATAGAAAGGAACCTAACAGGTACCACCTCTCTGGGTCAGAGTAGACCTGGGAGTAATGGTGATGAAGGGGTACTCCACATTCCCTAGAGCTCCAGAATTAGAACTTCACCATCAGATAGAGTTTAACATCATTCCAAAGACATTAAGCCCCTCTATGACACAACACACTGCACGATGCTTGCAATTGAGTGCACAAGTGCATTGTGTACACATATGAGCATATGTATGTATAGATATGTGGGTATAGAATTAAGACAAACCCCATTTAAGTCCGTATATTGTTTTGTTTTAAAAGTCTGTTGTAAAACGGCAATGACATCACTCCATGTCTTCAAAAGTTGTGAACCCTCTGGTGGCTAATTAATTAAACATATTGAAAATTATGAATCAGATATAGAATACATCTACTTAAAATCAGTATGAAAATCAATCACACTTTATATTATCATGGGTTAAATAGTACATCTACTGTTCTAAAGGGGGTGGTTTAGCTCACTCAGTAGAGCACAGTGTTCTGGGTTCAATACTACCACCCCCTACCCGCTAACTAAACACATGAGAAGCACAGGTTGGATCTATACAGTACAGTGGGGAACTGATGGTCTTTTTGTCCAACAACACGCCACTCTGCCAACTTTATTTTTCTACTGTTCTTCTGTAAGCATTGCTTTGGCATTAAATAATCCACTAAGGTTGATATACCATTAAACGAACAAACCAAAGCAAAGCTAAGTATTTCTGTATGCATATATATTTACCAAACCCCTCCGCACGAGCAGGATGCGACACAAGGTCAATTTTTAAAGCGGAGTTTAACAGGTTTGAATTCAGAGTTTTCCTTCTCCTAGACTGGTTACCTAGGCATGTTATGAATTAGATATAGAATACATCTACTTAAAATCAGTATGAAAATCAATCACACTTTATATTATCTAAACGTTTATTTTTTAGGAAGAGTTTGTTTGTCTGTTCTATGCAGAGCGACCAACATACTACTGCATATTTTATATAACCTCGGGTGGAGGGGATTTTTTATGTAAAATAGTTTCTTGGGGTAAATGTGGCACCTACTCACAAGATATCCATAACAACAAGCAATTTGCATACTGTTGCAAAAAGTAACGAATTGTACAGAATTTTGATTTCTAAATTTCAAAATAATAATAGCAAAGAAAGATAACTTATGGCAACCAATAACATCAGCTGTAACATATGGACAAGCAGAAAAATTAATCCAATTCTGGACTTGCAGAAGCGATCACACATTGCAAAGGAAATTCCCATCTGTATTTGGTGGTTCATGACGACAAAGACGTAGTCGCTCTGCAGCCCTGTTAATCTCAATATTGAGCTGTTTAGCTCCTGTGCAGCAGGCATCTTGCCAACCCTGTCTGTTGGAGGTGAGATATTCCACAATTGAAAGTGTGATGGTGCATTTCTTCAGCGTTGTCTTAATATGGTCTTTGAACTGCTTTTAGAAGCCTCCTGTCCTCCATGTGCCATCTGCGAATTCACCGTAAAGTATTTTACAGGACGAGTCTGTCTGCAGGCATGCGGATGGTGTGACCCAACCATCGCAGTTGGCGTTGCAATAGGATGGTCTCAATCGGGTCAATGCGTGCTCTGCTTCGAATTTCTAAGTGGGGGATTTTGTGCCCAGTATATATGTATGCATGTGTGTGTGGCCTAGACATTAGAGATAATGGATCATATGTCTTTGTGTGTAGGCTGGGTTAGCTCAGTCGGTAGAGCATTTGGTTCGAAACCACAAGGTTCCTAGTTCGATACTGGTAAGGAAAACTTCAAATAATCTCAGTCCTCAGCTTTCAATCTTCTCTTCTAAAAGAACACCATTTTCTCCTCACTCGCTTTGGTTATTTTAAGTACACACAAAAACCAAACATCCAAGCACATGTCGAACCTCGCGTCCGTCCAGTACCTAGATTGCATTTGGTTTTGCATGCGGGCGGATGCGGGTTCGATCCCGGCAGGCAAGACAAAGTCTTGCTCTTTTTCGTTCTCCGTCACAACTACAGAAGAATCTCAAAATTGATCACTGCATTTAAATATTGCATGAATATCTATGAACCCTTCATCGACCTCAAATGGTCTACTAATTTGAGAGATTTATCATCCAGTGTGGAGATAACTCCATCTTGTTTTTTTTTTTCCTTAGTATATTTTTGTAAAATAAATGACAAGTTAAAAAAATTCTCTCAACTCAAACCAAGCTTCTCATATTTTATGAACTCACCTGACAGGTAAGATAAATAGTCAACACTTTCTATTGATATTTGGTAGGTGTCTTAAAGATATGAAAGTCTCAATTAAGAAAGGTAAATGACAGTGGTAGTCACTTAATCATCGTGATCAAAAGAACAGACATATTGATTACAGAAAAAAAAAAAAAAACACCCATTTATTTTCAATGTTAACATTTCTTTATGGACAAGTCTCATAAAGGAAAGTATGATTTGTTTAGCTGATAGAGGAAAAATTTACTCTTTCATTGATAAGACATCGCCCCTGCCTTATATGGGAGGAGGGTGATTTTACTTATGTATTTACCAACACCACCACAAAAGGTCAACTTTTAAGCAGAGTTTAACAGGTTTCCAGAGTTTTCCTTCTGCTAGAAGACTAGTTTCCATACTAAGGTTAAAGAGCCCAGTCTAACCTACTATTTACCTATAGTTGGAGAGGGAATAGTTTGATACATACCTTTCCCAAAGACATTAGAGCTATGTGAAAGACAAACAGCCTCAACCAGTATTTGAACTCGGTATGCCATATCCATTTCCTATGACAATAACCAATAAACTTAAGCCCTAAATCTTTCACATCTGAAACCCAACTAAGTTTTTAAATTTACCTAAATATCTCAAAGTCTCCCATGGTTGCTAACAGTCAACCATGTGTGCCCATTTGATTTTCAACAGTTTCTTACAGTACCAAAGTTTGTTCCAGCAACAATTGAATACTTGACCTGTTCCTGTCAATCACTCCTATGCAAATTTCTGAGCATGTTAACATTTCTTTACAAACAGATCTCATAAAAGGAGGGTGGGGCAAGACTGGTTTGTTTACTCGATTTCATTTATAAGACATCGCCTTCACCCCCACCCGACATTGGTTTTGGTTTGGTTTGGTTGGTTGGGTATTACGGCATGTCAACCCCTTGGGTTATTTTATGCCGAATACTTCTATTGGTAATATGGTATTCAAAAAAGTTTAATGCCGACAAAGTTTTGAAATAATTTCATTTTTAATGGATAATACAATTTTGTTTATAAACTCATGTTTTCTATTTAACCCATAGATGGGACCCTAACAGGTACTACCACTCCGGGTCAGGGTGAACCAGGGAGCAATGGTGATGAAGGGGTGCTCCACATTCCCCAAACCTCCAAAACTGGAACCTCACCATTAGATAGAGTTTAACATCATTCCCAGGACATGTTGACCCACAGCCACCACCTAGCACCCATATGATAAAAAGGGGTTGGGGCTTGCCATAAGGGCAATAGGTTTGGGGCAATAATATAGGTGCTAGGGCTTGACATGACCAGCCGATTGATCGGAGGGGGCCTCTCCAATCGCCCATCTAGCTCAAGATAGGGCCAAAGTGGAGTATTGCAAGTCATGAACTACTCATCCACCTGGGCTCTATCCTTAAGCATCACAGGTCACCACCTATGGCCAACAGGTGGCCCCATTGGGGGAGTCTCACCCCACTACAGAGGTGTAGTCGGTGCATTCTAACACCCCAGCCGACAGGGCGGACAAATGTCTGAGCATATCAATTGGTAGGTGCACTAACATTATCCGTATCTTGTAGTTGCTGAACCATGACAAACATCAGCTGATAGTAAAATGCTTGAATATTTCATTTTAATAGATTCTACACATATGACCCCATTTTTTATTTAATAAGGTCAGATTTATTTGTTGTTGTTGTTGTTGTTGTTTGAATATGAAACAAAGGATGGTGTTTCAAAATGGATGCAACAACAAGTTGGTGACCTATTATATATTTGCTGGTTTTCGAGTGAAAAAGAGAGGAAAGAAGCCGCCACAGAAACGAGAGCCAGAAGGAAGGAGAGACAACAGCAACTCCAGCAAGCATCACTGTTTGTTTGCAGTCACTGCACCAGAGATTGCAATTCAAAAATTGGCCTGTTCAACCACTCACGCAGATGCATTTATTAAAAAAAAAATTTTTTTAAATGGACTATGTCATCATCTTTAACAGACGGAAGGATGCCAACACACACTGACCAAATGTTGCATAATTGATGGGTATACTATCAATTATGCATAATTAGTGTAGAGAAATTTGAATTTAAATCTAAACAGTTACAGATCTTGATGGATGTCTTGTAACCTTATTTGGACCCCTCTCTTCCTGTTCAGAGTTTGAACTGTGGGAAGGAGTTTTTAGTGAGCCAGTCTCTGGTTAGCCACTGGAGAATGAAGATACAATGGCTGGCGGTTAGCTGGACTCTCACCACATGGCTTGAGTGATACAGATCTAAGATTCAATTAATAAAAAGGGGCAGAGCTGGGTTTATTGCCCAGCGCCTGAGGCGCCCCCTTGAGGGGAAATGCCAACGGGATCGACGCAATTTTTGTTCTTTCCCACCCATAAGCTTCGGCTTGTGGGTGGGCCCACGTTAAAACGAGGCCTTGTGCCCAGCCCATACAAGTGGGGTATGAGGCAAATACCTGCAACACAAAGAATGAATGCTCAAATGAAGATTAACACATACAATTTTCAACTATTAAATACTTTGCTCCAGAATACAGTGTATCCATATGGCTAACATGTAGAATTAACATCATACTCACTTTCACAGGAAGGCTGTGACAAGCATCCAGTCACCAGACCAAAAAAGCCAATGCCATCAAAAATAACCCCTGCATTATCAAGATTACTCCTCTGTAATCGTCCGGGTCGAAAGGAACTAATTCCCCCTCAAAGGCCACTACGCCCGCGCAATGGGGAGGGGAGGAAGGGGAGATGAAGAATAATTAAAGTTCCAATTACCGTCAACTGAGAAGACAAGGCAACAAACGATTGTAACTTAAATACAAACCCGAATAGTCACAAAGTCTACTGCAGAATGACAGGATATTTATAAGACTCCACAATGTCATTCAAATCAAGCAGTCAATCAGAACTCAAGGAATGGAATCACCCAAATTCATGAATGGATCATTCTTGATTTCTATATATACCAACTGTCTTGGACACTGCTTGAGTTGTACTTAGTTAGCTGCTGTTATTCAAACCAACAGTAGACTTACTGACTTCAATAACAAAAAACTTATTTTATAATACATTGTTAATGATTATCATTCCTTCAGTTTGTTAGAAAACTAACAGGACCTGTGGATATACCATAGCTATTATGTTTCATGTTCAAGAGCTATTGCTAAATAGTTCAATATGTAAAAAGTATAATAATCTTGATTTGACTTCAATGCAGTGAAGCAAATGACAGAACATGGTCTGGTCAAGTGTTCAGTATATATGGATAAAAATATCCACACTAAAACCACCAGCCAATCAAAATCCTGGAAATAGACTTGACCATACCACATAGTAGAATAACCCAACTTGCTATTTAAACCACTTACCAAGTGTGGATTCTCAGAAGCAGATTCAACGTGCAACACAGTTGAATACTGATCAGTCTACACAAATCTCTACAAGCATCAAATAAATTCTACCCTCTTATCTTAATGGTTATGTCTGGTGATGTAATGGGTATAGATTTTGTTATCTGGCCAGATACCGGATATCGCCAGATATGAAATCACCGGATAGTCTGCCAGATATTTATAATAACAACAATTTTTTTTTATGTAAGAAACTTAAATGATCTACCTAGGTCTGTAGAACATACAGCTGGCCAACTACATATAGTCTGCAAAAGATCTTGTTGCAGCCCCCAAGAGATTTTTTTTTCTTTTAAAGTTTTTAAATCTAAGTTGTATATCTTATTATTATAATGGAGATTGTATGTCTTTCTGTCTGTAAACGAAACTATATTACTATACAAATCACAATTCCCTTTGTTATCTGCATCCCATTCTCCATGATTTTATTTCATTTAAACCTCAATTATTAATAAAATTGTTTTACATCATTAAGACTGTTGACCATATCTACATACAAATAACATGCAGTTGTATTTATATATACAACAAAATAGTTGTTTACAGTGTGAACAGGAAGGCTAATCTGCATATTGATATTTAAAATTTGATTTTAATAAATATGTGCTTAGTATTATTGATTTCTAATTGTTTGGTTTTATCTTATTGAATATGAGCAAAAATCTCGGGGATAAATCTTAAAAGAAATTCATTAACAAGAAGAAATAACTGTAATATTATTCTTTACTTCCTATTTCAACTAAATAGTTAAATTAGGAAAATTTACCAATGAAAGACGGGAGTAAGGGAAAATGATGGAAGAGTTAGTTTCAAAGCTGTTCTATTTTTCAATCATACCCCCTCTGTTCCAAATATTTTTATCTTCATTCTTATTCAGTTTCATTAGCCTTTCTAATTTAACATGATATTTTATTATATTAAAACTTAAATACTTGCACCCGGAGGGTGCATATATTTGCTAGTTATTATAATGGAGATTGTATGTCTTTCTGTCTGTAACCGAAACTATATTACTATACAAATCACAATTCCCTTTGTTATCTGCATCCCATTCTTTATGATTTTATTTTTATTTAAACCTCAATTATTAATAAAATTGTTTTACATCATTAAGACTGTTGACCATATCTACATACAAATAACATGCAGTTGTATTTATATATACAACAAAACAGTGGTTTACAGTGTGAATGGGAAGGCTAATTTGCATATTGATCTTAAAAAATTTGATTTTAATAAATATGTGCTTAGTATTATTGATTTCTAATTGTTTAGTTTTATCTTATTGAATATGAGCAAAATTCTCTTCAATAAATCTTAAAAGAAATCCCTTAACAAAAAGAAATAACTGTAATATTATTCTTTACTTCCTATTTAACTAAATAGTTAAATTAGGAATAGGAGTAATTGAAAATGATGGAAGAGTTAGTTTCAAAGTTGTTCTATTTTTCAATCATACCCCCTCTGTTCCAAATCATGTTATCTGCATTTTTATTCAGTTTCATTGGCCTTTCTAATTTAATATGATATTTTATTATATTTAAAACTTAAATACTTGCACCCGGAGGGTGCATATATTTGCTAGTTGGTTCTAACAGAAAATGAACACACTCTTTCTTCCATTCTTGCTCAACCAGAGGTACCATTTCGACCATTCTTGCTCAACCAGAGGTACCATTTCAGCTATTGTTCTAGGGAATGGCAGTATCATTATTTCAGGCATATCTGACTTGTTCTACTAAAAAAGCAGAAGTGGTTACTTCGCCACCTCAGATACAACTGGAAACTGGTGTTGTTTATTTATGGGTATTTGCTAAATCAACGTGTAACAATCTGGAACTGGATAGCTAACTGGATACAGATTATATATATATTATATATATATATATATTATATATATATATATATATATATATAATGAGAAGTAAACAAACAATGTGTTTGATATGGCTTTTTTTGTTTTTTTGTTTTTTTTAGCCAACAATTCTTGGGAGAATATATGCTTAATTGAAGTCATACCTGATTTTGAAAATTAATTAATTGATAATGAATTAGGCGGGCATACCTGTTCAAATGTAAGGCTAAACTCATATGCTGAGTTGGCAAGGGCCATTATCAAACTAGGAACCTTGTGGTTTCTAGCCGAACAGTCTACCGACTGAGCTAAACTGGCCCTTCATATAATATATATATATATATATATATATATATAGCAATAGCATAATCTTTAAAAATCACTGCCATCCCTCACAATCCTACAACCCCACCACCAGAACCTTTCCTCTCATGAACCCTCAAGTGACTCATCAATCCTGCACTGCAGATCCACAAAGTTTGATGCAAATATAACATAGGAAGGATGTCCTTCCTACTGGATCAAATGGTAAAATTTGATGCTTATGCACCACCATATGTCTCTTAGGACCAGAAGATGACTTACAAAATTTGTTACAGATTGCACAAGACACATTTTTTGTTCCTGGAGGATGCATGAATTGTCCCTGATGAGATTTCCTATGATTGACACACACACACACACACACACACATATATATATATATATATATATATATATATACACCATACACACACACATATACACACACACAGGTATGAGTTTAGCCTAAGAGAGAGGCAGTCAAAAATTGCTTTGGTGAATCCCTTAAAATAGAGGGCACCACAGCAATGACTAAGGGTAATACAGCAAATTTTAAAAAGTTGCAAATATGTTTTTTTATTTGTAAAAAGTAATATTAACATAAAAGCTTTAAAAAAAAAAAAAATGAATAAAAATAAACAAAAAAAAATCAAATATCTTTATTTAATCAAATATCTTTATTGACAAATAACATAGATTATGATGACTAGAATTATTATCAATGATACATTGAAGTCGAACATTTTCAAAAAAGAAATCAAACATTACAACATTATATATATATATATATATATATATATATATATATATATATATACACACATTTTATAAAGAAAGTTAATTTTCTCATTTTTCTTTTAAATAAAAAAAAAATTAAGGTTGAAGACAAAATTGCCATGGATGTGGGTTGGTTTTTAAGGGCACTGTGACATTGAATATGGGCACTGCAGTACTTTGCCAAGCCCATCTATCTATCTATCTAAGTAAAGAATGCTCAGTATTGGTGATATCCCATAAAGCTAATACCAGTCTAGGAGAAGGAAAACTCCATTTTAGAAATTGACCTTGTGTCACGTCCTGCTCAAGTGGAGTAGTTTGTGTGTGTGTGTGTGTGTGCATAATATATATATTTCTCACATCTGAATATATATATATATATATATATATATATAGATTTCAGGTTGAATCCTTAGCCTCTACACCCTCCTCTGATATCCTATACCTAAGCTCAAAAAATTAAAAAATATACAATGAAAACTTTGCTGCAGGGTGCAGACATCTTTGTTTGAAAGCTATCCCATCATGCCATTCAAAAAAAAAAAAAATGGTTGGTTGCAATATTCAGCTTATTATCATCTGAGTATCTGATATGATCTCTCCCAAGTCTAAAATAGTCTCACCTAAAATACAAATTCAAAACGTTAATGAATAAAATCTTAAGTTAATTGGATTTTACATGGCTAAGAAAAAAAGGTAGATTAATTTTTTTTTTTTTTTTTTTTTAACAGTTTTTAGTCCAGTTAATTTTTGTGACCCAATATAAAATAAGACTTTTTAAAGGATGAACAGAATTAGACAAAAGGGAATGCCAAGATAAACAATAGAAGTATCATCTTAAGAAAACTCTTTATACCAAGGAAAAGATAGAAAAGGGAAAGAAAAGGGAAAGAAAAGAAAAATAAGCCTGTAAAACACTAAAAACAAAAATAACTACACTGGTACCTTGACTTATAAGTTTAATTTGTTCCACTCATAACTCAATTTCCTTGTATATCAAATCAATTTTCCCCATCGAAATAAACTGAAATGCCATTAATCCGTACCAGCTAAAACAGCCTAATTTTTTTATATGTTAAATAATAAAAATAGCACTAAAATTTTATAAAACCATAATAAAATGAAATGCAATGAATTATGTGCAGTAATATGTTTTTTGTTTTTTTATAAATAATATTTTTCTTTGAGACAATAAATTTGGAAACAAATGTTTTTAGTGAAATTATTAATATAATCTGAAGCTCATTCGTATCTCAAATTTTAGCTTGCAACACAAAACAAAAAATGACCGAGTGACAGCTAGTAAAGTTGTGGCATTCCAAGGTGAAGGTACCACTGAATTAACTTAAGAAAAATCTTTTCATACTAAGAAAATTGAGAAGGAAAAGAAAAGAAGCTACACTAACTATTTCTATTTTAGTACATAAAAAAACCCAACTACATTCAACTTACAATGGAGTGCTGAAAAGAAAGGAATTTATTGACCATAAATAAGTACAATCCTTCTTTTTTGTTTGCTTAAAGAAAAAAAAGAAAAAAAAAAAAAAAACAACAAAAACAAACAAACAAAAACCCTATTTTTCTTCTAAAACAAAGATGCCTAGATTTTATTATTTCTCGTGCAATATACAAAAAAAGATATCAACAATAATATATTCACTATAGACAGTAGCTATTGACAGATTATTGATCCTATGTAAATCTGATCACTGATAAGATAAAGTGAGAATTCTTATAAGCTTTAGTTATGTCAATGTTAATGTATGTATTCACCAACCCCTCCTCATGTGCAGGATGTGACACATGGTCAATATCTTAGATAGAGAAATGAAAGTAAAGAAAAAAACAACAACAATTTTTCCTATCTTGGACAAGGGGACAGGTGTTGCCTGGAGGGTATGGTCCCCTGGAATTCATGCTAATATTATAAATGTTACCAGTCCAATGGCCGTATTTTAATTGTATATAAAATCTTAACACTAACAATACGTTAAATATAATATATATATTTACCAACCCCTCCGCATGAGCAGGATGTGACACAAGGTCAATTTCTTAAGCGAGTTCAACAGGTTTGAATTCAGAGTTTTCCTTCTCCTAGACAGGTTGCCTAACCAAGGTTAAAGAGCCCAGTCTGCCCTACTATTTATCCATAGCTGGAGGGAGAGTAGGATTCATGCCTTTCCCAAGGGTATTAGCGCTAAGTGAAATGCAATTACCACATCCAGGATTTGAACTCGGGGCGACGAGTCCATTTCTCATGACTTTAACCATTACACCACGCGCTTAAATATAATATATAATGCAATGATAAACTTAAATGAATTAAACTTAAATACTTACGCCCAGAGGGTGCATATTCTTGCTAGTATTTATAACTATTTATACTGGGACTCATGCATGCAATTATAAGTAATCCACTTGTTTATCACTTTGGCCCTATCTTGGGCTAGACGGGCGGTTGGAGAGGCCCCCTCCAATCAATCGACTGGTCACGTCAAGCCCTAGCACCTATATGATTTTCCCAACCCTATTGCCCTTATGGCAACCCCCAATCCCTTTTTATCATATGGGTGCTAGAAGGCGGTGGCTGCGGGTCTACATGTCCTGGGAATAACGTTAAACTATTTCATGGTGAGGTTCCAGTTTTGGAGGTTTGGGGAATGTGGAGCACCCTTTTATCACCATTGCTCCCTGGTCCACTCTGACCTGGAGTGGTAGTACCTGTTAGGGTCCCATCTATGGGTTAAATAGAAAAACATGAGCTGATAAAAAAATTGTATTATCCATTAAGAATTGATTTATTTCAAAACTTTATCGGCATTAAATGAACCACTGAGGTTGATATGCCATAAAACAAAACCAAACCAAATCAGAAACCACTTGTTTATATCTTAAGTAAAATCAAATTTATCAAAGGAGTAAATAAATAAAACAATTTGGAATGGAAATAAAATGTTGTGTGCAGCTGCACAAGAATGCTGCGGGTGATCCTGAACAAGACATGGAAACAACACCCTACGAAAAAACAGCTGTACGGCCACCTGCCACATATCACACAAACCATCAGAGTAAGACGGACAAGACACGCGGGACACTGCTGGAGAAGCAAGGACGAACTCATAAGCGACGTCCTCCTGTGGAAGCCAGCACATGGACAAGCCAGTGTGGGCCGACCAGCAAAAACGTACATTGATCAGCTCTGTGCGGATGCAGGATACTGCATAGAGGACCTCCCGAGAATGATGAGTGATAGGGACGGGTGGAGAGAGATTGTCATGGATATCCGCGCTGAAAGTGCAAAATGATGATGATGATGATGATTAAATAATCATTTTGAATATTTTATGCAGAAATTTTACACAAAATCGTAGTTATTTATTTATTTGTAAACTTTTTAGTTAACCTCTTGATATTTTGTAAATAATTTTCTCATAAAACTATACATAAGATAATTTTATATATTAAAATTAAACAAACTATATAAATATATAATACCAGGAATGTATTTATTAAAACTCGTTTTAAAAAACAATAAGGACTGTCTAAGTTTGCATACTCAAATGTTGAGTGTATATAATATAACATGCTTTATTCAATGTATTTTGGGTAATGTGACATAAGCAATGATGTAGTTTTGGTTACAGACAAATTGAGACCAAATCTCCATTATTAATAGAATTAATATATAATATAAGTAATCCACCCCGACGACTACTTTTAAATCAAGTTTATTTTTTGCATACAAATTTTTAAAAACTGTTTCTAAATCTTTGATTGGTTTTTAATCTTTACGCCCCCATTTTCCTCTGCCACACCTACAAGGCACACCACACGGTTTGAGATCTACTGTTTCGACGTCTGGAACCTTTGAACATTAGCAGGTTGTAAAACAAAAATAAGGACTGTCAGGATTTTCATATCTATATATTGACACTTGTGTTCCTTATTTGTACAACTGTTATCCTCTTGCAACACCCTCTGGTTAAAAATGAGACTGTCCAAATCATTCAAGATGAAATGCAAAAGTGTAAATCCTGATTATCTGGTGTTGCTTATCTGCCAAATTTGTATTTCCTATGAATGTTGAAAGAAAGGGAAGAAAAAGAACCTGCTACACAGAAAATAATATAATAAAGAAAGAAAGAGGAGGTTAGCGTGTGGAAGCAATAGCGCTAACCTGCCAAATTTTTATTTCTTATGAATGTTGAAAGAAAGGGAAGAAAAAGAACCTGCTACACAGAAAAAATATAAGAAAGAAAGAGTAGGGGAAAAATAGAGAGAGGAGGTGAGCGTGTGGAAGCAATAGTGCTAATCTGTTTAATTCAACATAGAATGAAAAGGAAAGAAAGATAAAGAAAGAGTGGGAGAGAGTTAAATCAAGATTATTATACTTTTACATATTGAACTATTTCAATAGCTCTCAAGTAAACATATCAAATAGGATATGCTTAATTGAAGTCATACCTAATTTTGAAATTGATTAGTTAAAATTAATGAATTTTTAGGGCGGCATATATGTTCAAAATGTAAGGCTAAACAAATCGAGAAAATTGTTTAGCCTTACATTTGAACATATATGCCCGCCTAAAAATTCATTAATTATTAACTAATTAATTTTCAAAAATTACGTATGACTTCAATTAAGCACATATCCTCCAAAAATTGTCGGCTAAAAGCCATATCAAATAAACACATTGTTTATTTACGTACTCTCATATCAATATTGTAATGATTAAATTATCATACCGTAGTATATCCACAGGTCCTGCTAGTTTATATCAACTTAGGAAATGTACCTATTTACTAACTCCTGCCATGTGTTATGTGAATAACTTACCGACAAGTCATATTTTCTTTAAGTATTGATCTTACATTGATAGTATTCTTCAACATGTATAATGTTGCTGGCCAAATTTAAGAAGATACCCATTCATTCTGCTGAACTGGATCTGGGCTGTTGTTGGCTTGGCATTCTTTTTGTTCTTTTACAGTCAGGAACCACTTGTTTTCTTGAGATGTCTTGTCTTCTATCATTGCTTAGTTTTTAATCAATGAACACAAGACTTTTTTGTTTCAGAGCTCTTTATTTTCCAGTCCCAATTTAACCATTGAGAAATAGCCTCCATGAATAATTATAGTTTATCTCCTGCTTTTGTGTAAATACATTGAAAAAAAAAAAAAAAACAAAAAAAAAAAAAAAAGAGTGCAGATAATTTTTGATTCCTATTTAATCCACACTAGGGACCAGAGGACCATCCGTACCCTAGGCCTCGGAAAGCAAAAAGAGGCCGCTATTCGTTCTACATCACCACGTGACTTCCAGTTAACACCTGAAACTTCCAGTTGGCTTTCACTTCCCATTTGGGGGTCACACCCCGGTCAAATCATCGTTCATCACTCCACGCTTTTTCAAAGCCTCCACATTGTCTCATTTCTTCTTCTTCCTTTCTAATAGTAGTCTTTGCAAACTCAGGACCCTCACCATCTCGCTACATCAGAGAGTGAAACTCTAAGGTGATTTGATGCCAACAGAGTTACTTCCAGCATCTTCTACATTGGTTTTTGGTTTGGTTTGTTTTACGGCATATCAACCTCGGTGGGTCATTTAATGCCGACAAAGTTTTGAAATAAATTCATTCTTAATGGATAACAAATTTTGTTTAATCAACTCATGTTTTATATTTAACCCATAGATGGGACCCTAACAGGTACTACCACTCCAGGTCAGAGTGGACCAGGGAGCAATGGTNTATTGAAGGGGTGCTCTACATTCCCCAACCTCCAGAACTGGAACCTCACCATCAGATAGAGTTTAACGTCATTCCCAGGACATGTAGACCCTCAGTCATTGCCTTCTGCATCTTCTACAGTCAAGTCAATTCTAATTGAATCACAAGAGGGAAATTCTGTCAACTGAACATCCCAGGATCTCTGTACACTTCACCCAGGCTCACATCCGGGAAGGAACATTCAGTCTCCTCCTCCTCCTCCTATTGTCTACCAAGACAAAAGGAGATCATAAAAAAAAAAAATTTTAAAAAAAAAAAAAATAAAAAATTTCTTTCTTGGGGGTGGGTGTATCTTAAAAAAAACATTGGACACGTTGTTTTCCTCCTCCTTTTGTGAATAAAATGTTTTTTTTTCCTTAAATGTAACTGGTTTAGTGCTTGTTTTGTTGGTGTGAGATTGTTGTTTTTAAAATTTGATCTTGAGGTTAAAATTTAATTCAACATTAATTTGTTGTACAAACTTTTAAAATTTTATTTTATTCATGTTTAGAAAGGAATTTAAAAAAAAAATGCAAATATATAACACCTGTTCTTTGTTATTGTCATCGCAAACCAATAGCTAAGAATTAATCAGAGATGGTAGTTCAATGAATGAACGGAAATATGCGAAGTGTCAATATTTGGAAATATTATTTTCTTGTTTTTAGGGGGGGGAAAAGGTCACAAAAAAAATCTTTTTTTAAAAAATAAATTTTTCCTATTTTTATTTTTCTAACAAAAATAACTGGGTAAAATATAGGATTTGTGTTTCTTTCATGTTATGATTAAAAAAAGAAAACAAAAATGACTACATTTACATACATTTCGGAAATACGGACGATGAGGGTGGAAGAAATCACAACTGATACATTGACGGTGCTAGGAATTCTTATGTCATTGCTTGGTTAGAAAAAAAATATTGATTCTTTATTTTTATTAAAAATAAGTTTTCAAATTCTGTTTGGTTTGTCGTCTATCAATTTAATTTGGTCATTTTTTACCGATGAGTTGCATGTTGGCTCAAAAGCATGGTTCTTTAATCGGATTAATTTAATTGATAATCATTTTGAAGAACCAGGTAAAAAAAAAAAAAGGGTCCGTAAAATAATTTTCTTTATTATTATAAAGAAATTATTTCACGGTTCTAGTGGAACCTTCCTACTATATTTTCTTAATACAATCAATTTTTTTCAATGCATAGTGGGAGTCAGTTTTTTTTTTTTTTTTTTTTTTTGATATTTTTTTTTAAAGGCTTAAATGAAGCTACGAGGTTGAAAGAATAAAATTGGAAAAATTTAAATATTGCGATTAAATGAATAATTTCATAACTTATGACTTAACCGAATCTGTCACACACAGGATCTTGGTTGTCATTTATCTTTTCTTTTCTTTCTTTTTTTAAGTTAGTTGTCAAATGTCATTTGACAACTAACTTAAAAAAAGATAAAAATCTGAGTTTCCCCGTATTTGTTGACTTAAAACACTTCATTTATTTTTTTTTTTTATTTCAGTTTTGTCTATTTTTCTCCCTAAATATTATCAATATGTTCTTCCTCATTGCCAAGAAAATAGAAAAATGCATTGTTTGAAGACCACGACTAATGACAATATTTACGAATTAACTAGAAAGTCTTTGTTTTTGTTTTTTTAAACAATGTTTAATAAAATAAAAACTAACCGATTCAAATTTAAGGAAACTAAATTGTCTTTTTTTAAATTATTCCTTAAAGTATTTTTTTAATTAAAAAAATCATTGTTAGACAAAAGTAATGAAATTTATTAAAATTAAAAAGTTTAAAGTTTACTTTCATTGTTTCGCTTTAGTCTTTTTTAAAATAAAATAAAAATATAACATTTTCTTTTGAATTAATTAAAGAAATTAAGATCAGATTTTAGATAAAACATAGAAAATAAAATTTATGAAAACTAAACTAGGATAAAAAAAAATCTTTTTTTTTTTTTTTTTTTTTTTTTCATTATTTTTAATTTAAAAAAAAAGTCATACTATTTGTTTTCGGATTTTACTTTCCTTTATTTAATCATTTTTATTTTAGGGGAGAAGAACCAGAATTAACTTATTTCTTTTTTTTTCTCCTAGTCCTATATCACCTTTTAATTAAAAAAAGATTCAAAAGACACACCTTATTGTAAATTTGTCTTCTCTCTTCTTAACGATTTTTTTTTACGGGTGAAAGATCCAGATTTTCAAATTTTTGCAGGTTGATTGAATTCAGCTGCACAAACTAAATTCCAGAAACAACAATAGTTACAATTTGAATTATTGATTTAAGAAATAAAAGAAAAAAGAAAGCTAGAACTTTGTTATATAAAAAAAGAAAAAGGGAAGTGAAATTATATAATCTGTTTTTCCTTTATTACAAATTTGAAATCATTCAAGATCGTTTCTGTCTTTTTACCTTAAATTTCTCACTCTGATATATAATTAGTCTCTCTCTCTCTTTCTCGCTCTGTCGTCTTCTGTATGTTTATTTCGTATCTTTTTCATTTGACAAGAAAAGAATAGAATAAAATGATGAATTATATTGATTTAACAACAGTATGCGTGATTTTAAGTGTCGCAACATAACTTTCTTGTGATATCAATATGTGTGTGTTTTTTTTCCTTTTCTTTAAAAAAAATATCTTAAGATTGTCAATTAATTTTTTAGTTTAAAACTCTGATTCAATTATCCGGGTAACTTTACCCCCACTAAAACTAGTGTTGTTCGTCCTTATTAAACTTAGCCTGAAAAAAAAAATGTTTTAAGAAAAATTACTCATTATATATTACGCATTTTGTTAAAAAAAAAAAAAAAATGATTTCTTTTAAAAAAAATGTCTATCATATTCGCTATTAATCTGAAAGGGCACCTCACCTGGTGTAATGGTTAGCAAGCTGGATTAGCAAACCATTTTTAGTGAGTTTGATTCTCACTGAGTGCCCCATACTCCTGGGCTTTGTGCCACAACTAAGCTAAGCTTAGTAAATCACTAATCTTGAAAGAATTTTCGCTCTTAAAAAAGTTTTTTTTTTCATTTTTAGAAAAAAAATAAGTTGTATAAGCACCTCCTCCCACCTCAACCTATACTTGAGATTTTTTCTTTTTCTTATATCACTAGTCTCGTAGTCCATTACTGTTGAATAGTAAGTTTGATCCTCGTTGCATGCAGTATATTTGCGACCTTGTGTCACATTCTACCCGTGGCGAACGGGTTGGTTAAATGATACCTAACATTGTGTACAACAGTTAACGCTACACAATTTAGTTTGTGAAACTATTAATAATAGTAATATGACCATATTTCCTACCCCCCCCCCGTTTAGTTATTATTAGTACTTAATAATTATTGTTAGTACAATAATCTGAGTACTTAACTTAAAGAGATGGTCATAAGTGGAATATGATACCTCTTACCCCACTCCCCTATTCATCCTAATGTTACTTTTAGAGGATAAATTTTCCTGTCCCCAGTGTCCAACCATTTGGTCACTAATAAAATGCATACATGCAAATCATCACATTACATTCAAGTCATGCTGAAAACACCAGTTCCTGCTAGAGCACCAAAGTTAAGCAGCGATGAGCCTGTTCAGTACTTAATTGGGTGATCACTTAAGCAATAGCAGGTATTGTAAGCAACCCGAGTCCTTTGTTTATCAAAAATGACTTGATTCGGCATTAAATGACCTGACAAGAACCAAACCAAATCCTCACTAACTTAATATTTAACTGCTTTCCCGGCCTTCGGGTCAGGGGTCCAGTGAGCTTCAGCTACTGGACTGCTTGAGTCATAATAATAGCGTCGATCCCAGGGGGCCACCCCCCCCCGGCAACACCTGCCCCCTCGATTTAAAGGGGCAGGGCTGGGTTTATTGCCCAGTGCCTGAGGTGCCCCCCTTGGGGGGAATGCCGACGGGAAACACATAATTTTTCACCCGCCATCCCATGAACTTCGGTTTGTGGGTGGATCCCACATTAATAGGGCCTTTGTGCCTGACCTGGTACGAGTGGGGTACCGGGAAAATACAAACTCTATTAATAATTAACCATATATTTACCCAACCCCTCCACTCAAACAGGATGCAACACAAGGTCAATTTTTAAGCAGAGTTTAACAACTTTGAATTCAGAGTTTTTCCTTCTCCTAGATCAGTCATTTTAACAACGTTAAAGAACCCAAATCTGCCCTACAATTTACCCATAGCTGGAGAGAGAATAATTGGATTCCTAACTTTCTCAAGGGTATTAATGTAAGCAGCCTCATCCAGGATTTGAACTCGGTTTGCCATATTCATTTCTTATAACAATTACACCATGAGTACCTCATATATAACCATGTATATGAGGAAAAAGTGGAAGTAAATCCGATAATATGTAATTTTATAAAAAAATGAAGTTTCATTGGTGAGTGATATTTAACTCTTAACATCCTGTTGAGAATATTCCAAGTCCAGAGCCCCATTCCTACAAGGATTTATAAAAAATGGCTAAAAATGGCTTTTTCATTTAAAGTTACCTGCTATCTTCATTAAATCAAAGACTTCTAAATGCTTAATATTACATTCAAACAAAGGCTATCATTTGGGGCAGATTAGGAAAATGAATGTGACTTTTGGCCGGGTGGAATGGGGTGGTATAGGATATTAAGACCCTGCAGTGTTTCGGTTTGTTTAACAAATCTTCGTCAGGGCCTTCTTTTGTTTAAAGAAAAAGAAATTATTAGTGAACAAAAGTCTGCTTTTGATATGTACCGGCTTTTGTTGATATTCAAATATGTGAAAAAAGACAATTTAAAACCATTAAACAAACTGAAACACTGATAATGAAACTTGTGTTTTTTTTTCATTTTATATTATTACATTGTTTTTTTTTTTTGTCTTTTATATAAAATTACATAACCATGTATACACTGTGGAATTATTCTGAAAGTTTTTTTTTTGATCTCCATGTTTCTAACACACGTGGGCATGCCTACAAAGTCAGAAATCAGCATTGCTCACATTACTTTCGGAAACATTTTTTCACGCTCAGAATTGTTGAGGCATCGAATAAGCTGCCTGCGTCTGTTGTAGGCTGCCGAAACACTGCATCTTTCAAGGCCTCCATGCTTCCTGTAGTCCGCCAATACCATACCTGATGCCCCTCTCCACACACATAAGTGCGCACACATACATGCATATTTTTACGTAAACTGTTCATGTTCCTGACACTAATACATTATTCTGTGTACTAGACATGAGACTTTGATGAGTTGTGGTGCACCTGAGCACTGTACACAATGTTATAAACAGGGTTAGTATGAAGCGTATGGTGATGAGGAAAAACAAACACAGATCTTAAGTTTCAAAATTGTATTGGAAAAAGGAACATGAAAAGCGAGGAAAAGATAGAAATGAATTTAAAGGATATTTTTGGTGATAGTTGTAACGTGAATAAAAAAGTCAGTGAAATGTCCGGTGGCCGAATCAGTTGTAGTGTAGGTGGAGAAGTGAGCAGATAAACCAGTGGTAGTGGTTAGGTGTTGATTAGGTGAGCAGAGTCTTGTGTTTTTAGTAGCCGATAGCGAGTTGGTATCGTGTATCAGTTGGCGTTGTCTTGTTGTAGGATGTTTGCCCCTTTAACTTGCCGGTCAGTCAGAGTAGGGGATAGAAGTAAGTCCGCCACCTTGTATGTTTCGGCTCCCGTTGATGTGTTCGATGCTGATGCCAGGATATCTCTGACTCTTCGCTTTTCAAAGCCGACTTCAAATAGGTTGTCGGGACCCAAAATCGGATCAACTGAGATCATTTTCATTTCACCTGGGAATCGTTCGGATTGGATGAAAATGCGAATTTTATTTATAAAATTATTTTCTTTGTTGTTTAGGAATTCTTGTTTTCCAGCCGGAAGTTCAGCTGGAGCCTATGCGTATAAACATTATTTTGGTCACTTCGTTTTAGGCTACCATTGAGTAAACTTCTGCTTGGCGTCAGCAACTTATGTTTTGTTTTGTTGGCGAGTGTATCTCTTTATTGTGGTGTGTGCGCGAATTGAATTGCTGAATTAGTGAATTGAGAGATATCTTTCTTTTTTTTTTATATAACAATAAATTTAATTATTATTAAATAGAAATAGTTACTTGAAACCATATATTTGTGTATATATATCATGTAGAAGTAAGTAAAGTGTATGTGGCCTATTGTTGGTGTCAGTTGAAGAGTGAGGGAGTCTACTAGGTTGGTGGTTTGGGTTTTACAGCATGTCAACCCTAGTTGGGTTATTTTATGCTGAAAATGTCTTGTTTTATTATTCTTGTTGGGTATTCAATTTTTTAAAAATTTTATTTTTAGAACTCATTTTGATCTATTTAACCCATAGATGGGACCCTAACAGGTATTACCACTCTGAGTCAGAGTGGACCTGGGATTAACGGTGATGAAGGAGTACTGCAGAGCTCCAGAATTGGAGACCCTCAGCCACTGCCTTCTCGCATATATATGATTTAAAGTGTTGGGGGTTTGCCTTACAGGTCGGGACAATCGTATAGGTGCTAAGTCCAAAGTGGAGTGCAGTATTAGATAGGAATAAGTAAAACTATATAACTGGACACAAATTATTTGTTTGTTTTGTTTTACGGCATATCAACCTCGGTGGGTCATTTAATGCCGACAAAGTTGTGAAATATATTCATTCTTAATGGATAATACAATTTTGTTTATCAACTCATGTTTTTCTATTTAACCCATAAATGGGAAATTATTTGTAATAATAGTTACTAAAGGTTATAATTGTTTACAAAAGATTATTATTAGTTACTTGAAACCATATAATTTCTTGAAATACTTGAACTCATTTGACTGTGTACAAATTATCATCCTACTTGAAACTATGTAATTGTATACAATTTATCAAATAGGAATAGGTGCTTGAAACCATCTTAAGTAGTAAGTAAAGTGTGTGTGGTCTATTGTTTGTGTCAGTTGAAGAGTGAGGGAGTCTATACTCTTTTTGCTAGTCTTAGATGAGGGAGGTGGTTTTTGCTAATGTGGAGCACCAGACCTACCTTCAACTCCCATATGTTTTACCACACAGATCAGATTACCCAAGCTGTGCTGAGTTTGTGGGGACCGGTATTGAACCAGGAACCTTGCGATTCCTAGGTGGATGCTCTGACTGAGCTAAACCAATTACACTGGTTTACAAAAAAATATTTTTTGTCTGAGGCAAGAATGTGAATAGGTGTTTTTTACTAATTTTGGTGTGCTGAATTCAAATTCATAAACAGTTTTGCTCTATCACCTCTAGTTTTCTGTCTTTTAGATAGTCTCATTTTAGTATATACAGAGTATATACGTGCTTATTTCAACAGTTGCAGCAGCTTATTACAGATAAAACAGGATAGATAAAGAACATTGACGGAATAAATATACTTGGATGACACAATGTACACAATTCATAGTACCGCAGACAGTTAGAAATGTGTTTTTTTAGATGATCTGCTGACTGCCAGTGCACTACTGGCCAGTACACTACTGGCTGTTGATTGAGACATGTTGGCTACGCTTAACTGCCAAAATCCGTCTTGAGATATATATATATATATATAATGTAATGCTATCACTTACAATTATTGCATAATAACTAAAAAAGAAGACATAAGTCATACAATATTAGAAATTAACCCTGAATGCATATACGCCTTTATGTACAGTATGTGTACAAAATGTACAGTATGCATATCTAAAAAACTAGAGGTGATGAGTAAAAACAGATTTCCAATCTGAATTCAGCACCTCCAAATTGGGTTAAAACAGCTATTTTTGTGCTTGCCTCAATTTCTTTGTAAACCAGTGTTATTATTAAATAGAAATAGTTATTTGAAACCCTATAATTGTGTACAAATTATTAGTATTAAGAATAAGTTAATGCTATAATTGTTTACAAATAATTATCATTAGTTACTTGAAGCCATGTTTGTTTTCTGCACACTGGAATGTCTTGTCAGTGATGTTTTTCCTGGGGGTCATCATATAATTGCTTTAAAAAAAATGGAACTCTACTTTAAATCATCATGTCGCGCAATTATCACGGATATCCATGATGATCTCTTACCAACCTTCTCTATCATTCATTGTCCCGGGGCGGTCCTCTGCGCAGCATCCAGTATCAATGTAGATCCTTGCTGGCCGGCCTACACTGGTGTGCCCATGTGCTGGCTTCCACAGGAGGACGTCACTTATGAGTTGTCCCTTTTTCTCCAGCAGTGTCTTGCATGTCTTTGTAAGATAGGAGGCAGGTGTCCGTACAGTTGCTTCCTCATGGGGTGTTGTTTCCATGACTTGTTCAAGATCGCGTGCAGCATTCTTGTTCAGCTCCCATCTTTTATTCCCGGCATCTTGTTAGGGTCCAGGTGGTGCAGCCATACAGTAGCACTGATACAACCACAGAATTGTCATTTTAACTTGTCAGTGGGATTGGATTTCCATATGACTGTTAATCTGTTTATAATCGACCATGATTTCCCTATTTGTGAATTAATATCACTTTCTGTCAATGAGATATTACTACCTAGGTATGTGAATTGTTTCTACTGGCTTCAGAGGCTTATTGTCGAGATGTCTCCTTTTTTTTTTTTTTTTTTTTTTTTTTTTTTTTTTTTTTTTTTTTTTTTTTTTAAAACACATGAATTCAGTTTTATCAGAGTTCACATAGAGGCCGATGTTCTTTGCTGCCTTCTCCAGGCTATGTAGTAGTGATTTGGCCTGTGTTGGTGTATTTGCAAAAAGTGCTAGGTCATCAGCGTAGTCTGCATCTGTGATAGTCTGTGTCGGGTATGCCTGTTTCTTGCCTTTTTTAGTTTGAGGCCTTTTAGTTTTATGGTATCTAATGATGTTCGGAGTACATAGTCTAGGCATCAGAAAAAGACAGAAATGTAAGAAATAAGATAATACTACACAGAAAAATATAAGAAAGAAATAGTAGGGAAAAGATAGAGAATGTTAGTGTACAGAAGTGATAATGCTAATCTGTTTCAATCAAACATAATGAGAAGAAGGAAAGAAAGAAAAAAGAGTGAGAGTTAAATCAAGATTATACTTTTTACATATTGAACTATTTAGCAATAGCTCTTAAGTAAACATGAAACATAATAGTTAAATTATCATACTGTGGTATATCCACAGGTCCTGTTAGTTTTCTAACAAACTGAAGGATCACATTAATAATTAAATAAATGATAATGTTTTCATCTTTTATGCATTAACAATGTATTATAAAATAATTTTTTAGTGTCTTTTATGTTATTAGTGTGCATTTTTGTAAAATTTACGTGCAGAACATTTTTTAAATTTGTACATGCATTTATGTAACTGACTGTTAATCTATTAATAATGGAGATTGTCTGTATTTCTGTCTGTAACAAACTATGTCATAGCATTCTTATGCTATATACACCCAAAATTTGAGTAAGCAATTTTAAAAATTGTTTTTTACTCTCGTCCTTTTTATTTTATTTTTTTTTTTTTTACAGTAACAAGTTAACTAAAAAGTTGACAAATAAATAAATACTTATAATTTTGTGTAAAATTGATGTGGAAAATATTCAAAATAATTGTTTGATTATTACATGCATGCAACATTTTATTTGAGAGGGACGGGGCTCAGTTTTCATTTCAAATTGTTTTATTTTTTTTACTCCTTTAATAAATATGAGGATTTTGCTTACTTATGATACAAACCCTCTGACATTGAATTTTTAACTCCCACCATCTCGGGCAATGTCTTTCAAAAATTAATTTTTACGACACCCAGAGGGTTTTTTTCTGTTGCTAGTTTCTCTAAAATAGGCACCTCACATGGTGTAAATGCTTAGTAAACTAAATGCAGAGATGCTGATAGGTACGCGTCTTGCATCCCTGACGCACAAAAATCTAAAAGGATGCAGTAAAATCATATCCACGTGTCCCTGTGTTTTTCTTTTATCTTCCGTCACCATTTCAAGCTAAGGAGTTAGACAGCTTTAGTTGGGACCCATCATTTTTTTCCAGGGACTCATTCAAAGCAAATATGTGCATCCCAGGACACGCTAAATCAAAAAGAACAGCATCATTCACCTACAAACTCATCCGCATTGTAGTCTCAGAAGACCGTATATTTCTCATGCTCTCAAGTTATATTATAGTATTATATACCCTCTTGAGTCTGGGTATATACGTGACGGATGGATCTTAGCGCCATTTTGACCGTCTGATATACCTTGAAAAAGGGTGAAGGTTCACCCGAAATATCGGAATAGATTAAACCAGGAACAGAGCAACGGTTGAATATATAAAAATTCTGATTTTTGTTCTGTTTTTCTTGTTTTTTTATTTTTTTTCCAATGCTTCAAAAGACCAAACAAACAACGTTCACAAGAACATAACATACATAACATATATATATATGGTGAAAGTTTGTTTCTATTCTTATGAAAGACACCCATGGTTATGCCCTCAATAGTCTTTTACTTATCTTTCGAGGAGACATCTGTGGTTATATCTCCTACAGCACCTCACATGGTATAATGGTTAGCAAGCTAGATTTGCAGACCATTGTTAGTGATTTCGATTCTCACTGGGCGCCCCATACTTTTGGCCTTGTGCCACATCTAAGCTTAGTAAGTAACTATATCTCCCACAACAATCTTCAACTTACTTTCTTCTGTAGTCTGTAGCTATCTTCATGGCTTTTTCTAACTGGTCTTTTGGTTGAATGGTTTGGTTTTGCTATATGTCTGGTTCTGGTTTATTCGGTTATGCCAAGGTTGTTATTAGTTCTTAGAGACAACACAAGGCATATGTTTTTTGTGATCACATTTTATTAATTTCAGAACAAGACCTTCTCAACCGCATGTGGAGGAGCCCTGGCCAAGCATCCTCACAGTATGAGGGCTCATGACTGGCTACCTTAGGACGTCTAACAGCTTGACTGCCTCTAAGTTAACTGAACTTTCTGTCCCCCCCCCCGTTTTTGTAACTGGAAAGAAGGTTACACAAAGGTTATGTCATGTCAATCACCTAATTCCTCAGATTTGAATTCAACAATGCTTGGATTAAAAATCTTTTCTACAAAACTGTTAAAAAAAACAACAACAGTATCCATCAATATATAACATTAGCACAGTGTCTTCTGCAACTGTGAAGGCCAGTGTTCAAAAAACAGTTTCAACCACAGATATTGCATGTGGTGGATGCTGCCCCTGAAGATGTTGGTGTGTCGGTACTCTGTTGCCATCACGTTCTCCTGTATCTGTTGACTTCATGGTGTTGTGCCAGTGTGACTTCAGACCTGAATAACCCGCTATGGAGAGCCTGCTGCCACTGAGGGCGTTCCTGAGCCAAACTTTCTCAGCTGGAAGGGGTGATGTTAAAGCACTTGAAATCATGCAAAAAATATTTGCTTACAAATCCTATATGTATATAAAATATTTGGCATTAAATAGCCCACAAGTGTTTGGTTTGTTTCAAATTTTGTGGGTTATTTGATGCCAAAGTCTTCCTTGCAGAAGAACAGTAGTGGTACTATTTAACCCATAGTTGGGGTGGTAGTGAGAGGGTTCATACACTTCCCAAGGGTATTAGTCTGAAAGTGAATGTATTAGTACGACTGGAGTTTGAACTCGCTTATGATGTTGCAGTTCAGCACATTAGCCACTACACCATGGGACCCCCCCCCCCCAAAAAAAAAGGGGTTGATATTCCATTAAACAAAATAACCAACCAACTTAATGTCAATTTTTAAGCAGAGTACAGCTGGTTTGAATTCAGTTTTTCTTTTTCCAGATTGGTTGCCATACTAAGGCTAAACAGCTCAGTCTGCCCTTCAATTTATCTATAACTGAGAGAAGAAATGGATTTATGCCTTACTCGAGAGCATTTGTGAAATGCAAATAGCCTTATCCAGGATTTGAACTTGGACTGCTAAGTTCATTTCCTACAACGATAAAAGTCAAATGAAAGTATAATGGAAATTTTTAAAGGTATATATGTAGGTATTTACCCAACCCGTTCACTACAGGTAGGATGTAGCATAAAAGAAACTGCACAAAAAGGTAGATATGAACTGTAGAGATTTGTGTAGACTGATCAGTATTCAACTGTGTTTCAAGTTTAATCTGCTTCTGAGAATCCAGACTTGGTAAATGGTTTAAATAGCAAGTTGGGCTGTTCTATGTTGCATGGTCAAGTCTATTTCCAGGATTTTGATTGGCTGGTGGTTTTAGTAGGGATTTTTTTATCCAAATATACTGAACATTTGATCAGGGTCTGTCAGTTGCTACAGTGTGTATTCGGTTACACTCTTTTTGTTTGGTGACTGGATGCTAGTCGCAGCCTTCCTGTGAAGGTGAGTATGGTGTTCATTCTACATGAATATACAATGAATGTGATTTCCTATCCTCTAGTTGAATGGACATTAAAATCATTTGTTGTACTCTTGAAATTTAGTCTCAACTCAAATGTTCTTTGGTATCTTTTTTTACTTTTTAAAGTCTTATGTTTCTATTAGATCAATACTAGCAAAATTAAAAGACGCCCTCCGGGCGATGTAAAAATGATTTTTTAAAAGATATTGCCTGAGAGGATGGGAGCTAAAAATTCAATGTCATAGTGTGTGTACCATAAGTATGTAAAATCGTCAAATTTATTAAAGGAGTAAAAAAAAATAAAGAAAGACAATTTGAAATGGAAAAAGTTCCGATAACTTTAAATATTATATTAAAATAAAACAATCTATATATAAATATATAACGCCGGGCATCTATTTATTGAAGCAAAGAGGATTGTCTAACGTTGCATGCTCACATTTTGAGTATATTTATCCGATGTTATGACGGATTATTTGTTGGATAATGTGACGTAAGCAGTGACACAGTTTTTGTTACAGACAAAAACCGGAAGTGAATCTACATTTATTAATAGATATATCCTCATCATCAGGTCAGGCTGACAGCATAGATACCCATTACTCTCTCTTGCTAACTCTCCCTATCAGTTATTGCCCTTGGCAGATCTTCCATGCAGCATCCAGAATCTGCACAGAACTGATTGACGTAGGTTTTTGCTGTTCAGCCAACACCAGTGTGTCCATGTGTAGGTGTCTAGAGAACATCACTTACGAGTTCGTCCTTGTTTCTCCAGCTAACCAGCATATCAAGTCATTATATATACTAGCAAATATATGCACCCTCTGGACACAAGTATTTATCTTGAAATAATTAAATATATCAAATAAGACTAATTAAATTAAATACAAACACAAAAAAAATTACTTATTTTTACATTATTCAAATTGATTTCAATATAAAATCATATGCAGGATTGCTTTTAATAGTGTGTCCATGTGTAGGTGTCTAGAGAAGAACATCACTTATGAGTTCGTCTTTGCTTTAAATACGTTTAAGAATAAGATATTAGAAACCACAATGGCAAGTAATTATTTATTAAACATGGTTTTGTTAAAATTGGTATGCAAATTATTCAAACCTGTTGGATTTGTCAAGTATTTAGCTCTGTTACAAGCTGACTACAAAAATATCTCCAGAGTGTTGGCAGGTGGTTTATATACAGCTTTGGGTTATTCCATTATGAACTCTGGCAAGTCCATTTCCTGGGTTTTGATTGGCTGATGTTATTCAGGGTGAGTAGAGATATGGATAAGTACCCACTCTTTAGCCCTCAATCTGCAATGTGCCAGCGGCATGCAAGGACTGTATTTAAGTTACAGCTTGCATGTTTTTCTTGTCTACTAACTCGACGGTAGTTAGAATCCCACTGCGATGGTGAGTATTATATCATTTCTATGTGATCTGGGGGATAACATCTACAAAACCATATAAACATTTATTTCTTAATGATACATAACACACATTGTAGAATTTCGAACACGTTAATAATATGGGCTGTTTTGAGGCAGTCTTTTGAAAAGTCAAAAAATTCAAGATAATATCAATCCTTTGCAAGTCTCTCCAGCAAACGAAATGCAATTCTTTTCCCAACCGAACGCGCCACTCTCACTTCAAATAAGTCGTCAGATTTCACTTGCCATCCAAACACTTTCTTCCTCCCTCCCTGTGTCAGCGACAGTCCGTCTTATTTCTGCTCGTTCATCTGCGCTTATGCAAATTCGAATATACTTCATCCTGGTCTCTGCTAACAGCACCTCAGCTACGAGGAGGTAGCGAGTTCGAATATCCGTAGCCACTCGCCACACTCTTCCCCGTCGCACAGGCCAAACATATCCTGAAACGCTTTGGTTGTGCGGGCTGGGAATCCGCTTGTTCATAGGTCTGCCTTTCAATTTCAACACACAAAGCTCTTAGCTAGACCTTAATTGAGACCTTGTTAATAAATAAGGTGCTAATTAAGATTCTGTTAGGATACTGGATGCTATGTAGATGACCTCCCGAGGACAATGAATGATAGGGAAGGTTGACGAGAGATAGTCATGGATATCCATGCTAATTGCGCAACATAATGATGATGAATGATTATTTGATAACCATCGAGGGTATAATGTAAATAACTAAGGAAATTATGACTATGGTGGTGACCTAATTTTGATTACAGACACGGACATAATTTCCATTATAATAAAATTTGTTTCATGATTATTGAAGTTAAAATTACTGAAAGATTGAATCCCTCACAAACGCAAACGTTGAGTGCAATATCTTCATAGAAATAGTGAAATTAATTCAGAAAAAAATATTAAATCTTTCCTCCTGGAATAGTTTCATCTAGCAAAGGCAAACATTCACATTTATTGACAACGGAATCTAATGATACTTACTAGCAGGACATATATATTTAATGTTTACTTAAGAGCTATTGCCAAATAGTTCAATATTTAAAAAGTATAATAATCTTGATTTAACTCTCTATCTATATCTATATCTATATCTATATCTATATATATATATATATATATATATATTTTCATTATGTTCGACTGAAACAGATTAGTTATTGTTTTCACGTTCTCATTCCTCTCTCTATCTTTCTACTACTCTTTCTTTCTAATAAAAACAGAATGGTCCATTATTTAGCTGAGGTGATGACACTCGTAAGAAATAAGAATTTAGTGACACCATATAATCAGTGTTTACATTTTTGCATTTCATCTTGAATGATTCAAGATAACAGATGGAAGATTAGGGAACACCAGTATTAATATATATATAGGAGTATTATTTAAAAAAAAATTTTTTTTTTTTTTATGATCTCCTTTTGTCTTGGTAGACAATAGGAGGAGGAGGAGGAGACTGAAGTGTTCCTTCCCGGATGTGAGCCTGGGTGAAGTGTACAGAGATCCTGGGATGTTCAGTTGACAGAATTTCCCTCTTGTGATTCAATTAGAATTGACTTGACTGTAGAAGATGCAGAAGGCAATGACTGAGGGTCTACATGTCCTGGGAATGACGTTAAACTCTATCTGATGGTGAGGTTCCAGTTCTGGAGGTTTGGGGAATGTAGAGCACCCCTTCATCACCATTGCTCCCTGGTCCACTCTGACCTGGAGTGGTAGTACCTGTTAGGGTCCCATCTATGGGTTAAATATAAAACATGAGTTGATTAAACAAAATTTGTTATCCATTAAGAATGAATTTATTTCAAAACTTTGTCGGCATTAAATGACCCACCGAGGTTGATATGCCGTAAAACAAACCAAACCAAAAACCAATTGTAGAAGATGCTGGAAGTAACTCTGTTGGCATCAAATCACCTTAAGAGAGTTTCACTCTCTGATGTAGCGAGATGGTGAGGGTCCTGAGTTTTGCAAAGACTACTATTAGAAAAGGAAGAAGAAGAAATGAGACAATGTGGAGGCTTTGAAAAAGCGTGGAGTGATGAACGATGATTTGACCGGGGTGTGACCCCCAAATGGGGAAGTGAAAGCCAACTGGAAGTTTCAGGTGTTAACTGGAAGTCACGTGGTGATGTAGAACGAAAAATAGCGGCCTCTTTTTGCTTTCCGAGGCCTAGGGTACGGATGGTCCTCTGGTCCCTAGTGTGGGATTAAATAGGAATCAAAAATTATCTGCACTCTTGTTTTTTTTTTTTGTTTTTTTTTTTTTTTTCAATGTATTTACACAAAAGCAGGAGATAAACTATAATTATTCATGGAGGCTATTTCTCAATGGTTAAATTGGACTGGAAAATAAAGAGCTCTGAAACAAAAAAGTCTTGTGTTCATTGATTAAAAACTAAGCAATGATAGAAGACAAGACATCTCAAGAAACAAGTGGTTCCTGACTGTAAAAGAACAAAAAGAATGCCAAGCCAACAACAGCCCAGATCCAGTTCAGCAGAATGAATGGGTATCTTCTCGAATTTGGCCCAGCAACATTATACATGTTGAAGAATACTATCAATGTAAGATCAATACTTAAAGAAAATATGACTTGTCGGTAAGTTATTCACATAACACATGGCAGGAGTTAGTAAATAGGTACATTTCCTAAGTTGATATAAACTAGCAGGACCTGTGGATATACTACGGTATGATAATTTAATCATTACAATATTTGATATGAGAGTACGTAAATAAACAATGTGTTTATTTGATATGGCTTTTAGCCGACAATTTTTGGAGGATATGTGCTTAATTGAAGTCATACGTAATTTCTGAAAATTAATTAGTTAATAATTAATGAATTTTTAGGCGGGCATATATGTTCAAATGTAAGGCTAAACAATTTTCTCGATTTGTTTAGCCTTACATTTGAACATATATGCCTGCCTAAAAATTCATTAATTATTAACTAATCAATTTTCAAAAATTAGGTATGACTTCAATTAAGCACATATCCTCCAAAAATATTTGATATGTTTACTTGAGAGCTATTGAAATAGTTCAATATGTAAAAAGTATAATAATCTTGATTTAACTCTCTCCCACTCTTTCTTTATCTTTCTTTCCTTTTCATTCTATGTTGAATTAAAACAGATTAGCGCTATTGCTTCCACACGCTCACCTCCTCTCTCTATTTTTCCCTACTCTTTCTTTCTTATATTTTTTCTGTGTAGCAGGTTCTTTTCTTCCCTTCTTTCAACATTCATAAGAAATAAAAATTTGGCAGGTTAGCGCTATTGCTTCCACACGCTAACCTCTCTCTTTCTTTCTTTCTTTATTATAATATTTTCTGTGTAGCAGGTTCTTTTTCTTCCCTTTCTTTCAACATTCATAAGAAATACAAATTTGGCAGATAAGCAATCAGGATTTACACTTTTGCATTTCATCTTGAATGATTTGACATCTCATTTTTGGACACCAGAGGGTGTTGCAAGAGGATAACAGTTGTACAAATAAGGAACACAAGTGTCAATATATAGATATGAAAATCCTGACAGTCCTTATTTTTGTTTTACAACCTGCTAATGTTCAAAGGTTCCAGACGTCAAAACAGTAGATTTCAAACGTGTGGTGTGCTTGTAGGTGTGGCAGAGGAAAATGGGGGCGTAAAGATTAAAAACCAATCAAAGATTTAGAAACAGTTTTAAAATTTGTATGCAAAAATAAACTTGATTTAAAAGTAGTCGTCGGGTGGATTATATATTATATATTAATTCTATTAATAATGGAGATTTGGTCTCAATTTGTCTGTAACCAAAACTACATCATTGCTTATGTCACATTACCCAAAATACATTGAATAAAGCATGTTATATTATATACACTCAAAATTTGAGTATGCAAACTTAGACAGTCCTTATTGTTTTTTAAAACGAGTTTTAATAAATACATTCTGGTATTATATATTTATATAGTTTGTTTAATTTTAATATATAAAATTATCTTATGTATAGAGTTTTATGAGAAAATTATTTACAAAATATCAAGAGGTTAACTAAAAAGTTTTACAAATATAAATAAATAACTACGATTTTGTGTAAATTTCTGCATAAATATTCAAAATGATTATTTTATTTAATCATCATCATCATGGCACTTTCAGCGCGATATATCCATGACAATCTCTCTCCACCCGTCCCTATCACTCATCATTCTCGGGAGTCCTCTATGCAGCATCCTGCATCCGCACAGAGCTGATCAATGTACGTTTTTGCTGGTCGGCCCACACTGGCTTGTCCATGTGCTGGCTTCCACAGGAGACGTCGCTTATGAGTTCGTCCTTGCTTCTCCAGCAGTGTCCCGCGTGTCTTGTCCGTCTTACTCTGATGGTTTGTGTGATATGTGGCAGGTGGCCGTACAGCTGTTTTTCGTAGGGTGTTGTTTCCATGTCTTGTTCAGGATCACCCGCAGCATTCTTGTGCAGCTGCACAACATTTTATTTCCATTCCAAATTGTTTTATTATTTACTCCTTTGATAAATTTGATTTTACTTAAGATATAAACAAGTGGTTTCTGGTTTGGTTTGGTTTTATGGCATATCAACCTCAGTGGTTCATTTAATGCCGATAAAGTTTTGAAATAAATCAATTCTTAATGGATAATACAATTTTTTATCAGCTCATGTTTTTTTCTATTTAACCCATAGATGGGACCCTAACAGGTACTACCACTCCAGGTCAGAGTGGACCAGGGAGCAATGGTGATAAAAGGGTGCTCCACATTCCCAAACCTCCAAACTGGAACCTCACCATGAAATAGTTTAACGTTATTCCCAGGACATGTAGACCCGCAGCCACCGCCTTCTAGCACCCATATGATAAAAAGGGATTGGGGGTTGCCATAAGGCAATAGGGTTGGGAAAATCATATAGGTGCTAGGGCTTGACGTGACCAGTCGATTGATTGGAGGGGGCCTCTCCAACCGCCCGTCTAGCCCAAGATAGGGCCAAAGTGATAAACAAGTGGATTACTTGTAATTGCATGCATGAGTCCCAGTATAAATAGTTATAAATACTAGCAAGAATATGCACCTCTGGCGTAAGTATTTAAGTTTTAATTCATTTAAGTTTATCATTGCATTATATATTATTTAAGCGCGTGGTGTAATGGTTAAAGTCATGAGAAATGGACTCGTCGCCCCGAGTTCAATCCTGGATGGTAATTGCATTTCACTTAGCGCTAATACCCTTGGGAAAGGCATGAATCTACTCTCCCTCCAGCTATGGATAAATAGTAGGGCAACTGGCTCTTTAACCTTGGTTAGGCAACCTGTCTAGGAGAAGGAAACTCTGAATTCAAACCTGTTGAACTCTGCTTAAGAAATTGACCTTGTGTCACATCCTGCTCATGCGGAGGGGTTGGTAAATATATATATTATATTTAACGTATTGTTAGTGTTAAGATTTTATATACAATTAAAATACGGCCATTGGACTGGTAACATTTATATATTAGCATGAATTCAGGGGACCATACCTCCAGCAACACCTGTCCCTTGTCCAAGATAGGAAAAATTGTTGTTGTTTTTTCTTTACTTTCATTTCTCTATCTAAGATATTGACCATGTGTCACATCCTGCACATGAGGAGGGTTGGTGAATACATACATTAACATTGACATAACTAAAGCTTATAAGAATTCTCACTTTATCTTATCAGTGATCAGATTTACATAGATCAATAATCTGTCAATAGCTACTGTCTATAGTGAATATATTATTGTTGATATCTTTTTTTGTATATTGCACGAGAAATAATAAATCTAGGCATCTTTTTTTTAGAAGAAAAATAGGGTTTTTGTTTGTTTGTTTTTTGTTGTTTTTTTGTTTTTCTTTTTTTTTTCTTAAGCAAACAAAAAAGGGATTGTACTTATTATGGTCAAAAATTCCTTCTTTCAGCACCCATTGTAAGTTGAATGTAGTGGGTTTTTTTATGCTACTTAAAATAGAAATAGTTAGTGTAGCTTCTTTTCTTTCCTTCTCATTTTCTTGGTATGAAAAATTTTTCTTAAGTTAATTCAGTGGTACCTTCACCTTGGAATGCACAACTTTACTAGCTGTCACTCGTCATTTTTGTTTGTTGTTTTTTTTGTGTGTTGCAAGCTAAAATTTGAGATACGAATGAGTTCAGATTATATAATAATTCATAAAAACATTTGTTTCCAAATTTATTGTCTCAAGAAAAATATTATTTATAAAAAACATTAAAACATATTACTGCACATAATTCATTGCATTTCATTTTATTATGGTTTTATAAATTTTTAGTGCTATTTTATTATTTAACATATAAAAAATTAGGCTGTTTAGCTGCGTACGGATTTAATGCATTTCAGTTTATAAAAACCATAATAAAATGAAATGCAATGAATTATGTGCAGTAATATGTTTTAATGTTTTTTTATAAATAATATTTTTCTTTGAGACAATAAATTTGGAAACAAATGTTTTTAGTGAAATTATTAATATAATCTGAAGCTCATTCGTATCTCAAATTTTAGCTTGCAACACAAAGCAAAAAAAAAACAACAAAAACAAAATGACCGAGTGACAGCTAGTAAAATTGTGGCATTCCAAGGTGAAGGTACCACTGAATTAACTTAAGAAAAATCTTTTCATACCAAGAAAATTGAGAAGGAAAAGAAAAGAAGCTACACTAACTATTTCTATTTTAGTACATAAAAAAACCCAACTACATTCAACTTACAATGGAGTGCTGAAAAGAAAGGAATTTATTGACCATAAATAAGTACAATCCTTCTTTTTTGTTTGCTTAAAGAAAAAAAGAAGAAAAAACAACAAAAAAAACAACAAAAAACAAACAAACAAAAACCCTATTTTCTTCTAAAACAAAAGATGCCTAGATTTTATTATTTCTCGTGCAATATACAAAAAAAGATATCAACAATAATATATTCACTATAGACAGTAGCTATTGACAGATTATTGATCCTATGTAAATCTGATCACTGATAAGATAAAGTGAGAATTCTTATAAGCTTTAGTTATGTCAATGTTAATGTATGTATTCACCAACCCCTCCTCATGTGCAGGATGTGACACATGGTCAATATCTTAGATAGAGAAATGAAAGTAAAGAAAAAAACAACAACAATTTTTCCTATCTTGGACAAGGGGACAGGTGTTGCCTGGAGGGTATGGTCCCCTAGAATTCATGCTAATATTATAAATGTTACCAGTCCAATGGCCGTATTTTAATTGTATATAAAATCTTAACACTAACAATGCGTTAAATATAATATATATATATTTACCAACCCCTCCGCATGAGCAGGATGTGACACAAGGTCAATTTCTTAAGCGGAGTTCAACAGGTTTGAATTCAGAGTTTTCCTTCTCCTAGACAGGTTGCCTAACCAAGGTTAAAGAGCCCAGTCTGCCCTACTATTTATCCATAGCTGGAGGAGAGTAGGATTCATGCCTTTCCCAAGGGTATTAGCGCTAAGTGAAATGCAATTACCACATCCAGGATTTGAACTCGGGGCGACGAGTCCATTTCTCATGACTTTAACCATTACACCACGCGCTAAATATAATATATAATGCAATGATAAACTTAAATGAATTAAACCTTAAATACTTACGCCCAGAGGGTGCATATTCTTGCTAGTATTTATAACTATTTATACTGGGACTCATGCATGCAATTATAAGTAATCCACTTGTTTATCACTTTGGCCCTATCTTGGCTAGACGGGCGGTTGGAGAGGCCCCCTCCGATCAATCGACTGGTCACGTCAAGCCCTAGCACCTATATGATTTTCCCAACCCTATTGCCCTTATGGCAACCCCCAATCCCTTTTTATCATATGGGTGCTAGAAGGCGGTGGCTGCGGGTCTACATGTCCTGGGAGTAACGTTAAACTATTTCATGGTGAGGTTCCAGTTTTGGAGGTTTGGGGAATGTGGAGCACCCTTTTATCACCATTGCTCCCTGGTCCACTCTGACCCGGAGTGGTAGTACCTGTTAGGGTCCCATCTATGGGTTAAATAGAAAAACATGAGCTGATAAAAAAATTGTATTGTCCATTAAGAATTGATTTATTTAAAAACTTTATCGGCATTAAATGAACCACTGAGGTTGATATGCCGTAAAACCAAACCAAACCAGAAACCACTTGTTTATATCTTAAGTAAAATCAAATTTATCAAAGGAGTAAATAAATAAAACAATTTGGAATGGAAATTCAGTTCTGTCCTCAAATAAAATGTTGCATGCAGCTGCACAAGAATGCTGCGGGTGATCCTGAACAAGACATGGAAACAACACCCTACGAAAAAACAGCTGTACGGCCACCTGCCACATATCACACAAACCATCAGAGTAAGACAGACAAGACACGCGGGACACTGCTGGAGAAGCAAGGACGAACTCATAAGCGACGTCCTCCTGTGGAAGCCAGCACATGGACAAGCCAGTGTGGGCCGACCAGCAAAAACGTACATTGATCAGCTCTGTGCGGATGCAGGATGCTGCATAGAGGACCTCCCGAGAATGATGAGCGATAGGGACGGGTGGAGAGAGATTGTCATGGATATCCGCGCTGAAAGCGCGACATGATGATGATGATTAAATAAATAATCATTTTGAATATTTTATGCAGAAATTTTACACAAAATCGTAGTTATTTATTTATTTGTAAACTTTTTAGTTAACCTCTTGATATTTTGTAAATAATTTTCTCATAAAACTCTATACATAAGATAATTTTATATATTAAAATTAAACAAACTATATAAATATATAATACCATGAACGTATTTATTAAAACTTGTTTTAAAAAACAATAAGGACTGTCTAAGTTTGCATACTCAAATTTTGAGTGTATATAATATAACATGCTTTATTCAATGTATTTTGGGTAATGTGACATAAGCAATGATGTAGTTTTGGTTACAGACAAATTGAGACCAAATCTCCATGATTAATAGAATTAATATATAATATAAGTAATCCGCCCCGACGACTACTTTTAAATCAAGTTTATTTTTTGCATACAAATTTTTAAAAACTGTTTCTAAATCTTTGATTGGTTTTTAATCTTTACGCCCCCATTTTCCTCTGCCACACCTACAAGGCACACCACACTGTTTGAAAACTACTGTTTTGACGCCTGGAACCTTTGAACATTAGCAGGTTGTAAAACAAAAATAAGGACTGTCAGGATTTTCATATCTATATATTGATACTTGTGTTCCTTATTTGTACAACTGTTATCCTCTTGCAACACCCTCTGGTTAAAAATGAGACTGTCCAAATCATTCAAGATGAAATGCAATCTATATATTGATACTCTTGTTCCTTAATTGTATGACCATTATCCTCTTGCAACACCCTCTGGTTAAAAATGAGACCGTCCAAATCATTCAAGATGAAATGCAAAAGTGTAAATCCTGATTGCTTATCTGCCAAATTTGTATTTCTTATGAATGTTGAAAGAAAGGGAAGAAAAAAGAACCTGCTACACAGAAAAAATATAAGAAAGAAAGAAAGAAAGAAAGACTAGGGGAAAAATAGAGAGAGGAGGTTAGCGTGTGGAAGCAATAGCGCTAACCTGCCAAATTTTTATTTCTTATGAATGTTGAAAGAAAGGGAAGAAAAAGAACCTGCTACACAGAAAAAATATAAGAAAGAAAGAAAGAAAGAGTAGGGGAAAAAATAGAGAGAGGAGGTGAGCGTGTGGAAGCAATAGTGCTAATCTGTTTTAATTGAACATAGAATGAAAAGGAAAGAAAGATAAAGAAAGAGTGGGAGAGAGTTAAATCAAGATTATTATACTTTTTACATATTGAACTATTTTCAATAGCTCTCAAGTAAACATATCAAATATTTTTGGAGGATATGTGCTTAATTGAAGTCATACCTAATTTTTGAAAATTGATTAGTTAAAAATTAATGAATTTTTAGGCGGGCATATATGTTCAAATGTAAGGCTAAACAAATCGAGAAAATTGTTTAGCCTTACATTTGAACATATATGCCCGCCTAAAAATTCATTAATTATTAACTAATTAATTTTCAAAAATTACGTATGACTTCAATTAAGCACATATCCTCCAAAAATTGTCGGCTAAAAGCCATATCAAATAAACACATTGTTTATTTACGTACTCTCATATCAAATATTGTAATGATTAAATTATCATACCGTAGTATATCCACAGGTCCTGCTAGTTTATATCAACTTAGGAAATGTACCTATTTACTAACTCCTGCCATGTGTTATGTGAATAACTTACCGACAAGTCATATTTTCTTTAAGTATTGATCTTACATTGATAGTATTCTTCAACATGTATAATGTTGCTGGGCCAAATTTAAGAAGATACCCATTCATTCTGCTGAACTGGATCTGGGAAGTTGTTGGCTTGGCATTCTTTTTGTTCTTTTACAGTCAGGAACCACTTGTTTCTTGAGATGTCTTGTCTTCTATCATTGCTTAGTTTTTAATTAACGAACACAAGACTTTTTTTGTTTCAGAGCTCTTTATTTTCCAGTCCCAATTCAACCATTGAGAAATAGCCTCCATGAATAATTATAGTTTATCTCCTGCTTTTGTGTAAATACATTGAAAAAAAAAAACAAAAAAAAAACAACAAGAGTGCAGATAATTTTTGATTCCTATTTAATCCCACACTAGGGACCAGAGGACCATCCGTACCCTAGGCCTCGGAAAGCAAAAAGAGGCCGGTATTTTTCTTCGTCGTTCTACATCACCACATGACTTCCGGTTAACACCTGAAACTTCCAGTTGGCTTTCACTTCCCCATTTGGGGGTCATGCCCCAGTCAAATCATCGTTCATCACTCCACACTTTTTCAAAGCCTCCACCTTGTCTCATTTCTTCTTCCTTTTCTAATAGTAGTCTTTGCAAAACTCAGGACCCTCACCATCTCGCTACATCAGAGAGTGAAACTCTCTTAAGGTGATTTGATGCCAACAGAGTTACTTCCAGCATCTTCTACAATTGGTTTTTGGTTTGGTTTGTTTTACGGCATATCAACTTCGGTGGGTCATTTAATGCCGACAAAGTTTTGAAATAAATTCATTCTTAATGGATAACAAATTTTGTTTATCAACTCATGTTTTTATATTTAACCCATAGATGGGACCCTAACAGGTACTACCACTCCAGGTCAGAGTGGACCAGGGAGCAATGGTGATGAAGGGGTGCTCTACATTCCCCAAACCTCCAGAACTGGAACCTCACTATCAGATAGAGTTTAACGTCATTCCCAGGACATGTAGACCCTCAGTCACTGCCTTCTGCATCTTCTACAGTAAAGTCAATTCTAATTGAATCACAAGAGGGAAATTCTGTCAACTGAACATCCCAGGATCTCTGTACACTTCACCCAGGCTCACATCCGGGAAGGAACACTTCAGTCTCCTCCTCCTCCTCCTCCTCCTATTGTCTACCAAGACAAAAGGAGATCATAAAAAAAAAATTAAAAAAAAAAAAAAAATTTAAAAAAAAAAAAAAAAAAAAAATTTTTTTAAAATAATACTCCTATCTATATATCAATACTGGTGTTCCCTAATCTTCCATCTGTTATCTTGAATCATTCAAGATGAAATGCAAAAATGTAAACACTGATTATCTGGTGTCACCAAATTCTTATTTCTTACGAGTGTCATCACCTCAGCTAAATAATGGACCATTCAATTTTTATTAGAAAGAAAGAGTAGTAGAAAGATAGAGAGAGGAATGAGAACGTGAAAACAATAACCAATCTGTTTCAGTCAAACATAATGAAAATATGAAGAGAGAGAGAGAGAGAGAGAGAGAGAGAGAGAGAGAGAGAGAGAGAGAGAGAGTTAAATCAAGATTATTATACTTTTTAAATATTGAACTATTTAGCAATAGCTCTTAAGTAAACATATCAAATGTCCTGCTAGTAAGTATCATTAGATTCAGTTGTCAAGAAATGTGAATGTTTGCCTTTGCTAGATGAAACTATTCCAGGAGGAAAGATTTAATATTTTTTTCTGAATTAATTTCACTATTTCTATGAAGATATTGCACTCAACGTTTGCGTTTGTGAGGGATTCAATCTTTCAGTAATTTTAACTTCAATAATCATGAAACAAATTTTATTATAATGGAAATTATGTCTGACACGGACATAATTTCCATTGTAATCGAAATTACGTCACCACCATCGTCATAATTTCCTTAGTTATTTACATTATACCCTCAATGGTTATCAAATAATCATTCATCATTATGTTGCGCAATTAGCATGGATATCCATGACTATCTCTCGTCAACCTTCCCTATCATTCATTGTCATCGGGAGGTCATCTGCACAGCATCCAGTATCCACACAGAATCTTGATTAGCACCTTATCTATTAACAAGGTCTCAATTAAGGTCTAGCTAAGAGCTTTGTGTGTCGAAATTGAAAGGCAGCCCTATGAACAAGCGGATTCCCAGCCCCCACAACCAAAGAGCGTCAGGATATGTTTGGCGTGTGCGACGGGGAAGAGTGTGGCGAGTGGCTATGGATATTTGAACTCGCTACCTCCTCGTAGCTGAGGTGCTGTTAGCAGAGACCAGGATGAAGTATATCTGAGTTTGCATAAGCACAGATGAACGAGCAGAAATAATACGAACAGTTGCTGATATGGGGGGGGGGGGAGAGAAAGTGTTTGGACGGCAAATGAAATCTGACGACTACTATTTGAAGTGAGAGTGGCGTGTTCAGTTGGGAAAGGAATTGCATTTCGTTTGCTGGAGAGACTTGCAAAGGATTGATATTATCTTGAATTTTTGGACCTTTAAAAAGACTGCCTCAAAACAGCCCATATTATTAACGTGTTCGAAATTCTACAATGTGTGTTATGTATCATTAAGAAATAAATGTTTACATGGTTTTGTAGAAGTTATCCACCAGATAACATAGAAATAATATAATACTCACCATCGCAGTGGGATTCTAACTACCGTCAAGTTAGTAGGCAAGAAAAACATGCAAGCTGTAACTTAAATACAGTCCTTGCATGCCGCTGGCACATTGCAGACTGAGGGCTAAAGAGTGGGTACTTATCCGTATTTCTACTCACCCTGAATACCATCAGCCAATCAAAACCCAGGAAATGGACTTGCCAGAGTTCATAATGGAATAACCCAAACCTGCATATAAACCACCTGCCAACACTTTAGTGATAGTTTGGTAGTCAGCTTGTAACAGAGCTAAATACTTGACAAATCCAACAGGTTTGAATAATTTGCATACCAATTTTAACAAAACCATGTTTAATAAATAATTACTTGCCATTGTGGTTTCTAATATCTTATTCTCAAACGTATTAAAGCAAGGATGAACTCATAAGCAATGTTCTTCTCTAGACACCTACACATGGACACACTATTTAAAGCAATCCTGCATATGATTTTATATTGAAATCAATTTGAATAATGTAAAAATAAGTAATTTTTTTTGTGTTTGTATTTAATTTAATTAGTCTTATTTGATATATTTAATTATTTCAAGACAAATACTTGTGTCCAGAGGGTGCATATATTTGCTAGTATATATAATGACTTGATATGCTGGTTAGCTGGAGAAACAAGGACGAACTCGTAAGTGATGTTCTTCTCTAGACACCTACACATGGACACACTGGTGTAGGCTGAACAGCAAAAACCTACGTCAATCAGTTCTGTGCAGATTCTGGATGCTGCATGGAAGATCTGCCAAGGGCGATAACTGATAGGGAGAGTTAGCAAGAGAGAGTAATGGGTATCTATGCTGTCAGCCTGACCTGATGATGAGGATATATCTATTAATAAATGTAGATTCACTTCCGGTTTTTGTCTGTAACAAAAACTGTGTCACTGCTTACGTCACATTATCCAACAAATAATCCGTCATAACATAGGATAAATATACTCAAAATGTGAGCATGCAACGTTAGACAATCCTCTTTGCTTCAATAAATAGATGCCCGGCGTTATATATTTATATATAGATTGTTTTATTTTAATATAATATTTAGAGTTATCGGAACTGTTTCCATTTCAAATTGTCTTTCTTTATTTTTTTTTACTCCTTTAATAAATTTGACGATTTTACATACTTATGGTACACACTCTATGACATTGAATTTTTAGCTCCCATCCCCTCAGGCAATATCTTTTTAAAAAAAATCATTTTTACATCGCCCGGAGGGCGTCTTTTAATTTTGCTAGTATTGATCTAATAGAAACATAAGACTTTAAAAAGTAAAAAAAGATACCAAAGAACATTTGAGTTGAGACTAAATTTCAAGAGTACAACAAATGATTTTAATGTCCATTCAACTAGAGGATAGGAAATCACATTCATTGTATATTCATGTAGAATGAACATCATACTCATCTTCACAGGAAGGCTGTGACTAGCATCCAGTCACCAAACAAAAAGAGTGTAACCGAATACACACTGTAGCAACTGACAGACCCTGATCAAATGTTCAGTATATTTGGATAAAAAAAATCCCTACTAAAACCACCAGCCAATCAAAATCCTGGAAATAGACTTGACCATGCAACATAGAACAGCCCAACTTGCTATTTAAACCATTTACCAAGTCTGGATTCTCAGAAGCAGATTAAACTTGAAACACAGTTGAATACTGATCAGTCTACACAAATCTCTACAGTTAATATCTACCTTTTTGTGCAGTTTCTTTTATGCCACATCCTACCCGTAGTGAACGGGTTGGGTAAATACCTACATATATACCTTTAAAAATTTCCATTATACTTTCATTTGACTTTTATCGTTGTAGGAAATGAACTTGGCAGTCCAAGTTCAAATCCTGGATAAGGCTATTTGCATTTCACAAATGCTCTCGAGTAAAGCATAAATCCATTTCTTCTCTCAGTTATAGATAAATTGAAGGGCAGACTGAGCTGTTTAGCCTTAGTATGGCAACCAATCTGGAAAAAAGAAAAACTGAATTCAAACCAGCTGTACTCTGCTTAAAAATTGACATTAAGTTGGTTGGTTATTTTGTTTAATGGAATATCAACCCTTTTTTTTTTTGGGGGGGGGTCCCATGGTGTAGTGGCTAATGTGCTGAACTGCAACATCATAAGCGAGTTGAAACTCCAGTCGTACTAATACATTCACTTTCAGACTAATACCCTTGGGAAGTGTATGAACCCTCTCACTACCACCCCAACTATGGGTTAAATAGTACCACTACTGTTCTTCTGCAAGGAAGACTTTGGCATCAAATAACCCACAAAGTTTGAAACAAACCAAACACTTGTGGGCTATTTAATGCCAAATATTTTATATACATATAGGATTTGTAAGCAAATATTTTTTGCATGATTTCAAGTGCTTTAACATCACCCCTTCCAGCTGAGAAAGTTTTGCACAGAGCACCGACACACCAACATCTTCAGGGGCAGCATCCACCACATGCAATATCTGTAGTTGAAACTGTTTTTTGAACATTGGCCTTCACAGTTGCAGAAGACACTGTGCTAATGTTATATATTGGTGGATACTGTTTTTTTGTTTTTTTAACAGTTTTGTAGAAAAAATTTTTAATCCAGGCATTATTGAATTAAAATCTGAGGAATTAGGTGATTGACATGACATAACCTTTGTGTAACCTTCTTTCCGGTTACAAAAACGGGGGGGGGGGACAGAAAGTTCAGTTAACTTAGAGGCAGTCAAGCTGTTAGATGTCCTAAGGTAGCCAGTCATGAGCCCTCATACTGTGAGGATGCTTGGCCAGGGCTCCCCGCATGCGGTTGAGAAGGTCTTGTCCTGAAATTAATAAAATGTGATCACAAAAAACATGCCTTGTGTTGTCTCTAAGAACTAATAACAACCTTGGCATAACCAAATAAACCAGAACCAGACATATAGCAAAACCAAACCAATCAACCAAAAGACCAGTTAGAAAAAGCCATGAAGATAGCTACAGACTACAGAGGAAAGTAAGTTGAAGATTGTTGTGGAAGATATAGTTACTTACTAAGCTTAGCTTAGATGTGGCACAAGGCCAAAAGTATGGGGCGCCCAGTGAGAATCGAAATCACTAACAATGGTCTGCAAATCTAGCTTGCTAACCATTATACCATGTGAGGTGCTGTAGGAGATATAACCACAGATGTCTCCTCGAAAGATAAGTAAAAGACTATTGAGGGCATAGCCATGGGTGTCTCTCATAAGAATAGAAACAAACTTTCACCATATATATATATATATATATATATATATATATATATATACCCAGACTCAAGAGGGTATATAACACTATAACATAACTTGAGAATATGAGAAATATATGGTCTTCTGAGACTACAATGCGGATGAGTTTATAGATGAATATTTGTTTACCTACAATGATGCTGATCTTTTTGATTTAGCGTGTCCTGGGATGCACATATTTGCTTTGAATGAGTCCCTGGAAAAAAATGATGGGTCCCAACTAAAGCTGTCTAACTCCTTAGCTTGAAATGGTGAGGGAAGATAAAAGAAAAACACAGGGACACGTGGACATGATTTTACTGCGTCCTTTTAGATTTTTGTGCGTCAGGGATGCAAGACGCGTACCTATCAGCATCTCGGCATTTAGTTTACTAAGCATTTACACCATGTGAGGTGACTATTTTAGAGAAACTAGCAACAGAAAACACCCTCCAGGCATCGTAAAAGTTAATTTTTGAAAGACATTGCCTGATGAGATGTTGGGAGTTAAAAATTCAATGTCAGAGGGTTTGTATCATAAGTAAGCAAAATCCTCATATTTATTAAAGGAGTAAAAAAAAATAAAACAATTTGAAATGAAAATTGAGCCCCGTCCCTCTCAAATAAAATGTTGCATGCATGTAATAATCAAACAATTATTTTGAATATTTTCCACAAAATCGTAGGTATTTATTTGTAAACTTTTTAGTTAACTTGTTACTGTAAAAAAAAAAAAAAAAAAAAAAGGACGAGAGTAAAAAAAAACAATTTTTAAAATGGCTTACTCAAATTTTGGGTGTATATAGCATAAGAATATTGTGACTTAAGCTGTGACGTAGAGCTATGACGTAGTTTTTGTTACAGACAGAAATACAGACAATCTCCATTATTAATAGATTAACAGTCAGTTACATAAATGCATGTACAAATTAAAAAAATGTTCTGCACGTAAATTTTACAAAAATGGACACTAATAACATAAAAGACACTAAAAAATTATTTTATAATACATTGTTAAAGCATAAAGATGAAAACATTATCATTTATTTAATTATTAATGTGATCCTTCAGTTTGTTAGAAAACTAACAGGACCTGTGGATATACCATAGTATGATAATTTAACTATTATGTTTCATGTTTACTTAAGAGCTATTGCTAAATAGTTCAATATGTAAAAAGTATAATCTTGATTTAACTCTCACTCTTTTTTCTTTCTTTCCTTCTTCTCATTATGTTTGATTGAAACAGATTAGCATTATCGCTTCTGTGCACTAACATTCTCTATCTTTTCCCTACTATTTCTTTCTTATTATATTTTTCTGTGTAGTATTATCCTATTTCTTACATTTCTGTCTTTTTCTGATGCCTAGACTATGTACTCCGAACATAATTAGATACCATAAAAGCAAAAGGCCTCAAACTAAAAAAGGCAAGAAACAGGCATACCCGACACAGACTATCACAGATGCAGACTACGCTGATGACCTAGCACTTTTTGCAAATACACCAACACAGGCCAAATCACTACTACATAGCCTGGAGAAGGCAGCAAAGAACATCGGCCTCTATGTGAACTCTGATAAAACTGAATTCATGTGTTTTAAAAAAAAAAAAAAAAAAAAAAAAGGAGACATCTCGACAATAAGCCTCTGAAGCCAGTAGAACAATTCACATACCTAGGTAGTAATATCTCATTGACAGAAAGTGATATTAATTCACAAATAGGGAAATCATGTTCGATTATAAACAGATTAACAGTCATATGGAAATCCAATCCCACTGACAAGTTAAAATGACAATTCTGTGGTTGTATCAGTGCTACTGTATGGCTGCACCACCTGGACCCTAACAAGATGCCTGGAGAATAAAATAGATGGGAGCTGAACAAGAATGCTGCACGCGATCTTGAACAAGTCATGGAAACAACACCCCATGAGGAAGCAACTGTACGGACACCTGCCTCCTATCTTACAAAGACATGCAAGACACTGCTGGAGAAAAAGGGACAAACTCATAAGTGACGTCCTCCTGTGGAAGCCAGCACATGGGCACACCAGTGTAGGCCGGCCAGCAAGGATCTACATTGATACTGGATGCTGCGCAGAGGACCGCCCCGGGACAATGAATGATAGAGAAGGTTGGTGAGAAATCATCATGGATATCCGTGATAATTGCGCGACATGATTTAAAGTAGAGTTCCATTTTTTTTAAAGCAATTATATGATGACCCCCAGGAAAAACATCACTGACAAGACATTCCAGTGTGCAGAAAACAATTGTGTATAAAACAAACATGGGTTCAAGTAACTAATGATAATTATTTGTAAACAATTATAGCATTGACTTATTCTTAATACTAATAATTTGTACACAATTATAGGGTTTCAAATAACTATTTCTATTTAATAATAACAGTGGTTTACAAAGAAATTGAGACAAGTACAAAAATAGCTGTTTTAACCTAATTTGGAGGTGCTGAATTCAGATTGGAAATCCGTTTTTACTCATCACCTCTAGTTTTTTAGATATGCATACTGTACATTTTGTACACATACTGTACATAAAGGTGTATATGCATTCAGGGTTAATTTCTAATATTGTATGACTTATGTCTTCTTTTTTAGTTATTATGCAATAATTGTAAGCGATAGCATTACATATATATATATATATATATATATATATATATATCAAGACGGATTTTGGCAGTTAAGCGTAGCCAACATGTCTCAATCAACAGCCAGTAGTGCACTGGCAGTCAGCTGATCATCTAAGAAAACACATTTCTAACTGTCTGCGGTACTATGAATTGTGTACATTGTGTCATCCAAGTATATTTATTCCGTCAATGTTCTTTATCTATCCTGTTTTATCTGTAATAAGCTGCTGCAACTGTTGAAATAAGCATGTATATACTCTGTATATACTAAAATGAGACTATTTAAAAGACAGACAACTAGAGGTGATAGAGCAAAACTGTTTATAAATTTGCATTCAGCACACCCAAATTATTAAAAAAAAAAATTAAAAAAAAAACAAAAAAAACACCTATTCACATTCTTGCCTCAGACAAAAAATATTTTTTTGTAAACCAGTGCTCAGTCGGTAGAGCATTCACCTAGGAATCGCAAAGTTCCTGGTTCAATACAAGTCCCCACAAACTCAGCACATGAGTAGCACAGTTTGGGTAATCTGATCTGTGTGGTAAAACATATGGGAGTTGAAGGTAGGTCTGGTGCTCCACATTAGCAAAAACCACCTCCCTCATCTAACACTAGCAAAAAGAGTATAGACTCCCTCACTCTTCAACTGACACAAACAATAGGCCACACACACTTTACTTACTTTACTAGATGGTTTCAAGCACCTATTCCTATTTGATAAATTGTATACAATTACATAGTTTCAAGTAGGATGATAATTTGTACACAGTCAAATGAGTTCAAGTATTTTGAGAAATTATATGGTTTCAAGTAAATAATAATAATAATAATAATCTTTTGTAAACAATTATAGCCTTTAGTAACTATTATTACAAATAATTTCCTATCTATGGGTTAAATAGAAAAACATGAGTTGATAAACAAAATTGTATTATGCATTAATAATGAATTTATTTCACAACTGTGTCAGCATTAGATGACCCACCGAGGTTGATATGCCGTAAAACAAAACAAATAATTTGTGTCCAGTTATATAGTTTTACTTATTCCTATCTAATACTGCACCCTACTTTGGACCTAGCACCTATACGATTGTCCCAACCTGTATTGCAAACCCCCGACACTTTAAATCATATATATGCGAGAAGGCAGTGGCTGAGGGTCTTAGTGCCCTGGGTATGACACTAAACTGGATCTAGTGGTAAGGTTACAATTCTGGAGATCTGCAGTATTCCTTCATCACCATTAATCCCAGGTCCACTCTGACTCAGAGTGGTTATACCTGTTAGGGTCCCATCTATGGGTTAAATAGATCAAAATGAGTTCTAAAAATAAAATTTTTAGAAAATTGAATACCCAACAAGAATAATAAAACAAGACATCTTCAGCATAAAATAATCCAACTAGGGTTGACATGCTGTAAAACCCAAACCACCAACCTAAAAGACTCCCTCACTCTTCAACTGACACCAACAATAGGCCACATACACTTTACTTACTACTACATGATATATACACAAATATATGGTTTCAAGTAACTATTTCTATTTAATAATAATTAAATTTATTGTTATATAAAAAAAAAAAGAAAGATATCTCTCGATTCACTAATTCAGCAATTCAATTCGCGCACACACCGCAATAAAGAGATACACTTGCCAACAAAACAAAACATAAGTTGCTGATGCCAAGCGGAAGTTTACTCAATGGTAGCCTAAAACGAAGTGACCAAAATAATGTTTCTACGCATAGGCTCCAGCTGAACTTCCGGCTGGAAAACAAGAATTCCTAAACAAAGAAAATAATTTTATAAATAAAATTTGCATTTTCATCCAATCCGAACGATTCCCGGGTGAAATGAAAATGATCTCAGTTGATCCGATTTTGGGTCCCGACAACCTATTTAAAGTCGGCTTTGAAAAGCCAAGAATCAGAGATATCCTGGCATCAGCGTCGAACACATCAACGAGAGCCGACCTCAAATCACGAAACATAAGGTGACGGACTTACTTCTATCCCCTACTCTGACCGACCGGCAAGTTAAAGGGGCAAACATCCTACAACAAGACAACGCCAACTGATACACGATACCAACTCGCTATCGGCTACTAAAAACACAAGACTCTGCTCACCTAATCAACACCTAACCACTACCACTAGTTTATCTGCTCACTTTTCCACCTACACTACAACTGATTCATCCACCGGACATTTCACTGACTTTATTATTCACGTTACAACTATCACCAAAAATATCCTTTAAATTCATTTCTATCTTTTCCTCGCTTTTCATGTTCCTTTTTCCAATACAATTTTGAAACTTAAGATCTGTGTTTGTTTTTCCTCGTCACCATACGCTTCATACTAACCCTGTTTATAACATTGTGTACAGTGCTCAGGTGCACCACAACTCATCAAAGTCTCATGTCTAGTACACAGAATAATGTATTAGTGTCAGGAACATGAACAGTTTACGTAAAAATATGCATGTATGTGTGCGCACTTATGCGTGTGGAGATGGGCATCAGGTATGGTATTGGCGGACTACAGGAAGCATGGAGGCCTTGAAAGATGCAGTGTTTCGGCAGCCTACAACAGACGCAGGCAGCTTATTCGATGCCTCAACAATTCTGAGCATGAAAAAATGTTTCCGAAAGTAATGTGAGCAATGCTGATTTCTGACTTTGTAGGCATGCCCACGTGTGTTAGAAACATGGAGATCAAAAAAAAAACTTTCAGAATAATTCCACAGTGTATACATGGTTATGTAATTTTATATAAAAGACAAAAAAAACAAAAAACAATGTAATAATATAAAATGAAAAAAAACACAAGTTTCATTATCATTGTTTCAGTTTGTTTAATTGTTTTAAATTGTCTTTTTTCACATATTTGAATATCAACAAAAGCCGGTACATATCAAAAGCAGACTTTTGTTCACTAATAATTTCTTTTTCTTTAAACAAAAGAAGGCCCTGACGAAGATTTGTTAAACAAACCGAAACACTGCAGGGTCAACTTATTAAACATCACTCACCAATGAAACATTTTTTATAAAATTACATATTATCGGATTTACTTCCACTTTTTCCTCATGGTTATACATGAGGTACTCATGGTGTAATTGTTATAGGAAATGAATATGGCAAACCGAGTTCAAATCCTGGATGAGGCTGCTTACAATAATACCCTTGGGAAAGTTAGGAATCCAATTATTCTCTCTCCAGCTATGGATAAATTGTAGGGCAGATTTGGGTTCTTTAACGTTGTTAAAATAACTGATCTAGGAGAAGGAAAAACTCTGAATTCAAAGTTGTTAAACTCTGCTTAAAAATTGACCTTGTGTTGCATCCTGTTTGAGTGGAGGGGTTGGGTAAATATATGGTTAAATATTAATAGAGTTTGTATTTTCCCGGTACCCCACTCGTACCAGGTCAGGCACAAAGGCCCTATTAACGTGGGATCCACCCACAAACCGAAGTTCATGGGATGGCGGGTGAAAAATTATGTGTTTCCCGTCGGCATTCCCCCTCAAGGGGGGCACCTCAGGCACTGGGCAATAAACCCAGCCCTGCCCCTTTAAATCGAAGGGGCAGGTGTTGCCGGGGGGGGGCCTGGGATCGACGCTATTATTATGACTCAAGCAGTCCAGTGGCTGAAGCTCACTGGACTCCTGACCCGAAGGCCGGGAAAGCAGTTAAATATTAAGTTAGTGAGGATTTGGTTTGGTTCTTGTCAGGTCATTTAATGCCGAATCAAGTCATTTTTGATAATCAAAGGACTCTGGTTGCTTACAATACCTGCTATTGCTTAAGTGATCACCCAATTAAGTACTGAACAGGCTCATCGCTGCTTAACTTTGGTGCTCTAGCAGGAACTGGTGTTTTCAGCATGACTTGAACGTAATGTGATGATTTGCATGTATGCATTTTATTAGTGACCAAATGGTTGGACACTGGGGACAGGAAAATTTATCCTCTAAAAGTAACATTAGGATGAAATGGGGAGTGGGGTAAGAGGTATCATATTCCACTTATGACCATCTCTTTAAGTTAAGTACTCAGATTATTGTACTAACAATAATTATTAAGTACTAATAATAACTAAACGGGGGGGGGTAGGAAATATGGTCATATTACTATTATTAATAGTTTCACAAAACTAAATTGTGTAGCGTTAACTGTTGTACACAATGTAGGTATCATTTAACCAACCCGTTCGCCACGGGTAGAATGTGACACAAGGTCGCAAATATATTGCATGCAACGAGGATCAAACTTGCTATTCAACAGTAATGGATCTACGAGACTAGTGTATATAAGAAAAAGAAAAAAATCTCAAGTATAGGTTGAGGTGGGAGGAGGTGCTTACACAACTTATTTTTTTCTAAAAATGAAAAAAAAAACTTTTTTAAGAGCGAAAATTCTTTCAAGATTAGTGATTTACTAAGCTTAGCTTAGTTGTGGCACAAGCCCAGGAGTATGGGGCACTCAGTGAGAATCGAACTCACTAAAAATGGTCTGCTAATCCAGCTTGCTAACCATTACACCAGGTGAGGTGCCCCTTTCAAGATTAATAGCGAATATGATAGACATTTTTTTTTAAAAAGAAATCATTTTTTTTTTTTTAACAAAATGCGTAAAATATAATGAGTAATTTTTCTTAAAACATTTTTTTTTTTCAGGCTAAGTTTAATAAGGACGAACAACACTAGTTTTAGTGGGGGCGTAAAGTTACCCGGATAATTGAATCAGAGTTTTAAACTAAAAAATTAATTGACAATCTTAAGATATTTTTTTTAAAGAAAAGGAAAAAAAAACACACACATTGATATCACAAGAAAGTTATGTTGCGACACTTAAAATCACGCATACTGTTGTTAAATCAATATAATTCATCATTTTATTCTATTCTTTTCTTGTCAAATGAAAAAGATACGAAATAAACATACAGAAGACGACAGAGCGAGAAAGAGAGAGAGAGACTAATTATATATCAGAGTGAGAAATTTAAGGTAAAAAGACAAAAACGATCTTGAATGATTTCAAATTTGTAATAAAGGAAAAACAGATTATATAATTTCGCTTCCCTTTTTCTTTTTTTATATAACAAAGTTCTAGCTTTCTTTTTTCTTTTATTTCTTAAATCAATAATTCAAATTGTAACTATTGTTGTTTCTGGAATTTAGTTTGTGCAGCTGAATTCAATCAACCTGCAAAAATTTGAATATCTGGATCTTTCACCCGTAAAAAAAAAAATCGTTAAGAAGAGAGAAGACAAATTTACAATAAGTGTGTTCTTTTGAATCTTTTTTGATTAAAAGGTGATATAGGACTAGGAGAAAAAAAAAAAGAAATAAGTTAATTCTGGTTCTTCTCCCCTAAAATAAAAATGATTAAATAAAGGAAAGTAAAATCCGAAAACAAATAGTATGACTTTTTTTTTAAATAATAAAAAAAAAAAAAAAAAAAGGAGATTTTTTTTATCCTAGTTTAGTTTTCATAAATTTTATTTTCTATGTTTTATCTAAAATCTGATTTTAATTTCTTTAATTAATTCAAAAGAAAATGTTATATTTTTATTTTATTTTAAAAAAGACTAAAGCGAAACAATGAAAGTAAACTTTAAACTTTTTAATTTTAATAAATTTCATTACTTTTGTCTAACAATGATTTTTTTAATTAAAAAAATACTTTAAGGAATAATAAAAAAAAGACAATTTAGTTTCCTTAAATTTGAATCGGTTAGCTTTTATTTTATTAAACATTGTTTAAAAAAAAACAAAAACAAAGACTTTCTAGTTAATTCGTAAATATTGTCATTAGTCGTGATCTTCAAACAATGCATTTTTCTATTTTCTTGGCAATGAGGAAGAACATATTGATAATATTTAGGGAGAAAAATAGACAAAACTGAAATAAAATAAAAAATAAATGAAGTGTTTTAAGTCAACAAATACGGGGAAACTCAGATTTTTATCTTTTTTTAAAGTTAGTTGTCAAATGACATTTGACAACTAACTTAAAAAAAGAAAGAAAAAAAAAAGATAAATGACAACCAAGATCCTGTGTGTGACAGATTCGGTTAAGTCATAAGTTATGAAATTATTCATTTAATCGCAATATTTAAATTTTTCCAATTTTATTCTTTCAACCTCGTAGCTTCATTTAAGCCTTTAAAAAAAGGTAAAAAAAAAACTGACTCCCACTATGCATTGAAAAAAATTGATTGTATTAAGAAAATATAGTAGGAAGGTTTCCACTAGAACCGTGAAATAATTTTCTTTATAATAATAAAGAAAATTATTTTACGGACCCTTTTTTTTTTTACCTGGTTCTTCAAAATGATTATCAATTAAATTAATCCGATTAAAGAACCATGCTTTTGAGCCAACATGCGAACTCATCGGTAAAAATGACCAAATTAAATTGATAGACGACAAACCAAACAGAATTTGAAAACTTATTTTTAATAAAAATAAAGAATCAATATTTTTTTTCTAACCAAGCAATGACATAAGAATTCCTAGCACCGTCAATGTATCAGTTGTGATTTCTTCCACCCTCACGGTCCGTATTTCCGAAATGTATGTAAATGTAGTCATTTTTGTTTTCTTTTTTTAATCATAACATGAAAGAAACACAAATCCTATATTTTACCCAGTTATTTTTGTTAGAAAAAAAAAAAAATAGGAAAAATTCAATTTTTTTAAAGATTTTTTTGTGACCTTTTCCCCCTAAAAACAAGAAAATAATATTTCCAAATATTGACACTTCGCATATTTCCGTTCATTCATTGAACTACCATCTCTGATTAATTCTTAGCTATTGGTTTGCGATGACAATAACAAAGAACAGGTGTTATATATTTGCATTTTTTTTTAAATTCCTTTCTAAAGATGAATAAAATAAAATTTTTAAAGTTTGTACAACAAATTAATGTTGAATTAAATTTTAACCTCAAGATCAAATTTTAAAAACAACAATCTCACGCCAACAAAACAAGCACTAAACCAGTTACATTTAGGAGAGAAAAAAAAAACATTTTATTCACAAAAGGAGGAGGAAAACAACGTGTCCAATGTTTTTTTAAGATACACCCACCACCAAGAAAGTTAATTATTCAAAATAAAATATTTAGAATTCATTTTATACCAGTTAAATCTAAAAATTGTCACCCAGCAAGTCACAGTGCAAATTGACACAAAAATAATTTAAAAACACAGACATTCCGTATCGGATACAGCAAGCTTGTTTGAGAAGCGGGGGTTCAATTTTTAACACATCTTCATTGTAAATCGAACACCCACTTTATGACCACCTTGTATATAAACAAAACTCATCGTTAATGCAGGTGTGACAATAATGTTTGAAAATTGTAACAAAAACAACACAGAGGTTTTCATTTCGTCGACTCACCTCCACGATGACTGATGTGACGAGCACAAAATTTGACATTTTTCTTCTTGTGGAGTAATCCTGGGTATTTTAGAAGCAACAGAGAGGTGAGTACATACCCACCGACAATAGCCATAATCACCATGGCTACTACTTTCTCTTTCCGTTAGGTAATAATCATCAAGTAAGGAATGAAGTAAGTGAGCATGAAAACTTGTTTATATAGCTTTGAAGCGGGGTGGTGAGCACTCGTAGGAACAGCGCAGAAAGAAAGAAATAAACAAAAGTGTATTTAAATATGATATTTTTAAAAATGCATTCTCACAATCTTCAAAATATTCTCACTTTTTAATGAAATTTCTTATAAATTTCTTTAAAAACATTTACTAACTAACAGTCGTTGAGATGCTGCCGAATTGGTGGGGGTTCATTCAATTGACGGAAGAGCGTCTGCAGAGACAAAGATCCACTGACGTAATAGACTTGTATGGAAGGTGCTAAATATAATAATTAAATTCGCCCTTTTTTTTCTTTTTTTTAACCTGTGAATTAACTTGTACATGGAGGAAACAGTAGACGAAAATAAAAAAAATAATTGAATAAAAACAAAAATAAAATTAATTTTCTCTTTTTTAATTATGTAATAACATCAAATGAATCTTGAACATTTTTTCGTTGGAATATGGAATAATTTTTTTTAAAATTATACAATTAAAAAAAACAAAAAAAAAACCAGCAAAGAACTGTGTGTCATACCGTTGTACTGAAATAACAAAATTGATGAATGTAACTTGAGTGGGAGATAGCAAGAGCATTCTGATAGTGGAAAATTGTGAAAATTTTAAGAGAAGGTTCTATTGTGAAGATGATTATGGTGATTCTGTTCTTTCATACATTGAATTTGCTTCTGTTTATCCATATTTCATATCTGATGTACTTCTAATTTTGAACCAAAAAGATTTACATAATTGTTAGTTGGTTGGCTGGATTTTACAGCATGTCAACCCTTGTTGGGTTATTTTATGCAAAAGACATTTTGTTTTATTCATTCTTTTTTTTTTTTTCAGACTCAATTTTTTTAAACACATTTTTTTAATACTCATTTTTTTAATCTATTCAACCCATACATAGGACCCTAACAGGTACTACCACTCTGGGTCATGGTAGACCTGGGAGTAGTGGTGATGAAGGGGTACTCCAGATTCCCCAGAGTTCCAAAATTGGAACTTCACCACTAGATGCAGACACTAAGTCCCTCAGTCAGCGCGTTCTAGCACATATATGAGAAAAAGGACTGGGGATTTGCCATAAGGGTAATAGGGTTGGGACAATCATATAGGTGCTAGGGCTTGACATGACCAGTGATTGATCAGAGGGACCCTCTCCGAACACCTGTCTAGCCTAAGAAAGGGCCAAAGTGGAGTCTTGGATGCTCAGCCACCAGGATTCAGTCATTAGACATCACAGGTTGCCACCCACGGTCAACAGGTGACCCCATTGGGGGGATTTTACCCCTCTGCAGAGGTGCAGTTGGTGTATTCTTCTGCCCCAGCCCAGCCGACATAATTGTTAGAAATACAAAAGAGAGAGAGAATAATACTATACTTTAAGTATTGACTAAAAAAAGATGATTTTTTCACTGCATACAGAAAATTTTATTTATCTTTCATTTTAAATTTTAGTATAAATTAATTAAAAAAGAAATCTATTTCCTTGAAAATGCTTTACAGTCAGGGTCAGTGTTAGGGTCTCAGAAACCCCACAACCCCACCTGAATCTATGATATGGGGCCCTCACTCTATATCATGAGTGGGGGATTAAAATAAAATAAAATAGAATAAAAAAAATAAATAAATAAAAATAATAATCTCCCATGATCCCTCAAACAGGAAGAACCTTCTGCCCATACACAGAGGAAAGGATCTACTTCCTACCACCAAGAAAATCCCTCGGCCATTCAAACTCAGGCCTTAAGTGGGGTCAAATGCTATTACTAGACAGGAAGAAATATCCTCTCCATGAGGTAGCTATGACCCACGAATAAAGTCTGAAACCTAAAACTACCTTTTTTCTTTGTCTCTTCCTTTTTCTTCCTTTAATTCCCTTTCAGCTTGACCACCGCAAAAAGAAAGAACCACCAAATATAATGGGGTTAAAAAGAAAACTTGCGAACACGCACCAGAAGTAACCAGCGACCTTAAACCAACATAAAATCATTAAAACCCCACACATGTCAATTTTCAGAAAGTTGTATTCATAGAAAATATATGAGATCCACTCTTCAGGAGACTATGGAGTAGTTTTTTTGTGATTAGGCTTTGGTTATTTGGTGGGATGTTGCTGCTGGTGTTCTTTTTTTAAACACCATTATAAAAAAAACTACCTACCCTGCTTCATTTCGTTTTCCCCCGCCCCCCGCACAAGGAATCAAAATTCTCCCCTCTACTCTACCACAAAACTGACCCTGTGTCACTCAACTCTCCCCTCCTCCTTATCATCCCCTGGCATCAAACACTCCACTACTATGAACTTTACCCTCCTCCCCCTGACCAACCCCTTTTCCCATCTAGCACCTAGCCTCCTTCCTGCTTCCTGTAAACTTTCCCTACACTTCATTCATGTTATCCTCATTCCTTATTTCCCCCCTAACCTCCCTACCCTTCATTTCCGCTACTAACTCACTCCTTCATCAAAACACACATGTGTGTGTTTTGATGAAGGAGTGAGTACACAATTTTTGCTTTGAATAAAAGTCAGTTGATTGAAGAAGTCCTAATGAAAGAACGAAATATTTCAACTCTCAGACTTGTTTGAGTTATTATTTTTTGTTCACTTTCCTTTTACCTTACCTCACACCATTGTATGTGTTTCTTCCTTCTGTTGGTCATCAAGCTGAAAAGTAATTAAGGAAAGGAAAAAGAAGAGACAAAGACAAAAGATACTTTTAGGGTTCAGACTTTATTTCTAGGTTCATAGCTACTTCTTGGAGAGGGACTTTATTCCTGTGCCAGTCAGTAGTGTGTGTCTCCAGTAACCATTTGCGTTGGAATAGCAGAGAGATCTTTTTGGTGCCAGTGTTGCATAGTGCCTTCTTCACTGGCACTAAATAATTATAATGTTGCATACCTCTTCTTCTTCACTTACTTGGACATCTATTCTTCTGCTGGCCGTCTTGGTATGCTTCTGATCGTCTTTGGTATTTCTTCTATCATCTTGACTTGGTCTGGCATCTTCTAAGGTCTGGACTTTCTTGGGGACTTCAGGTCTGGTTTTCTGTTAGGGATTTCTCACTATCAGAAGCCCTGTGTCATTGTTAGTTTTTAGGTAATAAACACAAGACTTCGATTTACTTTTGATCTTATCTTATTGTTAAATCCCCACCAGACATCTGCTAACTAATATAGCGCATGTATGCAGAGTGAGTCACAGTTCAGCAGTACATCTTCACTGCCTGACATCCAACTGCAAACTGGGGACTCTGAAAAAGGTCCCACGTGACTTCACATATTTGGCGGGCTTCTGTAATTTTCCATAGAAGGACCCGGCCATGATATGAAAAGGGTCATCCCCTCAGAAATACAGGGGATTGACAATAATCTTATGCAACCGCATAGATTATGTAACACCAGGAAGCGGCCTTTTCTCTGTGCATGCCCAGAGGGTTCTTCCTGAGGACTGCTGGGAGATTGTTATATTTTTAAAATTTTTAATTTACTTTTATTTCAATTCCCATAAGCAGCTCACCCCTCCATTTGGGGGATTCAGGGGTTTAGTTACAAATTATAGAAATTCAACAATAAGTAATTAACAAGTACAACCAAACCATGCCTTTCTGTGTCCTGGGTATGATGTTAAACTGCATCTAATGGTGAAGTTCCAATTTTGGAGCACTGGGGAGTGTGGAGTACCCCTTCATCTCTATTACTCCCAGGTACACACTGACCCAGAGTGGTAGTACTTGTTAGGGACCCATCTATCAGTTAAATAGAAAAAAATAAGTTTAAAAAAATGTTTTTAAAATGGTTCTGACGTGGAACCATGATGGTGGTTTAAATCATTAGTTATGGAAAAGTTTGAGTAGAGGTTTTTGAAGGATGATGTCAGAAAAGACACATGGCATTGTTTTTTGACTGAAAGAGGAATGACATGGCGAAGGGGAGAAAGGAAGAGTGAGAGGTGATAGTTGAGATTCAGCCTGGCCGGCAAAGGGTTAAGACAAGCTGAGGCCTGGTCTCCCCCGTGCGGTGATTATGGGCAAAATAAAATAAAAACTACTTGATCAAGTAACAAAAAGATGTCTTTGTAATTCATTTAATTTAAACAAGCAAAACCCAACTAGACAACAAGATGGCAGCCGAAGATGGTAGAAGGAGCAACAAGAAAGAAATAAGATCTCCTCACCAAGTAAGTCTAATCTGTCTCTCTCTCTCTCTCTCTCTCTAATATCTCTCTATCTCTGAAGAACTTTTTTATCAAAAGAACTCTCACTCTCTTCTTCAACCTTCCTGGTACCGGATAGTACCATAAGTTACTTGAATCAGGTATATATCTGTAGGGAGAGAGTTATTATGAGATGATGAGAAAGCTGGGAGGCATTTGTAGCACTAGTGAAAATGGGATAGACTCCCACGCTGTCTGGCTGATACCAACAATAGGCCACTCCACTAACTTTACTATTCTGTAAATACAATGATATTATTTCTAGAAAATTATATACATACTAGTTATTAAATGTGAACATTTCATAAATATATTGGGATTTCTATGAGATCATCTTTTTAAGAAGCTAAATAACACATTTATGGATATTTACTGTTGGAGTTAATTTTTTTAATTATCACCCTTTTCTTGTTATGGTAAGACAAAGTTTGCTCACTTTGAGGGACATTGATATTTGCCCATCTCTTTGTAATATGATATTCTGGTGACATAGAGAATATTTATATATATATTTCTTATTATAATGGAGATTCAGTGTCTGTCTGTCTGTAACTGAAACTATGTAACTGCTTACATCACAATACCCTCAGGAATTTTGTAAGTTTATCAATGAGTATTTAATATATAATCAAAATCATTAATACATAGAAAAGAATAAATCTTATTTTTATTAATGATGTCTCTATGAAGATCTGGGTTAGATTTACCTCAAAACAACCCATGTTATTATTGTGTTTAAAATCCTGCAATGTGTCAAAGATTTGTTTTTCCTACTTTAATAACATCACATGGAATTCTCAAAATGTTACCTCTCCCTTTTTTAAAAGTCTTTGTCTCTTACTTACTTGCTTGAGTAGTTCGAGTAGCTGGTTGGTACTTTAATCTGTCTCTTGTGTAGCCGGGACATTTCTAAAGATGCTGATCGGACTTTGTTTCTTCTTTCATAGTTCTGGTTCTGTAGAAGCTGGTTCACCATTATTTCACAAAGACAAAATAAGGCTTATATTTTGAGTGATCTTCTTTTTTTTTAAAATTTAAATAGATCACTAAGAAAATGTCCTACTAAGTGATCTATTTCAATTCTAATAGTGACCACCACAAGCGGAGATTTAAGTAGTTTGAATTCAGAGTTTTCCTTCTCCTAGACTGGTTGCCTAACCAAGGTTAAAGAGCCCAGTCTGCCCTACTATTTACCGATAGCTGGGGGGGGGAGAATAGTTGGATTCATACCTTTCCCAAGGGTATTAGCACTATGTGAACTGTGGCTTTGTCTAGGATTTGAACTCGGGTCGACGAGTCCATTTCCTACAACTCTAACCAGTACACCACCACATCTTTATCATCTTTTTATTTTCAACCAGATTTCTCAACCACAGCTGGAGTGAAGTAGAGACAATTTCTACATCATGGTGTCTCCCACTAAACTGCTGACTAGCTAAGCTAAACTCTGGGCCTTTCGTTCTCACGCTTCCCAATGGTGGAAGCAGGGTGGGTCAACTTGATGTTATCAATTGTCAATCATCTAGCCCCCTTCAATTTTGAATTTCAACAAATTTTAATTCAAAATCTAACTACACTACAGTCATAATTCGTAGGCAACCCATGAATTATGTAACAGTTGGGCTATTTTATAAGCCTGTTGTGGAAGCTAGATGTTTTACAACTACATATATGCTTTGGGTATATAAGGAATAGTGCATTCATAACATCACTCATTTCTGTGTTGTGATGAATGATATTGGTTGGTTGGTTGGGTGGTTGGTTTTATGGCATGTCAACCCTTGTTGGGTTATTTTATGCAGAAGCCAGTTTAACAATTAGGATTTCCAATTATATACAGTACAAAAATGTATCTTCACAATAATTTTAAGCAGATATACACATTATCTCTATTTGATCCATACTACCATGCCAGTTCAGGGTAGACTTGGGAATAATGACAATGAAGAGATGACCTCACACTCCCCCAAAGCTCCAGAATTGGAACCTCAGTTTAAAGTCATATCCAACCCCCCCCCTTTTTTGGGGGGAAGAGGAGGTCTTACCCCTCTGCAGGAAATGTAGTCAGTGTATTTTTGGGCGTGGTTTATTGGTTGATCAGTTTTATGGTATGTCAATATCTGTTGGGTTATTCTATACCAAAGTCAGTTTCTAAATTATATTCGGACCATATTACCTTTAGGCACCCCTTTTTGATCTCGATTAAGAAAGTACATGTTTTTCATTTACATCGTCAATATCCGGTTGTTTGTTAGGGGTTAGGTTTAGGGGTTAGGTTTAGGGTAAGGGTTAGGGGTTAGGGTTAGGGGTTAGCTTTATAATTTTTTTTTAAATCTAAAAATCGTCTGTTAAAACAACCGGATATAGACGGTGTAAATGAAAAACATGTCCTTTCTTAATCGAGATCAAAAAGGGGTGCCTAAAGGTCATATGGTCCTTATATTCTTCAATTATATACAGAATTAAAGGGTCCAGTTTAGCACTTGTCTAGGAATTGCAAAGTTCTTGGTTTGATATGGTTCAGCAAATGAAGTTGCACAGCTTTGGTAATCTGCTCTGTGAAGTAAAGTAGGGAGCTGACAGTAGGCATGTCACTCCACCTCAGCAAAACAATCTCCCTGGTCTATGCTAGTGAAAATTGAATTCAAACCAGTTAAACTTATTGAGAATTCTGGGATATGGGGGTTATCGTCCTTGTCTGTGAGCCTCTGTTTCGAACCAACCAATCACGAGCCAGCATACTTTGGCGGCAAAGCCGAATAAGCAAACTCGTGCTCTCTTCTGATCCAGCTTTCACTGGGGACAGACCTAAAACAGGGTCGCTCCATCCTTTCCTCAACAGCCAGAATCGGAGTCGGACATCAAACAGAATGTCTATCATATCCGAACGATCAGAAGGCCGTAGCAAAGGCTCCGATAATACCCTCAGGACTCAGATAAGTTTATTACAAATTATACATTTATGCAGACAAACTAAATTTTGTAACCTTATTGTTATATGTAATACACGTCTTTTATTCCTATTTCTAGTTGTTTGGTTATTTCTTTAACTCTTAATCTGTCTACCACACTCGTGGTTAACTCCATACTACAAAACTTGGAGTACTGTCATTTCATGTCTAGTTGCTCTATAAACTCCACTTAAGAAATTGACCTTATATCACATCCTTCTCATGCGGAGGGATTGGTAAATATATATATATATATATATATTTACCAACCCCTCTGCACAAGCAGGATGTGACACAAAGTCAATTACTTAAGTGGGGTTTAACAGGTTTGAATTCAGAGTTTTCCTTTTCCAAGACAGGTTGCTTTGTCCAGTTTGCCCTACTATTTACCCATAGCTAGAGGGAGAGTAGATGGATGCATGCCTTTCCTAAATGTATTAGCGCTATGTGGAATGCAAACGGCCTCACCCAGGATTTGAACTTGGTTAGACGAGTCCATTTCCTACAACTCTAACCATTTAGACCATGTGTAAATATGTATATATTGTACAAAAATGTATCTTCACAAACACTTTAAACAGATAAACATTTTCTGAAACAGTTCTATTTGATCCATATGTAGGACCCTAACATATACTACCACTCTGAGTCAGAGTGGATCTGGGTGTAATGGTAGCAAAAGTAATGGTAGTGTAGCGTTAGTTTCGTATTTGCCTGGGGGAGTTGTCTGCCCGTTTAGTTTGCTGGTGCCCGCTAGGGGCCGGTTATATTTAAGCGCCTAGTTCAAACGCTTCTTTCTCTTTTTCTGTTCCTGATACTACGAGACACATGGGTTAGTTAAGGTCTACCCTTTCTCGTTGGGGTTTCGTCCCCCCCTTACATTACTGTAAGTTCTCCACACAGCATGGACTATCCCTAGTCTCATGTCTGTGGCTTTTATGTATATCTTGTACCATTCATGAATGTGTCTTTATCTTTCTACATGTAACTTTGTTTTACCTATGTATTATGTATCTTGTTATATCCATGTGCTGTATACGTATTAAATGTTTTGTTTATCAAACCTTTGTCGGAGTCTTGTATTCAAGTATATATAACTTTGAATCCTTTTTTTACAGTAGCAAAAACCACACTCCACAAAACTCCAGAAACGAAGCCTCACCATCATATACAGTTTAGTGTCATATCCAGACCTCCCATCCTTTTTTTTTTTGGTGGGTGGAGGTCTTACACCTCGGCAGGGAATGTAGTCACAGTGAATACTGTCAGCCCTGTCAACAGGGCGGTGATGAGAATAGACACTGGCTCAATTGGGTTTGTAGGGTAAATGAAGCCATACAGTTGGGTAGGTTCAGTTGTTTTTTGTTATTTATCAAGGTTTCTTATTTGTCTACCTTCCTCATCCCTTTTTGTAATGTTTTTTTTATAAGTAGGAGTATTAAAAAAGTACCAACAAAAACTGACAGTGAGGAGAAAAATTCAATGAAAAGAAATAATGATTAGAGTGTGGGTTATATGTAAATATAGGAATTGGGACATGTTTGGATAAGGAGTGGCTCTGTTGTGTAAAGTCCAATCAGATTTTAAGCTTAAATTTAAAGTGCTCAGTGCAGTTGGAAAATATTTGCATTTCAGCTGTTCTTGGTTTGGTTTGGTTTGGTTTGGTTTATTTATTTAACTGCATATCAACTCCTTGTGGGTTATTTAATGCCTAAATTTGATTCATTTGTGAAAGTTTGATTATAATAGAGGAGAAGGAGAGAGAGAAAGGGGGGTTTATTTGGTTTATTTGTTTAATGGTACATCAACTTCTTATGAGCTATTTAATGCTGAAATTTGATTAAGTCTTAAATGTTTTATTATAATGATGAAGAAGAAGAAGAAGAGAGAGAGAGAAAGAGAGAGAGAAAGAGAGAGAGAGAGAGAAAGAGAGAGAGGTTTTAGTCGGTTTTGTTTATTTGTTTAACTACATATAAACTCTCTATGGGTTATTTAATGCCTAAATTTGATTCAGTTTTAAATGTTTTATTATAATGAAGAAGAAGAAGAAGAAGAAGAAGAAAGAGAGAGAGAGAGAGAGAGAGAGAGAGAGAGAGAGAGAGAGAGTGAGAGTGAGAGTGAGAGAGGGGTTTGTTTTGTTTATTTGCTTACCTACATATAAACTCTTTATGGGTTATTTAATGCCTAAATTTGATTCATTTGTAATTACTTTAAGAGAGAGAGAAAGAGGGGGTTGTTTGATTTGATTTGGTTTAGTTTATTTGTTTAATGGCATATCAACTCTTTATGGTTTATTTAATGCCTAAATTTAATTCATTGTAAATGTTTGATTATAATAGAGGAAAAGAAGTGAGAGAGTAATGTTTGGTTTATTTATTTAACTGCACATCAACTCCTTATGGGTTATTTAATGCCAAAATTTGATTCATTTGTGAACGTTTGATTATAATATAATGTGATATAATGAATAGGGTAGCTTATTCATTTTGTAATGAAGTGTGATATTCAAATTTAAAAGTTAACTGGTAATTCATTAGAAGAGTCATGGAAATAACCAGAGATTTTGATTGACAACTTTTTGTTACATAATCTATGTATGGATTATTGTCAACCCCCTGTATTTCTAAAGGGATGGCCCTTTTCATATCATGGGCGGGACTTTCCATGGAATATTACAGAAAGCCCGTGAAATACGTGAAGTCACGTGGGACCTGGTTGGCTCTTGAGTTTCAGCTTGGACGTCAGGTAGATAAGATGTTACTGCTTTAGCTGAAACTCACTGCACACGCGCGCTGTGATTAGTTAGAGAAATATGTTTAGTTAAGAAATAAAAGTTTAATAAATAATATGGTTTTGTGGTTGATGAATGTCTTTCTAATCAGTGGGGGGGGGGGTCACAGTCAAGTCTGACTCAAGGCTCCAATCGACAGTCCAACTACTCCCAACTGTATCTCCCTCCAAAATCCAATACTATTTCTTTGTCCCGCTTGTCTCGACAACAAAATACTACTGCAAGTCGTTCTGCCTGGTCTGTGAGAATAAGTCCTTTAAATATACCCCAATTTCACCACATCCGGGCTCCTCACTCATAATTGTCCGTTCAGCATGTGCGACACTCGCCAGCACGGCGCAACCACCCACTCCGGGCCACTATGCCATTTCCTACTTCACCGATCGTCCACAGCTCTCACATTCTGAAGGAAGCGGGTTCGACTCTAGGTCAGTCCTACATGCCAGGCAAAGCCTAGCCCGCTTCCTTCGAGAATACGGCAAGTCTTCATGCCTGCCACCCTCTCCGTCACACTGTGTTGCACGAGGCAGGTCTCCTCTCTCACTACAAGACTGACTTAGAAGACCAGACACAAAGTCCCCAAGACTAGGTCCACACGCTGGAAGAAGAGCGTAAGATACCAAAGATGAACAGAAGAAAAATAGAAGTAAGGAAAGAAAGGCTATACAACATTTTGACCACTTGTTGACCTATAAGCATTGCATTCTCATTGGTTGAGAGTGCTATGTGATAGAAAAATCTATGGGAAAAAGTTTAGAATTAAGAAATTGAACTTTGGCAGTCAAAGGAGTCAGATATGAATGGTGTCTCTCACAGAGTTCCTTTCCACACTGGAATGTTGGGTCTTGGAAAAATAAAAGATGTCAAAGTTAAGACAAGTCTTCATGTGTTATATAACCCTTGTTCTGGGTATATAAATGATGAGAGTGTTCATTCTATTAAGATTATGATTATGAGGTATGAGATATGAGAGCATCCATGTTTTAAATATAAATTCAGTGATTATTTTTTTAAAGTAACAAAAACTATAGCCTCATTTCTTCATACTAAGGAATTAATTGCAAACTATTTTGAAACAGAATTTAGATTTTTGGATGGTATAGCTCAGTCGGTAGAGCGTCGGACTAGGAACCACAAGGTTCTGGGTTTGATACAGATTCTCGCTAACTCAGCATATGAGTAGCACAGGGTAAAGTGAGGACCTAATTGTAGGTGTGGCGCTCCACCTCAGATGTCAAAAAAACAATCTCATTGATCTAGCGCTAGTGAAAAAGGGGATAGACACCCTCATGGTCTGGCTGATATCGACTTTAGGCCACCCCAACAACTTTTATAAAAATAAATAAATTAAGTTTGAAATATATAATTTTTTTTAAAGAAGTGAAAATAATCTGTCCCCCATAATTTTTAGTTAATACTTATTTTAAAATATTGGGGAGAAGGCTAGGCCACTAAGTCCATTTCCTAAGAAATTAGATTAATTTTTAATTTCAATTTTAAAATGAGTCCTTAAAATTCAAATCATTATTTGAAAAACAAGATTTCCTCTCTCCCCTTGGAGAAAATCTTTCCTGAATTGAATGGAAAATTAAGAATTAATTTTCCATTCAATTTTATTGAGGGGAGGGGGTTAAAAAGCTTTTATTGTGTTTTTGTGAATTAATGAAATTATGGTCTGATGAAAACAGACAATATTATTGTGCTTCCAAATGTATTAGCTGAAAATTTAAATTTTAAAAAGTATAAAAGTCCCACATCCAAATTTTTCTAGTTACTTGAGTAGCTGGCTGGTAACTTAGTTCTGTAGTCAGTTTCTTGCGTAGCTGAGACATTTCTTCTAACTGGTCTAGTCTGTCTTTAAGATGCTGGTTCACAAAGGCTGCCATTTACTTCATAAAGACAACCAAGACATATTTCATGATCACATTTTTATTCAGAGCCAGAACTTTCTCAACAGCAGTGGAATTGAAGCCAGTACATCTTTACATAACAAAATCTTTGGTCTAACTAAGCTAACTACTAATTTCCCACAGTTTCTCAGTGGCAGGAAGTTGGGTCAACTTGATGTCACTGAATGCCAATAATCTAACCCTACAGATTTTGAATTTTAATGACTTTGAATTCAAAATCTATACTAACCATCTCTACACTAACAGGCCAAAAAACAACTGTTTATTATCAATATACAACACACGTTCATTAATAAGAAGAAATGGATGCAGAGATTCAACAACTTAAGAACAACCCAAAACAAACCCAAACCAACCCAAGAAGATGAGAAAATCAAAGGGCTCAGCACAGATAGTAGATATAGACGCAAGTAAGAAGATAATAATTAAGAAGGGTTATTTAACATAATATAATTTGATATTCAGCCGGCCAACCACATCCAACATGGCTATTTAACACCAGTTCTGGAGCTCTGGGGAATGTGGAGTAGTCCTTTATTACCATTACTCCCAGGTGCACTCTAACCTGGAGTGGTAGTACCTTTTATCTATTGGTCTGGTTAAAACTTATTTGTATTAGATAGAAATACTTGATAACTTTGGGCAAATTATTTGTATTAAGAATAGTTATTTTAAGCTATAATTCTCTATTAAGGATTATTATTATTTGCTCCTTTTGAGTTTTCACATCAGCATTAGCTGATGGTCTTTCACTGGAGTCTGAGTGACAGCAAGTCTCCTCAGGTCTCCAGGACTCTTCTGAGTATTCTGGCAGATTGCAGCAGTGCAGTGTTCTGAATGGTTTCAATCCTTCCTTTGATATCCAAACTTTCCAAACCCTTTTCTAATCCTTTTGGGACTGTTCCAAGTGCACCAACCACAATTGGTATTACTTACATTTTCATGTTCCATACCTTTTTCAGTTCTCTGGCAAGGTCCAGATATTTGTCCATTTTTTCATTTTCCTTTAGCTTCACCCTGTGATCTGCTGGCACTGCAAAATCCACCAGTTGACAAGTTCTTTCTTTTTTGTTTACCAACACTAGGTCTGGTCTTCTTGCTGGGATAAGGTGATCCGTTTTTATTTCAAAGTCTCAAAGAATTTTATGCGTTTCGTTCTCAAGAACAGATTCTGGTTTATGCATATACCATTTTGTTGTGTGGTCAAAATTTAATTTTTTGCATAATTCCCAGTGGATCACCTTCCCAACCCAGTCGTGTCTAGTTTTGTATTCTCGTTGTGCTAGTTTGCTACATTCGCAGAGTATATGGTTTACAGTCTCATCTCTATTACCACAAAGTCTACATTTACTATTTTGTTGTGTCTTATCAATTTTCGCTTTGATATAGTTTGTCCTTATGGCATTATTTTGTGCAGCAGTTATTAATGATTCTGTTTCTCTTTTGAGGTTTCCTTTTCTTAACCATGTCCAAGTCTTTCCATGTGTAACCTCTTCAATTATTATTGTTATTATTATTATTATAATTATTATTATTATTATTATTATTATTATTATTTTCACTCCTTTTGAGTTTTCACATCAGCGTTAGCTGATAGTATTTCACTGGAGGTTGAGTGACAACAAGTCTCCTCAGGTCTCCAGGACACTTCTGAGTATTCTAGCCGATTGCAGTAGTGCAGTAGTCTGGATGGTCTTAATTCTTCCTCTGATTTCCAGATCCTCCAGTCTTTTTTCCAAGTTTATTGGGACCATTCCAAGCACACCAACTACATTTGGTAACAGTTTCACTCTCATATTCCACAGCTTTTTCAATTCTCTAGCAAGGTCCAGGTATTTATCCATTTTTTCATTTTCCTTCAGCTTCACCCTGTGATCTGCTGGAACCGCAAAGTCCACCAGTTGACACATTCTCTTTTTTTTGTTAATCAACACTAGGTCTGGTCTCCTGGCTGGGATAAAGTGATCTGTCTTTATCTTAAAGTCCCAGAGAATTTTATGCATTTCGTTCTCAAGAACAGATCCTGGTTTATGCATTTACCATTTTGTTGTATGGTCAAAATTTAATTTTTTGCATAATTCCCAGTAGATCACCTTCCCAACCCATTCGTGCCTAGCTTTTTATTCCTGTTGTGCTAGTTTACTATATTTGCTTAATACATGGTTTATGGTCTCATCTGTGTCCCCACACAGTCTACATTTACAGTTTTGTTGTGTCTTATCAATTTTTGCTTTGATATAATTTGTTCTTATGACATTATTTTGTGCAGCAATTATTAGTGATTCAGTTTCTCTCTTGAGGTTTCCTTTTCTTAACCATGTCCAAGTCCTTTCATGTGCAACCTCTCCGATTATTATTATTATTATTATTATTATTAGTTACTTAAAGCCATATAACTATGAGCGAATAAAATATCATTAACTATAGATAGTTATTTTATCGATTATTATTATTATTATTATTAGTTACTTAAAGCCATATAACTATGAGCGAATAAAATATCATTAACTATAGATAGTTATTTTAAACCATATAATTGTGTATAAATCATCATAGGAAATGAACTCAGCTTTTGTTGGCATCCTTCCGTCTACTAAAGATGATGGAGTAGTGTCCACTTTTAAAAATTTTTTATCTGCAGCTTTGTGAGTGGCTGAACAGTCCGATTCTTGAATGGCAATCTCTGGTGCAGTGACTGCAAGCAAACAGTGATGCCTGCTGGAGTTGCTCTTTTTGACTCCTTTTCATTCATTGTTTGACAAGTAGTTGCCAGGTCGCACGGTCATCTGCACAAGCCTCCCATGTGTTGGTACCAATGTGGCATGTCTTTATTTTCCTTTTGTAGGCATCTTTAAAGTGCAGGCGTGGTCTCCCTGTTGGTTGGGTGCCGTCTGTCAATTCGCCGTGCAGTAGTGTTTTGGGGATGCGGCCTTTGTCCATCCTCCTGATGTGACCAAGCCAAAGTAGGCGTCTCTCTCGCAGATGATGGCGGGCATGCTGTTCATGTTTGCTCATTCCAGCACTTCTGTGGTTGGCACTTTGTCCTGCCAACGTATGTGTATCTGGGGTGGAAATTGTCCAGTTTCCTCTCGCGGCATGGGTATCATTTTTGTAGTGGGAAAACTATGTAGCCTGGGCAGGTTTTTATGGAGGGTGAGCTGTCGCCCAAGCAGCAGATCCTCCCTCTCCACACAGCCATTGTGATCCAAAGGAAAGGTAGGAATGTAAATGCAAGATAATTATCTCCCTTGTTTTGTTCAGCCATCCTATTGCGTGGGTACAGGCACCGTTTGACACCGGTAAAAGTCATGTGTTTGCATGGCGCTGGGTTTTGAATTCTCTTAGCAACAGGATTTGAAGACGACAAAAAGGTAATTACAAGCTTGGAACTTTTCCTCCTCTTTTTCGATTTTATTAGTTGTATTAGAGAAACTACATAGTCTATTTGTATTCTATTGTAGTTTCACGTTGAAGACTCTCGTTGAAGACCAGTTGCGAAACAGGAGGATAGGTGACAACTCCCGTATTTACCCAAATAAAAGCGTCTTCATCAGTCGGACTCTGTCTTTACTCATTTCCTTGCTTTGGGCGGCCGTCATAGTGAAACTTCTTGTCGTCTCTGTCCAGTTTGGCAACAGCGGTGTCGCAGGAATTGTTGGGAAGTACTGAGATTCAGCACCACCCATCTTCGGGACTCTGGCTCCAGATTTGTTTTCGGGGTTTACTCCCTTAGCCTTTCCTTGGGATAAGGTAGGGTCACAAGGCAATGGTGGTTTTATGAGACTTTTCCTTGTTTTGGTCCTGGATTGGTAAGTTCACCAATCATGCTACTGCCGGTGTGGTTGGTCTTTGGTAAACAAGGGCTCATCCACTCTTGTCTACAGACTGCATGTGGGTGTCAGCAAGCTCGCACATTTGCGCATGTAAATGTATAGTCTCAGTCATGCTGCATGTGCAATGTTACCGGCGCCTTGGAATTTTCTAAGTCAGGACTTAGTATAAGTCTGAGAGTCCTATTTTTCTCTAAGACCATGCTGCTATTAAGAATTCTAACTACTAATGTATAATTTGTCAAGGCAGAGTCGAAGTGGGGAGGGAAATATAAGCACATGGTCAGCATGTAAAACAGAGTCAGTAAAAAAAAAAAAAAAAGGAATTACAGTTAGAAAAGGCATTGAATAAACTTTTTAAATGGAGTTTTTCACTCTGGCCAGCATAAATCAACTCAGCTATATTTGAAATAACTCCAAACGGTCTGTTAAAATCACTCACTCACTTACACACACACACACACACACACATTATATATAGCAATACCATAATCTTTACAGATCACTGCCATCCCTCACAATCCTATAACCCCACTACCAGAACCTTTCCTCTCATGAGACTCATCAAACCCGCTGCAGATCCACAAAGTTTGAAGCAAATATGACATAGGAAGGACGTCCTTCCCGTTGTATCAGATGGATCAGATGATAAAATGTGGTGCCTTTGCACTACTATATGTTTCTTAAGACCAAAAGCTGACTTACAGACATTGTTACAGATTGCACAAGACACATTGTTTGTTCTTGGAGTTTGCATGATGAGATTTCCTATGATTGACATATCCAGCCTTAGAAAGCAGAATTCGAACACATGTTTGACATTTCCAACCTTCCATGTTCTCTCCAATATGACAGGTGCATTCCCTTTTGAAGTTGATGCTTGAGGTTTTAATGCTCAATTCTTTCACCCTCAAAACTGGTACAGCCATCATCCACATGAATTCTCCAGTCAGTTCTCTTCAATGCCAGCTTTTCCCAGTTGTCAGAATTTATTTTTATTTTTACAAGGTTGTTTTTTAAGCAATCTCTATACCTCTTCCAATGCTTATGCTGTGGCCTTTTACCATCATGCAGCTAACCATAAAGGAGTTGCTTTGGCATTCTAACATCACTCATACGCACAACATGACCTGTCCATCGCATTTAGGTCGTTATGATAAGAGTTTCAATGCTTGTGCATCCTGCCCTTGTAAGGAGTTTTGTGTTAGGTGTGTTGGAATTCCACTTGATATTTAGAATGTGTCTCAAACATTTTTGATGAAAGTGTTCAAGAATTTTCAAATGTCTTCAAAACAAAGTCCATGTTTCCGAGGAGTACAATAGAACACTCAACATGCAGAACCTATGAACCATCAATTTTGTTTTATGAGTAATGCTGATATTAGACCATAACCGTCTTTCAAGCCTTCCATAGGACACAAATGCCTTCTGGATGCGTAGGTGAATCTCAGCATCCAAAGAGTCATCACAAGTCAGTGTACTTCCCAAGTATGTAAAAGATTCAACAACCTCCAGACAAGTACCATGAATGGTTATAGTTAATTTGATATACGGTTCACTTTTTATGGGGGTGAACATTACCTTTGTCTTCGTCAAGCTTATTTAAAAACATTGTGAAAATCAAAATGTCTTTTGATTAAACCTGATTTCTAAACATGATACATGTGTAGAGGTTGGTTGGATTAGAAAAGGAACAGCAGGCTACAAATTCACTTAGATCAGTTGCCATTTCCAGGCTAAAGAACCCATTTTAGCCTAATTATATATCAATAACTTGGATGTTTGCTTTGAGGAATTTTACGGCATGCCAACCCTTGTTGGGTTATTTTATGTCGAAGACATTTGGTTTTATTCATTTTTATTGGTATTGAACATTTTTGTTTAAATTCATTTTTTCTATTCAACCCTAACAGGTACAACCACTCCGGGTCAGGGTGGACCTCAGAGTAATAGCAATAAAGAGGTATTCCACATTCTCCAGAGCTCCAGAATTGGAACTTCACCACTAGATGCAGTTTAACATAATACCTAGGAGCCTAAGATTCTCAGTCACAGCCTTCTAGCACATATATGATAAAATGGTTTGTGGAGATGCCATAAGGGCAATAGAGTTTGGACTGACCATCATATGATAACTAAAGAATTAAAACTAAGTACACCAACTATATTCTGTGCCTTTGCCCTGTTGACTGGGGCAGGAGAATGCACTGACTGCACCTCTGCAAAAAAGGCAGAGGTTAAGGGTCTTAGTGTCTTGAGTATGACATTAAACTGCATCTAATGGTTCCAGTTCTGGAGTTCTAAGGAGTGTGGAGTACCCCTTTATTGCCATTACTTCCAGGTCTACCCTGACCCAATTTATTAGTACCTGTTAGGGTCCCATCTATAGATTTAATAGAAAAAATGAGTTTTTAAAAGATGTGTTAAAAATTGAGTTTAAAAAAACGATTGAGTTTTAAAAAAATTGAATACCCATCAAGAATGAATAAAACAAAATTTATTTGGCATAAAATAACCCAACAAGGGTTGACATACTGTAAAACCAACCAACCAACCAACCAACCAACTACATTCTGCCTTACTGACATGTGTCATTGTCCTTTCATTGCTCATTCATCCCAATGTCACATGGTTCTTACTTATCTCTTCTTCCAATGGCCACTGTTTTAACCTGTTTTAATACTTAGGTGAGATTAGATTAGACCTGGCTGTGGCCAAGGCCAAGACAACAGAAGTCTTTATTTCATGGTAATGATTTGAAATAACTTGATCATTTTGGTTTTTCAGTAACTGGTCACATACTCTGACAGAAGATTGCAATTTCTCTCTGAGACATATTCCCTTTTAACTCTTAATGTCCTCTATACCGCCTCATTCCACCCGGCCAGAAGACACATTTAGAAGTCTTTGATTTAAGGAAAATATCTCAGGTAGCTTTAAATGAAAAGACCATTTTTTGATAAATCCTTATAGGAATATGGCTCTGGACTTGGAAAATTCTCAACAGGATGTTAAGAGTTAATGCAATAATAGTAAGTAAAGTAAAGTTGACGTGGTGGCTTATGACTTGATGTTGTTTTTCTTTGAGCTCCTTGTTAAATCAACCCATACAAATGGCATTGGAGAGGAGGAGTGAGAGGTGAGAGTGTGAATTGAGTTTGGAATCATGCATCGAGAGTGAGACATGGAGCTTTTGCCTTCAGGAGTTTGGGCTTGGGGAAAATAAAAATCTCATGAGAAAAAGAAGTGACCTTGTGTTAATACTAAAAACTTTAAATGGCACAAGGCAATATATCCCTCAGCACCCCAAGTTGATTTCCAGACTCCAAACATCCAGGAATTGTCATCCAACTCCAGCATAGACTTAGCAACCAAGATTTCAGTATGCTACTAAGATTTCTGTATCAACACATCATCACTCTATTCGGAAATGAGTGCCGTAACATAACAAATGTTTGACATGTCATCTCTCCATTCCGAAAGGAAAGCATAATACAACATATTTACCATGGTGTTCTATATTAAAAAAAAGGCTACTCATTGTGCTTAATGAATATTTATAAGGAACAGCTGACAGGTCTCAGACCTAATATGCTAGCTGAAAAGATATTATTATTATTATTATTATTATTATTATTATTATTATTATAAATTAAAAAACTGCTGGTTGACAATTCTTTTCTGGTTTGAGATTTCACTAGATTACTTTTGTAGTTGGCTTAAGAAATTCAAAGAAAGTTTTGCTTGTACATTTGGAATACTTTTTATGGGCTATTTCCTATAAGTCTAAAATAAACAAAGGGAACCACTCTTGGCTGATAAATTATTTATTTATTTATTGATCTACTAGGAAAAAGAAGACGGGGTTAGGATTAGGGTTTAAGGATAGGGTTAGAATTTAGGGTTAGGGTTAGGGTTTAGGGTTAGTTTAATGGGAAAATAAATAAATAATTTATCAGTCAAGAGTGGTTCCCCTTTGTTTATGTTAGACTTATAGGAAATAACCCTTTTATGATTATTCAATTAAAGTAAGAATAAGATCTATTTATTTCAAATCCTTTGGACTTGACAATATTATTTTACATTTATTGTAAAAAAAACAAACTTTTTGGGTCCTAACTAAAAAAATATGCCTAATTGTGTAGGTTGGTTGGTTGGTTGGTTGTTTTATGGCATATCAACCTTTTTTGGATCATTTAATGCCAAATCAAGTCATTTTGATTTACAAAGGTTTCCTAGAAGCAGAACCCCACAAAACGGCTGCTCTACAGCCACTTATCCCCTATCACAGAAACCACTCAAGTAAGATGAATAAGACATGCTGGACCCTGCTGGAGAAGTTAGGACGAGCTCATATGTGATGTTCACCAGTGGGCATCCACACATAGACGCACAAGTGTTCGCCAACTGGTAAAGACTTAGATTCATCAACTCTGTATGAATATTGGATCCCGTATGGAGGACCTGCAAGGTGTGATATGATAATGAAATTTATTGTGTACAGTGGTCAGGTGCACCACAACTCATCAAAGTCTCATGTCAAGTACACAGAATAATGTAGTGTCAGGAACATGAACAGTTTACAGTAGTAATATGCATGTATGTGTGCATGTGTGTGCATATGTATGTGGAGAGTGGCATCAGGTATAGTGTCGGTGGACTACAGGAAGCATAGAGACTTTGAAAGATTCAGTGCTTCGGCAGCCTACAACAGACGCGGTCAGTTTATTCCATGTCTCTGCAACTCTGAGCGTGAAAAAATGTTTCCGAAAATCACGTGAACAGTGCTGTTTTCTGACTTTGTAAGCATGCCCACGTGTGTTGGAAAGATGGAGATCAAAAAGGTGCTCAAGGTTGCTGTTGTTAAGATGATTAATGACCTTATGAGCGTTTACCAGGTCAGTTGCCAGACACCGAAGTTTGATGGTTGACAAAGATGGATGGTGAGGAAGAGTCATGGAAATCCGTGCTGTTGGTACGACTTGATGATGATGATCATGATGATGATCATCATCATGTAAAAATAGAAGTTACATACCCTTGGTACTGGAAGCTGTAGAAGTTATCTGCCCTTGTTGCTTTGTTATTTTTTAACTTGATTTTCTCTGGGTATTTGGTGAATATAATTTCTTGAGAATAAAGTAACAGTATGGTTTTGAATATTCCCATCTAACACCAATGATTTTCAAGAAATTATATGGTTTCAAATAACTAATAATAATTGTTAAAATTCCAGTCGCCATTTTAGGTATTTAGTTCTGTTTGTAAATCCAAGTTGTTATTGAGTTTGGGTTCAGTTGCTTAATTCTTGTTCAGTTCTTTGAAATCCTAAGTAGAGAAGAATATGGTAATCAGTAGATATTCCTTGTAGCAGAACATCAGTAGTATTCCTTGAAATTCTAAGTTGAAAAAAAGTGGTATCAGTAGATACCCCTTGTAGCAGAAAATCAGTAGTATTCCTTGAAATTCTAAGTTGAAAAAAAGTGGTATCAGTAGATACCCCTTGTAGCAGAAAATCAGTAGTATTCCTTGAAATTCTAAGTTGAAAAAGTGGTATCAGTAGATAGCAGAAAATCAGTAGTATTCCTTGAAATTCTAAGTTGAAAAAAGTGGTATCAGTAGATACCCCCTTGTAGCAGAAAATCAGTAGTATTCCTTGAAATTCTAAGTTGAAAAAACTGGTATCAGTAGATACCCCTTGTAGCAGAAAATCAGTAGTATTCCTTGAAATTCTAAGTTGAAAAAAGTGGTATCAGTAGATACCCCTTGTAGCAGAAAATCAGTAGTATTCCTTGAAATTCTAAGTTGAAAAAAAGTGGTATCAGTAGATACCCCTTGTAGCAGAAAATCAGTAGTATTCCTTGAAATTCTAAGTTGAAAAAAAGTGGTATCAGTAGATACCCCTTGTAGCAGAAAATCAGTAGTATTCCTTGAAATTCTAAGTTGAAAAAAAGTGGTATCAGTAGATACCCCTTGTAGCAGAAAATCAGTAGTATTCCTTGAAATTCTAAGTTGAAAAAAGTGGTATCAGTAGATACCCCTTGTAGCAGAAAATCAGTAGTATTCCTTGAAATTCTAAGTTGAAAAAAAGTGGTATCAGTAGATACCCCTTGTAGCAGAAAATCAGTAGTATTCCTTGAAATTCTAAGTTGAAAAAACTGGTATCAGTAGATACCCTTGTAGCAGAAAATCAGTAGTATTCCTTGAAATTCTAAGTTGAAAAAAAGTGGTATCAGTAGATACCCCTTGTAGCAGAAAATCAGTAGTATTCCTTGAAATTCTAAGTTGAAAAAACTGGTATCAGTAGATACCCCTTGTAGCAGAAAATCAGTAGTATTCCTTGAAATTCTAAGTTGAAAAAAGTGGTATCAGTAGATACCCCTTGTAGCAGAAAATCAGTAGTATTCCTTGAAATTCTAAGTTGAAAAAAAGTGGTATCAGTAGATACCCCTTGTAGCAGAAAATCAGTAGTATTCCTTGAAATTCTAAGTTGAAAAAAAGTGGTATCAGTAGATACCCCTTGTAGCAGAAAATCAGTAGTATTCCTTGAAATTCTAAGTTGAAAAAAGTGGTATCAGTAGATACCCCTTGTAGCAGAAAATCAGTAGTATTCCTTGAAATTCTAAGTTGAAAAAGTGGTATCAGTAGATACCCCTTGTAGCAGAAAATCAGTAGTATTCCTTGAAATTCTAAGTTGAAAAAAGTGGTATCAGTAGATACCCCTTGTAGCAGAAAATCAGTAGTATTCCTTGAAATTCTAAGTTGAAAAAAGTGGTATCAGTAGATACCCCTTGTAGCAGAAAATCAGTAGTATTCCTTGAAATTCTAAGTTGAAAAAAGTGGTATCAGTAGATACCCCTTGTAGCAGAAAATCAGTAGTATTCCTTGAAATTCTAAGTTGAAAAAAAGTGGTATCAGTAGATACCCTTGTAGCAGAAAATCAGTAGTATTCCTTGAAATTCTAAGTTGAAAAAAGTGGTATCAGTAGATACCCCTTGTAGCAGAAAATCAGTAGTATTCCTTGAAATTCTAAGTTGAAAAAAGTGGTATCAGTAGATACCCCTTGTAGCAGAAAATCAGTAGTATTCCTTGAAATTCTAAGTTGAAAAAAGTGGTATCAGTAGATACCCCTTGTAGCAGAAATCAGTAGTATTCCTTGAAATTCTAAGTTGAAAAAAGTGGTATCAGTAGATACCCTTGTAGCAGAAAATCAGTAGTATTCTTGAAATTCTAAGTTGAAAAAAAGTGGTATCAGTAGATACCCCTTGTAGCAGAAAATCAGTAGTATTCCTTGAAATTCTAAGTTGAAAAAAGTGGTATCAGTAGATACCCCTTGTAGCAGAAAATCAGTAGTATTCCTTGAAATTCTAAGTTGAAAAAAAGTGGTATCAGTAGATACCCCTTGTAGCAGAAAATCAGTAGTATTCCTTGAAATTCTAAGTTGAAAAAAGTGGTATCAGTAGATACCCTTGTAGCAGAAAATCAGTAGTATTCCTTGAAATTCTAAGTTGAAAAAAGTGGTATCAGTAGATACCCCTTGTAGCAGAAAATCAGTAGTATTCCTTGAAATTCCTAAGTTGAAAAAGTGGTATCAGTAGATACCCTTGTAGCAGAAAATCAGTAGTATTCCTTGAAATCTAAGTTGAAAAAAGTGGTATCAGTAGATACCCCTTGTAGCAGAAATCAGTAGTATTCTTGAAATTCTAAGTTGAAAAAAGTGGTATCAGTAGATACCCCTTGTAGCAGAAAATCAGTAGTATTCTTGAAATCCTAAGTTGAAAAAAGTGGTATCAGTAGATATAGCAGAGTAGTTGAAAAAAGTGGGTAGCAGAAAATCAGTAGTATCCTTGAAATCTAAGTTGAAAAAAGTGGTATCAGTAGATACTTGTAGCAGAAAATCAGTAGTATTCCTTGAAATCCTAAGTTGAAAAAAGTGGTATCAGTAGATACCCCTTGTAGCAGAAAATCAGTAGTATTCCTTGAAATCCTAAGTTGAAAAAAATTAGAAATCAGTAGTATTCCTTGAAATCTAAGTTGAAAAAAGTATCAGTAGATACCCCTTGTAGCAGAAAATCAGTAGTATTCCTTGAAATCCTAAGTTGAAAAAAGTGGTATCAGTAGATACCCCTTGTAGCAGAAAATCAGTAGTATTCCTTGAAATTCTAAGTTGAAAAAAGTGGTATCAGTAGATACCCCTTGTAGCAGAAAATCAGTAGTATTCCTTGAAATCTAAGTTGAAAAAAGTGGTATCAGTAGATACCCCTTGTAGCAGAAAATCAGTAGTATTCCTTGAAATCTAAGTTGAAAAAAGTGGTATCAGTAGATACCCCTTGTAGCAGAAAATCAGTAGTATTCCTTGAAATCCTAAGTTGAAAAAAGTGGTATCAGTAGATACCCCTTGTAGCAGAAAATCAGTAGTATTCCTTGAAATCCTAAGTTGAAAAAAGTGGTATCAGTAGATACCCCTTGTAGCAGAAAATCAGTAGTATTCCTTGAAATCCTAAGTTGAAAAAAGTGGTATCAGTAGATACCCCTTGTAGCAGAAAATCAGTAGTATTCCTTGAAATCCTAAGTTGAAAAAAGTGGTATCAGTAGATACCCCTTGTAGCAGAAAATCAGTAGTATTCCTTGAAATCCTAAGTTGAAAAAAGTGGTATCAGTAGATACCCTTGTAGCAGAAAATCAGTAGTATTCCTTGAAATCCTAAGTTGAAAAAAGTGGTATCAGTAGATACCCCTTGTAGCAGAAAATCAGTAGTATTCCTTGAAATCCTAAGTTGAAAAAAGTGGTATCAGTAGATACCCCTTGTAGCAGAAAATCAGTAGTATTCCTTGAAATCCTAAGTTGAAAAAAGTGGTATCAGTAGATACCCCTTGTAGCAGAAAATCAGTAGTATTCCTTGAAATCCTAAGTTGAAAAAAGTGGTATCAGTAGATACCCCTTGTAGCAGAAAATCAGTAGTATTCCTTGAAATCCTAAGTTGAAAAAAGTGGTATCAGTAGATACCCTTGTAGCAGAAAAATCTTGAAATCCTAAGTTGAAAAAAGTGGTATCAGTAGATACCCCTTGTAGCAGAAAATCAGTAGTATTCCTTGAAATCCTAAGTTGAAAAAACTGGTATCAGTAGATATTCCTTGTGTTAGAAAGTCTATAGTACTAGAAGTTCACCTTGTAATCCTTATCTGTTGGTCTTGATTGCAGAAAGTTCAACTTGCAATTGATTTTAAGACAAATAACCAACGATATTAACTCTTAACATCCTGTTGAGAATTTTTTAAATCCAGAGCCCCATTCCTTAAGTATTTATCAAAAAATGGTTAAAAATGGCCTTTTTATTTCAAGTTACCTGTTATTTCCATTAAATTAAAGACATATAAATATGTTTAATATTACATTTAAACAAAGGCTATAATTTGGGGTAGATTAGGAAAATGAATGCGACTTTTGGCCAGGCGGAATGAGGCGGTATAGGATGTTAAAAGTTAAATACATTCGTATATGTTTCTCATACGTTTCTCATTGACCAATTTTTACGGGAAATGCTTGTTGCTGATGTTGGGAAAGTACATAAATAGGAGTGGGAGTTTGGCATACATTTTATACTCAAATAATCCAACAATAATAATCTTTAGTAAACAATTATAATTTCGAATAACAATTCTTAATATAAATAATTTGTACATTTATATTATTTTAAGTATTCCTATCTAATATTAATAATTTTAAAACAGATCTATTTGATCCTTAGATGAGACTGTAACAGATACTACTACTCTGAGTCAGAGTGGACCTGGGAGTAATGGAAATGAATAAGTGATTTCACTCTCTCCAGAAATTGAGAACTGGAGCCTCCTCACTGGGTGTAGTTTAGTGTCATAGCCAGGACACTTTTTTTTTGGGTGGGGGTGGGTGGTTGTCTTATCCTTCTGCAAAAGGAATGCACTCAATGTAATCAAAGCCTTGGCAACAGGGAAAATACTTGCCAACAATAATGTTTAAAATATATAGAAATGAAATACTTGCATTCAGCAGAGGAAGTTGCAGTTATTTGCTTCATTTTTGTGTTTTTACACTAAACATGATTTCTAATGCATTTTTATAGTAAAATGTTGTCCAATACACTTTTATAGTAAAATAATTTCTAATGCATTTTTATAGTAAGATGTTGTCCAATGCACTTTTATAGTAAAATAATTTCTAATGCATTTTTATAGAAAAATGTGGTCCAATGCACTTTTATAGTAAAATAATTTCTAATGCATTTTTATAGTAAAATGTGGTCCAATGCACTTTTATAGTAAAATAATTTCTAATGCATTTTTATAGATAAATCATTTCCAATGCATTTATAGTAAAATCATTTTCATTGAATTTTTGTAGTAAGATAATTTCCAATGTACTTTTATAGAAAAAATATTTATGTATTTTGATAGTAAAAATAATTTCCAGTGCTTTTTTATTGTAGACATAATTTCTAATACAGTTTTATACTAAAATCATTTCCAATGCACTTTTATAGTAAAATAATTTCTAATGCATTTTTATAGAAAAAACATTTCTAATGTATTTATAGTAAAAATCATTTTCTATGAATTCTTATAATAAAATAATTTCAAATGCACTTTTATATAAAGAAACATTTCTAATGTATTTTGATATTAAAAATAATTTCCAATGAATCTTACATAAACATGATTTCCAATACATTTTTATAGTAAAATTATTTCCAATGCATTTTTATTGCAAAATCATTTTCAATGCATTTTATAGCAAAATCATTTCCAATGCACTTTTATAGAAAAAAACCCATTTATAATGTATTTTAGTAGTAAAAATCATTTCCAATGTATTTTTATGGTAAAATCATTTTTAATGCATTTTTATTGTAAAATAATTTATGATGCATTTTAATAAGAAGAATTATTTCCAAACCATTTTTTATAGTAAATATGAATTCTTACGCATTTTTATTGTAAGATAATTTCCAATGCACTCTTCTAATAAAAAAATTACTAATATAATTAAATTGTAAAAAAAAAAATTTTCTAGTAGATTTTTTATAGTAAAGTGATTTCCAATTAACTTATAGTTAAATCATTTTCAAAAAGATTTTTATAGTAAAATAATTTCTGATGCTTTTTAATAGTAAAAATCGTTTTCAATGTATTTTTATAGTAAAATAATATCCAATGCACTTTTACAAATAAAACATTTTTACTGTATTTTAATAGTAAAAATCACTTCCAATACATTTTTATAGTTAAATAATTTCCAATGCATTTTAGTAGAAAAAATCAAAATCTGTCAATTCTACATTTTGACAGAAACCGAACAAAGCCAAATAATATGGTGCACTTGATCACTGTACACAATAAATTTCATTATCATAACCTGATTTTAATTATACGCCAAAGATTTTTAGAGTTATTTCCCTTGCATTATTTTCAGTCGTAATCCTTACAATAGGCCTTATCACTCATAAGTACACACCAAACAATTTTTCATACAAAGTTTATTTTCTTCCAAACCAAAGATACCAGGATTTTATCATTTCCTATAACGGCTGCCCCGGTTTGGGAAATGTGAAGGCATGACAATTCTTACTGATGTAATTAATTTTATTCAATTAACACCGTGAAACTGTAAGAAAACAAATAGCATTTAATAACAGCGAATACAACAAATAAGAACAATTTTCAAAGAATCTCAAAATACAGAAACTTCAACAAATAGACATATCAACAGATAGAAACTCACAGCTTGTTGCCTCATTCCGACCAACCTGGCAGCGATAATCTAACTAAAGGTCCCCTTTCCACTTTTTGGTTAGGGTTCATAGACCGCAGAAACTAGTGCTCTTAACTCTTAAACTACCATAAATTTAATACTCTTGGTGGTAGTTAATTTATACAAACAAAAAATATTCATACAAAAATAAAACATAATTGAACTGGTCAGTTTTTAGCGGCAGCTTCATTTCCAGTGGAACATTATGCAAACAAAACGGATATTATTAGGTATTATTCATTACCAAACTTCACAGCATTTAAACTCTGTCCAAAAGAAAAATGTAACACCTCTATAACAAAAGATAAAATTACATAAATATATGTAAAATGGTAGGTATTTATTCAACCTGTTCGCCACGGGTAGGATATGACACAAAGTCGCAAGTATGGGGCATTTGGCAAGGATCACTATTCAGTAATTGCAGATCTGTGAGACTTGCTTGTTAACCATTACACTACGATGGAACATTGAATACACGTTAAGGGATATGTTTATTTTTGGACTGCTGCATATTCATATTTTTGGTTCCATTGTTGTAGAATATGATAATAAATAATACCTAATAATATCCGTTTTGATAGTATAGTTTTCCATAAGAAATAATGAAATTCTGGAATCTTTAGTTTAAAAGAAAATTAACAATATTTTAATAAAAAAAAGTTCTTAGGGATGGATGAAGCTGTTTATGTTTCACTTTGTTCTACTGCCCTTATGAAAGGCATGAACTCATCTCTTCCCTCCCAAGCTATAGAGCCCTTACTTAGGCTAGATTGATAGTCAGACAGGCCCACTCTGATCAATCAGCTGGTCATGTCAAGTCCTAGCACTATTATGATTATGATTGCTCTTATGGCAAACCTCCTACCCCTTTTTATCATATATGTGCGAGAAGGCAGTGGTTTAGGGTCTTAGTGTCCTGGGTATGATGTTAAACTGCATCTAATGATGGAAGTTCGAATTTTGGAGCTCTGGGGAGTGTGATAGTACCCCTTCATTGCCATTACTCTGAGGTCCACCCTGACCCGGAGTGGTTGTACCTGTTAGGGTCTCATCTATGTTTTAAGTAGAAAAAATGAATTTAAACAAAAATGTTCAATACCAATAAAAATGAATAAAACAAAATGTCTTCGACATAAAATAACCCAACAAGGGTTGACATGCCGTAAAATTCATCAAAGCAAAGCAATCATCCAAGTTATTGATATATAATTAGGCTAAAATGGGTTCTTTACATCTTCTCGCTGCTCCTTCGATAGCTGCCGATACGTTTCTCGGGCCGCGCCTTTTAACCGTAGTGGCAGAACCTGCTCTATATTGGTTATCTCGCAAAGGTCGCAAGTTAATTCCAGGTCTTCCAACCATTCCAGTATCGGTACATCCGTTGCCGCGCCGCTGAACTCGGGGATAAGCCGAGTGTCGAATTGTTTAGATGCCATGGTTCCAATACAGCCGAAATAGCTTCTTTCGAAAGGGGGGGCCAAAAAAAATTCAAAAGTTATATTACTCTAATTCTCTTCCAACCGTAAGGAAAACTTCAAATAATCTCAGTCCTCAGCTTTCAATCTTCTCTTCTAAAAGAACCCCCTCCTCCTCACTTGCTTTGGTTATTTTAAGTACACACAAAAACCAAACATCCGGGCACATGTCGATCCTCGCGTCCGTCCAGTACCTAGATTGCATTTGTTTTTGCATGCGGGCGGACACGGGTTCGATCCTGGCAGGCAAGACAAAGTCTTGCTCTTTTTCGTTCTCCGTCACAAAATGGCAACTGATCTAGGTGAATTTGTAGCCTGCTGTTCATTTTCTAAGTATATAATTTAGTGGCATCATTGCTATAGTAAACAATAGTGGTGATAGTGAGTCTCCTTGGAAAATACCTCTTTGGATTTTTACTTCTGCCAGGGATTGCCCCCCCCCTGCTTTTAATTGAACTTTCCAGTTTTACATGGCTTTTTGATGAAATTTATGGTGTTGTTGGATATTTTGCACATTTTTAAACATTCGATAATCCAGATATGCAGGACCATGTCATAGGCCTTTTTGTAGTTATGTGAGTTTTTCACACCAGTGTTAGCTGATGATCTTTTACTGGAGTCTCAGTGACAACAAGTCTCCGCAGGTCTCCAGGACTCTTCTGAGTATTCAGACTGCAATGCAGTGGTCTGCGTGGTCTCAATTTTTCCTCAGATTTCCGGTTCCTCCAGTCTTTTTTCCAAGCTTTTTGGGACTGTTCCAAGTGCACCAACTACAATTGATATCATTTTGATCCTCATATTCCACAGCTTTTTCAATTCTCTGGCAAGGTCCAGGTATTTGTCTATCTTTTCATTTTCTTTCATCTTCACCCTGTTATTTACTGGAACCGTGAAATCCACCAGTTGACAAGTTCTCTCTTTTTTGTTAATCATCACTATGTCTGGTCTCCTGGCTGGGATAAGGTGATCTGTCTTTATCCCAAAGTTCCAGAGAATTTTATGCGTTTCATTCTCAAGAACAGATTCTGGTTTATGCATATACCATTTGGTTGTATGGTCAAAATTTAATTTTTTGCATAATTCCCAGTGGATTACCTCCCCAACCCATTCATGCCTAGCTTTGTATTCCTGTTGTGCTAGTTTACTATATTTGCTTAATACATGGTTTATGGTCTCATCTGTGTCCCCACACAGTCTACATTTACTGTTTTGTTATGTCTTTTCAATTTTTGCTTTGATATAATTTGTTCTTATGACATTATTTTGTGCAGCAATTATTAGTGATTCAGTTTTTATTATTATTATTATTATTATTATTATTATTATTATTATATTATTATTATTTATTCATTTATTCATACTCATCAGTATCTATTTTTTACTCTTTGTTAGTTTTTCACACCTGTTTTAATTAATATTTTTTTTCCTGGAGTCTGAGTGACAACAAGTCTCAATGGCTCTTCAAAGTATTCTCACTTATTTCAATTGGGGTCTGGAGGGTCTTGCTCTAATCTCAAATCCCTCCAGTCTCTTTTCCAAGTCTATGAGAACTATTATTTATCTCCATGAGAGTTTTTCATACCTGCATAAACTGGTGGTTTACTGGAGACAGCTAGTCTCATCAGGTCTCCAGGACTTTTCTGAGTATTCTAGCTGATTTTAGCAATGCTGTAGTTTGGATGGTCTCGATTCTTCCTCTGATTTCCAGTTCATCCAGACTCTTTTCCAGACCCCTGGGGACCATTGCAAGGGCACCAATTACAATCGGCACAACCTTCACCTTCATGTTCCATAGTTTTCTTAGTTCTCTAGCAAGGTCCAATCCCTGTCAGTTTTCACGCCAGTTTTAACTGGTGGTCTTTCACTGGAGTGTGAGTTAAAGCAATTCTCCTCAGATTTCCAGTCTTATCTATGGGTTAAATAGAACAAAATATCATTGTGTCACGCCCTCATAAGTGGGGTGAGAGGCAAATACCTTAATACTATGGACTGTTTTTATTGCCCAGTGCTTGAGGCACCCCAAAAGAGGAATGCTGAAGGGATACATGCAATTTTTATGCACTAGCCACTAGTTTGTGTGTGGTTTCCCATTATAATAATCCTTGTGTTCGACTGGCATGGTAGGATGCCAGTAAATACTTACTATGGCCTATTTTGAGGCAAATATACCTCAGCTAGACCCTTATAGAGACATTGTTAATAAATAAGATGCTGATTAAGATTTATAGAATACAATTCTATATTTTTTAAATAAATACACGTACACATTTCTTTTCCCAAAATTAAGGGAAAGAAATTAAAACAAACACACAACACAATCCTTTTCCCAAGCTTAAGGAAAAGAGATTAAAGCAAACACACAACACAATCCTTTTCCTAAACTTAAGGAAAAGTGATTAAAACAAATGTTTACATAAAAATCAGAATCGATTGGCTAGGTTAGCATTGCTTACTACTACGTACGCGCGTTTGCATCAAAAAAGTTAATTACTTTTTGATCTGATCAAGTATCATAAAAGACGAAAATGAAATCAACAATTAGACAGAATTCATTTCGCTAGCAGATGAGACAGACTTCATCTCACTTTCAAACCGGACACATCCGACGACCACAAACAAACATACAGATCTCGTCTCGCTGCCAGATAGAACAACGACCAAGAGACAGGTGCTCGAATTAACGACTCCACTGCCTCAACACAATTACTACTACTACCACTATTCTTACCACTTCGTTCTACCTACATCAAGAATCCGTTTCAGCAGGTCATACATACAAACTTGATTCTCATTTCTGTCCACATCTAAACGAACTTTTCCAAACTTAACATACAAACTTTTACATTTTACATTACACATATCATCTACACTATTCCTTTTGAACATTTCACATATTGTTATTCGTCATTTAATATTCTTTGCGAACCTCTACAACAAGGCCTCTACAGATTAAATAATGATTATTTAATAACCATTGAGAATATAAACTGAATAACGAAAGAAATTGTGACGCTGTTGGTAATGTAGTTTCAGTTACAGACAGACACATAATCTTCATAAGATGAATACAAAAATGAAATGTGATACTGATGTAATGAATATGTAAATACCTTGGTACCCCCAAACTATAATCTGATTGGACAGTGTCATGTATAAATATTCGACACTGTGTTGGTACAGGCACCCACGCCTAAACCTAAGACTACCAGCCTAAACTTACTCGCCAGACTACACCACGACTGCTCGGAAGACGTACTGCTATTTGACGCACCAACTACTACTGCGATAATATACCAAATACCAACTTCATAATATATCCCTTAACCCGGATATATCAGATACAAAGAGACTTTCACACTTTCTGCTTTGACAATGTTATATCAGAGAGAAGATATCTCTCATGATTCACAATTCTTACTTATGCGCAGAACTTCGCCGAATTGGTCACTTCGTGATAGGGTACCATTGAGTTCACTTCCGCTTGTTGCCTCCGACTTGAGTTTTAATGTTTTGCTAGCGAGGTGTATTTTTGTGAGTAAGAATTGTGAATCATGAGAGATATCTTCTCTCTGATATAACAACAACATCATCCAGTGGTCTGTAGTAGAATTCTTTAACAAACTTTATCCTCAACAAGCGAGTAAGACTCCCCGCAAATGGGTTTCCTAGGTATGACACTAGACTGCATTTGATAGAAAGGCACCAGTTCTGGAGCTCTGGAAAATGTAGAGTACCCCTTCATTGACATTACTCCCAGGTCCACCCTGATCTGGAGTAGTAATACCTGTTAGGTTATCATCTATGAGTCAAATAGATCTGCTTAAAAACTACAGCACAGATTCCCATGACTCTCTCTCTCTCTCTCTCTCTCTCTCACTAACAGTCCCTATTGGACATAGCTCCTGGCAAATCTTCAGTACTGCATCCAGTATCCACACATAGCTGTTGTATATATATATTTACCAACTCCTCCGCACGAGTAGGATACGACACAAGGTCAATTTCTTAAGCGGAGTTCAACAGGTTTTGAATTCAGAGTTTTCCTTCTCCTAGACTGGTTACCTAGCCATGGTTAAAGAACCCAGTCTGCCCTGCTATTTACCCATAGCTGGAGGGAGAGTAGAATTCATACCTTTCCCAAGGGTATTAGCGCTAAGTGAAATGCAATTACCACGTCCAGGATTTGAACTCGGGGCGACGAGTCCATTTCTCATGACTTTAACCATTACACCACGCGCTTCCTTAGCTGTTGTATATAAGTTTTTACTGGTCAATCAACTATTACGTTTGTGCATTTAAGCGTGTGATATGCTGGATTTTTAATTCTTCAGAGAGGTCAACAATAACCGAGAGAAAAAAATATTATATCAAAATTTGGGCAGAAAGAATAATGCAAAAACAGAATATATTTTATAATTTAATTTATTTATTCATATAATCTATTTTTTTTGTTCGATCAAAAATAATAAGAAGAAGCTGGAGAATTAAGAATTGCCAATATATGTGGATAACGAGAAATAGAAATTTTTCTAAGAAAACAATTCAAGTTTTACTTATTTGTTTTCAGTCTCTTTTTTTTTTTTCAATTCTTCATATATACATATATATATTATTTTTTGTTTCTTTTTTTCTCCCTTTTTTTTTTTTCTTTTTCTTATTTCGGAATATTATATTTCATTCCTCTTCATTAATACAAAGATGAGAGATTTGCGCAGATGATGTTTTTATGGCAATTTTTCTTTTTTTTCCTCTTGGATGCTGCTCCGTTAATAAGTTTTAGATGCTTCAAATTTTTTTTTTAAACATTCAAAGTTCCATAACTCTTTAGTGAGTTGTCTCTCTTTCATCGCAAATGTAAATGAAGAAATAATTGCTTTTTATTTTTTATTTTTTATTTTTTTTCTTATTAATCCCGCAAATAATGTAACACAACACTGATACATCCATGTGTAGGAGTCCACAGGAGAACATCACTTATGAGTTCATCCTTACTTCTCCAGCACTGTCCAGCATGTTTTGTTCATCTTACTTAGAGTGTTCGTGTGATAGGAGGTAAGTGGCCATACAGCTGCTTTTTTGTGGGGTGCCACTTCCAGGATTTGTTAACGATGTTGGGAGACTAAATGGAATTGTCTCTCTTTTTACATTGAAGAAGGGGATTTTTAACATCATGTGTCTGTTTTGGTTGTGTGACAGGGTGAACCCTAGGGTCTCCTTCTTTTACGGACACAACGTTGTGACAGACATAGTCGTTTCACTTCTTCAGCAGCTATGCACATGGCGTCTGTTTTTATTTTCAGACTTCCTGAAAAATAGTCAATGGTTCTTGTTAACCTTTCTTCCTGTTAATTCTTATAATGACAGCATGCAGTATCCTTGTACAGTTCCCATCTAGCTTTTTCTCCAAGAGTTTCATTAAAGTTCAAGTGGTGCAGCCACTACTTATATAGCTTGTGGGGATTAAAATAAAATTAAAATTTAAAAAAATTAGAAAATAACTAACTCCCATGAGCCTTTACTGGAAAAACCCTCCATGCATGTGCATAAAAAAAAAGGACCCACTTCTGACCCCTAAGATAATCTCTCAGCCATTTGAGTTTAGGCCTTGACTGTGTCTGGTCACAACACTGGCCAGGGAGACATTTCCTTTCCATGTGGTGCCTATGACCAGTGAATAAAGCCTAAATCATAAAACCATCTTCTGTCTTTGTCTCTTTCTTTTCCTTCCTTCAATTCCTTCCTTTTCAGCGCGACCACCAAATAAGATGGGGATAAAAGCAAACCCTAAGAACACACACCGAAAATAACCAGCTACCTTTCAAACCTACAACACTAAACCTCTGGCCACCCCATCAGCTACAGTTTGGAAGAATTCATGTTATACCTTATAAGAGAGATTAGATTTACATATTATTAATAATCTGTCAAAGATAGCTTCTAAGGTGTATAATGCTCAGCTTTTCATTCACATCTAACCTGTGTTGGCAATTATAAAGACAAGATAAAGACAAGGATAAAGATAACAGGTAATGAACACAACTCAAGGCTTTACAACAAAACAATGCGTTTATCAATCACAAGAACATGTAACATACAAAATACAATATGTGAGTTGAGATACAAAGTGTATGCAAGATTTACAAAGTATATTGTATAATGGTGTATAATGGTTTGCAAAATAATGCTTTTGCGAAACTTATCTGTCTCTTGTATTTGAAGTTTGACTTTTACGAAATCTACGGCTCCCCCATGCTGTTCAATGCTCCTCGTTCAGCCAATGCCTTTGCTGTGTAAAAAACTACATCATTCCTCGAAGAGCTTCCAGTGGCAAGAGAGTGATTTCAAGGTATCAGCCTCAAAATTGGTGGTTATCACTGAGCTTCGTAACGTGTGCTCTGATTGGTCACTGACAAAGGCCCTTAGCCAATCACATGAGGTTTCTCATCAGTTTATGGCTAAGACCCCTGAGCTCTGTTGCTATGGTCAAAGGGAGGTCACTGTAATTGTCTAAGATAATATTTCTTATACCTGAGATCAAGAAAATTCTTTAAAAAAATCAAAACCAATTTTGAAGAAATTGATCCATAACTTCTCTGATTCTGAGTATTTCTCTAAATGTCGAAGGTGTACGAGCAAAAAATCTCAAGGCAACACTTTTGTTTGCAGATTACTTCAAGGCTTTTGACTGCATACACAAAAGAAAGATAGAGCAAATACTTCTAGGATGTGATTTCCCCAAAGAAACTGTTAAGGCTATAATAATACACTACAAAGACACAAAACAATGGTTTGCTCACCTGATGGTGACACAGATTTCATTGAGATTGTCACTAGAGTCCGACAAGGAGATACATTAACACTATTTCTATTTATAATCAACTTAGATTACATATGAATGTCATTAGATTTAATGAAGGAAAAAAGGTTTCATGATAAAAAATGCAAGAAGCAGACAATATCCCACAGAAACTATTACATATATATTACTAGATTATATATGTGGGTACAAAATTTGATTATAGATCGAAATAGCATATGCATTTTAAAATATTGAATTTCTTAAAAAAAAAGAAAAGGGAACCCTTATATTTTTTTTTTCAGGCCATTCTCTTCAGAGAAATAACATTGGCAAAATGTTGAAGAAGACACAGACAGGATAATAACCCAACGATTCAAGGGGAGGAAAAAAAAAACAAAAAAAAACCGAAAATTCTCACTTTCTTTCTTTTCTATTTCTCCCACTTTTAAAAACCATGAGAGAGGGGAAAGAAAAAAAATATAGGGTTTCCTTTTTTTTTTTAAGAAATTCAATATTTTAAAATGCATACACTATTTCGATCTATAATATATATATATATATATATATATATATTGGTTAGGAGGTTAATTTAGAAGGCCATCACAATGCAGTTTGGAATAAATAAAAAATAATAATACGGTAACAATGGTGGTGTGTGTTGACCTGTATTTTTTTAATTATTATATATATATATATATATATATATATATATGCTTCAATCAAGGCCATTTTCAGAATGGTGAAAAACAGTAGGTTGTCAGTAGGGATATCTCAACTAGTTTGACCTTAGGTCAACTTCAGGAGAAATTTTTTGTTAAGAAAAGTTTTTATAAAATTTTTGAAAGAGTTTATATTTAGTATAAAAGAAATTATGACACACACACACACATATATAAACTAAAAAGACACAAATCTTATTGCCAACATTATATATATATATATATATATATATATATATATATATATATATATATATATATACACAAACTAAAATGACAGTTACACACTAATTTTATTGTCAATGTTGTCAATAAGATTTGTGTCTTTTTAGTTTATATATATATATATATATATATATATATATATTATATATATATATATATATATATATATATATTATATATATGTGTGTATGTTTCATAACTTCTTTTATACTAAATATAAACTCTTTCAAAAACTTTATAAAAACTTTTCTTAACAAAAAAATTTCTCCTGACGTTGACCTAAGGTCAAACTAGTTGAGAACAATGAAAAATAACTACAAAGAAATATTTCTATTTAACATGTCATTTTTGTTTATCCCTTCCCTTACCCTCATTCTGTCTGTCTGTCTGTCTGTCTCTCTCTCTGTATTACAAAGTGACTTTATATCATAGTGTATATATGTCAGTTTATGATATAAAGTCACTTATATAAAATTACACTGACTCTGTGATACTTGTATTGTCATTTTTCAAAAGAGTTGAAAAGATATTAATGTGCTTTCTTTATACTTTCTTACAAAAATTGATAGAGTTTTAAAAATTTTGCTAAAGGAAAAAACTTCTGGCCTAAATTTCAATATTTAAAAAAAATTAATTCAAAAGAAAAAAATATTTTTGCGTTATTATGACGTCACACAGATTGTTAAAATGAAATAAAATAAAATGAAATGAAATAAAAAAAAAAAAAAAAAAAATAAAACAGACGCTAAGCAAGCAATTTTCCCCTAACGGCCAAATTATGAAAACAAGGGCAAGTAACTCTGGTAACTTTCAACCAGCGTGTTCACGGACGGCGTTCGGAGGTAGTTTATTATCGAGTCTCAGAAATTATTCCTCAGTTTGTCAAGATGGATGGTGTTTTAAAAGTGGTAAAAACAATCTGTGTACCACATTACATTACCAACATTTTACTATGTGTCATGTATTACGTGTTCAAGACATTACCTCCTATATGTACAATATTATTCAACGATTGCAGTTTGCAAATGGTGAGTACTACATTACGCTTTTTTTTTTTTTTTTTAAATCAATCAAATAAGAGCTTCATCTTCATCGATGTTTTTTTTTCTTTCTGTAAATTAAGTTTTTACTTAAATATTCACTCTGTTTTATATCTAAAATGATATTTGTGATAATTTGTAAAAAATAAAAACGACTTAAAACAGGTATGAAAGAAGATAATTTTAAACAGGTAAAAAAAAAAGAAAAAAGATTTTTTTTAAAAGTATTAGATTAAAAATTAATTAAATATTATTACGAAGTAAATAATATAATTTAATAATTTTATTTTAATGTGTAACTTCGTATAATCACTTAACATTTCTTTCATAAAACGTATTGAAAATAAATAAAAACAGTAAATATTCTAGAATTTTCAACCAGCCAGGAATCCCTTAAGACATTTTTTTTTTTTTTTTAGTTTTAATGTTAGTGTTTATTTTATTTACTATTATGATTTAAAAAAGGAAGAAAAAATACAATTTATTATTCATTATTAAGGCTTGTTAAAATAACGAATGTTTTTGTTTGTTATTAGTGAAAAACTATATGTTTTAAAATCTTAAGTAAAATGCTTGCTAAGACCCGGTATTTGTCAGTATAGTTCAGATTAAAAGCGTGGTAAGGGTAACCTGAAGTCGAACATTTTGGACCTTATTTTTCTGATGCAGGTATCATTGGGGAACAAGAAAAGTTTTGGTAAATGTGCCAGGCTTTGTTCTGTTAACCACAACTTTTCTCGTTCTCCAATGACGTCTGCATCGTAAAAATAAGGTCTGAAAATGTTAGGCTTCGGGTTACCCTTACTGAGCTTTTAATGTGGACAAGTAGTAGTAGTAACAAAAATTGTTTGTGGACCCTCGGGTCTTTGTAAAAAGAAAATTGAATAAATAATGTTTAATTGTACAAAAATGAAATCAAGTAAGAATACGGATAAGTTTATTTTGTAAGTTAATGTTTTTGTTGGGAGATTATGTTTGTATTTAAAAAAAAAAAGGATTAAGATGAACTTAGAGCTGTTAATTCGGACACGTGCTCAATTGGTTGTTTTTCTTGTTTAATCTTATTTTTGTTTTGTTTATTCTGTTTGAAGGCCTCAAACAAAAAAAAATGGGGGGTGGGGATTTTAAGGTTTCAGCTGCTAGAAAGAGGGAGAGAAACACTTGCACAGAAAAAAAGGTTGGGACAAAAGTTAATAATAGATCTGTGAACAGCTGAGTATCAAGAACATGACCCTAGATTTACTTTTCTTTTTTTAGTCATTTACTTACTACTTAGTAAGTAGATCATCTTCAGTTGGTGAGGCTTGCAATTTTCTTTGAGATTGACTGCAAAAACACATTGAATAGTAATAAATAAATAAAGGGTGTAAAAGAAATTCCTTATATATTATTATTGTTTAAATAATAATACATAAGGAATTTCTTTGATTTAAAATCAATTTTAACTTTTTATTCTATCTTAAGTTTGATAATTCTAGACAATGAGAAAACTTATTCTCTCTCGGACAGTTCATTATTTGTTTATTTTAGAAGAGCTTTCCGTTTCGGTGTTTGCAATAATTTTTTTTTAAATAGCTAAAAATATTATTGATCAATGATTATTAATGAAAATAAATAAATAAAATGGTATGCACTATAATCATTGATTATAGTGCATACCATTTATTTATTTTCGAAAAGAATGTTAGGACATTGCACAGATTTATTAATAGGACTGTACTTTCACTTCTGAGATAAACGGGAGATATTGGAGAAGTACAATGTTTTAATTTTAGCATTAAACGTTTTTAAGTCAGTTATTTTAATTTCAGTTGATACCACATTCGAATTTTAATTTTGTTTGTGTACCCACTTCATGTATGTGTATTTGAACTTTAGAATTTTTCAACATAATACAAATACGGACACTGATTGGTTTTAATCAATGAATGATTATCAGTATTTTTATTTTATTCTATCGCATCTCGCTCGAGTCATCATTTGACAACAAGGAACAGCGCGTAACGGAATCAGGTAACATTTGAACTCGCATCCCTTCCTTTTATTTATTTATTCCACGGCGACGTCTGGTAAATCAAATCGAACCAGCTGCTTTTACTTACAGAGCAGAAGATTTGATGAGTCTATGAGTAAAGGGGGGGGGGGGATAACATTCCTTTTCCTCTGAGTGACTGAATTTCATAACGAATTTATTTTGACCTTTTCCGGCTTCTTTTTCTCGTAAGCCTTCGAAATCTAAGGTCATCCTCACCAGAAAAAACGACTTTCTCAAAATAGGAACAAGTCACCGCCGTGTCCAGTGCACAAGTCGTGTCTACGAACACGTGACATTAGAAGAGGCTTTACCGAAATAAGTATTTTTTTTTTTCACTGTTGATATTATTAGTCACTTAAGTGATTTAAAGGTTTGTTACCTGTTGCGGTTGAATTGTATTTGTCTGGTCACGTGACATTGTTATTGTGACTTATTCCCCCTCCGCCTCGACCTGATTTGGTGTGATTTTGATTAGTAAACTTCTTTTTTTTTTGTACTCTGAGAGGATCATCATAATTTAAAAAATAGATATAGGTGAAAGTGTTAAAATTACGGGAGTTAAAGTTTACCAGTCTTCACCACAACCAGTAAGATATTTTTTTGACACAGACGACGCGTCAATTCGTTTGGGTTCCCGTTGAAACAATGATCCATGATATTGATACTACTATTTAAGGAGTGTAGGATTCTAATTAGCATTTCATATGTGTATATTTAGATCCGGTTTAGCTCAGTCGATAGAGCATCCGCCTAGAACCAGAAGGTTCTGGGTTCAATATAGGCTCTCAACAACTTGGCGCATGAGTTGTCTGTGCAATAAAATTGGTAGGTGTGGTGTTCTATCTTGAATGCAAAACAATCTCACTGCTCTAGCGATAGTAAAAAAGGAGATAGATGCCCTTGTTGTATGGCTTATACCAACAATAAGCCACTCTGCCTACTTTACTACATACATATATTTTTCAACCCTTCTGCACAAGTAGGATGTGATACAAGGTCAATTTCTTAAGCAGTGTTCAAAAGGTTTAAATTCAGTTTTCCTACGTCTACCTCCTCTTGTTTAAGCGGTAATAAAAAAATTAAAAAAAACAAATAACAAAAATCAAAACAACTATGTCAACAGGTTTTTAAGGCCTGTGAATGATTTTTAATGTTGGCTGTAATCTCAACCTGTCAGACCTGGAATAGGCAGATGACCTAGCAATTTTGGGGGAGAATTCTGACAATCTCCAATCAGCAGTTGACACGCTTCAGTGTTACGCTTCCAAACATGGAATGGAAATCGATGCACAAAAAACCAAGCTTCTAATTGCTGGGGAAGCCTCGAAGAAGTGTGCAATTTTATTTCAAATACCTCAGTTTGTTAGTCACTGCAACGTGTCAAGAAGAAGGGGACATCGCCAGACACATTGGTGCCACTCACTTAACTTTCTGTCGTCTTCGTGTGAGACTGTGGTCCAGGTAGGAGATAAAGACTGTATACAAAAATACGTATCTACCAAGCTGTTGTTCACACCATCCTCCTGTATGGCTGCGAAACTTGGCCAATGAGGGCCGGGGATCTGCACAAACTTTGGGTGTTTGACAGCAATTCATCTCTAACACCACAATTCGGTCAAGATGCAGAATCTCCTCCCTCCAGCAGACACTTCTTGTGGGACGTCTTAGTGTCCTAAGTATGATGTTAAACTGCATCTAGTGGTGAAGTTCCAGTTCTGGAGCTCTAGGGATTGTGAACTACTTCTTAATCACTGTTACTCCCAGGCAGGGCTTGACATCGACGATAAAAATTACATCCGGGACGATCAATACGTCATCAAGGACAGTTTGCCGGGGACGGTAAAAATTTTTCCTAAAAGTTAGTACTACATTCCAATATTGGCCATCCAGTGATTGCCCCAATGCTGACCTCAAAATGAGGCTATGGCACCGCAGGTCTATTCTCAAAGCCATGTAATGAATAATGGTGGAGGGAGATAGTTTAAAAGGACCGAATTATGTACTACTTAAAGTAAAAAAGTTTTTTTTTTTTTTTAGCTCAAAACACACTAAGAAATGGATTTTTTGTCCAAATATCTAGAATTATCACTGCTTCAGCTTTTCTTAATGTTTTATTACATGTTATTATGATACTGATGACTGACAAGTATAGATGATGCTAATGAATTAAACAAAAATATTTTGATTTTGGGACGGTTGATAATTTTTGTTCAGGACGGTCATGAAAAATTTAGTGTCGGGGCCTGCTCCCAGGTCCACTCCGGCTTGAAGTGGTCATACCTGTTAGGCTCCCATCTAGAGTTAAACAGATCAAAAATTGAGTTTTAAAAAAGTTGAATACCCAGTTGAATACAAGAATGAATAAAACAAAACGTTTTTGGCATTAAGTAATGTAAAGTTGAACCAACCAACCTTGGAGTTATCTTTCTTTTGTTTTTATTTTTTTTGTTATTATAATATGCACTTAGAAACAATATCTTGCCTAGTATTAACCATTTAAGCGATAACTTTTAGGATTTCAGTCTAATATCATTACTGTTTTATAATTCTAAATAAAAAAAATACTTGTTGCTGATTATCCTACTTTATGATAATCTGTTAAACTCCCCCTACGTCTACCTCCTCCTTGTTTAAGCGGTAATCCAAACAAACAAATAACAAAAATCAAAACAACTATGTCAACAGGTTTTTAAGGCCTGTGAATGATTTTCTCTTTTTATTTTGCACGGTTGTTAGATTACTTTATTTCCTAGTTGCTTTCTACTCTGTCCGTGCGATCTGGTATATGCATACAACATCCCCTTCAGTGGGGGTAAAACCCCTCCCAAAAGGAGTATCCTGTGTATGACATCAAACTGCATTTAGTGGTGAGCTTCCAGTTCTGAAGCTTTAGGGAATGTAGAATAGCCTCATCGTTACTTTTACACCCAGATTCACTCTGACCCTCAGTAGTTCTGTGCTTCCCTGAAAATGAGACAGGGCGTATGTTAATTTTCACTCCGGAATATAACACTAAGGCTTATTTTCGGGGGATCTCTTATTCTTCATATATCAAAAAACATTACAAAGTAGAAAATTAAATAAACAATTACAAAAAACGATCTACATTTGGATTATGCGGACTATTGTCCTCATCTTTGTTATCCACACAACATTTTGACTAATGTGCCTTCCAGCCTTCTTCAGGTATTTCTTGTCAGACTCGGGAACCTTCTTTTCAAACTCGGGAACCTTCATAGAACTTCGAACCAAACTCTTTATTCAATCCATGCGGGTAGACTGTTCTCATTCCATTAACCATTACCGGGTACAAGTGTTAACCTGTGTTAATTATTCTATGTTACTGTCGCCCTTGACCAGGATTGAACCTGCAGCCCAGAGATGACTGTCACTTTGAACTGTATTAACTCAATGCTTATATCTGTTCTGCCATGTGTCCAATTCGAGAAGGTTCCTGAATCCGACAAGAAATACCTGAAGAAGGCTAAAACGTTGTGTAGATAACAATAAAGATGAGGACAATAGTCTGAATAATACAAATTATTAAGTCTCATCTAAAAAATTCACAGAAATATGATCTCCATTTATTTACCATTAACATGTTCTTTTATTCAAAAACTCATTAATGACAATTCATTAAAAAAATAATCATATCATCATCTTCTTGTATGTTATTGTTCTGCAAGTCACTGGATTCTAAAATTCTGCCACTCTCATTTAGGGCTTACTTTAGAATCATCCTGAAAAATCATGCGAGGTTTATTTAACATGTGAAATATGATGTCAATAAAATGAGAAAGATATGGTATATAATTTTATTTTTGTGCAGGGATTCCTTGAGACATATAATTTATTTTACGGGTTGTGCAAGGGTAAAAAGGTTGAGAAATGCTAATCAAGGAAATCTGTGCTGTTGGTATACCTTGATAGTAATGAAATCTGTTATTACTTTGTTTTTGTTTCATTGATAGGGAAAACAAAATAAAGAAGTTTTATGTTCGTTCATTATAAATGCCGTCTTGTTGGTTGGTGCTGTAGAATATACCAACTGCACACTGCAAAATGGTAAGACCCCACTAAGGGAGCACCTGTTGGCCGTAGGAGTTGACCAATAATACCTGAGAACAGCATCAGGGTGGCTGAGCAGTTTGTGATCCTGTTACATGCAACACTACACTTTGGTCCAGACATGTGAGATCAGAGAGGCCCGACTTGACCAATTGTCTGGTCATGTCAACTCTTAGCACTTATATGATTGTCTCAACTGTATTTTTCAAATTGCTCTTTTGGCAAACCTACAACACTTTTTATCATATGGGTGCTAGAAGACGGTGATTGAGGGTCATTCTATTAACCATGACTGGCTACAAGTGTTAAGCTATGTTAAGAATTCTATGTTATTTTTGCCTGTAGATTTCCCACTGCAACTTCCAGGTGATTGTCATTTAGAACTGTATTGATTAAACCCATATATTTGTTATGCTATTTCTCCAACTGGACAATTCAGAATGAATTTTTAGAACCTACTGACCTAATGCCATTTTACCTAGAATTTACATTTATATTTATAGATGATTTTTTTTTTTAACCTTACTTATATTGCGATTCTTTTTCTTTTTCTGGTGCCTCAAAAACCTCTAGCTGGTGGCTGCTGAAAAAAACCCAGCTACGATTGAAGTCTGTAGCTGAAGTGGTGTCACTTGAAAAAACCCAAAAAAACAACCAACTTAGGCCGTTTTTCCTGACCCCCCCCCCCCCCCGAGTTAAAATTAAGTTTTATTACAAAATTTGTGGGTTCTGTTTTTCTGGGTCACCCTGTATACAAGGTGACCCAGCAAAAAACAGAACACAAATTATTTATTTATTTTCCCATTAAACTAACCCCAATCCCAGTTTTTTTTCAAGTGACACCACTTCGGCTACAGACTTCAATCGTAGCTGGTGCTTTTTTTCAGCAGCAGTTTTTGAGGCAGGAGGCTGGGATGGAACTCTGCGAATATACCCTTTTTTCTTAAAACTATTTACTTTAAATATATCTTTTCTTTGTTTTTCAGAAAGAATGGGAATGGTTAACTTTTCTCGGTTGTATAATTGTGATAAAAAATAGGAAACAAGGTAAGTAAAAAAAAAAAAGAAAAAGATTCTTCTGCATTTAGTCATATACTAAGCTTAACAATTATGGCACGAGGCCAGAAATATGGGGCACCCAGTAAGAATCAAACTCATCAGTAATGGCCAACTTGCTTAGCTTATTAACCATTACACCATGAACCACCTGTTGTTAGTGGGGGTAAGGAAAGCCCCCTCCTCCAAAAAAAATTGATTTAGAGAGTGTTAACTTGATTAAAATATCTGTGAACTACATTAATACATTGGCACTTAAAACATTAATATTCAAACTAAGTATGAAGTGTTTAACTGTTTAAAATGATTGTGAAATTTATTAATACATTGGCTCTTAAAACACAAGTATGAAGTGTTTACTTGTTTATGTAACATAGCAGGTCCATTTTGAAAATGATGTATCAATGCTAGAAATTGTAATGTACACTTTGAGAGGCTGGTTGTTGGATCGGCTTGTATTCTTGCTCTTAACTCTGGACATAACTTGGGATTCACTTGAGGATATCTTGCCTTGTGCCATTTATAGTTCTTAATAACAACACAAGATGTTCTTGTTTTTTTGTTTTTTTTTAATTTTTTTTTTCTCATGAGTTATTTTATTTTTATCCCCAAGTCAAAATGCCTTGGGCGACACACACACATCATTGTGTCTCACCCAACCACTGCTTCGTTCCAAATTGATCTTTCATCCCTCTCTCATTCTCTTCACTGCTTTGTCCTTTACCAATTCGACACTTGCATTCCTGGCTTTTTCCCTATTTTATATTTAGAATGATCGTGAACTTTATAAATACATTGGCTCTTAAAGCATTGATATTGCAAATAAGTAGGAAGTATTTACCTGTTTAAAATGATTGTGTACTTTATTAGTTACTTGAAACCATATAATTGCTTGGTAAGTATTAGGAATAATTGAAATCATAGATTATTTGTATTAAGAATAATTACTTGAAGCTGTGATTGTTTACTAAAGAAATGGATACAGCAACATGTTTAAATTATTTGTATTAAGAATAATTACTTGAAGCTGTGATTGTTTACTAAAGAAATGGATACAGCAACATGTTTAAATTATTTGTATTAAGCTTTTGTATTTGTATTAAGAATAATTACTTGAAGCTGTGATTTTACTAAAGAAATGGATACAGCAACATGTTTAAATTATTTGTATTAAGAATAATTACTTGAAGCTGTGATTGTTTACTAAAGAATGGATACAGCAACATGTTTAAATTATTTGTATTAAGAATAATTACTTGAAATTGTTTACTAAAGAAATGGATACAGCAACATGTTTAAATTATTTGTATTAAGAATAATTACTTGAAGCTGTGATTGTTTACTAAAGAAATGGATACAGCAACATGTTTAAATCCTGGATTATCCTGGTTGCATGTCACATAAAGCTAATACTTTTGGGAAAAGTATATATCCAACAATCCTCCTCCAGCTATGGGTAAATAGTAGAGGAGACTGGGTTCTTTAACCTTGGTTAGGCAACCAATTTAGGAGAAGGAAAACTTGAATTCAAACATGTTAAATTTTGCTTAAGAAATTCATCTTGTCACATCCTACACATGTTGAGAGGATGGTATACATATATACATACATACACATATATACAGTTTTATTTGAACTGTTGTCTTTATCTTAGTAGTTAGACTCACAACATTTCTGCTGTTTCTCTGAATGTTTGAGATGAGGCTTGAAGATTAGTATTATCTGCGTTATTCTGACTATTGTCCCCATCTTCATTGTTATTTGTACAACGTTTTAATTGGACACATGGCCTAGTGGATAAGGTAGTTAGGTTAAAGACAGTTCTAAGTGACAGTTATCTCTGGATCCCGAGTTCAATCCTGAGTGGAGGCAGAAAAATAATTAACACAACTCCTACTCCAGCTATGGTTAGCGGAATGAGAACAGGATACCCCCGTGGACTAAATAAAGGGTTAGGTTCAAAGTTCCGTGATGGCTCCCGATTACGAAAAGAAAGTTCCCGAGTTCGAAAAGAAGGTTCCCGAGTCCGACAAGAAATACCTGAAGAAGGCCGGAGGGCATATCGGCCGAAACGTTGTACAAATAACAATGAAGATGGGGACAATAGTCCGAATAACGCAGATAATACTAATTTCTGCTGTTATTCATCCAACTATGAATCTTGGTACGGCAGCCGGTTTTTGAGAAGGAAAACTCTGAAATGAAACCTATTAAACTCCTTGTAAGAAATTGACCTTGTGTCACATCCTAATTATGCGGAGGAGTTGGTAAATATGTATGATGATAATGATTATGCAACAAGTGCTTCCATTTTATTTACACAAAATTTAAAAAAATGTCTTCTATGCAAAAATATTTTCACATGAAACTATCTTTCATTTTTGTATCTTTTATTTCAGCTAATTATGTAAACGACTTGTTCATTGTCTTTGTTTTGTAAAGCCCTTAATTTAATAATATAACTATCTTTTATTTATGTAATTTTATTTATTTATGTATTTAGTGATTATTATGTATATAATTTATGTATTTATATAAGTTATTTAATTATCTATATATTAATACGCTTGTTCCTTATATCTTCATCAACACCCTCTAGTTAAAAATGAGACCCCAATATTCCAAAATGAAATGCAAAAATGTAAATTCTCATAATCTGGTGTCGCTTAATCGCTGAATTCTTAAATCTTATGAGTGTTGTCACCTCAGCTAAATAATAGACCATTCCATTTTTATTATAAAGAAAGAAAGGGAAGAAATAGGACATACTACACAGAAAAAATATAAGAAGAAAGATAGAGAGGGGGTGAGCACTCAGAAGCGATAACACAAATTGGTTTCAATTGAACATAATGAAAAGATGAAAAGAAAGAAAAAAAAGAGTGGGGGAGAGTTGAATCAAGATTATTATACTTTTTACATATTGAACTATTACCAATAGCTCTTAATTAAACATTTGTCATAATAATTAAATTATCATACTGTGGTGTATCCGCAGGTCCTGCTAGTATTAAATATTATTATATCATTTATATGTATATATATTTATTTATGTAATTTAGTATTAATTATGTAAATATCTTTTATTTCAGCTACTTATATAAACTACCTGTCCACTACTTGTATGTTTGGTAAAGCTCTTAATTTATTGCTGTTCTTCAAACAAGGCCCTTTTCATGGACTGGGCTATGCAATTATGTGTCTATGTAAGTATCATTTGGATTATTTTGAATGTTTTCTAGAACTGTAAAGTATTTGTATTAAGAATAATTTCAGAGATTGCCCTGTTGTCAGGGATTAGAATACTCTGACTATATCCCTTTCAGCGGGATCAGGATACCCTCTCCCCCAAACTGTATCTGACGGTGAGGCTCTGGTGTTGGAGATCTGGGTAGTGTGGATTAACCCTTCATTGCCATTACTCCCAAGTTCACTCTGACTAGGAATGGTAGTTCCCATTATGATCCAAAATTATGGGTCGAATAGATCTGTTTAAAATTTGATAGGAATACTTGAAGACAAATAACTGTAAATTATTTGTATTGAGAATAGTTACTTGGAGCTATAATTGTTTACTAAGGATTATTATTAGTTACTTGAAACCATATGTCCTGGGTATGACTTTAAACTGCATCTAATGGTGAGGTTCCAATTTTGGAGCTCTGGGGAATGTGGAGTACCCCTTCATCGCCATACTCCCTGGTCCACTTTGGCTTCGAGTAGTTGTGCCTGTTAGGGTCACATCTATGGGTTAAATATAAAAAAATGAGTTTGAATAAAAAAAAAAGTTTTTAAAAATGTTTATTACCCATCAAGAATAAATAAAACAAAATGTCTTCAGCATAAAATAACCCAACAAGGGTTGACGTGCTGTAAAATCCACCAACCAACTCGTCATATAACTATGTAGAAACAAATGACTATTATTAAATGGAAATAATTACTTGAAATGATATTATTATTAGTACTAGCAAAATAAAAAGACACCCTCCGGGCGATGTAAAAATAATTTTTTGAAAGATATTGCCTGAGGGATGGAGCTGAAAATTCAATGTCATAGAGTGTGTACCATAAGTATGTAAAATCGTCAAATTTATTAAAGGAGTAAAAAGAAAGAAAGAAAGACAATTTGAAATGGAAACAGTTCCGATAACTTTAAATATCATATTAGAATAAAACAATCTATATATAAATATATAACGCCGGGCATCTATTTATTGAAACAATGAGGATTGTCTAACGTTGCATGCTCACATTTTGAGTATATTTGTTCTATGTTATGATGTTGGATTATGTGTTGGGTAATGTGACATAAGCAGTGACGCAGTTTTTGTTACAGACAAAAACCGGAAGCGAATCTCCATTAATAGATTAGATAGGAATACTTTAAAACGTACAACTGTGTGCAAATTGTTTGTATTAGATAGGAATACTTGATATCATATAACTATATCCCTTTCAGAGGGATTAGGACCCCCTCTCAAAGGGGGTCCTAGGTTTGACACTAAACTGATTCTGATGGTGAGGCTCCAGTACTGGAGATCTGAAGAGTGTGGAGTATCTATATCATATATATATATATGTGTGTGTGTGTTTCATTTATGTGGATTGTTTATCATTTGTAAGTTGCATTGTAACACAGCTCTCTGTCATGTCTTTTCTTTCTTTTTGTTCTTTTTAAATGTCTTAGAGGAAAAAAAATCTTTTTGTTTAAAAACATTTATCATTTATTTCCATTGGTCTATTTGAATAATTTTACTTCAGCCATTTTATCACAACTAAAAAAAAAAAAAATGACAATTTTAATGTTTTGTTCTTTTTACTTTCCAGTGCATTTGATCTATTGTCCTGAACCCATGTATTCTGGACCTGAAAATTTTACTTACTTTAGAGGAGTAAATTTAGTGGTGAGCTATCCTTTCTATATCTTTTTCTTTCTCATATACAGTACTGGACAAAAAAAAAAAGGGCAGTTAGTATGAAAAAATTTATTAAGACAATTAATGAAGTTTATATCAGCTCAATCCTAGGAATTGCAAGGTTCCAGGTTTGATATCAGTCCCCATCAACCCAGCACATGAGTAGCTCAGATTAGGTAATCTGATCTCTCTGGTAAAGTGGGGAGCTGATGGTATGTGTGGTGCTTCACCCCAGAAAAAAAAACCCACAATCTCCCTGGTCTAGTGCTAATGAAAAGGGGACAGACTCCCTCGCTGTTAGCTGATATGCAAATTAAGTTTTTTAATAAATTTTATAGTTTTTATTTATGAACTAGGAAATTAACCCCTACAGTGTACCTCATCTGGTATAATTCGTTTCTAAGAAAATATTGAAATCTATTTACAGTTAGCTTGAAATATTGGAGGGGAGGAGAAAAAAAGAAAAACACTGGAATGCATGGATACAATTTTACTGTGCTCTTTTAGATTTTTATGCACCAGGGATGTAGGATACGTACCTATCAACATCTCTGCTCCCTAGCAAGAAACTGCTTTTTTGTTTTTGCATCTTACCTTTTTGTTTTTGTATGTGTGTTTATCTTATCCTGTTGTTTGTTAGCTATCATTCTCCCTTTGACTTATATTTAAGAGTATAGATGAATTTTAAATTTATTTAAAAAAATGACGTATTTAAAAAAAAAAAAAATTTTTTTATCTCCAGGATGAGCTTGAACGCGATAAAAAGACCACTTGGGTTGTAGCATTTTATGCTGCATGGTCTCCAGCCTGCATCAGCTTTGCACCAATATTCTCTGAGGTTTCTTCTGAGTAAGTTCATTTGTATTATTTAGATTTTTCTAATTGTTGTCCTCATTTTATTGTTATATACACACTGTTTCGGCTGATGTGTCTTCTTCAGGTGTTTCTTGTTGACCTTGGGAACCTTCACAGAACTTCGAAACTGAACCCTTTATTCAATCCATTGTTCTCATTCTGTTAATGATAAACCCAGGGTAGAAGTATTAAGCTATGTTAAGTATTCTATGTTATTTTCACCTGTATTCAGGATTGAACCACAACAGTGCCAACTATAAGTACATATCTACATGCGCAGAACGTAGTGTGATAATAATAAAGATATGTTATGGCGAAAGTGCGGATAATTTTTGACTCTCCCTTGTAATTATATACACTAATTCTTGTTTTAGTTATGTTGCTTTCTCTCTCTTTAAAGACGTAAATTTTAAAGAAAATTTTTGTATCAATGTAAAATTTCTCTTTTGTTATTTAACATTCAGTTTAAAAAAAAAAATTGTAATATTATTTTGCTGTTTTGTTCTAACAAATGATATTTTTTTAATTGTAGGTACTCGTTGCCTAATCTGAAATTTGGTAAGCTTGATGCTTCCAGGTATCCAGAAATTGCCACAAAGTAAGTTTCTTCTTCATCTTCTTAAGTGTTTTTCACACCAGTGTTAGCTGGTAGTCTTTCACAAGTAATATAGGTAAGTACTGCTAATAGAAGAGGGGTGGGTTTAGCTCAGTCGGTAGAGTATCCGTGTAGGAATCACAAGGTTCCAGGTTCGATACAGCCCTCACCAACTCAGCATATGAATAGCACAGCTTGGGTAATCTGATCTGTGTGGTAAAGTTGAGAGCTGGTGGTAGTGTAGTGCTCTACCTCAGCAAAAAAAATCTCTCTGGTCTATTGCTAGCGAAAACAGGATAGACTTCCTCGCGGTGGTGATATAATTCCAAATTAATCAACTATATTTACATGAAATAAACTGCTGGACATGAAATAGAAAATTATATTATTACACTGGTTTACAAAAAAATATTTTTTGTCTGAGGCAAGAATGTGAATAGGTGTACTAATTCAAATTTACAAACAGTTTTGCTCTATCACCTCTAGTTTTCTGTCTTTTAAATAGTCTCATTTTAGTATATACAGAGTATATACGTGCTTATTTCAACAGTTGCAGCAGCTTATTACAGATAAAACAGGATAGATAAAGAACACTGACGGAATAAATATACTTGTATGACACAATGTACACAATTCATAGTACCGCAGACAGTTAGAAATGTGTCTTCTTAGATGATCTGCTGTATTTTGCCTCCGTGATGTCATGCAAGAGCATCCAGCAGAAGTCTCCCATCATGCTGGGGTTCCACCTGCCTTGGTAGTTGCTCTCCATCTTCTTAATGTCTTGGTGGAATCTTTCTCCGTGCTCATCACTCACTGCTTCAAGGTTTGGGGGGAAGAAGTTGAGGTGGGAATGGAGAAAATGAATTTTGAGTGACATCCGGCATCCCATATCCTCATAAGTCTTTAGCAACTTCTCAATACAGGCTTGGTAATTTGGTACGCGTGTGTTACCAAGGAAGCCACTACAGACTGACTTAAATGCTTCCCATGCTCTAAGTTCCTTTAAGGTAAGAAGCTCCTCAAAATCAGTATCCTTCAGCACTTCTCGGATCTGAGGTTCGACAAAGATGCCCTCTTTGAGCTTAGCAGCACTGAGACCTGGGAACACAGTACACAAGTGTTGGAAGGCAGCACCATTTTTGTCCATGGCCTTCACGAAATTCTTCATCAAACCAAGCTTGATGTGAAGAGGGGGAAGAAGCACCTTATTCATGTCAACCAGAGGATTCTCTTTGACGCTGTGTTCGCTAAGCTTAACTGCCAAAATCCATCTTGATATATAACTATATATATATATATAATGTAATGCTATCACTTACATTTATTGCATGATAACTAAAAAAGAAGACATAAGTTACACAATATTAGAAATTAACCCTGAATACATATACGCTTTTATGTACAGTATGTGTACAAAATGTACAGTATGCATATTTAAAAAAAACTATAGGTGATGAGTAAAAATGGATTTCCAATCTGAATTCAGCACCCCCAAATTAGGTTAAAACAGCTATTTTTGTGCTTGCCTCAATTTCGTTGTAAACCAGTGTTATTATTAATGATATTATATTATTATATATTATTATTATTATTAATATTATATATTAATTATTATTATATTATTATATATATATTATTATTATTATTATTATTATTATATTATTATTATTATATTATTATTATTATTATTATTATTATTATTATTATTATTAATTATTATTATTATTATTATTATTATATTATTATTTATTATTATATTATATTAATTATTATATTATATATTATATTATTATTATTATTATTATTATTATTATTATTAATTATATTATTATTATTATTATATATTATTAATGATATTATTATTTATTATTATATATTATTATTAATGATTATTATTATTATTATTATATATTATTATTAATGTATTATTATTATTATATTATATTATTATTAATATATTATTATTATATTATATTATTATTATTATTATATTATTATATATTATTATTATTATTAATGATATTATTATTATTATTATATTATTATTAATGATATTATTATTATATATTTATTATTAATGATATTATATTATTAAAACAAAGATAATGAAAGTTAAAACAAGGGATGACAAGACTTTCACACCATCCTGTATTTTATATATAAGTAGATTTTTATCTACTATATCTTTTATTATATCCATTCATCATTCATCAACTTTTATGAATGATTAAGGAAAATTCTAAATGTAATATCCTGCAAACAATGCAAAGATACATTAAAGTGTTAACCCTTTTGTGGGCAGATCATTCTTTTTTATTCCTTGTAGAGTGTGTAAATTATTTTCAGAAAAATAGTATGCCAATCTATGCATATATAAAGGACAGTTGTGTGTATGCCTGTCTGGAAGAAACTATGAAAATAAAACTATTAACAGCAAAATAAATATATATATATACACATTTACTATCACCCTATCTTGCTTTTTGAGCAAAAATAATGAAGATTTGATTGATATTTGTGAAGATAATTAAGATAAAATCTAAATAGTACATGGATTTTTTTTTTTTTTTTTTTTTTTTTTTTTTGCATTTAATATTTTAAATGGGATAAACTGTTTTTCTTTTCAGAGTGTCAATGCACTATTTTTGTTCTGACGCCCCCACCTGACTGGATAAACACAACGTTTTTTTTTTTTACGTAGGGATTTTCGTGTGGCATCCTGCAAGGATCCAACTCACAATTCAGTAATAATGGATCTGCAAGACTAACTTTTTGCCCCCCCCTTCCACTCTGCTGGTAGCTACTTATATAAAACAAGCAAGATCAGATAATTTAATCGGCAATTGTGTACAATATCATGGAAATAATAAAGCACTTGTTTTTAATTATGGTATTTTGCAAAACATTCTTTACACACTCCTACACCGCAGTGGGGCCTCCTAATGATGTTTCTATGTATTAACATTGAATTGATCAATAAGAAACCAATAGGAAAATGCCTTACATTGAGCTACCACTTAAATGACAAAATGTTGCTCAGCCTGCAAAAAGGTTAACTGAATTTTCTTTAGGAATCAAATATTTCATTACATTTAAGTTTTCTTCTTTTGTTTAAAAATTTTCTTGTAGACCAGATTTTAATGCATTTTTGTAATTTAGAACCTTTTTCTTTTTTTTTCTTTTTGTGTCATTTCTAGGTACAACATTGACACTAGTACTTGGTCAAAACAACTTCCAAGTGTGATTCTATTCCAAGAAGGTAAAGAGAAAAGCCGACTCCCATATTTCGATGCCAAGAACAGAGTCGTCAAATATTTATTCATCAAAGTGAGTGGAATTTAAAAAAAAAATTCTTTTTGTGTGTGAAATCCATCAGATAGACATGAAAAGCTGCTTTGTTTTGACTTTAGAAACTAAGAAAGTAATTTATTAAATTCCTTTAGTAGGCAGGATGTCCAATCTTTTCAACATTACTAGCCATTATGCACTTACATTAACTCAACAACTGCATGTATCCACCTGTTGTTTATAAACCTCCCAACATTTCCAGAACTTCTACTTTCAGTACTCGTCAAGCCCTAGCACCTATATGATTTTCCCAGCCCTATTGCCCTTATGGCAACTCCCAACCCTTTTATCATATATATGCAAGAAGGAAGTGGCTGAGGGTCTTCATGTCCTGGGTATGATGTTAAATTCTATCTGATGGTGAGGTTCCAGTTCTGGAGGTCTGAGGAATGTGGAGCACGCCATTCATCACCATTGCTCCCTGGTCCACTCTGACCTGGAGTGGTAGTACCTGTTAGTGTACCATCTATGGGGTAAACAGAAAAATGTATTTGAAAAAAATTGAGTACTCATCAAGAATGAATAAAACAAAAACATCTTTGGCGTAAAATGACCCAACAAGAGTTGACATGCCGTAAAGACAAACCAACCAACCAATGAAATGAACACTGAATTAAGACAGACTCGTATGTTGATAATAAATGATGGATTTACTTAATGCATGAAAATGCTTCTACCAAAACACTTAAAACTCAAACTTGTGGGGCACCAAATAAAGTATAATGTCAATCCATGTGTCATAGCCAATTCTTTTGTCTCCAACCCACAATGCACTGTAACAGGAGGTAACTCGCTCCTTATTCATCAAGGGAAGCCACTCTAGATGCTTTTGTTAGGGTGAAGCATTAGATCATCTATGTATATATTTACCAACCCCTCCGCAGGTCAATTTCTTAAGCAGAGTTTAACAGGTTTGAATTCAGAGTTTTCCTTCCCCTAGATAGGTTTCCTAACCAAGTTTAAAGAGCCCAGTCCACCCTATTTACCCATAGCTAGGGGGAGTATAGTTAGATTCATACCTTTCCCAAGGGTATTAGTGCTATGTGAAATGCAAACAGCTTTGTCCAGGATTTGAACTCTGGTTGACGACTCCATTTCCTATGACTCTGACCATTATGCCATGCATCTCCATAAATAAAATCAGATCATCTGTGTAGTCTGCATACTACAGACACATCCCATTATAATGATCATCACCTATAGCAACTGTTTTTTTTTTCTCAACATATATTTCAAGAGCGATGACTGTATCTTTTATCTTTTTCAGGAAAAAATGACCCGAGATCTTGGCTTAAATGATGCCTATCAGCAGTGCAAGAAAACCGCCCCGAAGAAGAAACAACCGAAGGTCCCTAAAGAAAATGAAACAACAACAACACAACAAACAACAACAAATACTTCTGAAGAAGTAAAAGATGCTAATTCTAAGAAAGAGATTAAGATATTAAGAAGGGAAAAACCAAAAGAAGAATTCTCTGCCAGTCATATTTTCATTAACTGGACTGGGACTGTTGTTTTAAGGGGTGGGTGGGGAGTGAATTAATTTGAATGCTGCCATCAACCAAAAACTTTTACGCATTTTTGTCTTAACAGACACACAACCTTATATGGCACACACACACACACACACACACAAAATACAGAGAGTATATTTATTTACCAACTCCTCTGCACAAGCAGGATATAACAAAAGGTCAATTTCTTAAGCAGAGTTTAACAGGTTTGAATTCAGAGTTTTTCTTCTCCTAGACTGGTTACCTAACCAAGGTTAAAGAACCCAGTCTGCCGTACTATTTACCTATAGCTGGAGGGAGAGTAGTTGAATTCATACCTTTCCCAAGGAGATTAGCGCAGAGAATTACAGAGAGTATAAGATTTTTTTTTTTTTTTTTTTTTTTGTATCTACATTTTTTCTAAGATGTTTCGATCAATTTCAACTTAATTTTTTTATATAGACATTAGATAAGTTTTCCAGCATGAATTTTGGAAAGAGTAGACTTATTTTTTTTTTTTTATTTAATTTTATTTATTTATTTTAAATAAACTCTAATATATAATTTTTTTTTTGTTTATTTATATTTAAAACATATTCATTATTTGTCTGAATTTTTGAGATGAGGCTTGATGTGTTGAATTTTGATTTTACTTTTGTCCTCATCTTTATTGTGGTATGTAAAAACATAAATTTAGGCTGCTCTATCCTTTGCATTCCCTGTCTGCAATGACCCAATTCATTTTGAATAGTATGACTGTTGATCAAATAAGACATTGAAGAACTTTTGAATTAACATCATTAATTGAGTGAGATCTTTTAATATCATACCACAATAAAGATGAGAACAACAGTCCAAAAAATCAAAATAATTCACTTTGAAGATCTTAACTTTTTTTTTTTTTTTTTAATTCAGCAGTAAATAAACTAATAACAGATAAGACGCAAGATATTTTTTAATAGCTTCAAAGTGTATCATTTTGATTTTTTAGATAGTTGTCCTCATCTTTATTGTGGTATGTAAAAACAATGTTTTATAGATCACTACATGGTTTCATTTTTACTAAAAAGGACCTGTGGATATATACCACAGTATGATAATCATTGTTTGAAATGTTTACTTAAGAGCTATTGCAAATAGTTCAATATGTAAACTAATATAATAATCTTGATTTAACTCTCTCTCACTTTTTTTTTTTTCATTCTTTCGTTCTATTCATTATGTATGATTGAAACATAGTAGCGTTATTGCTTCTGCGCGCTCACTCCCTCTCTCCTACTCTTTGTTTCTTATAATATTTTTCTGTATAGCATGTCCTTTTCCTTCCCTTTCTTTATAATAAAAATGGAATGGCCCATTATTTAGCTGGGGTGGCAACACTCATAAGAAATAAGAATTTGGTGGATAAGCAATACCAGATTATCAGGATTTACATTTTTGCATTTCATCTTATTCAATTTGGACGATCTCAATTTTAACCAGAGGGTCTTGCAAGATGATAATGGTCATACAATTAAGGAATAAGAGTATTAATATGTAGATATATAAGACATTGGGCTGGTTTAACTCAGTCAGTAGAGCACCCGCCTAGAAATTGCAAGGTTCCTGTTTTGATACCGGTCCCCGATCTAACTCAGCATATGAGTAGCACAGATTGGGTAATCAGATCTGTGCTGTAAATTTGGGAGCTGATGGTAAGTGTAGCACCCCACCCCAGCAAAAGAAAAAAATCTTCCTGTTCTAACGCTAGCAAAAATGGGAAAGACTCCATCACTGTCCGGCTGATACTGACAATAGGCAACTCTCCCAACTTATATATATATATATATATATAATATATATAAGTAAAAAGTAAAGTCGACGGGCAGCCTAAAGTCGGTATCAGCCAGTCAGCGAGGGAGTCTATCCCCTATTCAATAGCGTTGGACCAAGGAGATTGTATTTAGCATCTGAGGTGGAGCGCCACACCTACCATCAGCTGCTTACTTTACCGCACAGATCCCTGTGCTACTCATACACGAGTTGGCAAGGACTGGTATCGAACTTTGTGGTTTCTAGCCGAACGCTCTACCAACTGAGCTAACCCGGCCCCTGATGTAATTTAATTTTAAATGAAGGTATTGTTTTTTGCACTTCCCAAACTAGCAGTGCATTTCAGGTTAAAACATTCCACAAGGGATTGCTCCCCCTTTTCATAATCAAGGCATGCTGACAGCACGGGTTTACCTTAACTCTTTCTTGACATCCACTCCTGTTAGTTATCGCTATTGGCAAGTCGTCTTGACTGCATCCAGTGTCCACATAGCTAACAAATGTAAATTTTTGCTGGTCAACCAACTCTGGTCTTTCCATCCATTGTGTAAGAGTCCATAGAAGAATGTCACTTACAGGTTCATTCTTACTTCTCCAGTAAACTCCACAGAGAAATGGACTCTCTTTTAAAAGTACTCTCTTGTTGAACTCGGGAGCCTTTATTGTTGTATGTTATTTTGCCTGTAGTCAGGATTGAACCTGCAACCTCCATATGATTGTCACTCAGAATTATATCAACTTAATTTATGTTGTTATAGTCACAATGTTTTGGCTGTTGGATTTTCTAGAAGTATTTGGTAACTTTTTTTGGAATTTCAAAATGAACCATTTTATTCAATCCACTCTAATAATGTTATATACCCACTTCATCTTCTGGGTATATAATTGGGAGGAGAGATCTATTTTGCCAACTGGTCATCTTCTTTTGGGTCGATTGCCTTGGTCATCTTCTTTTGGGTTGATTTGAGCTTCATTTGTTTTGGGCTCTAATTGTCTATGCTTATTTCTTTTGTTTTTAATAATAAATGCAAGACTTAGTTTATTTTTCTCCGACATCTTTATTAACCGAAAGCTCAAAAGGATTCAATTGTTGCGGTGAGAAAATGGCTTACTTGGGAACATTGTGTCTGCTCCCTTTGATGAACCAGTAAATTCTAACTACTTTAACTCAGTTCCGTTCACATGTTTTTCCTTTAGCCAATGAGAAATCATCGACTAGGTCAGTGAAAGGTGAACTGCTGTCAATTACTTCTATAACGGTCATGCTATGGTTCAATGGTAACTTTCCATTTACGAATACTGTTATTAAATTTTACTACACTACAATACATAATTTGTAGGCAACCCATGTAGGCAACAACCAAGATGAAGATACTCATCAGAATAATTTCTCATCTCAGAAAATTAGACAAGAACTTTTCAGTTAAAATTTTTAGTTGATGGCATCATTTTGAATGTATTTCTTACCCCCCCCCCTTTCCCTCATGAGACTTTATAATGGTACTTCCCTATTATAAACAGCCATTTTTTTTTTTTTTTACTGAAGGAATGATATAAATAAAAGATTTTATTTTTAAGCATTCTGTTTAAAAAAAAAAAAAAAACTAACCTAAGTTAGGAGAGGCTGCATCTGATCTATCTGCTGGTCATGTCAAGTCCTAGCATCTATATGATTGTCCCAACCGCATTCTTCAAATTGCTCTTTTGGCATACACCCAACCCTTTTTATTATATAGTTACTAGAAGGCGGTGTATGAGGGTCAACCAACAGTTTTTTTTAATACACATGAAGTTAATGAAAATTATCTCTACCAGTTTATAAAACCAAACCAGTATTTACCTACAAACTTTTTGATTTAAAATCATATACAAACAAAATAAAATAGATTGGGCATTAAATAGCTCACAGGTGTTGATATGCCATTAAACAAAACCAACCTAATCCTTTAGTAAAAAAAAATGGCTGTCTATAATAGGAAAGTATCCTTTAAATAACCTTGGAATTTACAAGGATGTTCACCCCATCCATCTCCATTTTGTTTTGCTTTTAATAAATCACCATTTTCTTTCTACAGAGAAAATTAAAGAAGCAACAGATCTTTTTGTCCAGCTTTTGAAAATTTGATCTCATTTGTCCATATCTCAAAAGTGGTTGGAATTTTATACAATTCATTCTCTCAACCTTCCTTTCCCGCCAATATTTCATATCTTCATGATTTTACCTGACACACAAAAAAAACCAAAAAAAACTGTAAATACATAAGTAAAATGCAACTCTTTTTTTTCTTATTGCTAAGAGCCAAAATAAAATTGGGAGCGTGGGGGGGGGGGGGTGTATACATTCAGAGAATGGATAAATAAGCTTAGTTGCCATGGTTAATATACAAACCTATAGCTCTTCCTCAATACTGAATAAGTCAGGCGTGTCAAACATGCCACCCTCAGCATGCATAGGTGTAGCCCACACGCAGACTGCTCTCTCATACAGCATTTTTACAGTACCCCAGGTTTTTTTTAAGTTTTTTTTTCAAAAAATTTGGATGAAAATGGTTTATTTTCATTAGGGCAATGTGTTCAGAAATAGTCAGTTATCAATGCATTATCTCTCCCCCTTCCTTTGAGTTGCTAACTCAGTCAAGGAAAGGGAGTGAGTCTTTCCTCTTGCCTTCTGCTTTCAATCAACACATGGCTATAATTGACAGTGACACTTGTATGTTTTATTATTTGAACTCTGTCAGTAAGTCTTTTTTCCTTTCTTTTTAACAAAAATGTTTTTGTTTTTTTGTTTTTTTTTTTAGATATGTATTTAGTAGATTTTAGTTGATAATAAAGAAATTAATGATAGCAGTCATTACTTTTTGTTAATGTAGAAGGATTTAAAGACTTAACTGTCATGTGTGGTCCTCATGATATACATATGTAATCCATGCGGCCCTTGGGTGCTACTCAGTTTGACATGCCTGGTATAAGTGTCTTGGTCATGTTAGTTGCATTAGATTGCTTTCAAGATAGTCTTGTTTTTTTTAATTTATCATAATTTTTTTTTTTTTTTTTTTTTTTTTTTTTTGTGGGGAGGTGGTATCTCATTTTTGCATCTACAGATAACGCTTTAAGAATCTTAAAAAGTTTTGATATGGTAACAAGATTTAAAAGCTTATCAACTCCTTGGGACAACTACTAAACAGCGAGGGAGTCTATCCCCTTTTCGTTTGCATTAGACCAGGGAGATTTTTTTTTTTCTAAGGTGGAGCACCACCTTACTGTCAGCTTGTAGATGCTTTACTTTACAGATCAGATTAACCAAGTTGTGCTACTCACGTGCTGAGTTGGTGAGGAGCGGTATCAAACTCAGAACCTTCCGGATTCTTTACCGTTTGAATTGCAACACTAAATGTTTCAATTTATTATTTACTCAAGATAAATATATAAATAATAATAATAATAATAATATAAGTGGAATATAGTAAATGATTACATGCGCAGGTTCCAAAATAAGGGGAGTATCAACAATACTGTATAGATATTTACTAAGCTTAGCTTAGATGTGACACAAGGCCAGAAGTATGGGGCACCCAGTGAGAATCGAACTCACTAATAATGGTTTGCTATTCCAGCTTGCTAATCATTACACCATGCAATGTGCCCTCAACAATATTGTATATCCTCCTTGGGCAGTAACACAAGCCTGTATTTTTGTACGCATATGATAAGGTACAATGGGCTAAGTGTTTCTATAATAAAGAGTGAAAAATTTATAATATGAAAAATGATTTTTACAAACCTTAAAAGGGGGTGTGATTTTGACTTTAAAAGGTATTATTTTTACTAACTTATATATATACACACACACACACTCTTAAATGACAATTTTGTTTATCGAATAAAGTGGATTGGTTATCTTTAAGCTATGCACTCCCGAATTTTAGATGTTTTTTTGGGGGTGGGGAGCATTTTTCAATAAATGTATCAATTAACTTTTGTTTAACAATGAATTAGGTTTATTGAAAAATGCTCCAAATAATTTGTTGTAAAAGAATATTATTTAAGCAAAACAAGTTTATTTTTTTGAAAAAGAGCATGAGGCTGGCTCCTGCTGCTAATTTGAATGGAGCATTCCTTTAGGAAAAAAGCTGAAAAATTTGGGAATGCATAGCTTGAAGATAACCAGTTGGTGTTACTAAGAGTTTTAACATTTAAGACTAACCTTCAAGCATACATAATCACTGGTCCTGTTAACCTGGTTTGGTCGTGGAGGTGTTACTAATGTAATGTGTCTTGAGCATGAATAACCTGGTGGAGCCCATCCCTCTCCAGGTCTACAACCAATGTGAATACAGTTTTTCTTCTAAACTAGTTGCCATACCAAGGTTAAAGAACCAGCCTTCCCTATTATTTACCCCATAGTCTAATTCATTCCTTTTGCTATGTGTAATCCAAACAGCCTCGTCCAAGATTTGAACTCTTGTAACCGAGTTCATTTCTGATGATAATGACCGTTATGCCACTGGGAAAAAAATGGCATTGTCCTTTCAAGGTGCGACAATTTTATTTGTCAATGTAGAAATTTAAATCCTGCATAAATTCTAAGTGCAGCAGCTGTGGTATTTACAATTTAAAAAAAAAAAAGAAGAAAATGTTGAATTTGATGTTAACAAGATCTATATGTCCAACTTTTAGAAAATTTAATCTCTTACCTTCCAATGTGGTTGCTATTCCAGTCTGGATTTCAAATTTTCATGAATTTACCTGAGAAAAACTTTAATTGTAAATACATAAACAAAATTTAAAAAAAAAAAAAAAAAAAAAAAATCCGCTATTTTTCTTGTTTGCTAAGAACAAAAGTAAAATGTTTTTAAAAAATATAAAAAATTCTGATTTTCTTTCATAGCAATCAAGGTTTTCAGTTCCTGATGATTTTAAATACATAAACGAAAAATTAAAAAAAAATCTGCTATTTTTCTTGTTTGCTAAGAACAAAAATAAAAGTAAAATGCCTAAAAAAAATTACTGGTTTTCTTAGCAATCAAGGGTTTTCAGTTCCTGAGGATTTTTATAAATTATCCCCCCCCCCCACCATCTATCATATTTATGAATAAACTTTCTTGCTTTCCACAAAGTAAAAGAATTCAACATTGATAAGTTGATCATTTTATTGAATTCCAAATATTAGAAAGAAGGTTTATTTTTCAAGTTTTGTGATAGCTTCATTATTTGGAAATGCATGTTTCATTCAATATACAGATCTGTGTGTACCTTTCTTTTCCATTTTCCAATTCTCCAGTGTCTTTGGGGGTTTAATATTATTTCTGCTGCCCTTAAAAAAACATTGGATTCTATATAAGTGCCATCTTTTAGTTGTTTTGATTTGATTTATTTAACTTTTTTTTTTTTTCATCTCCTAATGTTATTAGTATCATATATGGATTTTTAAAAAATCCAAGATGGAGATAAGTCCAATATTTCACACACTTTATTTTAAAAACTTAATTATACTTTGCTCTAATATATATATATATACACACACACACACATATACTTATTGTGTTGTGTAGAGAATTTCATCATAACTTGAAGGTATATGCAACTCACCCAACCATTACCCAATATCTCATTTCAGCTTTACAGATTTTGTTTGCATTTTGAAAAATAAAGTTGGATTAAATTATACCAAAATTGTTTTCCTTTTTTTTTTCTCTTCTTTATTTTAATCAAGATCAACTTAAATGCATCTTTTCTTATGAATAAGTAAAAGTAAAGTTGTCAGGGCGGCCTAAAGTTGGTATCAACCAATCAGCGAGGGAGTCTATCCCCTTTTCAATAGCGCTAGACCAAGGAGATTATTTTAGCATCTGAGATGGAGCACCAAACCTACCATCAGCTCCTTACTTTACTGCACAGATCCCTGTGCTACTCATACGCTGAGTTGGTGAGGACCGGTATCGAACTAGGAATCTTGTGGTTTCTAGCCACTCGGTCTCATTATTTTTTTCTTTTGTCTTGAAGATCTCATTTTAAAACAAAGGTAAAAACCATATTCAAACTTTGCTCTGGTCTTTTTCAAGTGTATGTGTTACTCGAGGGTTACTATTGTTTATTTCAAAACAATAGTAACCATCGAGTAACATTGTTCTAGGGTTTTTGCCAGGAATTCTCCAAATCAAAAAATGTTTGCAATGCATTAGAAATGATGAACATATTTTGAACTTCATAAAACAATTTGATTCAAGAGTTCCATTGGTGTAGAAAGATGGGGATATTATCCTGACTTTTGTGAGCTAGAACTACTTTATTAGAAAAGGAGGAAAAGAAATAAGTGATAGAGTAAAGGTTTAAAAAATAGTGATGAGCAAAACAGGATGAATGATGGTTTGACCGGAGTGTGACCTCCCGAATTGAGTGTCAACCGGAAGTCACGTGGTGATGTGGAACAACGAAGAAAGGTACTGACCTCTTTTTCGATTTGGGACAGCATAGGGTTAAGACGTGCCCTTGGTCCCGTGTGGAATGACGGTAGTTTAACTCTTAACATCCTGTTGAGAATTTTTGCAAATACAGAGTCTCATTCCTATAAAGATTTATCGAAAACTGTCTAAAAACGGCCTTTTTATTTAAAGTTACCCGAGATATTTCCCTTAAATCAAAGACTTCTAAATATGTTTAATATTACATTTAAACAAAGACTATCATTTGAGGCAGATTAGAAAATGTGACTTCTGGCCGGGTGGAATGAGGCGGTATAGGACGTTAAGAGTTAATAGTTCTTTCTCTCTGCCTTTCCTCCTCTCCGATACAGCACATGAGGCGAGCACGATAATAAAGGCTAGCAGTTGTGACTACATATTTCCCGCGTTGTAATTTTTTATCAACAAGATGACCACCACGTGCCGAAGACATTTTTAGTACGGTGAATATTCACGCTTTGGGTACTGTGATAAGATATACGACAACGTTACAGATATCGTTTTAGTCCCCGGAAAAAAGGGACAACGTTACATTGGTATATTTGAATGGTTTGGCATAAAACTATGAGAAACATTAAATCTTTTAATATTCATTTTACTTATCAATATTTAGTCATTCCTTACTATATATTTACCTATTTATTTTGGCGCTGAGACAAACTTAGGCTGAGTGAGCAGCAAAGAAAGACACTGTCCGTTAACGAGGAGCCAACAGACAAACTGACTTCAGCCAATATTATCAAAGAACTTAGAGAAAAAGAATCCTCTCTTGAATTTGAGCAGAGGGAAGAACTTTGCCAACAAAATACTTTAAGAACTGCCTGAGCAATATTTTTCAGAACCCATGATTATATTCTGTCCAGAGCATATTGATTAGAAGTCCATCACTCCCACAGCTTTTTTGAGTAAGATTTACTTTTGTATTTTCTTCTTGTATATAAATACTTTTTGTTGAATTTGAACAAAAAAGAGTTGTTGTTTTGTTATATAACCACTAAGCCGCCATTAACCGTGGTGTATCAGCTTCTGCAGCAGAGTTCTGGTAGTTTGAGATCAGAGTGCAACATGGGCATTCAGCCAGACTTTTAGCGAGTGTAGAAAACACTGCAATCCATAGTTGATGGAGAGAATCTGATCATGACGGCCATTTTTGGATATTCAGTGAGCCCTTTAGCTCATCAGGCCAACGGGTTATAATTTTATAGCTATTATTTATTTATTTTAATTGATTTATTTATCTATTCAAGATTACAAATGTCATGGCTTGATTTTATGCTATGTCAACCCTTGTTGGGTTATTTTATGCCAAAGAAATGTTTCTTTTTTTAAAAAAATATTCTTGATGGGTATTCAATTTAAAAAACATTTTTTAAAACCAATTTTTTTTCTAACCCATAGATGGGACCCTAACAGGTACTACCACTCTGGGTCAGAGTGGACCTGGGAGTAAGGGCGATAAAGGGGTACTCCACACTCCCCAAATCTCCAGAATTAAAACTTCATCACTAGATGCTGGTCATGGCTTGGCTTCATGGACAAAGATTAAAGGAGTGATCCATGTTTACTGCAGGGGTTTGGTTTGTTTGGATTTTATGGCATGACAACCCTTGTTGGGTTATTTTATGCTGAAGATGTTTTTTTTTCTATTCATGCTTCATGAATATTTTTTTAAACATTTTTTTAAACACATTTTCAAAAATCATTTTTTCTATTTAACCCATAGATGGAACCCTAACAAGTACTACCACTCTGGTTGGTTGGATTTTACAGCATGTCAACCCTTGTTGGGTTATTTTATGCCAAAGACATTTTGTTTTATTTATTTTGTTGGGTACTCAATATTTTTAAAAACTTTTTTTTTCCAATCACTGATGAGAACCTAACTCCACTTTGTTGGTTGGTTGGGTTTTACAGTATTACCCATTGGGTAATTTTATGCCAAAGATGTTTTTGTTTTATTCATTCTTGATTGGTACTCAATTTCTTTAAAAACATTTTTAATCATTTTCTTCTATTTAATCTCTGTATGTACATTTCTGCTGATGAGGCATAATATGCCGAAATGTACATACAGAGATTGACTTTTTCTCGATTTGTTTATGCCTTACATTTAAACTGATATGCACGCCTAATTTATTTAATTATAACTAATTAATTTACAAATTAGGTATGACTTCAATTAAGCACATAATCTCCTAAAAAATTGTCGGCTATCGCCATCTCAAACAGATTGTTTGTCTACTTCATATATATATATATATATATATATATATATATATATATGTGAAAATAAAATGGAAATTAATCCGACAGTATGAATAAGATATAATGAAAAAACAAACGATGTTTACAACTGAAATAGGCTCATCAGAAGAGAAACGGTTTGCACACTTTCTCTTCTGATGAGCCTATTTCAGTTGTAAACATCGTTTGTTTTTTCATTATATCTTATTCATATATATAATATATATATATATATTTACCAACTTCTCCACGCGAGCAGAATGTGACACAAAGTCAATTTTTAAGTGGAGTTTTCCAAGTTTGAATTCAGAGTTTTCCTTGTTTCAAAGTGTCTAAGCTCCCTGAAATAGACTATAATGCTAAATCTCTAAGTCTTTTGTTATTTCTTTACTTATATATTTGCTCTGTGACTCTAACATTAAGAGCACACATTGAGCTCTCAAACTGCGACAGGTTTTTAAAATAAAACTCGTGTCGTAAGGAAGATTTCTTCTCTGGACTTTTGGATTATATATATATATATATATGGGGATATATTTATAAATAAGGAGTGTTCAAAATATCAGTGATATAACATTATATCTAAGTTTGGATAGTATTTAAGAGAAGAGTTATAGACAACCATTTATAAGAAATTTTAGAAAAAGACATGCCAGGATACCACTTAGAGGAGAGCCCATAGGTAGACCGAATTTTTGTTTATATTCATTGTTTGAAAAAGCTGTTTGGAGTTGTTGCATAATTGATAGTTAGTAATTCAAACTAACAGTTTTGTGGAAAAACACAGAAAATTTGATGGACATATTTTGACCTGTGTTTGACCTCTCCTCTGATTCACCAGTGTGAATATGAGAAAGTTAGTTTAGAGAAATCAGATTTTGGCTGGGTGTTGAACAGGACGGATGGCAAGGTTGATCTATCCTTTGAAACTAAAATCTCTGCGTGTTTTATTGATCTGGATTTTAAATAATAAAGAGCTCTAAAGTAAAACAAAAAAGAAAGTCTTGTGTTCGTTATTCGGAACAAACAACGAACTAAGACAAGAAGATATCCTAAGATGAAGTAGAAGATCCAGCCCAAATCCAGAATAAACATTTACCAGCCAAGATAGAAGATACAGAATATAAGATTCAGTTATGAAGATAACAACTACTCAGAACTATAGAAGAAAAAAACAGAAGAGGAGTATACAATCACAGGTATCCTCTATTATAGAAGAAGATACATCTAATGTAAGTATGGCTATATAACAGAGGGGCCAGTTTAGCACCTGCCTAGGAATTGCAAAGTTCCTGGTTCAATACCTATCCCTGCAAATTCAGCGCATGAGTAGCACAGATTGGTTAATCTGATTTGGGTCGTAAAGTAAGGATCTAATGGTAGGTGTGACGCTCCACCTCAGCAAAAAACTCCCTGATTTAATGCTAGCGAACAGGGGATAGACTCACTCGCTGTCCAGCTGATACTGATAATAGGCCACCCTGCCAACTAACTTATATAACAGATTAAAGGAAGCACGTGGTGTAATAGTTAAAGTCATGGAAAATGGAATCTTCGTCCAGAGTTCAAATCCTGGACGTGGTAATTGAATTTCACTTAGCGCTAATACCCTTGGGAAAGGTATGAATCCTACTTTCCCTCCAGCTATGGGTAAATAGTAGGGCAGACTGGGCACTTTAACCTTGGTTTGGCAGCCGGTCTAGGAGAAGGAAAACTCTGAATTCAAACCCGTTAAACTCCACTCAAGAAATCGACCTTGTGTCGCATCCTGCTCATGCGGAGGGGTTGGTAAATATATATATAACAAATTAAAATTCTGATTCTAACTATTTTGTAAATAGATAAGGAGAGTGTAGTGTTTATCTAAGGATCGATTGATTTTAAAAGCACATCAACCTGTCTAATGTTATTTTATGTCTAAAAGTTATTGAATTGCATTCATTGTATGTTCATATTTTTAAAAAAATTTGAGTTGTTTAAGTGGGTTTTTTTGATTTATTTTTTTTTTTTGCACATGTTCTTATTGAATCTGAATAATTTTGAATGAGATCTATCTGAACCAAAGATGGGACCCTAACAGGTACAATCACTTTGGGTTAGATAAGGACCTGGGAGTAATAGCAATGAAGGGGTACTCCACACTCTCTAGAACTTGAGCCTCACAAACAGATGCAGTTTAGTGTCAAACCCAGGATACCTCATTTTGGGGGGAGGTCTTACCCCTCTGCAGGGGGTACAGTCAGCATATTTCAAGCCCCAGACGCAGAGCAGTTTATTTATGGTAAAAAAATAAAAAAATGGGTTGTAAAAAACATTTACTAGTTAATCAATTTTGTATTTTCTAAAGATTTTATTTCCTTTAGAAAATAAGTTTTATTTTACACCAATTTATTAAATACCTAAAATTTGGACATGATTATAGTATATTTTTCTTCCATTTTATATGGAAATGGGTGGAAGAAAAAAACAAAAAAACAAAACAGACAAACAAAAAAATGGAAAAAAAAAAAAGGAAGAAAAAAAAAAAGGAAAATAATAAAAATAAAAATAAAAGGAAAAGAAAAAAAAAAAAAAAAAAAAGGAAATAAAATAAAAAGGAAAATAAAATAAAAGGAAAATAAAAATAAAAAATAAAAAGAAAAGAAAAGGAAAAGAAAAAAAGGAAAAAAAAAAAGAAAAAAAAAAAGGAAAAGGAAAAGGAAAGAAAAAAAAGAAAAAAAAAGGAAAAGAAAAAAAAAGAAAAAAAGAAAAAGAAAAAAAAGGAAAAGAAAAAAAGAAAAAAAAAAAAAAAGAAAAAAAAAAGGAAAAAAAAAAAAAAAAAAAAGGAAAAAAAGAAAAATAAAAATAAAAGGAAAGAAAAAAAAAGAAAAAGAAAAAAAGAAAAGAAAAAAAAGGAAAAGAAAAAAAAAGAAAAAAAAAGGAAAGAAAAAAAAGGAAAAGAAAAAGGAAAAAAGAAGAAGAAAAGGAAATAAAAATAAAAGGAAAAAAAAAAATAAATAAAATAAAAGGAAAAGAAAATAAAGAAAAAGAAAAAAAAGGAAAAAAAAAAAAAAAAAAAAAAAAGAAAAAAAGGAAAAGAAAAAAAAGGAAAAGAAAAAAAGGAAAAGAAAAAAAGGAAAAGAAAAAAAGGAAAAGAAAAGTGAAAAAGAAATAGATAAAGAAAATGAAATAAAAAGAGAAAAGATGAAAAGGAAAAAAAAAGAAAAAAGTTTTAAAAAAAAAAGGGGGAAAATTTTTTTTAGATTTAATGAGATTTTAGTGAAATCTTAAAATGTGACTTATTTCACCTTTATTATTATCAAATACATTTTTAAAAGAGCATGCCTCTTCATTTGTCCTTTGAAAAGTATTTCTCTCCTTCATTTGCTCTTGTTTAATTACATATGAAGTTTTAAAGAATATTATTATAATTATTGTGTACTGTCATTACCAATATTCTTCCTTTTTTTCTTCTTTCCTTCCCACCAATCACTTTCCCATTTTTTTTTATCCCATAACTTTTTTCTGTAAATGTATATCATCATAATTGACAAAGTGCATGGAGTGAAACAATCAGAAGCACCAGCTTTCAAATGTTTATCATAATCATAATCATTATAATTTTGTCTACGCCCTTTCCCCGCATTTTACTTGTCCTTCTTCGTTTCATTCTGTCCCTTATCACCGTCATTGTCATCTTCGTCCCCTGCCTCGTCTTCCTCCTCTTCATCGTCATCCTCTTCGGTCAGGTCCTCTTTGTCAACAAGTTCAAATCCTTCCTGGTCATCACTCGGTTCGCTCTCAGTTCCGCCACCTCCGCTACCTCCACCACCCTGTTCACTCTGCGTCTTCTCGCTGTTCTCCTCATCTGCATTTAGCGCTGGTGTCACCGAGTCTTGAGTCGATATAACTTCTGCTGTTGTCTTTGCCTCATTGGAGCCAAGGCTCCCGCTGTTGCTATTGTTGGCTCCAGAGGATTTGGCAGCCTCTGCTTCATCTTTGTCACTTCCTTTTCCTTTTTTGTCGCTGTCTTTTGCTTTTGGTGTGTATGTCTCGCAGGAACGAGTCTATAAAGCCGACATCCTCATTAAGGTTGGGTAGAAACCAGAAGTGGTGTTTGCCCAGAGTACACATCCAGATTGTGCAGAATAGAACCAAACGAACTGAAATAAAAATGAAAGAGTATGAAAATCAAAGACAATAATAACATTTTTTTTTTTTTTTTTATCAAAACCAAGCCTAAATGTCAGGCTGAAAAATCTGAAAAAATAGTGCGTCTTATACACAAATGATTGGGGGTAAAATATGGATATGAATCTGGCAATATATAGAAATAGGAAAAACCAAATGTTCAAAAAGAGATGAATTTATTATATTTATGTTGATGTTTAAACATTTCGTTCTTCAGGACAATATGATAAAAAGAAAAGAAAAAGATTTTTTGTTGTTCAAAAGATGATGGATGATGTTGAATGAGTTGAGTTGGAAATCTGTAGAAAAGGTTCATAACCGTTCATTGATTGGCATTCAAATTGAATGTTCATGACGTGATTGGTACATGTGAAAATGAAAGTCAAGATGTGATTGGAACACAAAGGGGAAAGCCAAGATGTGATTGGTACACAAAGGGAAAGCCAAGATGTGATTGGTACACAAAGGGGAAAGCCAAGATGTGATTGGAACACAAAGTGGAAAGCCAAGATGTGACCAAGATGTGATTGGTACACAAGTGGAAAGCCAAGATGTGATTGTGGAAGCCAAGATGTGATTGGTACAAAAGTGGAAAGCCAAGATGTGATTGGTACACAAAGTGGAAAGCCAAGATGTGACTGGAACACAAGATGTTGAAAATGTGTGACATATTCCTTACAGATACCAATGTTTTAAAAGGAAGAGAAATGTATTATTGTCTGACTATTTAATGTATATTAAATAATGTATATTTAGATGCAATGCAGAAAATCTACAAAATAATGGATTTGTAAAATCTGGACTATCAGGTGTTTCTTTTTTCTTAGAATTTTTGAGATGAGGCTTGATTATTTGGATTATTCAGACTAAGATGTGTGTAATTGGAACACAAGGAGATGTTGAAAATGTGTAATGTATTCTTTATAGATATGATTGCTTAAAAGACGAGAAAACTCATTAATGACAATTCATTCAAAAATAATCATATCATCATCATCCTCTGGAATGTTATTGCTCTCCATTCAAGCTTAAAAAATCATCCTGAAAAGTCACGCTAGGTCTTATTTTGCAGGTAGGTTTTTATTTTTGGGGAAGCACAGTCATACAATTTAATGTAATAATTAAAATGCTAACATGTGATGGTTAGAAATTAAAAAAATCCTAACTATTTTGTGAGATTTAAAATTAAAACTCATAAAAAAAAGAACAACAAAAAACAATTAAATTAAACTATATCATTTTGTTTAGTGATAGCGATCTTTTTTCAGTATATCTGACTAAAAAAAAAAATCGGAAAGACGTCATTTTTCAATGATACTTCATTTGATGAAGGGAGATAACTGCTAACATCAAAAATTGCTTCAATGATTCTAATGCCTTTATGTAAATTAGAAAACTTAATCATCATCAAGTTACACTGGCAGCACGAATTTTCATGACTATCTCTCCAACTGTCCCTATCAGTCATCGCTCCTGGGAGGTCCTCTGCGTAGCATCCAGAATCCTCACTAAAAAGTCAGTTTATTTTTTAATTGAAAATTATATTTTGAATTTTTTCCTGAAGAAAATTTGTAAAGGGATTATTGTAAAGTAATGTTTATTTCGCTACGCTATCAGATTATATTTCGAATACACGATTCTCATTGGCTAATTCTGATTTCGGAGCTACTCCGTTTTTTATACATATTTTACTACAAAGTAGCCTGTTTAAATGGTACTTTTCGCATAATATCAAGGAATGGCACTGATTGCGAAAAGTTTTTATTAGCCTTTTTTGATTTTTAATTAATAATTACGTTAAAATTATTTCCAGAGATTCTTTAGCTACGTAATTCGAAAACTAAGCCTCTTTTGACGTCTGGGACTGTAGCCAACAAGTTGCACTGGCAGCATGAATTTTCATGACTATCTCTCCAACTGTCCCTATCAGTCATCGCTCCTGGGAGGTCCTCTGCGTAGCATCCAGAATCCGCACAGAGATGATTGATGTATGTTTTTGCTGGTCGGCCTAAACTGGTGTGTCCACGTAAGAAAGTCGCTTATTAGTGTGTCCTTTCTTCTCCAACTGTGTGTCCAGCATTTCTGGTTTATCCTACTTAGATGGTTTGTGTGATAGTGACCAATATCTGGTTTGGTTGGTTGGTTGGGTTTTAAGGCATGCCAACCCCTTTGGTTATTTTATGCTGAATACTTCTATTGGTAATTTAGTATTCAAAAATGTTTAAAGCCGACAAAGTTTTGAAATAATTTCATTTTTAATGGATAATACAATTTTGTTTATAAACTCATGTTTTTCTATTTAACCCATAGATGGGACCCTAACAGGTACTACCACTCCGGGTCAGAGTGGACCAGGGAGCAATGGTGATGAAGGGGTGCTCCACATTCCCCAAACCTCCAGAACTGGAACCTCACCATCAGATAGAGTTTAACGTCATTCCCAGGACATGTAGACCCACAGCCACCGCCTTCTAGCACCCATATGATAAAAAGGGATTGGGGCTTGCCATAAGGGCAATAGGGTTGGGAAAATCATATAGGTGCTAGGGCTTGACATGGCCAGCCGATTGATCGGAGGGGGCCTCTCCGACTGCCGGTCTAGCCTAAGCATCCACCAAGACTCCGTCCTTAAGCATCACGGGTCGCCACCCACGGCAAACAGGTGGCCCCATTGGGGGAGTCTTACCCCTCTGCAGAGGTGCATTCTAACGCCCCAGCCAACAGGGCGGTGGCCAATAGCTGTACAGCTGCTTTCTTGTGAGGTGCTGCTTCCAAGATTTTTTCAGGACAGTATGCAGCAGTTTTGTGCAGTCTCCACCTAGTTTTTTCTCTAAGCACTTTGTTAGAGCTCAAGTGGTGCAGCCATATGGTGGCACTGACATAGCTACATCTGAGAGAATTCAGGGGGGGGGGGGAGATGAAGAATAAGTTCCAATTACCGTCGAACTGGGAAGACAAGGCAGCAAGCGATTGTAACTTAAATACAAACTCAAATGCTACAAAGTCCACTGCAAAATGACAACGTATATATAAGACTCCACAATGTCATTCAAATCAAGCAGTCAAGCAACCAATCAGAACTCAAGGAATGGAATCACCCAAATCACCCAGATTCATGAATGGATCATTCTTGATTTCTATTTATACTAGCTGTCTTGAACAATGCTTGAGTTGTACTTACTTAGCTGCTGTTATTAAAACCAACAGTAGACTAACTGACTTCAATAATTCCCAAAGAGAGGGAAAATTTCCCTAAATAATACAAATTATCTTCGGAAAAAAACAGTCTCTTATTCAATTACATTTGCTAACGTAGGGGAAATATCTTCCCTTATAACACTTTTCCAGAGAATATTCCCAGAGAATATAGGGAAAATTTCCCCAAATAATACAAATTATCTTCGGAAAAACAGTCTCTTATTCAATTACATTTGCTAACGTAGGGGAAATATCTTCCCTTATAACACTTTTCCAGAGAATATTCCCAGAGAAGAGAGGGAAAATTTCCCCAAATAATACAAATTATCTTCGGAAAAAACAGTCTCTTATTCAATTACATTTGCTAACGTAGGGGAAATATCTTCCCTTATAACACTTTTCTAGAGAATATTCCCAGAGAAGAGAGGGAAAATTTCCCCAAATAATACAAATTATCTTCGGAAAAACAGTCTCTTATTCAATTACATTTGCTAACGTAGGGGAAATATCTTCCCTTATAACACTTTTCCAGAGAATATTCCCAGAGAAGAGAGGGAAAATTTCCCCAAATAATACAAATTATCTTCGGAAAAACAGTCTCTTATTCAATTACATTTGCCTGACATAAAAAAAAAGTTACTTCATGTGTAGAAATATTGGTTTATGAGCCTCAGCCACCACCTCACACCTATAAGGTAAAAAGGGGGGTGGGGGGTATTTGCCATAAGGGCAATTTGAAGAATACAGTTGGGACAATCATATAGGTGCTAAAGTTTGACTTGACCAGCTGATTGATTGGATGGAGCCTCCCCAGCTGCCTGTCTAGCCCACCTAAGGGCCAAAGTGGAGTGATGCATGTGTGGGGGTTATTTTCGTATTTGCCTGGGTAGTTGTCTGCCCGTTTAGTGTCGCTGATACCCGCTAGGGGCCTTTAGTATTTAAGTGGCTGATTTGAACTTCTCTTCCTCTTTTTGCCTGCTGCTCGACCTACGAGACACAATGAGGTAGTCCTATGACTACCCCTTTCTTGTTGGGGCTTTGGTCCCCCCCACTTACATTACTGTAAGTGATTTATACAGCATGGACTATTCCTTGTCTCATGTCTGTTGCTTTTATGTTTATCCTTTTTACATGTAACTTTATATTACTTATGTATGTATGTATTATGTACCCTGTTTATTCTTGTGCTGTTATATAAAATGTTTTGTCCTCAACCTTTGTCGGAGTTTGTTTGCGTTCCAACGAGTTATGACTTTGTCATAACCTTTGAATCTTACACATGCTACAAGACTACTTAATACCCAGGTCACAGACTGCTCAGCCACTACAGTCCTTAAGCATCATGGATCACCACTCACAGCCCACATTGAAGTGTCTCACCCCCCTCTGCAGAGGTGTAGTTGGTGTATTCTATAGCCCCAACTGACAGGGTGGAATAGTTTAGGTGTTAGTGGAAAATATAGATAAAAACTTTTTTAAACACAAAACATTAAACAGTTTCAAAATCCAGATACATGAACACCCATAGTGGAGGTGTGAGGGGGTAATGGTTATTGTCAAAGGAAATGGACTTGGTGTTACGAGTTCAAATCCTATACAAGACTGTTTGCCTTGGAAAAGGTATGCATCCTGTCAGCTATGGATAAATATTAGGGCAGACTGGGCTCTTTAAGCTTGGTTAGGCAACCAGTCTAGAAGAAGGATAACTTTGAATGCAAACCTGCTAAACTCCACTTAAGAAATTGACTTTGTGATACACACACACACACACACACACACACACAAAACACAAACTTAAAAAATTTTTTTTATTTATTTAAAATCTAAAAAGAATTGCCTACCAAATTTGCCCCACGGCTGTACCAAATTTTCTTGGTATTTTTTACCTGTATGATGGAATTTTTCAAAGTTTACTACCTCTTCACCTCAGAACTCATTCTATTCAAATAAAGTCCTATTATTATTGTAATCTGAGTCCTTCTGCTCAATTATAATGAACTAAGCACCAGCTTTTGTATTTTACTTGGGTGTGGAATGCGTAGAAACAGGGAGCTGCTGTGAGTGGCTTAAAGTAGGCAAAGAGTTAAAAAAGATCTAAAATTTCAATTATGAAAAAAATATTTCTTTTCAAATTTAGATTGATCAAAACAATTAATCAATAGGAAGTAAAATTAAAAGAAAATAATATTTGAAGGAAAATTAAAATTATTTAAAGTGATTAATAATAAATGATACTGACCTACAAAAAGGACAAGAATGAACGCTAAGAAGACAGCACCACTGAGACTCAAATAATAAACTCCTAATCTGACTTCCTCTGGCCACAATGGGAACAGGCACAAAGCTATGGCACCAAGCACTGAAAAAAAGGAACAAACAACATCTTTAAATTACATTTATATATATATATATATATATATATATATATATATAATAAAAATAAACTAATTAAAAAAAGAATAATTTTTTATGTGGATGAAAATATCATTATTGATTAGACAAAGAAAAAAGAAAAGGAAAAAAGTTTAAAAAATTCGAAAAAAAAAAAGCAAAGAATGAGGTAAAAAAGAAAAGAAAATTTAATATTGATAAAAGAAGGAAATTTTGTTTATGTCTAACAATCCTAGTTACATAAATGATGGGATTATTTACATAGTGGTAGGCATTTCTGCTTGTCAATGGATTTGGGACAAGAAGGGCGGGAGGGTGGTGGCTAACCGACAGGGATCTGGGACAGTGAACAAAAAAAAAAAAAAAAAAAAAAAAAAGAAAAAAAAAAAGGTTATTGTCCCCTTAATCCATCACATTCAGATATCTACACTCTATAAGAAGGAAAAAAAGAGAGGAAAAATAGAGAGAGGATTGAAAAGGAAGAGAGTAAAGAAAAGAGAGTGGAAAAAAAGAAAAGAGAAAAAAAAAGAAAGAGAGAAAAAAAAAGAAAGAAGAAAAAGAGGAACATGAAAGAAGATTCTCTTCTTTCCCATTCCTTTTTTTCTTTCTTTTTTTTAAAAAGGTAATGTAGTCTACCCAGTTACTCTCTCTCTCTCTCTTTTACTTTGAGTGGCACTGACTGAAAAAATCTCATGTTATCATAAGGGAATTTCTCATTCCTCTGAATGTGATTGATTGATTTTAATGGCATGTCAACTCGTCTAGGGTTATTTTATGCCTAGAGGTTAAGGAATTACATTCATTGTATGTTCAGATTTACATTTTGTGTAGTTGTTTTTTAAGTTTTTTTTTTTTGTTTGCACATGGTCCTATCAAATATGAATGATTTTTAAACAGATCTATTTGACCCATAGATGGGAACCAAAGACAGATTGAACCGGGGGAGTGGCCTATTTGTTGGTATCAGCGAGGGAGTCTATCCCCTTTTCGTTATCGCTAGACCAGGCAGATTTTTGTCTGCATCTGAAGTAGAGCACCACAGCTACCATGAGCTCACCACTTTACTGCACAGATTCAAGCCATGCTACTCACATGCTGAGTTGGCGAGGGCCAGTATCGCAACCCAGAACCTTCTGCTCTACCGACTGAGCTAAACTGACCCCTAAATGGGAATGAAAAGGTAAAACACAACTGAAGCTTTATCATTAGATGCATTTGGGAGGGGTGGGGGGTTAACCCTCTGCAAGGGATAGAGTCAGGCCCCATTACTCTGGAGTGAGACCAACTTTTTTTATAGCTAATACATATATAGTTGTCGGGCGGCCTAAAGTCGGTATCAGCCAGTCAGTGAGGGAGTCTATACCCTTTTCAACAGCGCTAGACCAAGGAGATTGTTTTTAGCATCTGAAGTGGAGCGCCACACCTTCCATCAGCTCCTTACTTTACCGCACTGATCCCTGTGCTACTCATACGCTGAGTTGGCGAGGACCAGTATCGAACTAGGAACCTTGTGGTTTCTAGCCGAACGCTCTACCAACTGAGCTAACCCGGCCCCTGATACATATATAAAGTCTCATTATAAGATTAGTTTGGTTACTTTAACAACATATCAACCTTCATGGGTTATTTAATGCCAAGCCATCCTTGTAGAAGAACAGTAGTAGTGAGTAAAGTCAGTAGAGTTAGCCTATTGTCGGTATCAGCCAGTCAGTGAAGGAGTCTATCCCATTTCGATTAGTGCTAGACCAAGAAAATTGTTTTTGCATCTGAGGTGGAGTGCCACACCTACCGTCAGCTCCCACTTTCCCTGCACAGATCAAACTTGTGTTATTTATGTGCTGAGTGGATGAGGCTCGTTATGGATGCTCTACTAATTGAGTGGTATTATTCAACCTATAGCTGAGGGGGATAAGAGTTGGTGGCTTCATACCTTTCCCAAGGGTATTAGTCCGAAAGTAAACGTAATAGGGTGGCTGGACATCAGACTTGCTTACTATGATGTCGAGTCCATCACGTTAGCCACTATGTCACGGGACCCCCAACCACCAAATTAGAAGATTATATAATCATTTTCTCTGAATTTGTCGGGTATGTGTGACAATACATGGAAAGAAAAGGGAAATCATCTACCCTTGTGGGATAAAGTTAAAATAATAGGGAAGAACTTTGCAGAAAAAGGCGCCCCAAAGAAGCAGCACATATGTTGGGCTATAGTGACCTCTTGAGTAGACCAAGTATAGAAATGAACAGCTAGATTAACTCTTAACATCCTATTGAGAATTTTCTAAGTCCAGAGCATTCCTATAAGGATATATTAATAAATGGCTAAAAATAGCCTTTTCATTTAAAATTACCTATTATTTCCCTTAAATCAAAGACTTCTAAATATGTTTTAATATTACTGTTGAGAATTTTCTAAGTCCAGAGCCCCATTCCTATAAGGATTTATCAAAAGATGGCTAAAAATTACTTTTTCAATTAAAGTTACCTGTTATTTCCCTTAAATCCAAGACTTCTAAATATGTTTAATATTACATTTAAACAAAGGCTATCATTTGGGGTAGATTAGGAAATAAATGTGACTTCCGGCTGGGTGGAATGAGGCGGTATAGGATATTAAGAGTTAAACAAAGGCTATCGTTTGGGGTGGATTAGGAAAACAAATGTGACTTCTAGCCGGGTGGAATGAGGCGGTATAGGATGTTAAGAGTTAAATTGATTTTTTTTTTTTTTAGAATGAATTACTTTAAAAATAAAAAATCATGTGGAGAATAACTGATGGTATTGGCGCTCTAAATTTCCAAGGAACACCAACAATTCTTTTTTTTTAATGATCGTGACGCTTCTCAGATTGATGGGCATGCAAAAACAGATGCCATTATTTGAATGAGATCTTTGTAAGTTCTTCAAAATGATTCCCCAAGTTGAATCATTGCTATGCTTAGATAGACAAGGTACAACTGAAGAAGGCCAGAGGTTACAACTGAAACATTGTGTTTTTATATATCACGAGAAAGATGAGGACAACAGTCCGAAAAAAATCAAAATAATTATATAATCAGTTGATAAATCTAACTGCATAACTCGAGTATAAAAAAAAAAAACAGTGGTGGTGGTGGAACGAAAAAAAAATCCTACTAGAATTGATAGTAATTAAATAGTAATTACTTACCCATCAATAGTCCAATAATAAATGTTTTCAATGGGACAGGGTCGTAAATCCAAACATACACCTGCAAGAGAGAGAAAACAAGCTGATTTTTAGATGAAACAATTTTAATTGTCATTATATTATTATTATTATTATCATCATTATTAATTTTCACTTGTATCTTCTTTTCATCTTAATCTAGAGTTGCTTTATTTTTTTAAATTACAAATTTCTATTGCAACTCACTCAGATCAGATTTTTACAATTTTTACAAAAGCAAAGAACAGAATGGATCTGATATAATGAAATCTTGGTAAGATATTAATTCATGCCACCTTTCACTCAGAAGAGAAAGGCCTGATTAATCATGCCAGATGGTCAAACCAAATAAGCTAGGGAAAAAAAAAAAAAAAACTATTTGGTTTGCTCAAAATTAAATCTATAAACTCAACCCTTATTCTGTTTCTCAATCTCTGTTGGCAACATACTGTTATTTTATTATTTTTATTATCTTTTAAATTTTGTTTTATACTAATAGTAGTATTAATAGCATTTTGTTTGTGTGGTCATTATTTTGATAAATATTATTGGATGAATAATGGAACAGTTATAAAGATAAAGATATTCAAGATGACTAAAAAATCTTTAAAAAATTTAAAAAAAGAAAAAAAAGTAAATAAAAGAAAAAAGAAAATAAAATAAGAAAAATTTAAAAGAAAAAAAAGAAAAGAAAAAAATAAAAAGAAATTTAAAAAGAAAAAAAAGTAAATAAAAAAAAGAAAATAAAAAATTTTAAAAAGAAAAAAAAGTAAATAAAGAAAAAAGAAAAAATTTTAAAAGAAAAAAGAAAAAGAAAATTAAAATAAAAAAATTTAAAAAAAAAAGTATAAAAGAAAATAAAATAAAAATAAATTTTTAAAAGAAAAAAAAAAAGAAAAGAGAAAGTAAAAAGAAAAAAGAAGAAAAAAAGAAAAGGACCCCCCCCCCCCAAAAAAAAACAACCTTTGATATACTAACCTCATCACCGTCTATAAACCGCTGGTCATCAGGCATACCGAGTTTGAGTTTTTTTTCTTTCTTTTTTTTATCTTCTTCCTGAAGAAAAAAAATATTGTCTATGTATAAAACATAAAAAAAAAACATCTGATTTGTGTATCTTATTCTTACATAGCAATTTTTAAAATCAAAATTAATTCCTAAGTAAAAAATTAAAAAAAACTTTGCTTATTACAGAATGCTTTTGTGGGTTGTGTGATTGTTTATTTCAAAATCAGAAAATTTGGAGCAAATTCTTTTTTATAGGAATTCATTCAGGGTCCAAGTATTAACAAAAAAATAAATGGGATAGCTAACAAAAAGGGAGAAAAGATATGATGTATGGGAGAGAATAATCAAGAAACAGAAAAATAACCAAAAAACAAAACAAGTAGGCAGGGTGGGTGGGGGTAATGTATATCATTTAACAAAAACTAGATGAGGGGCAAATTCAATAAAAACAGATTTTAAAAAAAAAAGTTTATATCAAAAAACAATATTTTCTTTATTTGAAAAATGTATTTCTATAATGAAACTTTTCTTTTTAATAATCCAAGTAAAATGAAAGATCTCAGAAATTATCAGAAGTTTAATTTGTAGTTGATACAAATCTAATCTTAAGGAATTGATCAAAATTCTCTTGGTTTGGTTTGGTTTGGTTTACGGCATATCAACCTCAGTGGGTGATTTAATGCCGATAAAGTTTTGAAATAAATCAATTCTTAATGGATAATACAATTTTTTTATAAATACATTTTTCTATTTAACCCATAGATGGGACACTAACAGGTACTACCACTCCGGGTCAGAGTGGACCAGGGAGCAATGGTGATGAATGGCGTGCTCCACATTCCCCAAACCTCCAAAACTGGAACCTTACCATCAGATAGAGTTTAACGTCATTCCCAGGACATGTAGACCCGCAGCCACTGCCTTCTAGCACCCATATGATAAAAAGGGGTTGGGGCTTGCCATAAGGGCAATAGGGTTGGGAAAATCATATAGGCGCTAGGGCTTGACGTGACCAGCCGATTGATCGGAGGGTGCCTCTCCGACCGCCCGTCTAGCCCAAGATAGGGCCAAAGTGGAGTATTGCATGTCATGAACTGCTCATCCACCTGGGCTCTATCCTTAAGCATCACGGGTCGCCACCCACGACCATGGGTTATCATTTGGTTTTTATATTGTCATATAGTAACTAAATTATTGAGAATGGAATTGGCTGTTTTTTCTATAAATAATGTCATACAAAACACCAGAAGAGAGAAACAATGAGATCACATGGGACTTGTTAATTCAACCTAGCAATTGCTAATTACTCTGTTCACCTTGTATCTTTGCTTAGTAAACGTTTTTCCCTGTCCTTAATACTTGTGTTTCTTTCTATTACTTTTGTTAATTCTGATAATCAAGTTACAACAATTGGTGACAATGATGAGAGAAACCAAAAACGAAAAGGTATGACTCCCAAGGGAGTTACATCTCAAAATGGAAGATGTCATATAGTACCTAAATAATGAAAAAGGAATCATCTGTTTTTCCTATAAATGATATCTGATGAAACCTTCAAATAGAGAAACAAGATCTTATGGGACTTGTAAATTCAACCTAGTAATTGCTAATTACTCTGTTCACCTTGTATCTTTGCTTAGTAAACGTTTTTCCCTGTCCTTAATACTTGTGTTTCTTTCTATTACTTTTGTTAATTCTGATAATCAAGTTACAACAATTGGTGACAATGATGAGAGAAACCCAAAACGAAAAGGTATGACTCCCAAGGGAGTTACATCTCAAAATGGAAGATGTCATATAGTACCTAAATAATGAAAAAGGAATCATCTGTTTTTCCTATAAATGATATCTGATGAAACCTTCAAATAGAGAAACAAGATCTTATGGGACTTGTTAATTCAACCTAGCAATTGCTAATTTCTCTGTTCACCTTGTATTTTTGCTTAGTAAACCTTTATCCCTAACCTTAATACTTGTTGTATTTCTTATTATTATTTCTCTGTTAACTCTGATAATCTAGTTACAACACATTCTAACATTATTGTCAGCAGAAATATGAATAATTCAAGTCTGTACCTTCTTTTCTTCTTTTTCATCTTTCTTTTTTTCTGTGTCATCTGTCTTCTCTCCTTCTCTGTCACTTTCTTTTTCTTTCTTGCTTTTTTTGTCTTTCTTCGATTTCTTCTCCTAAAAAAAAAAAAAAAAAAAAAGGGAAAAACAAAGATACAAAGTAGAAATATTAGTAAAATGATTATATAACGAGATATAATTATAATTATATTTTTCATATAATATATAATATATATATAATTCATATATATATAAATTTTTTATATTTCATATAATATATATATATATAAATTTTTCATAATATATAATTATAATTGCCATAAGAAAATTCTATAATTATTTGATCATATTATCAAAACATTATATAAGGCAAAAATGGACCAGGTTAGCTCAGTCGGTAGAGCATTCGGCTAGAAACCACAAGGTTCCTAGTTCGATACCGGTCCTCACCGACTCAGCATATGAGTAGCACAGGGATCTGTGCTGTAAAGTAAGGAGCTGGTGGTAGGTGTGGAGCTCAACCTCAGATGCTAAAAAACAATCTCCTTGGTCTAGTACTATTGAAAAGGGGATAGACTCCCTCGCTGACTGGCTGATACCGACTTTAGGCCGCCCCGACGACTTTTTTAAAAATTATATAAAGCAAATAATGGCCAACATTATATACATTAGCTCGGTAGAGCGTTCGGCTAGGAATCATAAGGTTCCTGGTTCGATACCAGCCCTCGCCAACTGAGCGTATGAGTAGCACAGGGATCTGTGCGGTAAAGTAATAAGCTGATGGTAGGTGTGGCGCTCCACCTCAGATGCTAAAATAATCTCCTTGGTCTAGCGCTAGTTAAAAGGGGATAGACTCCCTCACTGTCTGACTGATACCGACATTAGGCCGCCCCGACAACTTTACTTACTTATATATGTGAAGAGAGGAAGTAAATCCGACGGTATGTAATATATCAAGAAAAATGAAAAAACACAGGTTTAAATGGGTTAAGTGGTGAGTTTATTGGCCGATGCTGCAGTGTTTCGATCTATTAAATAGATCATCTTCAGATATATTAAATATATTAATATAGTTTATTGGCCGACGCTGCAGTGTTTCGATCTATTAAATAGATCATCTTCAGATATATAATTTCTTATCTTATGCCCTGAAGATGATCTATTTAATAGATCGAAACACTGCAGCGTCGGCCAATAAACTCACCACTTAACCCATTTAAACCTGTGTTTTTTCATTTTTCTTGATATATTACTTATATATATATGTGAGTGATGGAAATGAATCTGACAAATGTTGAAAAGATAATTGGAAGAAAAAAAAAATATATACTTTGGTACGGATGAAATTTACTATTATTATTTATGGCTTTTAACATATATACATATGTATGTATTTATCAGTTAAAATCTCACTCTGATCTGCAGGTGTTTATTATTAATAGATGTCAAATTTATACATAAAGAAAATATAAAGTGAAAATTCAATTACAAAACTGTTGCACTTTGCATTTCATTAGACAAAAGTTTTCTAAATTGAAACTTACTTTTTCTTCGTCCAAGTTTGTTGTTTCTTCTTCACTTCCTGCTTTGATTTTCTTTTTGGGTTTTGTCTTTTCTGATTTCTTTTTTTCCATCCGAATTGCTCGATGGAAAAGACCCTTCACCAGTAATCTAAATTAAAGAAAGAAAATTAAAGAAAGAAAAAAAAAATTAAGTCAAGCTACTCTGTGTGTGGGTGGGGTTATGTTCTGATTGCTTATTCGTGAGATTGGTGAGATGAAAATTGCGTCCAAGAAATAAAATATGTGCACATACAAATGTGTGAGAGTTGTTCTTATCCCAACACACAAGTTGGGGTCACAACATACCATCATGTCATTGTTTATATGTGATGTAACTTCTGAATAATATTCAATATGAATATGTAAAGAAAAAAAACTTAAATACTTACGCCCGGAGGGTGCATATTCTTGGTATTTTTTTATAAAATATTTATTATCCAAAGGAAACTATTCTAAGTCATTTTCAAGATATATATATATGAGAGGTATCCAAAACTTGGTAGTAAAGGATGATTCTATATGTGATTTCTAAGATACACTGTATTACTATTGTATGATCCAGTATGTATAAATACAGTGAATCTTTAAATCACTACAGAGAGCTCAATGTATAATAAACTTTTTAGATCATTTATTTGGTCGAAATAAATTTATTATGGAATTACGGTGTTGAGTTTTTCCTTCCTTTCTAAGATATATATATATATATATATATATATATATATATATATATTAATAAGTCATCCACAGACACGTGTTTTGGCGTTTCACGCCTCTTCAGTGTGGCTAGACACAACTATCTTTGGCTAGGGTCGAACTAAGACCAACCGTTTGGCAGCCTGATATCTAATCCCCTTGGCCAATGACAGCTGTAGCGGGACTGGTGTTTTTAAACTATTAAGTACATAGGTTTGTTTATGTAGTTTACGGTCACTGAGAGATCAAATTTCCGAGGAAACGATCATTGCTTTTATGCTTAGTAGTGAGAGTTAATTTAAATTACCAATTAGAGAGCTCATATCAAATTTATGGGAGCATATATATGAGTTAAGAGTAAGGAAATGAATCCGACGGTATATGTATAGATAAAAGGGTATGAAAACACACAACACTGTTAAAATGAAAATATTTTATATCCTTTTCATAGTTAATATTGAACAATATTTCGATTTAAAAAAAATCATCGGAGCTTATTTTTGGTTCTCTCTCGATGAGTCCAGATTAAAAACAAGCTCTGATGATCATTTTTTTATAAATTGAAATATTGTTCAATATTAACTATGAAAAGGATATAAAATATTTTCATTTTAACAGTATTGTGTGTTTTCATACACTTTTATCTATACATATATTTGTGAATACTTTTTATATTCCAATACTCTCAAATCCACAACACCTAGCAGCTATACAAACAGAATTTACAAGATAAAAAAAAAAAATTACTGATAAAATAAATTTTTCACATCAAGTTTTTTTTTTTTATAAACACAGTTAACAGTATCCAATACAAAAAATCAGCAGCAGAATTTATCATGACCCAATTAATTCTTCTTGCTTTGGGATTAAATAAATGACCAGCAGTAGCCAGTCACATGACCAGAATATTGATGATTGACAAGGTGACCTGGTATTTTCTTGGTTGATATTCCCACACCATATGCATAAGTGTCCACACACACACACACACACACACAATCATATCAGGCTATTTCTCAGTGATCTGCAGGGCTTAAAGTTTCCCTAAGGTCTGTAAGACAGAGAGAGTAATGGACCTTAACCCTACTATATATAGGATTAAGAATTATGAAAACCAAACTGTTGAAATTAACAATTTATTTGTGTATGTTTAACCTATACAACTGGATTACTTTATAAGCAGAATCTAAAAAATGTGGAAAACTTATGGAATCCACTGAAAATCAGTTTGTATCAAATAATGACCCAGATTTTATAAAAGATTTTCTCATTCCTCTATTTGTAATGGTATAATGGAATAGTATCATGACTTAAGAATTTGTTCTTATATATATATATATATATATATATATATATATATATATATATATATATATAAAACCTAAATTGAGTCAGTCACCATCTACCTAGGTTTTACCTAAAGGATCTTTAGGAAAATACTGACTACAGAGATTGGTACAAATGATACTTTTATTAAGAAAAACACAAGAAAATTTTTTTTAGCATAGATAAATATATATATATATATATATATATATATATAGATAGATAGATAGATAGAGAGATAGATAGATAGATAGATAGAGAGAGAGTCATGTCTGTTTTGGTATGAACATGTCAACTTATAACTCAGAAAAGAGATGGCATTGAGTATTAAAATTGCGCATACACTTTAATATATTTATAATAAGGAAAAGTACAAAATAGCAATCTTCTATATATATAAAGAAGTTGTGCATGTTTTGGTATGTACATGTCAACTTATAACCCAGAAAAGAGATGTCATTGAGCATTAAAATTGCGCATACACTTTAATATGTTTATAATAAGGAAAAGTACAAAATTTTTTTTTGATTTTTATTTAGTAAATGACATAATTCAATAAGTAAAAATCAATTGAATTGTGAAATTCTTCAAAGTTCTTCGTAAGTAAGTTAAAAATATCTTTTTAAAAAGTCCTATACCACCTCATTCCACCTGGCCAGAAGTCTCGTTCATTTTCCTAATCCACCCCAAATGATAGCCTTTGTTTAAATGTAACATCAAACATATTTAGAAGCTTTTTGATTTAAGGGAAATAACAGGTAACTTTAGATGCAAAGGCCATTTTTTATATATCCTTATAGGAATGCTCTGGACTTAGAAAATTCTCAACAGGATGTTAAGAGTTAAGACCTGCCATGTTTCGATATCATACATGGGATAGTTGTATATCATCAAATACACTTACATCTAAAATCCATTTCAACCTTTTATGCCCATACTTAAGAAACATACAAAGCTGCTCAACTATGGTATTAAAAAAAACAATTTGTTTGTAGAAAGTGTTTAGGAGATAAGGCTTAAATTAGTATGACCATTGGCAAAAGCACAACTAAACTAACAATTAGTAAGCGAGTTGTTTTAAAAGACTTACTCATCACTATACCAGATAACTACCACCTGATCATTTAACACTAGTGTACATAAACAGTCCACTTTGTGGTTTAATTTGATTACAAGTATTAACTTCTTTGCCTTCACACCAACATAAATATTATTGGAATTAGATGAAATACAAATAGGCTACCTTGCCGGTCCTGGTAGAGTAGACAAACATGCTTTTTGGCTTATTATGCCGGTCCTGGTCAAGTAGACAAACAGGCTTTTTGGCTTATTATGCCGGTCCTGGTCAAGTAGGCAAACATGCTTTTTGGCTTATTATGTCGTCCTGGTCAAGTAGACAAATGCCTGGCTTATTATGCCGGTCCTGGTCGTAGACAAACGTGCCTTTTGGCTTATTATGCCGGTCCTGGTCAAGTAGACAAACATGCCTTTTGGCTTATTATGGTCAAGTAGACAAATGCCTTTTGGCTTATTATGCCGGTCCTGGTCAAGTAGACAAACCTGCTTTTTGGCTTATTATGCCGGTACTCGTAAAATAAACAAACCTACTTTTATGCTTATTTTACTGTCACTATGAATATTTATAGTAATGTCAAAAATATTTTATAGTAATTTATAGTATAATATTTTATGATTTTATAGTAATTTATAGTAATGTCAAAAATATTTTGCAAAGGATAAAGATACAAAAACTCTTCTAAATGAAAAATATAGATACCGTTAATGACTCTGTATGCTGAACTTCAGTGTTATCTAGCAACTCCATCATAGCCAAACTGCAATTTTTTTTTTTTTTCCTTTTCTTTGGACTATGGTAGTGTTGAGAGGGAGGACCTGCTGCTTGAGTGACAGCTCATCCTCCATATCAACCCATCCAGACTACGTGGTTCTATTTTTTTTGGACATTATGCCATCATCCCTAGTAGATGGATGGATACCAATTCATATCTATTTTTTCTAGCTGTATTCTACTTATTCATTCATACCTACCAAAAAATCCTTTTAATAGAAAAACAAGAGAAGGTAGCAGTAGTAGTAGTAGTGACAGTAGCAACTGCAGCTGCTGCTTCCAGCTTTTGATAATAATAATAACTAGCAGGACCCGTAGGATTTCCATGAAACAAAACAAAAATCAAGAGAAGCTATTTAAGCCAGAAACGATGATTTGCAATTTTATTACATGTAAATCCTACTGTTGTCTTTGCAATAAATAATACAAAAATATACAATAACAATCAATACTTAATACACATATCATTTGCAAGTATTTAATTTTACAGAAATTTCAGGCCATATGACCTTTAGGCACCCCTTTTTCATCTCGATTAAGAAAAGACATGTTTTTTATTTACACTGTCAATATCAGTTGTTTTAACAGATGATTTTTAGAGTTTAAAAAAAAAATGATAAAACTAGCATTCCCAGTTGATTTTTTTTATTTGAGGTTATTGTTATTTAATCACGTTAGTTATATAGAGCTTTGTAAATGGAGTTCAGAACTGTTTGAATTATGCAAATATCCCCAGTGGTTCAAAAGTTATGAGAAATTAAAGCCCCGAAATTGGGGGTACAAAAGTGGACATGTTTTTGATAAAAAATATGTAAACTCATGGACCAATTCAGAACAAGAAATTCAGTAATTTCTTCACCATTTCTTTATTTCTGAAACAATTTTGATAAAACTTTGCATTCTTATGTAAAATTGTATGTTCTTTTTGATTCTGGACTTAAATTCTATGTATCTCCATGCTAGAATCCATTATTTGGGGAATAAAAAGTAGGGATATCAAGATTTTTGTGTTTTTTTAAAAAGTTTACCACAAGATTATTCAACATTTTCATTTTTATACTGCATGTATACACATATATAATATTAATTTAAATATATAACATCACTTTGAACTTAAAAATACATTTCTAAATGCTTATGTTGAATTACATAAAAAAAATAGATTACTCATTTACAAATGTTTTTACACAAACAGGGTCAGCGTGTGCTGAGTTTTATTTACATTTCTCGTAATTTTAAGTTGTTTTTTTTTCTTCCAAAATTGAAACTGACGTAAAAGATAATTTAATTGTTAAAAACACATAAAATTTACATATTTAGAAAGATTTTATTTTATTTCCAACCATATAAATATTTTTAAATTGGATGAGGAATAAGCGATGAATCACTATTTAAACTTTACGGTCTGGATAAACGATGCCTAGTTGAAAGTTGTTTATGTTACGGAAGAGACAACTAAATTTGAGTTTTTTTTCTTCAAAATCCAAAGTTTCAAAGCAAATCCCTGACGGTATACAATCGTTTTTATTTCACATATTTTGTATGGAAATAATCCTAAGGCTGTCTAGTATTCAACACATGGTGCTTTTTTTTGCTTATCTTGAATTTTTTGAAAAAATTGCTTTTAAATTTGGTCTATTGTAGTTTCATTCCCAAAGGTCGGAAAAGAAAAAAAACAAATTTCTACTTGTAGTTAAAAGTGTTTCCTATTTAATTGTAAAGTTTCAAGAATATTAATAAAGATTAACCACTTTGATTTTACGAAAAAAAATAACACAGAAAATTCAACTGCGGAACAAAATTTCTATCACACATTTTCGTTCGATTTAACTCGCTGTAAAAGATAATTCAATGGATAAAAAACACATAAAAATTACATATTCAGAAAGATTATTTCATTTTCTTTCCAAACATATAAATATTTTTTAAATTGGGCCCGAAATACGCTAGTAAGTACCTTTTTAAGCTGATAAGGTCAAAATTACGAGAGATTGTTTACATTTGAAATTAGAGTAAATTTGACGTTTTTTTCTTTTCAAAATTAAAACTTTGAGCAAAATCCCGACGGTATACAATCGTTTTTATTTCACACATTATATATGGAAATAATCCTGAGTCTGTCTTCTATTACTGGTATAGTGCTTTTTTTTTTTGTTTCTCTTATATTTTTTAAAGAAATTGCCTTCAAATCTGCTCTATTGTATTTTCGCTTTCACGGGGCCTAGAAAAAAAAAAAAAAAAAAAAAAAAAAAAAGGTCCTGTTTGTACTTCCAGGTGTCTTCTATGAGTATAAAAATTCCAAGAATATTGATAAAGATTAGCCACTATGATTTTGAAAAACAAAGTAGCGTGTAAAAATTAGTCTAAGAAAAAAAAAAAAAAAAAAGAGAGAAAATGTCATTTTATGTTTTCGTTTTTTCGAAGCAAAATATCAATTTAATTCTCTTTTGATAAAAACACATAAAATTTATATTTAGAAAGATTATTTTCTCTTCTTTCCAACCATATAATTATTTTTAAGATTGGTTCAGAAATACTCGAGAAATTGTAAGTTTTACTGATTAAGGTCGCAAATTTGAAAATGTCCGCATTTATCAGCTAAATGCTTGTAATGCTAATAAAACTAACCCCTAACTTCTAACAAATAACCGGATGATGTAAATGAAAAAAAATGTCCCTTCTTAATCGAGATCAAAGAGGTGTCTAAAGGTAATATTTTCAAAATATCAATATAGTGCATAGTAAATTAGGGCAAAGAAATCAGAATTACCAAAATAAATTTTGTAATTCAAAAAATAAAAATAAAACAAACGTAACTTTTTTTTTTTTTTTTCTTAGACTAATTTTTACACGCTATTTGTTTTCAAAATTCATAGTGGCTTAATCTTTATCAATATTCTTGGAATTTTATACTCATAGAAGACCTGGAAGTACAAACAGGACCTTTTTTTTTTTTTTTTTTTATTTTTGTTCTAGGCCGTGAAAGCGAAAATACAAATAGAGCAGATTTGAAGGCATTCTTTTAAAAATATAAGAGAAACAAAAAAAAAAGCACTATACCAGTAATAGAAGACAGACTCAGGATTATTTCATATATAATGTGTGAAATAAAAACGATTGTATACCGTCGGGATTTTGCTCAAAGTTTTAAATTTTGAAAAGAAAAAAAACGTCAAATTTACTCTAATTTCAAATGTAAACAATCTCTCGTAATTTTGACCTTATCAGCTTAAAAAGGTACTTACTAGCGTATTTCGGGCCCAATTTTAAAATAAAAAAATATTATTATATATGTTTGGAAAGAAAATGAAATAATCTTTTCTGAATATGTAATTTTTATGTGTTTTTTATCCATTGAATTATCTTTTACAGCGAGTTAAATCGAACGAAAATGTGTGATAGAAATTTGTTCCGCAGTTGAATTTTCTGTGTTTATTTTTTTCGTAAAATCAAAGTGGTTAATCTTATTAATATTCTTGAAACTTTACAATTAAATAGGAAACACTTTTAACTACAAGTAGAAATTTTGGTTTTTTCTTTTCCGACCTTTGGGAATGAAAACTACAATAGACCAAATTTAAAAGCAATTTTTTCAAAAAATTCAAGATAAGCAAAAAAAAGACCATGTGTTGAATACTAGACAGCCTTAGGATTATTTCATACAAAATATGGTGAAATAAAAACGATTGTATACCGTCAGGGATTTGCTTGAAACTTTGGATTTTAGAAGAAAAACTCAAATTTAGTTGTCTCTTCCGTAACATAAACAACTTTCAACTAGGCATCGTTTATCCAGACCGTAAAGTTTAAATAGTGATTCATCGCTTATTCCTCATCCAATTTAAAAATATTTATATGGTTGGATAAAATAAAATCTTTCTAAATATGTAAATTTTATGTGTTTAACAATTAAATTATCTTTTACGTCAGTTTCAATTTTGGAAGAAAAAAAAACAACTTAAAATTACGAGAAATGTAAATAAAACTCAGCACACGCTGACCCTGTTTGTGTAAAAACATTTGTAAATGAGTAATCTTTTTTTTATGTAATTCAACATAAGCATTTAGAAATGTATTTTAAGTTCAAAGTGATGTATATTATTTAAATTAATATTATATATGTGTATACATGCAGTATAAAAATGAAAATGTTGAAATAATCTTGTGGTAAACTTTTTAAAAAAACACAAAAATCTTGATATCCCTACTTTTATTCCCCAAAAATGGATTCTAGCATGGAGATACATAGAATTTAAGTCCAGAATCAAAAAGAACATACATTTTACATAAGAATGCAAAGTTTTATCAAAATTGGTTTCAGAAATAAAGAAATGGTGAAGAAATTACTGAATTTCTTGTTCTGAATTGGTCCATGAGTTTACATATTTTTTATCACATGTCCACTTTTGTACCCCCAATTTCGGGGCTTTAATTTCTCATAACTTTTGAACCACTGGGGATATTTGCAGATAATTCAAACAGTTCTGAACTCCATTTACAAAGCTCTTATATAACTAACGTGATTAAATAACAATAACCTCAAATAAAAAAAATCAACTGGGAATGCTAGTTTTATCATTTTTTTTAAACTCTAAAAATCATCTGTTTAAACAACTGATATTGGACAGTGTAAATAAAACATGTCTTTTCTTAATCGAGATGAAAAGGGGTGCCTAAAGGTCATATGCCTGAAATTTCTGTAAAATTAAATACTTGCAAATGATATGTGTATTAAGTATTATATCGATTGTTATTGTATATTTTTGTATTATTTATTGCAAAGAACAACAGTAGGATTTACATGTAAAAATTGCAAATCATCGTTTCTGGCTTAAATAGCTTCTCTTGATTTTGTTTGTTTCATGGAAATCCTACGGGTCCTGCTAGTTATTATTATTATCAAAAAGCTGGAAGCAGCAGCTGCAGTTGCTACTGTCATACTACTACTACTGCTACCTTCTCTTTGTTTTTCTATTAAAAGGATTTTTTGGTAGGTATGAATGAATAAGTAGAATACAGCTAGAAAAATAGATATGAATTGGTATCCATCCATCTACTAGGGATGATGGCATAATGTCCAAAAAAATAGAACCACGTAGTCTGGATGGGTTGATATGGAGATGAGCTGTCACTCAAGCAGCAGGTCCTCCCTCTCAACACACCATAGTCCAAAGAAAGGAAAAAAAAAAAAAATTGCAGTTTGGCTATGATGGAGTTGCTAGATAACACTGAAGTTCAGCATACAGAGTCATTAACGGTATCTATATTTTTCATTTAGAAGAGTTTTTGTATCTTTATCCTTTGCAAAATATTTTGACATTACTATAAATTACTATAAATCATAAAATATATACTATAAATTACTATAAATATTTTTGACAATTACTATAAATATTCAATCGTGACAGTAAAATAAGCATAAAAGTAGGTGTTTTTTTACGAGTACCGGCATAATAGCCAAAAAGCAGGTTTGTCTACTTGACCAGGACCGGCATAATAAGCCAAAAGGCATTTGTCTACTTGACCAGGACGCGCATATAAGCCAAAAGGCATGTTTGTCTACTTGACCAGGGACCGGCATAATAAGCCAAAAGGCACGTTTGTCTACGACCGGACCGGCATAATAAGCCAGGCATTGTCTACTTGACCAGGACCGACATAATAAGCCAAAGCATGTTTGCCTACTTGCACCAGGACGGCATAATAAGTCAAAAAGCCTGTTGTCTACTTGACGCAGGCCGGCAATAATAAGCCAAAGCATGTTTGTCTACTCTACAAGGACCGGCAAGGTAGCCTTTTGTTATTTCATCTAATTCCAATAATATTTATGTTGGTGTGAAGGCAAAGAAGTTAATACTTGTAATCAAATTAAACCACAAAGTGGACTGTTTATGTACACTAGTGTTAAATGATCAGGTGGTATTATCTGGTATAGTGATGAGTAAGTCTTTAAAACAACTCGGTTACTAATTGTTAGTTTTAGTTGTGCTTTTGCCATGGTCATGCTAATTTAAGCCTTATCTCCTAAACACTTTCTACAAACAAATTGTTTTTTTTTAATACCATAGTTGAGCAGCTTTGTATGTTCTTAAGTATGGCATAAAAGGTTGAAATGGATTTTTAGATGTAGTGTATTTGATGATATACAACATACATGTATGATATCGAAAACATGGCAGGTCTTTAACTCTTAACATCCTGTTGGAGAATTTTCTAAGTCCAGAGCATTCCTATAAGGATATATAAATGGGCTTTGCATCTAAAGTTACCTGTTATTTCCCTTAAATCAAAAAGCTTCTAAATATGTTTGATGTTACATTTAAACAAAGGCTATCATTTTGGGTGGATTAGGAAAATGACGGACTTCTGGCCAGGTGGAATGAGGTGGTATAGGACTTTTTAAAAAGATATTTTTAACTTACTTACGAAGAACTTGAAGAATTTCACAATTCAATTGATTTTTACTTATTGAATTATGTCATTTACTAATAAAAATCAAAAAATAATTTTGTACTTTTCCTTATTATAAACATATTAAAGTGTATGCGCAATTTTAATGCTCAATGACATCCCTTTTCTGGTTATAAGTTGACATGTACATACCAAAACTGCACAACTTTTTATATATATGAAGATTGCTAATTTTGTTTTTCTTATTATAATATATTAAAGTGTATGCGGCATTTTAATACTATGCCATCTTGGTTCTTTTCTGAGTTATAAGTTGACATGTTCATACCAAAACAGACATGACTCTCTCTCTATCTATCTATCTATCTATCTCTCTATCTATCTTCTATCTATATATATATATATATATATATATATATATATCTATGCTAAAAAAAATTTTCTGTGTTTTCTTAATAAAAGTATCATTTGTACGCCAATCTCTGTAGTCAGTATTTTCCTAAAGATCTTAGGTAAAACCTAGGTAGATGGTGTTGACACAATTGAGGGTTTTATATATATATAATATATTATATATATATATATATATATTATATATATTATAAGAACAAATTCTTAAGTCATGATACTATTCCATTATACATTACAATAGAGGAATGAGAAAATCTTTATATAAAATCTGGGGTCATTATTTTGATACAAACTGATTTTCAGTGGATTCCTAAGTTTTCCACATTTTTTAGATTCTGCTTATAAAGTAATCCAGTGTATAGGTTAAACATACACAAATAAATGTTAATTTCAACAGTTTGGTTTTTTCATAATTCTTATCCTATATATAGTAGGGTTAAGGTCCATTACTCTCTCTGTCTTACAGACCTTAGGGAAACTTTAAGCCCTGCAGATCACTGAGAAATAGCCTGATATGATTGTGTGTGTGTGTGTGTGGTGGTGTGGACACTTATGCATATGGTGTGGGAATATTCAACCAAGAAAATCCAGGTCACTTGTCAATCATCAATATTCTGGTCATAGTGACTGGCTACTGCTGGTCATTTATTTAATCAAAGCAGAAAGAATTAATTGGGTCATGATAATTTGCTGCTGATTTTTGTATTGGATACTGTTAACTGTGTTTATAAAAAAAAACTTGATGTGAAAAATTTATTTATCAGTAATTTTTTTTTTTTTTTATCTGTAAATTCTGTTGTATAGCTGCTAGGTGTTGTGGATTTGAGAGTATTTGAATATAAAAAGTATTCACAAATATATGTATAGATAAAGTGTATGAAAACACACAATACTGTTAAAATGAAAATATTTTATATCCTTTTCATAGTTTAATATTGAACAATAATTTCAATTTATAAAAAAATGATCATCAGACTTGTTTTAATGCTGGACTCATCGAGAGAGAACCAAAAAATAAGTCGATGATTTTTTTATAAATCGAAATATTGTTCAATATTAAACTATGAAAGGATATAAAATATTTTCATTTTAAACAGTGTTGTGTGTTTTCATACCCTTTTATCTATACATATACCGTCGGATTCATTTCCTTACTCTTAACTCATATATATGCTCCATAAATTTGATATGAAGCTCTCTAATTGGTAATTTAAATTAACTCTCACTACTAAGCATAAAGCAATGAATCGTTTCCTCGGAAATTTGATCTCTCAGTGGACCGTAAACTACATAAACAAACCTATGTACTTATAGTTTAAAAACACCAGTCCGCTACAGCTGTCATTGGCAAGGGGATTAGATATCAGGCTGCCAAACGGTTGTCTTAGTTCGACCCTAGCCAAAGATAGTTGTGTCTAGCCACACTGAAGAGGCGTGAAACGCCAAAACACGTGTCTGTGGATTGACTTATTAATATATATATATTATATATAATATATATATATATATATATCTTAGAAAGGAAAGGAAAAACTCAACACCGTAATTCCATAATAAATTTATTTCGACCAAATAAATGATCTAAAAAAGTTTATTATACATTGAGCTCTCTGGTAGTGATTTAAATTCCTGTATATACATACTGGAATCTACAATAGTATAGTGTATCTTAGAAACACATATAGAATCATCTTTACTACCAAGTTTTGGATACTCTCATTATATATAATCTTGAAATGACTTAGAATAGTTCCTTTGGATAATAAATTATTTTAAAAAAATACAGAATATGCACCCTCGGGCGTAAGTATTAAGTTTTTTTTCTTTACATATTCATATTGATATTATTCAGAAGTTACATCACATATAAACAATGACATGATGGTATGTTGGACCCAACTTGTGTGTTGGGATAAGAACACTCTCACCTTGTATGTTGCCAATATTTTTATTTCTTGGACGCATTCATCTCACCATCTCACGAATAAGCAATCAGAACATAACCCACCACACACAGAGTAGGCTTGACTTAATTTTTTTTTTCTTTCTTTAATTTCTTTCTTTATTTAGATTACTGGTGAGGTCCTTTTCAATCGAGCAATTCGATGGAAAAAAAGAAATCCGAAAAGACAAACCCAAAAAGAAAATCAAAGCAGGAGTGAAGAAGAAACAACAAACTGGACGAAGAAAAAGTAAGTTCAATTAGAAAACTTTTGTCTAATGAAATGCAAAGTGCATCAGTTTGTAATTGAATTTTCACTTTATATTTCTTATGATAAATTTGCATCTATTATATAAACACCTTGCAGATCAGAGTGGAGATTTTAACTGATAGAATACTAATATGTATATATGTTTAAAAGCCATAAACATAATAGTAAATGTCATCCGTACGCAAACAGTATATATTTTTTTTATTTCGCAATATCTTTTCAACATTTGTCAGTTCATTTCATCACTCACATATATATATAAGTAATATATCAAGAAAAAATGAAAAAACACAGGTTTAAAATGGGTTAGTGGTGGTTTATTGGCCGACGCTGCAGTGTTTCGATCTATTAATAGATCATCTTCAGGGGCATAAGATAAGAAATATATATCTGAAGATGATCTATTAATAGATCGATACACTGCAGCGTCGCCAAAATAAACTATATAATATATTTAATATATCTGAAGATGATCTATTTAATAGATCGAAACCTGCAGCATCGCCAATAAACTCACCACTTAACCCATTTAACCTTGTTTTTTCATTTTTCTTGATAAATATTACTACCGTCGGATTTACTTCTCTCTCACATATATAGTAAGTAATAGTTGTCGGGCGGCCTAATGTCGGTATCAGTCAGACGTGAGGGAAGTCTATCCCTTTTAACTAGCGCTAGACCAACAGGAGATTATTTTAAGCAATTCTGAGGGTGGAGCGCCACACCTACGCATCAGCTTATTAATTTACCGCACAGATCCCTGTGCTACTATACGCTCAGTTGGCGAGGGCTGGTATCGAACCAGGAAACCTTATGATTCCTAGCCGAACGCTCTACCAGGCTAATGTATAATATGTTGGCCGCATTTATTTGCTATATAATTTTTAAAAAGTCGTCGGGGCGGCCTAAAGTCGTATCAGCCAGTCAGCGAGGGAGTCTATCCCCTTTTCAAATGAGTACTAGACCGGAGATTGTTTTTAGCATCTGGAGGTTGAGCTCCACACCTACCACCGAGCTCCTTACTTTACAGCACAGTATCGCCTGTGCTACTCATATATGAGTCGGGAAGGACGCGGTAATCGAACTAGAACCTTGTGGTTTCTAGCCGAATGCTCTCCGACTGAGCTACCCTGGTCATTTTTGCCTTAATATAATGTTTGATAATAATGATCAATATAATTATAGAATTTTCTTATGCAATTATAATTTATATTATGAATTTATATATATATTTATATATTATATGAAAATATAAAAATTAATATATATATTGAATTTATATATATTGTTTATATATTATATGAAATATAATTAATAATTATAATCTCGTTTTATCAATTTTAGCAATATTTCTACTTTGTATCTTTGTTTTTCCCTTTTTTTTTTTTTTTTTTAGAAGAAGAAATCGAAGAAAGACAAAAGCAGAAAGAAAGAAAGTGACAGAGAAGGAGAGAAGAACAGATGACACAGAAAAAAAGAAAGAGAAAAAGAAGAAAGAAGGTACAGACTTGAATTATCTATTTCTGCTGACAATATGTTAGTAATGTGTTGTTAACTAGATATCAGAGTTACAGAGAATAATAATAAAAATACACAAGTATTAAGGTTAAGGGATAAAGGTTTCTAAGCAAAAATACAAGGTGAAACAGAGAAATTAGCAAATGCTAGGTTGAATTACAAGTCCCATAAGACTCTGTTTCTCTATTTGAAGGTTTCATCAGATATCATTTTAAGAAAACAGATGATTCCTTTTTCCATTATTTAGGTACTATATGACATCTTCCATTTTTGAGATGTACTCCCTTGGGAGTCTATACCTTGTTCGTTTGGGTTTCTCTCAACCGCATTGTCACAATTGTTGTAACTTGATTATCAGAATTAACAAAGTATAGAAAGAAACACAGTATTTAAGGACAGGGAAAAACGTTTACTAAGCAAGATAACAAGGTTGAACAGAGTAATTAGCAATTACTAGGTTGAATTTACAAGTCCATAAGATCTTGTTTCTCTATTTGAGGGGGTTTCATCAGATATCAATTTTAGGAAAACAGATGATTCCCTTTTCATTATTTAGGTACTAATGACATGCTTCCATTTGAGATGTAACTCCCTTGGGAGTCATACATTTTCGTTTTTGGTTTCTCTCATATTGTCACCAATTGTGTATTGAATTATCGATTAACAAAAGTAATGAAAGAAACACAGTATTAAGGACAGGGAAACGTTTACTAAGTCAATACAAGGTGAACAGAGTATTAGCAATTGCTAGGTTGAATTCAGTCCATTGATCTCATTGTTCTCTCTTCTGGTGTTTTGTATGACATTATTTATAGAAAAAACAGCCAATTCCATTCTCATAATTTAGTTACTATATGACAATTATAAAAACCAAATGAATAACCCATGGTCGTGGGTGGCGCCCGTGATGCTTAAAGGATAGCCCAGGTGGATGAGCAGTTCATGAACATGGCAATACTCCACTTTGGCCTATCTTGGTAGACGGCGGTCGGAAGGCACCCTCGATCAATCGCCTGTCACGTCAAGCCCTAGCGCCTATATGATTTTCCAACCCATGCCCTTATGGCAAGCCCCAACCCCTTTTTATCATATGGGGTGCTAGAAGGCAGTGGCTGCGGGTCCTACATGTCCTGGGATGACGTTAAACTCTATCTGATGTAAGGTCGCAGTTTGGAGGTTTGGGAATGTGGAGCAACGTCCATTCATCACCATTGTTCTGTCCACTCTGACCCGGAGTGGTAGTAACTTGTTAGTGTCCATCTATGGGTTTAAATAGAAAAATGTATTTATAAAAAAATTTGTATTATCCATTAAGAATTGATTTATTTCAAACTTTATCGGATTAAAATCACCCTTCCCGTGAGGTTGATATGCCGTAAACAAACCAAACGCAAACCAAGAGATTTTGATCAATTCCTTAAGATTAGATTTGTATCAAACTACAAATTAAACTTCTGATATTTCTGAGAATCTTTCATTTTACTGGATTATTAAAAAGAGTATT
>CM042167.1:21155611-21219152 GCA_023376005.1 Doryteuthis pealeii | reverse complement strand
AAAGAGAGAGATAAGTACAGATGAAATTATTATTTACCAATGAAACATGTTACTGTGATTCCTGCTAGTCGGCCCTCCTTCACTTGATTGTTAAACGGAGATGCCTGGCCACAGCATATTCTTCTTTAGTTGGAGTTTCTTTTCCTGAAACAATAAATAAAAAAGGTTTGTATTGGTTGGTTGGATTTTAATGGCATGTCAACCCTTGTTGGGCTATTTTATGCCAAAGATGTTTTTTTATTCATTCTTGATGGTATTACATTTAAAAAATTTTTTTTTATCAAACTCATTTTTTTAGACACATTTTTTCTATTTAACTCATAGATGGGACCCTAACAGGCACTAGCGATCCAGGTCAGAGTGGACCTGGGAGTAATGGAAATGAAGGATTACTATACACTCCTCAGAGCTTCAGAATTTAAACTTTACCATTAGATGAAAAACAATAAGACCTTCAACCAGTTTTCTAGCACATATATGATAAAAAGGGTTGGGGGGTTTGGCCAATAAGGATTGGGACAATCATATAGGTGCTAGGGTTTGACATGACCAGTCGACTGATTGGAAAGGGCCTCTTCGACCATTGTATAGCCTAAGTAAAGGCCAATGTGGAGTGTTGCAAGTCATAGATTGCTCAGCCAGCAGGATTCCGTCCTTAAGCATCATAGGCAGCCACCCACAGCCATTGGGGAGATTTTCCCCCCTTTGCAAAGGTGCAGTCAATATATTCTACAGCCCCTACCCGACAGGGTGGAATTTGTACTGGAAAAGGAAGAATTTTGGTTATTGGTTGATTTCTCTCTATTTCTATTTAGGGGATAAAAAAGAAAAAAAAAAAAAAATATATAATTTTTGTAAGGAAATGTAGTTTAGATTTTTTGGTTTGTTTGTTTTACGGCATATCAACCTCAGTGGGTCATTTAATGCCGATAAAGTTTTGAAAATAAATCAATTCTTAATGGATAATACATTTTTTATAAAATACATTTTTCTATTTAACCCATAGGTGGGACCCTAACAGGTACTACCACTCCTGGTCAGAGTGGACCAGGGAGCAATGGTGATGAAGGGATGCTCCACATTCCCAAACCTCCAAAACTGGAACCTCATCATCAGATAGAGTTTAACGTCATTCCCAGGACATGTAGACCCGCAGCCACCACCTTCTAGCACCCATAATGATAAAAAGGGGTTGGGGCTTGCCATAAGGGCAACAGGGTTGGGGCAATCATATAGGTGCTAGGGCTTGACGTGACCAGCCGATTGATCGGAGGGGGCCTCTCTGACCGCCCGTCTAGCCCAAGATAGGGCCAAAGCGGAATATTGCATGTCATGAACTGCTCATTCCACCTGGGCTCTATCCTTAAGCATCACGGGTCGCCACCCAACGCAACGGTGGCCCATTGGGGGAGTCTTACCCTCTGCAGAGGTGCAGTCGGTGCATTCTAACGCCCAGCCGACAGGGCGGATTTTGTATTTGAAATGTGGAAATACACGGGGCGACAGAAACACCGCCCGCACATTTGAAACTGTCACCTGTGTGGTGCAGGTGATTTAGGTATGTGGTAAAGGTAGCACCATCTAGCTAATGTCTTTTTTCTTTTCAGATATGATCAGGGCTTGAACTGGTGAACATCATGTGTTTGCAGTAGAAATTTTTTTTTTTTTTTTTTTTTTTTAATTTTTTTTTAAGGCTGGTGAATCTGTAATTGTTCCACATAGAATTTTTGTGCTCACTTTGCATTATGTCAGAATGATGCTTTTCCGGATAGAATTTTCAACTGATAGCTGTATTGATTTTCTATTCGGAACAACATCATTCCGACATAACCTGAAATGAACATGAAAAGCTCTCTGTGAAGCAATTACAGTTTTAAAAGTCTGAAAAAAATATTTTTCCAAAATATTTTCCAGAGCTTAGTACAGTGTGCACTGGTTCAAATCCCTGATCGTATTTATGAAAAAAAAAAAAAAGGACATTACATAGATGGAGCTACCATTGCTATTTGCCCCATACATATGACAGTTTAAAAATATAAGAAGTATTTCTGCTTGTATTAGATCTGTATACTTTGCAATTTTTTGTGAATCACTCTTGTAATAAAAAATAAAATTGAATATATATAGAAATATTTTTATTTTGTTAACAAAGTTTAAATGCAATAGAGTTTGGTAATAAATATCACTTAATATCCATTTTGATTTTATGTCAAAACTGGTAATAAAATCCTGGTAACTTTGACTTATTATGAGCAATACTGTATGTATTAATATATATGTGTGTGTGTACATGTGTGAATATTCATTCATTCATTTGTTCTATTTCATTCTTGTTGGGTATTCAAAAAATTTCTTTGAACTTCTTTTTTTAAACAAACAAATACCATGCTATTAAAGTCAGTCATTTAAAGTTTCATACAGATCGCACAATCATCAGACAGAAATATGAGAAAAAGTGGATAATCAACCGTATTTATTGTATGAAGAATTTGTTCATATGGCAAGATATTTTTATTTATGTGACATAAAAAAAAAAATTGATTTTAGAAATTTAATGTGGTCAAAATGTAGTAAAATGAATTATGAAATCGAGCAGATAGTAAATGACAAAAAAATTATCAATATACAGGGTGTCCATAAAGTTAGTGTCCATTTTTTAAACAATTCATAACTATAAATTGTACACGGATTTGTTGGACACATACACACACATACATACATACATACTGGATATAAGTTAAAAGAAAGGAAATGAATCCGACGGTATGAGTATAGATGAAAGGATATGAAAACACCACAAAGTGCTGTTAAAGTGAAAACATTTTATAACATATTCATAGCTGATATTGAACAATATTTCGATTTTATAAAAATCATCTTCAGAGCTTGTTTATACTCCGTGTTGTTAAGAGCGGAGACAACAATATCAGCTATGAATATGTTATAAAATGTTTTCACTTTAACAGCACTTTGTGGTGTTTTCATATCCTTTCATCTATACTCATAACCGTCGGAATTATATCCAGTATGTATGTATGTATGTGTGTGTATGTGTCCAACAAATCCGTGTACAATTTATAGTTATGAATTGTTTAAAAAATGGACACTAACTTTATGGACACCCTGTATATTGATAATTTTTTGTCATTTACTATCTGCTCGATTTCATAATTCATTTTACTACATTTTGACCACATTAAATTTCTAAAATCAATTTTTTTTTTTTATGTCACATAAATAAAATATCTTGCCATATGACAAATTCTTCATACAATAAATACGGTTGATTATCCACTTTTTCTCATATTTCTGTCTGATGATTGTGCGATCTGTATGAAACTTTAAATGACTGACTTTAATAGCATGGTATTTGTTTGTTTAAAAAAAGAAGTTCAAAGAAATTTTTGAATACCCAACAAGAATGAATAGAACAAATGAATGAATGAATATTCACACATGTACACACACACATATATATAATACATACAGTATTGCTCATAAATAAGTCAAAGTTACCAGGATTTTTATTACCAGTTTGACATAAAATCAAAATGGATATTAAGTGATATTTATTACCAAACTCTATTGCATTTAAACTCTGTTAACAAAAATAAAAATATTTCTTATATATATTCAATTTTATTTTTTATTACAAGAGTGATTCACAAAAAATTGCAAAGTATACAGATTCTAATACAAGCAGAAATACTTCTTATATTTTAAACTGTCATATGTATGGGGCAAATAGCAATGGTAGCTCCATCTATGTAATGTCCTTTTTTTTTCTTTTTTTTTTTCATAAATACGATCAGGGATTGAACCAGTGCACACTGTACTAAGCTCTGGAAATATTTGGAAAAATATTTTTTCAGACTTTTAAAACTGTAATTGCTTCACAGAGAGCTTTTCATGTTCATTTCAGGTTATGTCGGAATGATGTTGTTCCGAATAGAAAATCAATACAGCTATCAGTTGAAAATTCTATCCGGAAAAGCATCATTCTGACATAATGCAAAGTGAGCACAAAAATTTCTATGTGGAACAATTACAGATTCACCAGCCTTAAAAAAATAAAAAAATAAAAAATTTCTACTGCAAACACATGATGTTCACCAGTTCAAGCCGTGATCATATCTGAAAAGAAAAAAGACATTAGCTAGATGGTGCTACCTTTACCACATACCTAAATTCACCTGCACCACACAGGTGACAGTTTCAAATGTGCGGGCGGTGTTTCTGTCGCCCCGTGTATTTCCACATTTCAAATACAAAATCCGCCCTGTCAGCTGGGGCGTTAGAGTGCACCGACTGCACCTCTGCAGAGGGGTAAGACTCCCCCAATGGGGCCACCTGTTGGTCGTGGGTGGCGACCCGTGATGCTTAAGGATAGAGCCCAGGTGGATGAGCAGTTCATGACATGCAATATCCGCTTTGGCCCTATCTTGGGCTAGACGGGCGGTCAGAGAGGCCCCCTCCGATCAATCGGCTGGTCACGTCAAGCCCTAGCACCTATATGATTGCCCCAACCCTGTTGCCCTTATGGCAAGCCCAAACCCCTTTTTATCATATGGGTGCTAGAAGGTGGTGGCTGCGGGTCTACATGTCCTGGGAATGACGTTAAACTCTATCTGATGATGAGGTTCCAGTTTTGGAGGTTTGGGGAATGTGGAGCATCCCTTCATCACCATTGCTCCCTGGTCCACTCTGACCAGGAGTGGTAGTACCTGTTAGGGTCCCACCTATGGGTTAAATAGAAAATGTATTTATAAAAAAATGTATTATCCATTAAGAATTGATTTATTTCAAAACTTTATCGGCATTAAATGACCCACTGAGGTTGATATGCCGTAAACAAAAAAAACCAAAAAATCTAAACTACATTTCCTTACAAAAATTATATTTTTTTTTTTTTTTTCTTTTTTATCCCTAAATAGAAATAGAGAGAAATCAACAATAACCAAAATTCTTCCTTTTCCAGTACAAAATCCACCCTGTCGGGTAGGGCTGTAGAATATATTGACTGCACCTTTGCAAAGGGGAAAATCTCCCCAATGGCTGTGGGTGGCTGCCTATGATGCTTAAGGACGGAATCCTGCTGGCTGAGCAATCTATGACTTGCAACACTCCACATTGGCCTTTACTTAGGCTATACAGATGGTCGAAGAGGCCCTTTCCAATCAGTCGACTGGTCATGTCAAACCCTAGCACCTATATGATTGTCCCAATCCTTATGGCAACCCCCCAACCCTTTTTATCATATATGTGCTAGAAAACTGGTTGAAGGTCTTATTGTTTTTCATCTAATGGTAAAGTTTAAATTCTGAAGCTCTGAGGAGTGTATAGTAATCCTTCATTTCCATTACTCCCAGGTCCACTCTGACCTGGATCGCTAGTGCCTGTTAGGGTCCCATCTATGAGTTAAATAGAAAAAATGTGTCTAAAAAAATTGAGTTTGATAAAAAAAAATTTTTTAAATGTAATACCATCAAGAATGAATAAAACAAAACATCTTTGGCATAAAATAGCCCAACAAGGGTTGACATGCCATAAAATCCAACCAACCAATACAAACCTTTTTTTATTTTTGTTTCAGGAGAAAGAAACTCCAACTAAAGAAGAATATGCTGTGGCCAGGCATCTCCGTTTTAACAATCAAGTGAAGGAGGGCCGACTAGCAGGAATCACAGTAACATGTTTCATTGGTAAGATAATAATTTCTCTTGTACTTAATAACCTTTTCAACAATTTCTCACCATTATTCCCAGGTCCACCCTGACCCAGAGTGGTAGTACCTGTTAGGGTCCCATTTATAGGTTAAATAGATTAAAAAAATGAGTTTAAAAGCAATGTATATTAAAAATAATTGAGTCTGAAAAGATACCATCAAGAATGAATAAAAACAAACAACTTCAGCATAAAATAATCCAACAAGGTTGATGTGCCATAAAATCCTACCAAACACCTTCCTCACTCCCATTCAAGGCTTCAAGATTACACATGTATCTGGGCCAGGAATGCCTACACTTTTCAGCTTGCAAGCTACTTTTAAAAGGATCAGATCAGAAACATCTACCTGCATTAAAATATACTATTGTATATTCATTTGTATATGTACTTCCTATATACAATATATATCTTTACCAATATATAACAATATATATATTTACCAAATATTATACAATATAATATATACAATATTATATATTTACCATATATATACAATATAATATAACAATATTATATATTTTACCAAATATAATATACAATATAATATATACAAATTATATATTTACCTTCATAATATACAATATAATATATGTACATATTATATATTACCTATATAATATATACAATATAAAATATAGACAATATTATATATGTATATATTATAATTGTATATATATATAGGTAAATATATAATATTGTATATATTATATTATATATATATATGTAAATATATAATTATTGTATATATTATAATTGTATATATATATGTAAATATATAATATGTATATATTAATATATGTATATATATGGTATATATAATATATATATTGTATATATATATATAGGTAAATATATATATTGTATATATATTGGAGTACATATACAATGAATATACAATAGTATATTTTAATGCAGGTAGATGTTTCTGATCTGATCCTTTTAAAAGTAGCTTGCAAGCTGAAAAAGTGTAGGCATTCCTGGCCCAGATACATGTGTATCTGAAGCCTGAATGGGAGTGGAGACGAAGGTGTTTGGTAGGATTTTATGGCACATCAACCCTTGTTGGATTATTTTATGCTGAAGTTGTTTTGTTTTATTCATTCTTGATGGTACTTTTCAGACTCAATTATTTTTAAATACATTTTTTAAAAACTCATTTTTTTAAATCTATTTAACCTATAAATGGGACCCTAACAGGTACTACCACTCTGGGTCAGGGTGGACCTGGGAATAATGGTGAGAAATTGTTGAAAAGGTTATTAAGTACAAGAGAAATTATTATCTTACCAATGAAACATGTTACTGTGATTCCTGCTAGTCGGCCCTCCTTCACTTGATTGTTAAAACGGAGATGCCTGGCCACAGCATATTCTTCTTAGTTGGAGTTTCTTTCTCCTGAAACAAAAATAAAAAAGGTTTGTATTGGTTGGTTGGATTTTATGGGCATGTCAACCCTTGTTGGCTATTTTTATGCCAAAGATGTTTTGTTTTATTAATTCTTGATGGTATTACATTTAAAAAATTTTTTTTTATCAAACTCAATTTTTTTAGACACATTTTTTCTATTTAACTCATAATGGGACCCTAACAGGCACTAGCGATCCAGGTCAGAGTGGACCTGGGAGTAATGGAAATGAAGGATTACTATACACTCCTCAGAGCTTCAGAATTTAAACTTACCATTAGATGAAAAACAATAAGACCTTCAACCAGTTTTCTAGCACATATATGATAAAAAGGGTTGGGGGGTTTGCCATAAGGATTGGACAATCATATAGGTGCTGGGTTTGACATGACCAGTCGACTGATTGGAAAGGGCCTCTTCGACCATCTGTATAGCCTAAGTAAAGGCCAATGTGGAGTGTTGCAAGTCATAGATTGCTCAGCCAGCAGGATTCCGTCCTTAAGCATCATAGGCAGCCACCCACAGCCATTGGGGAGATTTTCCCCCTTTGCAAAGGTGCAGTCAATATATTCTACAGCCCTACCCGACAGGGTGGATTTGTACTGGAAAAGGAAGAATTTTGGTTATTGTTGATTTCTCTCTATTTCTATTAGGGGATAAAAAAGAAAAAAAAAAAATATATAATTTTTGTAAGGAAATGTAGTTTAGATTTTTTGGTTTGTTTTGTTTTACGGCATATCAACCTCAGTGGGTCATTTAATGCCGATAAAGTTTTGAATAAATCAATTCTTAATGGATAATACATTTTTTATAAATACATTTTTCTATTTAACCCATAGGTGGGACCCTAACAGGTACTACCACTCCTGGTCAGAGTGGACCAGGGAGCAATGGTGATGAAGGGATGCTCCACATTCCCCAAACCTCCAAAACTGGAACCTCATCATCAGATAGAGTTTAACGTCATTCCCAGGACATGTAGACCCGCAGCCACCACCTTCTAGCACCCATATGATAAAAAGGGGTTGGGGCTTGCCATAAGGGCAACAGGGTTGGGGCAATCATATAGGTGCTAGGGCTTGACGTGACCAGCCGATTGATCGGAGGGGGCCTCTCTGACCGCCCGTCTAGCCCAAGATAGGGCCAAAGCGGAATATTGCATGTCATGAACTGCTCATCCACCTGGGCTCTATCCTTAAGCATCACGGGTCGCCACCCACGACCAACAGGTGGCCCCATTGGGGGAGTCTTACCCCTCTGCAGAGGTGCAGTCGGTGCATTCTAACGCCCCAGCCGACAGGGCGGATTTTGTATTTAAAATGTGGAAATACACGGGGCGACAGAAACACGCCCGCACATTTGAAACTGTCACCTGTGTGGTGCAGGTGAATTTAGGTATGTGGTAAAGGTAGCACCATCTAGCTAATGTCTTTTTTTCTTTTCAGATATGATCAGGGCTTGAACTGGTGAACATCATGTGTTTGCAGTAGAAATTTTTTTTTTTTTTTTTTTTTTTTTTAAATTTTTTTTTAAGGCTGGTGAATCTGTAATTGTTCCACATAGAAATTTTTGTGCTCACTTTGCATTATGTCAGAATGATGCTTTTCCGGATAGAATTTTCAACTGATAGCTGTATTGATTTTCTATTCGGAACAACATCATTCCGAATAACCTGAAATGAACATGAAAAGCTCTCTGTGAAGCAATTACAGTTTTAAAAGTCTGAAAAAATATTTTTCCAAAATATTCCAGAGCTTAGTACAGTGTGCACTGGTTCAATCCCTGATCGTATTTATGAAAAAAAAAAAAAAAAGGACATTACATAGATGGAGCTACCATTGCTATTTGCCCCATACATATGACAGTTTAAAATATAAGAAGTATTTCTGCTTGTATTAGAATCTGTATACTTTGCAATTTTTTGTGAATCACTCTTGTAATAAAAATAAAATTGAATATATATAAGAAATATTTTTATTTTTTTTAACAGAGTTTAAATGCAATAGAGTTTGGTAATAAATATCACTTAATATCCATTTTGATTTTATGTCAAACTGGTAATAAAAATCCTGGTAACTTTGACTTATTTATGAGCAATACTGTATGTATTATATATATGTGTGTGTGTACATGTGTGAATATTCATTCATTCATTTGTTCTATTCATTCTTGTTGGGTATTCAAAAAATTTTTTGAACTTCTTTTTTAAACAAACAAATACCATGCTATTAAAGTCAGTCATTTAAAGTTTCATACAGATCGCACATCATCAGACAGAAATATGAGAAAAAGTGGATAATCAACCGTATTTATTGTATGAAGAATTTGTCATATGGCAAGATATTTTATTTATGTGACATAAAAAAAAAAAATTGATTTTAGAAATTTAATGTGGTCAAAATGTAGTAAAATGAATTATGAAATCGAGCAGATAGTAAATGACAAAAAAATTATCAATATACAGGGTGTCCATAAAGTTAGTGTCCATTTTTTAAACAATTCATAACTATAAATTGTACACGGATTTGTTGGACACATACACACACATACATACATACATACTGGATATAAGTTAAAAGAAAGGAAATGAATCCGACGGTATGAGTATAGATGAAAGGATATGAAAACACCACAAAGTGCTGTTAAAGTGAAAACATTTTATAACATATTCATAGCTGATATTGAACAATATTTCGATTTTATAAAAATCATCTTCAGAGCTTGTTTATACTCCGTGTTGTTAAGAGCGGAGACAACAATATCAGCTATGAATATGTTATAAAATGTTTTCACTTTAACAGCATTTTGTGGTGTTTTCATATCCTTTTATCTATATACATACATACATAGAATTATCCTGAAGAACCATTGGGGTGAAACCTAGGTAGATAGTGTCTGACTCATTAAGGTCCTTATAATTATGCTCTACTTATCATATTGAACACTTTTTACATATATAACTTAGTAAACTCCTTCGGTGTTTCTTTCTTTTGATTGCTACATACAATACTGATGATGATTTTCAAAATGTTTGGGTGTTGGTCTTTTCTTTTAAAATTTTCTTCAGATATCAGCTTGAAAATTTTTTTTATTTTGCAAACCGAGTTATATGGTTTTTATCACACCTGTTGAATTGAGAAATAATATATATATATATATATATATATATGGAGGTGCATGATGTAATGATTAGATCCTGGTTGAGACTATTTGCATTTCACATAGCGCAAATACCCTTGGGAAAGGTATGAATCCAACTACTTTTCCTCCAGCTATGGTACAGCAGACTGGGCTCTTTAACCTTAGCTAGGTAACCAGTCTAGGAAAAGGAAACTCTGAATTCAAACCTGTTAAATTCCGTTTGAGAATTTGACCTTGTGTCACATCCAGCTTGTGCAGAGGAGTTGGAATGTCCGTGTTTGTGTGTGTGTGTGTGTGTGTGTATACATATATACTAGACCAAGGAGATTGTTTTTGAATCTGAGATGGAGCATCACACCTACCATCAGCTCCTCACTTTACTGCACAGATCCCTGAACCACTTATATGAGTTGGTGAGAGCTGGTATTGAACCCAGAACCTTGTGGTTCCTATATTGTATAAGTGGGAATCTATCCCCTTTTCACAAGCGCTAGACCAAGGAGATTGTTTTTGCGTCCAAGACGGAGCGCCACACCTACCATCAGTTCCTCACTTTACTGCACAGATCGCTGTGCTACTCATACACTGACTTGGTGAAGGCTGGTATTGAACCCAGAACCTTGTGGTTCCTATATTGTATAAGTAGAACAGATTAACCATGGTATTGTTAGATCATTAGAAAAATAGAAAAAAAAAAAAAAAAAAATTTCAAGGCTGTTTTCAATTGTTTTTTCTGCAGTAACCAAAAAGGAATTTTTTTTTTTGGTTGATAGGGGGGGGGGATGATAGCTTTTTTTTAACTGTGACAGATAAAAAAATAAGAAATAAAAAAAAGTGCTGAAATGCTCCTCTTGTGCTGGGTGCAATAACTAAAAACTTTCAATACAGAAACTGGAGGAGGGGGGGAACAAGAGGAGGAGGGGATCAGATGGGCCCAAGGGAGGAAGAGAACACTCAACAGTTGAACTTGAAAGCATCTGGCATTTCAATTCTACTTTTCACCTGACCTTCTAACACATGATAGAAAGGGTCAGCAAAACATTTCAGCACCTAAAATAACTAATACTTTGAAAAGATACAGAAGGCCATTTCTCATGATCTGGACTGTAATACTAAAAATAGACAAATCAATTTTTTTGTTATATCAAATTTCACATATTAACTTTTATTTGGAGATCATATGGTTCTAAAAAAACAAAATTGGAAACTTTTACATTGAACTAGATGAAATAATCAAGACTGGCATATACAATTTTATCATTAGAAAAAACAGATACTACATATTAATCTTAATCATTTACTAATACTAGCAAATCTATGCACCCTCTAGGTGCAAGTATTTAAGTTTTAATGTAATTAAATGTTATATTAAATTAGAAGGGCTAATGAAACTAAATAAGAATGCAGATAAAAGATTTGAAACAGGCGGGAACAATAGAACAACTGTAACTTATTCTTCCATCACTTCTTTCATTGCTACATAAAAAAAAGCCCTAATAAAACCCTGTTTTAATGTGGGGTGGTAGTACCTGTTAGGGTCTCATCTATGGGTCAAATAGAAGAAAATAAGTTTTAAAAAATGTCTTCAGATTGAGTATCCATCAAGAATGAACAAATCATATATTTTTTTATACATCTATGATTCTAATGTATTTCCACATAGCCTAGCTAATGCCTAAACAAAAGCTTTTAGATAAGATATGAAGTTTTTTTATATAAGTTTGTTTATTATTTATACTAGCAAATATATGCACCCACTGGGTGCAAGTATTTAAGTTTTAATGTAATTAAATGTTATATTAAATTAGAAGGGCTAATGAAACTAAATAAGAATGCAACTAAAAAGATTTGGAACAGAGATGAGGTATAATTGAAAAATAGTACAGCTGAAACTTACTCTTCCATCACTCCCGTCTTTCATTGCTAAATTTTCCTAATTCAACTATTTAGTTAAAATAGGAAGTAAATAATAAAATTACAGTTGTTTCTTATTGTTAATGGATTTCTTTTAAGATTTATCCCTGAGAGTTTTGTTCATATTCATTAAGATAAAACCAAACAATTAGAAATCAATAATACCAAGTACATATTTATTAAAATCAAATTTTTAAGATCAATATGCAAATTAGCCTTCCCATCCACACTGTAAACTGCTATTTTGTTGTATATATAAATACAATTGCATGTTATTTGTATGTAGATATGGTCTACTGTGTTAATAATGTAAAACAACTTTATTAATAATTGAGGTTAATAAAATAAAATCATGGAGAATGTGATGTAAATAACTAAGGGAATTGTGACTTGAGGAGTGATATAGTTTCGGTTACAAGTGCCTTGAATGGTGTAGTAGTTAGTAAGCATAGTTATCAGACCATTAGTAATGAATTTGTTTCTTACTGGGTGTCACAACAAAGCTTAGTAAATAAAAATAAAAATACAATGTAAAATCTGACACCCAACCGATCGCATTTCAATTCTGGCTGTAGGTAGCTTACAAAATGTCTAGCCACACTGAAGAGACTTGATAAGTCGAAACATACTTCTGTGAATGACCCCTATATATGCTCCCCATCCCTTAGGGTTGAGCACTCTGGGGGGTATCTCGCTGACAGCCGCCAACTCAAGCATAAACGCAACGCTCTTCTACATAAGGAATGGAGCACTCTGTGACGGCCTTTACACACAAAGCGATGTGCGTATTAAAACAGTTAAAATCCCCTTCCCATTCTGTAAGTGAAGACAGCCTAATGGTTAAGGTGCCGGACTGACACCCAACCGATTGGATTTCAATTCCGGCTGTAGGTAGCTTACAAAATGTCTAGCCACACTGAAGAGACTTGATAAGTCGAAACACGTGTCTGTGGATGACCCCTATATGATATATATATATATATATATAATATATATATATATTATATATAATGATTATACACATACTAGAAAATATGTGACTCGTTAGGTCACCCATTGAGCTCTCGGTAGATATTGGGATTAGGGAAAAGAAAAGAGAGTTTTTTTTTTTGCAAATTAAATTAAATAAGAAATAATAAATAAGAAAAGAAATAAGAAAAAAAAACAACAAAAAAAAACAAAAAAAAAAAAACGTCAGAGTTTAAAAAAAAAAATTTTTTTTAAAAAAAATATTTTTGTAAGATTTCTAAGAAAGAGAACGTCTGACGAAATTTAAATGGAATTGATCATGGAATTTTATTAAGCTACGGCTCGTCGCTGCTTTTGAATCAACAAAATAAAGTGAGAAGTTAAATCTCTCACAATCCCTCTCCCATCTCTCTCCTTACACGCACAGAGAAACTAACATATTACATGAGGAGGTAATCAAGATATACATAGAGAGGGAGAAAGTGATAGGCAGAATGTGAAGTGAGAGACAGGTCAGTTTTTTGACTTAATTGCAAATTACGACTAATTAGAACCAATTAAAAATGGCATTTTTTTTCAAACATAACTCAATCCTAAAAGCAAGGAATATTTTAGTATGAATTTTGTGCCATTAAACTAAACAGGAAAAAAGCCTTTGGGAAATAAAGATTAATTCGCTCAGCTTTAGTATAATATATATATATATTTATATATAGTCTCATTATTTTTATAGTTATTTATTGAGCTTATTTACTGAGTGGCATTTAGTAAGAAACAAACTCACTAGTACTGGTTTGCTCACCATTACACCATTTGAAGCACCTCACATGGTGTCGTGTGACATATACATACATATATATATATTTTTTTTTTTCTCTCTATTTTTTTATATTGGTCACATTACAGAGTAATTAGACATTCTGTTGTATCATTATCTTTGGTCCAATTTCTTTCAATCCATCTAAATATCAATACAGTTGTGTGTCACGCCCTGTATCCACCTCAAATAATGGACTATTCCTTTTGGAATGTGATCAAAGAAAGGCAATAAAAATAAGAGAGAGACAGGAGGGAAGAGAGATAGTTGGGGAAATAGAGATATAGGAGAGAGGGAGTTGGAGGGGGACATAAAAGAGAGAGGAGGTTGGAGGGGACTAAAAGAGAGAGGGGTTGGAGGTGGACATAAAGAGAGAGGGGGTTGGAGTGGACATAAAAGAGAGAGGGGGTTGGAGGGGACATAAAAGAGAGAGGGAGTTGGAGGGGGACATAAAGAGAGAGGGGGTGGAGGGGGCATGGGAGAGAAGAGGGGGGTTGGAGGGGGCATGGGAGAGAGAGGGAGTTGGAGGGGAGAGAGAGAGTTGGAGGGGGCACATAAAGGGAGAGGGAGGGGAGAGAGGGAGTTGGAGGGTACATAAAAGAGAGAGGTGGAGTTGGAGGGTACAGTAGCAATCACATATCATATCCAGTAGTTTTTTTGTTTGTTTTTTAATCATTTTACTCTAAGCAAAGAGATCCTTTCTTTGATTGGACATAGCAATCACATATCATATCCAGTAGTTTTTTTGTTTGTTTTTAATCATTTTACTCTAAGCAAAGAGATCCTTTCTTTGATTGGACATAGCAATCACATATCATATCCAGTAGTTTTTTTGTTTTGTTTTTTAATCATTTTACTCTAAGCAAAGAGATCCTTTCTTTGATTGGACATAGCAATCACATATCATATCCAGTAGTTTTTTTTTGTTTTTTTAATCATTTTACTCTAAGCAAAGAGATCCTTTCTTTGATTGGACATAGCAATCACATATCATATCCAGTAGTTTTTTGTTTTGTTTTTTAATCATTTTACTCTAAGCAAAGAGATCCTTTCTTTGATTGGACATAGCAATCACATATCATATCCAGTAGTTTTAGCACTTATATTCAAATGACACTTTGGACAATCTCCATGAAATGACATAAATAATTTATTTCCAACAGTTGAGGCTTAATAAAAGATACCAGATATCCTTATACCCTCTTCACCGGACTGGTAGGTTTCTCAAACTTAACCCTCTATATAGGAATAACATTTATATTCCAGGTTCAATCCTGACTGGCGGCAGTAACATAGAAAAATAATTAACACAGCTCCTACCCCAACTATGGTTAGTGGAATGAGAACAGGATACCCCCGTGGACTGAATAAAGGGTTAGGTTCAAAGTTCCATGATGGCTTCCGATTCCAACAAGAAGGTTTTCGACTACGACAAGAAATACCTGAAGAAGGCCGGAGGGCATATTGGCCAAAACGTTATAAAAATAACAATGAAGATGAGGACAATATTCCGAATAACGCAGATAATACTAACATTTATATTGTTTTTCATTCATTGTTTTTTATTAATTTATAAAATTTTAGGATTAAATTAAGAATGAAAATATGTACTTTATATATATATATATATATATATATATATATATATATATATATATATATATATATGAAGTCATCCACAGAAACATGTTTTGGAGTTTCATGCCTCTTCAATGTGGCTAGACACAACAACTACCTCTGATCAGGGGTGAAATCCGACTGACTTTTTGTCCACCAAATTTGTTAACCTCTGAGCCATTTGACAGCTGCTGTAAAGGGGTAGTGTTTAAACTATTAAATACATACATTTGTTTATATACATATCATTAAAGGTTGAACCACTTTGGTTATTTTTCTCAATAATATTTTAAATAGAATATTTTACCTTTGATTATTTCTTAGGAAAATTTTTAAAAAATGAAAGAAAAGAATGAAAGATATTTAATTAATAGAGTAAATAAATCTTAGTTTAAGAAAATGTGTTAGATTAAATCAAAGTTAAGCCATCTTCCTCTATTTCAGCGAGAAGTAGGGCAACTAAAATTAAACTGATACTGTACACTATTTCAGAAATAGATTTTTAAGTGCCAAATCATGAAAATAAATTAAATAGATTTTTAACTGATGAATAATGAAAATGAAATAAATTTTTGATTGGTGAATAATGAAAACAAAATGAATAAATTTTTAATTGGTGAATAATAAATTAAAATGAATAAATTTTGAATTGGTGAATAATCTATTTTAATGTTGTAGTTGTCATAGTAGTAATTTTCTTCTTCTTTTTTTTCTACACCAGTGTTTGTTGGTTTTCATTCACTGGAGACAGTGTGACAGCAAGTTACCTCAAATCTCTAGGACCCTTCATATTCTAGCTAATCTCAACAAACCTGTTATATAGATGGTCTCAATATTTTCTCTGATTTCCAGTTCTTCCCGTCCTTTTTTTCAAACCCTTGGGTACAGTTAAAAAAACATCAACTACTATTGCTGTAACCATCAGCTTCATGTTCCTCTGGCAAGGTCTAAGTATTTGTCTACCTATTCCTTTTCTTTTCTTTTTACTCTGTTTGATTTTAAAAGTACTCCCAAATCCAATGGAAACTTAGCTTAATGGAATATACATGCAATTATTGTGAATTGTCTGTTTTCACCCTTCTCTTAATCGTTCCTTTCTTTAACTTTCCTTTTTCTTCCATCTTTCTCTCTGCTTCTGCCGCCTTCTCGCTAAAAAAGAAAGACTAGGTCTCCTCCAGGCGAAAGGGGTTGCTTTTTATATGTGACACCTCACCCATAATGCATTGCATACCTTCTATAAAAGGTGCACTCTGCCCCCCTCCATCTTTCTCTCTGCTTCTGCCGCCTTCTCGCTTAAAAAGAAAGACTAGGTCTCCTCCAGGCAAAAGGGGTTGCTTTTTATATGTGACCCCTAACCCATAATGCATTGCATGCCTTCTATAAAAGGTGCACTCTTCCCCACCCCCATCTTTCTCTCTGCTTCTGCCGCCTTAAGACTAGGTCTCCTCCAGGCAAAAGGGGTTGCTTTTTATATGTGACATCTCACCCCTAATGCATGCCTTCTATAAAAGGTGCACTCTGCCCCCTCCATCTTCTCGATGCTTCCATCATACTGCCAACCACTCCATCAATCACAAACTCCTCACCCTGCACACCTGACATGTTCGTGCTTGCTTTGAGCTACCACATAAGTAATTTTTCTCACTACACAGTAATCACAAGGTTCCTGGTTCGATACCAGCCCTTGACAACTCAGCGTATGAGTAGCACAGGAATCTGTGTAGTAAAGTGAGGAGCTGTTGGTTGGTGTGGCACACCACCTCAGATGTTAAAATAATCTCTTTGGTCTAGCGTTAGTGAAAAGGGGATAGACTCCCTCGCTGTGTAGCTGATACCAACATTAGGCTGCCCCGAAGACTTTATTTTTTTACACTGTGGTCTGTTGGAATTGCACATTTCTTTTTTTTTCTTGTTAATTATTGTCATTATTAGTATTTAGCTATGTGCAAATTCCAAGGGGAATTAACTCATGTTTTTCATCTAAAATAATAGCTTTGCCCTAGTTGTAGGTAGGGCGAAAGTATGGAGGCCTAGATGTGTAAAATTTCATATAGAAAAGTTGGACTGTAATAAAAACAACCATAATAAAAAATAACGACACTACAGGTACATTAAACTATAATAGTTGTTGCTGTAGCCAGAGTGAAAATCTAGATATTTTCAAGTAAAAAAGGGCATAACTCATGTTTTTACTAATCACTGTAAGTCTTCCATAAATGACAAAGAACATTCATCAGTTATAATTTTTAAATATATAAAATTAATTAAATAAATCTTGATTTATGGTAGTAATATTGAATACAAAAGGCTCCTTCCAGACTTTTAAAATTCAATGTTAATTTCTAAGTGAGTAAAAATAGGCCAATTGAATCAGAGAAAATACTTTTTGGTGCAAATTAAAAAAAAAATTGTTTTTAAAACTATGAAAAGAGAAAACACGCTATAAAAATTATTTCTTGGGTTTTTCAGAAAATAACTTTTAAATTTTCAAATAAGCTTTTTCTGGTTTTGAGTTTTTCTTTTTCTTTTTTCTTTTTTTTTTTTTTTTGTGTGTTTGTTTTTGATGATTTGATCTTTCTAGAAATGTAAAAATTAGGGACTGGAATTTTTTTCTCCAAATGACAACCTCCCCTACATCCTAAATTGATGAAAAAAGAAAATCAATTTATTTTAATAAAATACGCTATTCATTTTAAAATAAGTTCTAAATGAATAAAGTGGTGAAAATTTCTTAAAAATCAGACAATTCTCTGATTTTTGTAATAGTTTGAAAATTAATGAATATAAAAAAAAATTAATACCTCCCTTTGAGATCTCTGAACCTCACATATTTATGTGTGTGTATATATATGTGTGTGTGTGTCTGTGTGTTTGTGTGTGAGTGTGTGTGTGAGTGTGTGTGTGTGTGTGTGTATGTGTGTTTGTTTCTGTGTGTTTGGAGCTACTTTCAGCCCGAATAATGTCCCTTTGGTTGTAGTCTTTGATTTTAATTAAAAAGGACCCTGTGCATAATAAGAAAGGAGACTCCTACATACAACGTTACGTCTTCCTCGATATTTTTTCAAACACAACACCTTTCTATAATCATAATATTTTTCTATAAAGAGAAAAAAAAGCCATCAGATGAATGAATATAGGAAGAAGTAAGTATGATAATTTAATTTGTTATTTCTTTACAAATAAAAATGTCTACACAACTGTATGTGCCACGCATTGGCTGGATTAGACATTTACCAGATAAATTTAACTATACACTTTTTAAATGTTATATACGCACTTTATTAAATATTTGAATAAAATAACTGAGGAGATATTTTGTTTGTTTACATTTGTATTAATTGAATGGTGTCACTAAATGAATTATACGATTTGAACCCAAAAACAATTCTTTATTAAAGAATTACTCTTTTCTTTCGTAAACAATATTTATTTAAATTCATAAGAAATCTATTTATTTATAGATAATATTTATGTAAATTTATAGAAATAGCAAATTCTTTTCTTTCTTTTTTTTAGATATGAAACTTTAAAGACTTAATCATGAAATCTTTCTCAAATTTAAAATGTTATTTTATTTTCAAATTCGTAGTAGAACGATGACGTAGACGTTTGTCATTAGAATATTCTGGAATGAAATGACACTTATTATTTCCCCATTTTATCATACCACTGCTGGTAATTTAGTCCTAGTAACCATAAATGAATTCAGGGGTAAATATAAATATCACCAGTGTATTGCTCGTAAAATTCTACCCTTGAAAAGTTTTATTTGGTTTTGGTAGAAGGTTTTGTTTTCAATTTCATCCGCCAGGAGAATTTAAGTAAAAATGGTACGATTGAAAAAAAATAAGATAAAATCATTTTGTGCATCACATTTTTGATCTACGAGAAAAATACCTTTATCTTGTAAGAATTTCACATCTTCTGCAATGAAAAATGTATTTTTAAAAATCTGAAAAATGATGGAAATCTGAAAAATGGGTCGAGAAATTATTGCAAACTAGCGAATTCAGGGGTAAATATAAATACCACCACTGTATTCCGAGAAAAGTTTCATTTGGTGAAATTTTAAGTAAAAATGGCACAAGTGAAAAAATTGGAAATACATTTTTTGGTTAGATGTCAAGTGGCAACACGCCCTCAATTCATTTAAAACGATTTACAGGGTTAAATAAATATTTTCCGAGAATTAACCCCTTAAGAAGATTTCTTCTGTGAAACAATCGTCGATCCTTTGTTGTGTACATTTCTTTGTAAAACTTATTTCTTTCTTTAAAAAGCGAACATTCCAATTTATAAAATTCATCAACATGAGAAAAAGAAATGGAAAAATAGAAAAAGAAAAAAGAAACACGTTCATTGTGAGAATGTTTAGTTCTAAAGTGGGGGTTCGATTTACAATGTAGGACTAGTGATAAACTGAACCTCATTTTATGTTTATCTTTCTGCAATAAACCTTTTTTTTTTTCTTGCACCCGTAATTTAAATGTAAAGATATTTTTAAAGAAAATATTTAGTACTCTTAAATTACTGATTTAAGAGTACTTAATATTTTCTTTGATAATTATCTTTAAATTAAATATTCTTTATATTTTTTATATTAATTTCAATGTGTATATCTGATTTTTTTTTTTTCATTTTGGTGAGAAAGTTTTAAAGTGGGGGATCGAATCACAAGAAGGTATAATCATAAACTGGACCCTCATTTTATGACCATTTTTATGTTTTTTCGTACTCCCTTATGAAAATCTAACGCCTGTAATGTAAAGTGAGGGTTCGATTTACAATGTAAGCATTATCATAAACTGGACCCTGATTTTATGTCTGCCTTTCTGCAAGTAACTGCTTTTTCTTTTTCGTTGGCCGTGACTATAATCTAGCACACATAATTTTATAATACGGAAGCCCAAAAAGTGCAGTTTTTATTTGTCTCCAACCCCCCCCCCAAAAAAAAACAAGGTATATAGTATAAGAAATATTATCCTAAACAGTTACCTCCTTTGACCATTGCCAAACACTGAGGCCTTGGCCATCACCTGATGAGAAGCCTTGTGCGATTGGTCGGGGCCTTTGTCAGCGACCAATCAGAGCCTATATTACTAGGCCTAGTTTAGCCGCCAATTTTGAGTGTTGATACCATGAATCTCCCTCTTTCCCCAGCAACAAGGTCGAGGGACGACGAGCTTTTGAAGCTGCCAGCTATAGATGTCGAGGGACGACGTGCTTTGAAACCTGCCCAGGGAAGGAGCTGTAGACGTTGTAAAAGTCAAACTTTCGAATTACAAGAGACAGATAAGATTCGCAAAAGCTTATTTTGCAAATCATTACACACTACACTATTCTATTGTAACACATTGTAAACCTTGCATACACTTTGTATCTCAACTCACATATTGTATATTGTATGTTACATGTTCCTGTTGGTTGATAAATGCATCGTTTTTGTTGTAAAGCCTTGAGTTGTGTTCATTACCTATATCTTTATCCTTGTTTTTAGCTTGTCTTCCTAATTACCAACAATAGTTGTAAAGGAGGCGGAGTGGCTATTATTCACATCAACAATTTAGGCTAAGATTTTCACTTTAAAAACGAATTAGAATTGATTAAATCAATTAGGGTCGAAGGTTTGTTTTTGTCAAAAAGTAGTAACAAAATGACACCAGTAGAAAAAAAAAAAGAAGGAAATCATATTACATATGTATCTAATTTTGAATACATATTAAACATTAAATTAGTTTTTAAAAAGCATTAAATACGCTATAATTAGAAAAATTACTAACTTGTAGATATTTTGTTAAATTAAACATCTTTTTTTTTTCTTTTTGTTCCAAACACGTGGGAAAAACTTAACCTGATAAAAAAATTCTTATGTTTTTAAAACAAACACGGGAAATATGTTAAAAATTCAATAGCTGATGAAATACCCAGATTTGACCAACTTTAGTTATTATTGTTTAACATAGAGTGTCAAATTTCTCATTTAAGAACTCCTAAAGCAAAATGAATTTTTCTTTGTTTTTTTGTTTTTTGTTTTTGTTTTTTTTCACTCCTCGCTCATTTTTCCACACCTGAAAGAATATAAAATCTAATTTATTGAGTTGACTTAAAAATGTATCCTACTTATTTAATTCTTATAATGCAATTAGAACAGAACTTTAAAATGATTCTATAAATTGACATAACCAATTTAATCATTTTATATAAATAAATGTTTATTACATAATGGCCAAAATTGTTTTATATCATCTTCCCTCATAAAAATGTAATCCTACTTTGGATGAAATTAGAACAGATCTTTATGTTATATACTGGCGTTTTCACAGTACCAAATCTATTAACGTTGTATACCCTTCTTACTTCTTACTCTGGTCGTCTATTCTTCTGCTGGCTTTGGTTCTATCTTCTAACATCTTGGTCTGGTATATCTTCTATGGTCTCATCTGGTCTTCTATTGGGGACTTCGGGTCTGGTTTCTGTTAGGGATCACTCCTTATCAAAAGCCCTGTGTCATTGTTTTAGGTAATAAACACAAGACTTCGATTTACGTTGATGTTACTTTATTTGTAAATCCCAAACCAGACAATCTGCACAGACGACAGGACGCGCATAGAAATGCAACTTACACCTCGAGCTCCTACCTGCTAACTGACTTAAACTGACTATTCCTTAAACCGGAAGACAGGGTCTTCCATGGCTTCCGGTTCTCACGATCAATCCCTGCAAGGCAGGGTGAGAGAGAGGTCAAGCGTTGTCACTCACTCTCAAGGCCATCAGCTGTACTAATCCCATTATGATATTCTACAATACCTTAAAAAGTATTAGGGATCTACTAACTATGTAACATTTAAAATGATTCTATAAATTGACATATACCAATTTAATCAGTTTTTATATGAATAAATGTTTACTTACATAATGGCCAAAATTGTTTTATACCATCTTCCCTCATAAAAATGTAATCTTACTTTGGATGAAATTAGAACAGACTTTAAAATGATTCTATAAATTGACATAAGAAATTTAATCAGTTTTATATGAATAAATGTTTACTTACATAATGGCCAAAATTGTTTTATATCATCTTCCCTCATAAAAATGTAATCCTACTTTGGATGAAATTAGAACAGAACTTTAAAATGATTCTATAAATTGACATAACCAATTTAATCAGTTTTATAGGAATAAATGTTTACTTACATAATGGCCAAAATTGTTTTATATATCATCTTCCCTCATAAAAATGTAATCCTACTTTGGATGAAAATAGAACAGAACTTTAAAATGATTCTATAAATTGACATAAGCAATTTAATCAGTTTTATATGAATAATGTTTACTTACATAATGCCAAAATTGTTTTATACCATCTTCCCTCATAAAAATATAATGATCCTACTTTGGATGAAATTAGAACAGAACTTTAAAATGATTCTAATAATTGACATAAGCCAATTTAATCAGTTTTATATGAATAAATGTTTACTTAGATAATGGCCAAAATTGTTTTATACCATCTCTTCCTCATAAAAATGTAATCCTCTTTGGATGAAATAAGAACAGAACTTTAAAATGATTTATAAATTGACATAAGCAATTTAATCAGTTTTATAGGAATATATGTTTACTTACATAATGGCCAAAAATTGTTTTATACCATCTTCCTCTAAAAAGTAATCCTACTTTGGATGAAATAAGAAAGAACTTTTAAAATGATTCTATAAATTGACATAAGCAATTTATCAGTTTTATATGAATATATGTTTTACTTAGATAATGGCCAAATTGTTTATAGCCTCTTCGCTCACTTCAAGTTCATTTCACTTCTCCATTGAGTACAGAATATTTTCAGACAGCAAAGCAAAATCCATATGCTGATTATTTTTCAATGTAATCCATTGGAATTCAAGTTGTTGTTGCTTTTAGTGACTGTTGTTTCGTCAGACCCTTTCAATTTACTTTTTTTTTTAAATGTAGGACCCTGTATTTTTATTCAGGGGTGGGGGGTCCTCAATGTAGTTTTTGTCTAGAAGATAAAGCCTATTTTGCTTGAAGTTCAGGTTTTTACCGCCTAGTCCTCGTTTCAATGAGCAAGATTAAATAGCCTAGTCTAACCCAACTATACGGCTTGGGGAGAAATATTTTAATTTGTACCTTTCCCAAGGGTATTAGTGCTATATGAAATGTTATATAACTTGTTATCCTTTTTTTTTTTATATAAACCATATTATTGGATATACTTCAATATTGAACTTAATAAAGCTGGGAATGTTGGCATAAATTTCTAGTGGGTAAGCATTTGAGCCCATGGACCCATTAGCCTAATAGTCAAAGTTGACTATCTTGCATGTTTTTAGGCCTAATATTCCATCCAGCAAATATAGGGTCCACCTTTCATCTAGAAATCCCTACTGTTTATACCAGAGAAATCCCTAGTCACAAGTAAACAAGAATTAAGAAATTCAATGGAATAAGAATAAAGTGTCCCCTCACAAACTTTGAATACATCAAGGGCTTGGCAAAAACTTCTTAATTCAACAACAAACATTTCAAAGAGCTAATTCCTAAAAGAGAAAAACAATTCTTAAGTGTTTCCCAAAATCTATAGAAATGAAAAGTTGTCTATCTTACATTTCCTTTGATTTATTTTTCAAGGATTAATAAAACATGTTGTTGGCTAAATATTTGAGTGTGAATATATTTCTCTGATATTAATCAATAATGGAGTGTCCTTTTCTATATAAACAAATCTTGGACACAGTAAATATATTTGATATTCATCTATTGTATTTTTATAATCAGTATTGAATATTAATATTTTATATAGATAAAGCACTATTTATTTTCTACTTAAAAAAGTCACTGGTTTTCTATAATTAATAATACCTGTTGTTTTTTACAGATATCAAATACAGTTGAGGATGAAAAAAAAAATACTGACAAGAAATCTATTCTTGCAAAATGTGTGAATTTGAATATTGACAAAATTCATATCAAGTAGTTGAAATCCAAACAAGAACAGGATCTTTACATCTTGAAAAAAGTGTACATCATCATTTTGTTATTAGACTCACATTTTAAATCATACATGCAAGTTCATACAGAGGAGAAACCCTAATCTTATCAAGTGAGCATATCAGTTATTTTCACATCAATTCATTATATACAGTGTGAATCAGCAATTTTGGGTTTGTTTGCAAACTGAAAAGATCACATGCAAACACAATCTTGAAAGAAACGCCAATTTCTTGTGAGTGTATAAATTTTAACAGATTTGTAATTTGGAAATCCACATGGGGAGTTTTGTGTAATCTATATGAAAAACATGGGAGACAAATTATTTTCTTGTGAAATTTGTGGATATGCATTTTCATCCAATTCAGCATTGAGAACACACTGCGAACACACACTGGTGAGAAACCATTTTCTTGTGAAGTTTGTAGATCAAGCATTTTCAGAGAAGGGGCCACTTGAAAGACACATGCGTACACACACTGGAGAGAAACCGTTTTCTTGTGAAGTTTGTCGAACAGCATTTTCAGAAAAGAACACTTTGAAAAAACACATGCGAACACATACTGGCGAAAACCTTTTTCTTGTGAAATTTGTGGTTCAGCATTTGCACAGAGTAGACAGTTTGAAAGCCACATGCAAAAACACACTGGCATGAAACTTTTTTTCTTGTGAAGTTTTGGTGGGCAGCATTTTCCCAGAAGGGGGTTTGCAATGCCACGTGCGAATACACACTGGAGAGAAACCTTTTTCTTGTGAAGTTTGTAGTTCAGCCATTTACAATGAGTAGCAGTTTGAAAAAACACATGCGACCACACTGAGAAAACTTTTTCTTGTGAAATTTGTAGTGTAAGCATTTTCCCAGAGGGCCAATTAAAAGGACACATGCGAACACACACTGGAGAGAAACCTTTTTCTGTGAAGTTTGTAGTTCAGCATTTTCCCAGAGGGGCCAATTAGAACGACACATGCGAAACACACACTGGAGAAAAACCTTTTTCTTGTGAAGTTTGTGGATCGGTATTTTCCCTGAAGCACCATTTGAAAAAGCCACATGCGAAAACACACTGGTGAGAAACCATTTTTCTTCTTTTTCAAACTCTTTATTCTTCTATCCTTATTTCTCTGGTCTCCATCTCTTTCTTTGCTCTCCTATTCCTGCTCTCTATTCCATCTATCTCTTCTTCTTTTTCATTCTTTCTCTCTCTTCTTTTCTTCTTCTCTCTTCTTCTTTCTTCCTTTCTCTCCTCTCTCTCTCTTCCCTCTCTNGAGAGAAAAAGGAGTGAGGGGTCGAGAGAGGAGTGAAAGAAATGAGGTGAGGAGAGGGAGAGAAGAGAAAAGCGTGAGAGAGAGAGAGAGAAGAGAGAGAAAGAAAGAAGTGAAGAGGGTGAGAGAGAGGATGAGAGAGAGAAGAGAAAGAAGAAGAGAAAAAGTGAGGAGGAGAGAGAGAGAAAGGAAAGAGGGTGAGAGAAGGAAAGACGAGAGGTAGTGAGAGAGAGAGAAGAGAGAAGAAAAAGGGTGAGAGAGAGAGAGAGAGAGAAGAAAAGGGTGAGAGAGAGAGAGAGAGAAGAAAAAGGGTATGAGAGAGAGAGAGAGAAGAAAAAAGGGGAGAGAGAGAGAAGAGAAGAAAAGGGTGAGAGAGAGAAAGAGGAAGAAAAAGTGAGAAGAGAGAAAGAGAAGAAAAAAAGGGTGAGAAGGAGAGAAGAGAAGAAAAGGGTGAGAGAGAGGAAGAAAAATAGGTGAGAGAGAGAAGAAAAAGGTGAGAGAAGAAGAGAACAGAGAGAAAAGATGAGGTGAGAAAGAAAAGAGTGATTGAGAGAGAAAAAAGTAGGGTGAGGAGAGAGAGAGAGAGAAAAAAGAGTGAAGGGTGAGAGAGAGAGAGAGAAAAAGGGTGAAGAAGAGAGAGAGAAGAAGGGAAAAGAGAGGAGGGTGGAGAGAGAGAGAGAAAAGGTGAGGGTGTGAGATAGAGAGAAAAGATTAGAGGGTGAGAGTAGAGAAGAGAAATAGCAGAGGAGAAGGTGGAGGGAGGAGAGAGAAAAAGATGGGGTGAGATAGAGAAGAGAAAAGGAGTGAGGGTGAGATAGAGGAGAGAAGAAAGACGTAGAGGGTGAGAAGAAGGAAGAAGAGAGTGAGGGTAGAGTAGAGAGAGAAGAAGAGTGAGGGTGAGAGAGAAAAGAGTGGGATGAGAGAGAAAAGAGTGAGGATGAGAGAGAAAAAGAGTGAGGATGAGAGAGAAAAAAAAGTGTGAGAGGGAGAGGCAAATAGAAATAAATAAAGATAGAGACAAAAAAGAAATGGAGATTTAAGTGTGTGTGCGTGTGTTATACATAAGTACATGTTATACACAAACATTATATTGATAGTGTCGTCGGTGTTGGACAGTTAGTGTAGAAATAGAATTCAATTCAGTTGTTGTTGAATTCAATCTGAACCGTTAAATTGAGTGACATCCAAATGACCTCAGGTCTGAACCCCAATTTCCTGTTACAAGGCAACAGTGGGAAAGCTTAAAGTTTAGTCAGTCAGCTGCTAGACCTCATGATGTAAAGGCTGTTAGGCAGTCCGTGACCGGTCATCATGATGTAAAGATGCAGTTAAGTAGACTCACAGCGTGTGGTTAAGGATCCTAAGATTAAGGTCTGGTGGTTAAGGACCCTAAGATTAAGTCTGGTGGTTAAGGATCCTAAGATTAAGGTCTGGTGGTTAAGGATCCTAAGATAAGGTCTGGTGGTTAAGGATCCTAAGATTAAGGTCTGGTGGTTAAGATCCTAAGATTAAGGTCCCTTAAGATTAAGGTCTGCCTAAGATTAAGGTCTGGTGGTTAAGATCCAATTAATAAAATGTGATTCCAAAAATGTACACCTCAGTTTGTCTCTAGAAACCACAGCCAAGGTTTAACCAACATCTTAGAAGAAGTCGGAACCAACGGACGGACCTTGAAGAGTTTAAAAGAACTAAAAATAAATAACAACAGAAGAAATTATAAAGATAACTACTAAAGAAACAGAAGAAATAGTAAAAAGATTTAATATGGGAGATATAACCACGGATATCTATTATAATACAGAACAGGCCTGTTGGCTGGAGCTTTAGAATACACCAACTGCACCTCTGAAGAGGGGTAAGATCCTCCCCCCTAATGGGGCCACCTGTTAGTGTCATGTGATGCTTAAGGAGGGAATCCTGGTGGATGAGCAGTTCATAACCTGCAACATTCCACTTAGGCCCTTACTTAGGCAAGATGGACAGTCAGAAAGGCCCCCTCCAATCAATTGGCTGGTCATGTCAAGCCCTAGCACCTATATGATTGTCCTGATCCTATTGCCCTTATGGCAAACCTAAACCTTTTTATCCTATGGGTACTAGAAGATGGTGGCTGAGGGTCATCATATCCTGGGTATGACGTTAAACTAACTGATGGTGAGGTTCCAGTTCTGGAGGTCTGGAAATGTGGAGCATTCCTTCATCACCATTGCTCCCAGGTTCACCCTGACCCGGAGTGATAGTACCTATTACGGTTACATCTAGGTGTTAAATAGAATGAAATGAGTTCTAAAAATGTGTTTAAAAAAAATTGAGTTTACAAAATAACCGAGTACTCATCAAGAATGAACCAACCAAAACATCTTCAGCATAAAATGACCCAACAAAGTTGACATGCCGTAAAACCCAACCAACCAATCATAATACAGAAGTAATAAAGTGCTACTCAACAAGTAAGTAGATAATAAATATGAGGACACAACCATGGGTATACCCATATGAGAATAGATATACTGTATATGTAATAAGATTTTAAATATCTTGAATAAATTCACTTAGCACTAATACCCTTGGGAAAGGTATGAATCCTACTCTCCCTCCAGCTATGGATAAATAGTAGGGCAGACTGGGCTCTTTAACCTTAGTTAGGCAACCGGTCTAGGAGAAGGAAAACTCTGAATTCAAACCTGTTGAACTCCGCTTAAGAAATTGACCTTGTGTCACATCCCGCTCGTGTGGAGGGGTTGGTAAATATATATATATGTAATAAGACAGCTATTTAATATAAGTTATCATCATTAGGTCATACTGACAGCACAGATTTCTATGACTATCTCTTTCCACTTGTTCCTATTTGTCATCACCTCTGGCAGGTCTCCCACACGGCATCCAGAATCTGCATAGAACTGTGATGTAGATTTTTGTTGGTCAGCCTACACTGGTAGTGTTGCATACCCTTTCTACTCTTACTTCTGGTCGTATTTTCTATTCTGGCTGGTTGCTATTCTGATCGTCTAACATCTTGTCTGGTTTCTTTAAGGTCTGGACTTTCTTGGGGACTTCGGGTCTGGTTTCTGTTAGGGATTTCTCCTTATCAGAAGCCCTGTGTCATTGTTAGTTTTTAGGTAATAAACACAAGACTTTGATTTACTTTGATGTTACTTTATTTGTAAATCCCCAAACCAGACATCTGCGCACATCCTACAAGCTCGGCTCCTACTTGCTAACTGAGTCTTACTTACTATCCTTAAACCGGAAGACATTCTTCTATGCCTTCCGGTTCTCACGATTTATCCCCGGAAGGCAAGGTGAAAGTGGGGTCAAGCCTTGTCACTCATCCTTCAAGGCCGTGGGCTGTAGCTTATAATGGCCATTTTGATTTCTACACTATTGCCATAAATATTAGTTATTTAATAATTATGTAACAGTAGGTGTAGGTGTCCACAGGAGAACATCACTTATGAGTTCGTCCGTGCTTTTCCAACAATGTACAGCATGATTTTTGTTCATCTTAGTTTGATGGTTTGTGTTGAGATTTTTTAGATATAAGGCATGTGTTAAAAGCCCACTCTTACTTATAGACTCGCCGAATAACCATGTGACCAACCTATTAGCCAACCACTAGCAGTACTCTGCTGCTGATATTGTTATTTATACTGGCTGTTCTGGTCATACCTACTCATAACTACTTGGATCTTCTTGGACGACGGAACATTGGATTATATCACTGGACCTTTTACACTACGTAGGATTCGAGAACTCGGGACTTATTCACTTACCAAAGGATTCTATAACTCAGGACTTACTTACTTACTTAAAGTTCTTTACAACTGGCCAAGGATGGCGGCCAGATACTTAACAGTTTGTGTGATAGGAGCTAAGTGGATGTACAGCTGTTTCTTCTTTGTGAGGAGCTGCTTCCAAGATTTGTTCAAGACAGCACACAGATTGTCATCTAACTTGTTAATTAGGTTAAAAAGAAGTAAATTTTCATAGCAATACTAATAATTTTGTCTGCAACTATATTTTGCACTGAATGCAAATTGATCCTTAAAGAAGGCCTGGCAACGATGCGACTGGGGGGGCTGACATGCGGAGACCAAAATTACTATTAAATAATGACAGAAAATTTTTAGTACGTAATTTGTTAGTAATGTCCGGTAATTAGTTAATTAGCAACTACACATACCATTATGAAAAAAAAACAACAAAAAAACAACTATTTGTCTCATACCCCACTTGTATGGACTGGGCACAAGGCCTTGTTTTAACGTGGGCCCACCCACAACCGAAGCTCATGAGTGGGAAAGAACAAAAATTGCGTCAATCCAGTTGGCATTCCTCTTCAAGGGGGGCGCCTCAGGCACTGGGCAATAAACCCAGCCCTGCCCCTTTAAGTCAAGGGGGCAGGTGTTGCCTGGGAGGATAGCCCCCTGGGATTGACACTGTTAATTTCATTATTAGACACAGGCCCCAAAAGGCCCGTGCTAATAATACACATACCATTATGAAGCAGCTTACAATTATTGACTCATTTCCATAAAATTAAATGTACAATAAATATAGAAGGGGGGAAAAATAGAGGGGGTGGGGCCAAAAAGAAGCGAGTCCGCCGTCTTCTCGCAAGCCAAACTTTCTTTTTGGTTAACACAGTCTTCGTCTTTGACCAGCAGCTGAAAAATCCGTAGTCGTCAAAATAATCTTTACTGACTGCCGTCCCACGTAGGCCGAATGCTTCTCTGGTTGTCAGCTTTACTCGCTTTGGTTACTTATGGGCATATTTACCCAAATATCCGGGCACATCAGTCGAACCTTGCGTCCACCCAGTGCCTAAATTGCATTTGTTTTCGCATGCGAGAGGATGCGGGTTCAATCCCGGCAGGCAAGACACTGTCTTGCTCTTTTTCCTTTCTCGTTCACCGTCATAATGAAAGAACAAAATAACCTCCTGTACTATAAGTTTACTACTTGAAAATATATGAATTACCAATACAGATAGCTTCCTAATATAATAAATGGCTATTAACAAAGATATCTAAACTCTGGAGCAAAGTTTTGGTAAATTTCTTTTTTTTTTTTGGTGAATTTTGTGAGTTTAGGTGCAAAACATTAGAAAGCTAAGATCCATTAGTGAGTAAAAGATATCTTTTATATTGTGAAATAAAATATTTAGAATAGTCTATTCATTGTAAAAGAAAACTATAAATTAGAAATCTTTGTGCATTTTTTATAAATATTGAAAACTAGTCCTTTTATGATTATGACACTATTGTCCATGGTGATACATACATATATATATATATATATACATACATATATATATATATATATATTTAGAGGCCATGAAAAGACTAGGGACAATTATCATAGTCTTTATATATGTTCCTTTGTTAAAAAAAGTTGAATAAAAAATCAAATAGGCACTCCTTGTCTGTCACATTCAATAAGACTTGTTTGCATATATACATATATATATATATATATATATATATATATATGAGAAGTAAACAAACAAACAATGTGTTTTGATATGGCTTTATTTAGCCGACAATTTTTGGGAGAATATGTGCTTAATTGAAATCGTACATCTTACTTTTTTTTTTTAAATTGTAAATCATTGAATTAAATTTCTTTATCATATTTGTTATATGTGTTATATGTGATGTCATTCCCTCTACCCGGGTGATGTCAGATAGCCCCTTCTAGTTATCACATAAATGCTATAATTGAGATGTGACTTGACGAGTTTAATAGCGTCCTTTCAGGAGTTATAGTGTCTTTGATACAGAAATTAAAGAGAAATAAATTTTAGAAGGAAAATAAAGTTTACTAATCTTTATCTAAGTTTTGTATATTATTTGACCCCCACCCCCACCCCGAATTTTGTTTGAGCTTGCACGTCATCAAAACATGGAGCAATATGTTTGACTGTATTTGGAGTCTGGTTGAAATCAACCCAGGCATTAGATCGTTTTTAAATTATTATCCTCACTTCCCACCAAGCCGAATTAAATCAGGGTCGTTTTTTATGGGGCATTCAGCGAGAATCAAACTCGCTTTCAGTAATAATGGATCTGCGAGACTAGTTTGCTAACAATTACATCACGATATAACGTCTAAAAAGATCGTGTTTAATAAATCAAGCATGAATTTTAAAGCTATTACTTTAATTACTGTTATAATCAGATAAAACATTTTTTTAAGTGAATATGTTTTTTTTTATTCTTTATTTTTTTTTGCTATTATCGGCTGTGTTCTTCAATCAATAAAAACTTACCACAAAAGAAAAAAAAAGAAAAAATGTTTTTCCTTTTTATGAGACCCCAATCGACTGAGCCATTAACTAGTTATTCCAATAAAATCTGAGCGATTTCTCTCAAAATTGATGCATAAAAAACGACGAGAAAAAAAAGAAAAAAGAAAAGAGAAATCATTCTAAGATAATTTGAATATCCCGAATTTTTTTTTTTAATTCGCCCCTAAAGAAAAAAAATGTATTTCTGATAAATTACTGAACATTTTCGACAAAACATGACCTCTCTAGTTTCCTTCTCTAATCTTTACTTTTTAAAACTTCAATTTTTTTAAATTCTAACGACTATCTCTATATTGTTATTCCATATGTTTTTTGGTGATTATTATTGTATATGATGTTTGATTATTTTTTTAAATGTCGTTTTATCATTTGTTTTATGTTCTTTGATTATTTAATTAAAAAAAAATTATTACATCTTTTATTATTACTATTATTAATATTATTATTATTATTATTATTATTACATATGTTGTTTAATGTTTGATGAGGATTATTATTATTATTATTATTCATTCCATATTTTGTTTGATTATTATGTGTTTTTTTTATTTTAATTATTGTTACCATTATTATTCGATTTCAAAATTAGCTTTGCTAGTAAAAAAATCAATTAAAAGAAAATCAGATATACTGTTTCTGAAAAGATTTTCATCTTAATATAAATATTAATCAAAATCTAACAAAGTCGGCTATAAAAAAGATTTATCGATTATTATTTTTTTTCTTTTTCAACGAAGCAAATGTATTCACAAAGTATGGGGGAAAAATTAAACTCTTTCTTTTTCTTACTTTATTCATTTTTCATGATATACTTTTATTTGACTTTTTTTTTTTTGCAACAAGAGACTAAAAAAGAAGTGGAGGGTACTTTTTTTTTCAAGGACCCAATTAGGATGGGGACCTAACAGTATAACATACCTATTGATAACGTGTCACTAAAGATCGACTGTTTGTCAGAGTTAGAAAAAAATTAAGAAAATTCTAGGAATTTAAAAAAAATTATTTGGGAATAATAAAGAAAATATATCATATTATTCATTATCAATTCTACTATCAAAATTAATTAAAATAAATAAAGAAGTGGGGAGAGATTATTGATAAAAAGAAAAAGAAGCTTTGAATGCATCTGGATCTAATAAAATAAATAAATTAATATATATCTATATATTCATTTGTCTTGTAAACATGATACAGAAACATCCCAGTATTTTATAAAAAAAACAAAATCAACAGGCAGAAATCAGACGAGTGTACAGTGTACACTTAGTACCTTTAAATCATATCATTAGAATAGAATCCAAAGACATGTCCTTTACAAGTGAAAGATGGATTATTATCTACTTATTAGATGAAAAAAAAATCATTTTAGAAATTTAATAAGTAACAACAATAAATTAAGAAATTGCTCAAGAAACTAATAAAAAGAAAAGAAAAACCGAATGTAATGAATTACAGTAGTAGATTTAAATGTCACAGGCGGAGAAGTCAAGAGTTGTCTCCCTTTGGTATTTATAATCTAGCGCGGGTAAAGGAAAAAAAAAACACCTTTTTTTTTTTAGTTTTATTTTTTCTTCGACAAAAACATAACCTTCCTTTTAGATGCCATAAAAGTCTTACAAGAAAAGATCCCTTAATTCCCCGTGAAGAATCCGACGTACAAAAAGATGTGAAAAAAGAGGCAGCCTAAAATGATAACCAAGATACGGGTGGCATTTTGCGTAAAATCAAAATTTTAACTGCATTAGCATCTAATTCGTTTTACATTGACGTAAGGAAGAAAGAAAGAAAGAAAAAAAATAAGATTTAATAAAGCTAAGTAAAATGACATCAACAATTTCTGGATTTATTAAAATCGTCCCTTTTTTTTCTTCAGATGTTAATGTAAATGATAACCGTTTCTAACAATACAGTATGAAGACTTTTAGTTTAAACAAATATAAAACAAAAAAACAGCTGACGAACTCAGATTAATAAAAGCAAAATCTTTCTCAAATATCTTAATTTTTCAGAACAAGTGCAAAAAATAATAGCAAAACAAGCATGTTTTTAGTAGCTGTAGTTATAAAATATTATAAAACGATATTTAAAATTCAATTTGAAAATTGTAAGCTTTTTAATTTAAATTTTTTTAAACCCCTGACAATACTGAGTTGTGTTACGTTTTCAGTTAGTTCTATATTGAATATCAAATCATTTTTCTTAAAAAAAATAAAAATAATAATAATAAAAAAGGCATAGGTTAATTTTAAATAGACAAAACATGAAATCTGTGAGAGGAATATTATATATAGATTTTTTTAAAGATAAATTAATTTTGTCTGCAATTCCTCGACAAAAATAAATATTTTTTTTGTCTTTAAAGAAAATGTGAAATTAAACTTTATTTTCTGATGTGCCAACGTAAACAACTTTGACGTTGACACGTTAAAATTCTTGACAAGAACTCAGATTTTTTTCTCAGTCGATAAAACGAAGAATTTTATTTTCTAACTACTTTGATTTCAAAGAAAAGCAAAGTGGAGTGGGATACAGAATTTTAAAAAATAAGAAAATAATACAATTGATTTATTCGAATATAATTTCCTGACAAACTGACATATGTATGGGTCATGTAAAATCAAAACTTTTACTAACGTCGTACAGTACACATATACAGTGACATACACACAATAACAAACATGGTCCTTTTTTGCATGCAGAAGAAAATAAACCTGGGTGTTTGATCCCTTAAAAATATTTTACTTTATCGATACGATATTTGATTATTATGATTATTTATTGGAGTGGAAGAAAAATATATTTCGCGAACAAGACTCTCCTTTGTTGTGCATAAAGGTTACTTTTTTTGGTACCTTTAATTTTGTGAAATCAAAACGAAATATGCGTTAAAATATTCAAAAAAATAAATAAAAATAAGATATTCTTATGTTTTTTTTTAAAGTTAACTTTAAATTTTGACTTCAGAGTGTTTTTTAAAAAATAGGAGAGGGGCCACATTTCAATAAGAGTACCCTTTTTATTTTATTTTTTGATTATTTAAATGCACTTACATGACACCAACAAATACATAGAATACAAAAAAGTTTCATTTTTCATTTCTTTTCCTAGACAATTTACAAACATATTTCAAACATATCAAGGCTAAAACTTCAGATTTTAATTATTCGTAGGGAAGTTTTAAATTTAAGGGGAATAATGAGCTAATATTTTAATAATACCATATTGTTACATGTTTTTCTTTTTTAAATTAAAGAAACTATTTTAAGATATATTTTGTGAAAATAAAACACTTAAAAAGAAAGTGAACATTGCTCTACTTGTGAAAAACAAAATAAAATAAAAATAAGAATAACAGAAAAAAAAGGGCTGACTTAGGACATTTTAGTCTTTTTAGGGGAAGGGAAAAGTTGAGAAAACTAAGAAAATCATTAAGAAAAACAATATATTCTTTTAAAACAAAATGATTTTCTATAAAAATAACCCTTTTATAAATAACCAACGAATTGTTATTTCAAAAAAGAGTTGATTTATATTTCTTGCCAACTAGCAAATAGGGAAAAAAAGTCTCAGAAAAAAAAGTAGGTCTTAAGAAAAGAAACAAGACCTCAGTGGCCATAAAGTGGGAGCTCATTTTACAAATTATTATAATAGTAAACCGATCCCCTTCTTTGTGCCCACATCTACACTGATTTTTTAAATATTATTCTATTGATTGTTACAATAACAGATGGCAAGAGTTTATATAGAAAATGCATTGAATTGAAGAAAGAAAAGAAAAGAATCGAAATAATGGGTGAATAACTAGGTAAAAAAATGGATATGGATAGAAGACATGGATACATTTAAGCAACAAGATTCGTTCATGGAATAGATAAAGGACTTGTTAAATAGATGACCTGCTATTATCCTAAAAATAACGTCTGCGCGACACAAAAAGATGGGTTGTTAAAAGTATATACCTCATCCTGCTTACGCCGAGACTTCCTCTTCTCCGCCATCACTGACAGACAGACAAACAGTCAGTCAGACGTCTAGGAATAGAATAGACTAGATTATCTGCCCTTAGTTGTAACGGGTTGCCGCTAGCTGACGACACCGGTTCTCTGGCCTCTCCCTCCCCCCTCTCACATATCAGTAGTATCACTCGCTCAGAAGAAAGAGGGATAGAGAGAGAAAAAGTAAAAGAAAAGAATAAGAAGGAAAAAAAGGGGAGGAGTCTAACCTTCCTAACCTTCTGACCTCTGACATGAGAAACGTGAACCTTTGACCTTTAGCGAGAAACTCTCTAGGAAATCAGACAACCGGTAGTTAATTACCTTTCTTCAGTTGGTGAGGAAGGATCAAAGGAACTTACCTACGAACAATCGTTGTATTTTTAAAAAATCGATATTTCATCTGCCAGAATTTAACCAACTTTATTCCACAATGTCTCAAGAACAGTAAGAGGCGATTTTTATTATTGTTTTTATTTTCAGGACCAAAATTTAATGTCTTTCTTTTCTTTAAAATTCAATTTAAATTATAGTATAAAATACAAAGTGAATACTATTGTTACGTTTATATATTAAACTTATATTTTTTTCGACATTTATTTTTTGTAGTAGTAATAGACTTCTCTGAGTTAATTTTTACCAAATATTAAATAACATAATCGTCTTGTAACTTAATGATGCAAGAAAATTAAATGTTCTCTCTTCTTGTCCTTAAAAAAAAGTAATAATGATAATAATAATTTCAGGACTATTTATATTTCATTTTTGATTTTGTTTATATATTCTAAATGTCAACTGTCTGTCCAATTTTTGTTTAAAGAAAAAAAGAAAGTTTTCAGACGACCTATGTAAATGACTTTATTTTATTTTATTTATTTAATCATTTATTGCACCTTATTGTTTGGTGGGGGGCAATCTTAATTTAGCTTCTTTTAATACTAAATCCTTTTTTTTTCTTTCTAATATTAGTTGGTTGTGTTCAGCCAGAAAGATCCGTTTCGTAATATTGAAACTTAAACAAGAGTTACGTATGTAATTTATTTAGTAACTAAATGAATAATTATCATTTAAACTCTTTACGGATTTCATAAAAGATTTTTAGAATGTTAAATCAAAATTTATAAACTTAATCCATTTCTTACTTAACTTATTATTGCGAAAGGTTTTATTTCATTATTTACAAAAATCCACAGACAAACGAAATTACAATGCATGATGCAAAACAGATCGATCCAGTCAACCCACATGTTTAATTTTTCATTGTAGATGTTAAGTTTAAAGTTGTGTGTTATTGTCTGAATAAAATTACCACTTAGAAATAATAAGCAACAACAAAAAAGTTGAATTTACAAGTAGAATAAATGTCTATCTTTTAATGTGTACACTTCTAGGTTAAATATTTTGTACTGTCTAGGTTAAATAATTGTGTAGTCATTTAAAATGGGAATGGTTTCTGTTGACACAATGAAGAAGCAATAAAAAAAAATTTACACTTGAGTTTTTATAAACATTTAGATAAATTAAAAGTACAAAATATCTCTATATGAGTGACTTTAACTTTTTTTTTAAAAGTCTGATAAAATTTATAAAAACTCCGATGTTTTGCATTTAAAAAAGGTACAAACTTTTCTGTTTTAAAAGTCCCGACACGTTTTTTTAATTGGGATGGTTGCAATAATTCATTTTATTTAAAAGGAATAAAAAGAAATATAAAATAAGAAATAATATAACTTTATCTTTTGTTAAAAAACAGCTTTCCCTCCACTTTAATAATAATAAAAAAATTATGTCATTAATTATTATTTAATTATTTTGTTTTGTTTTTCTGTCTGTATTTTTCAAGAAACGCATTTTCATTTTAATTTAAAGAAATAACTGAAAATTAAAAAAATATATATATATGAAATTAACATAATGATATGTTCATTTTAGTTTAACAAATGTATTTAAAAAATAAAAAAAAACTTTTTATTTTTTTAATCTAAAATGTTCACAACAAAACAGACAGGTATAATTTTAAAAAAAAAAAAATCGTATTTGTGAGTCTCTTCAATCTATTCTTTAAATTGTATCATTTTGTTGAGAAAAAATATCAAAATTGTTAAATTTCATTCTTCGCCGTCATAAAAAAAAGCACATGAATAAGACCTATTGTCATAAAATACAATAAGTAAATAAAAATATGAATGCTTTAGGTACATCTCGTGACCAGTGTTGAATGCTGCTAAGATTGACAATAATACACCCAACCCCTCAAACATCTATTAATAACACCATTTTTGTGTGTGTGTGTGTCCTCTAAGAATATTAGATCAACCAGAACCCAGAATAAAAAAATTTAAAAAAACAACAAAAACGCATATTCTAATTCTAAAAATTCACATTTCTTTTTCTCGTGATTCTAAAGGCTAGTCTCTCATATCCATTGAGTAAGTAGCGAGTTCGATCTTCTTCAATAGGTGCCCCATACTTTGGGCCTTGTGCTCAAACTATGCCATAACTTAACTTTCCGAAAATATATCCTCTTTATTGCATAATTCTTCCCTTTTTTTTTTTTTTTTAAAAAACAAGTATTTGTTAAGAGTGTTACTTATTCAATTTGACGACCCCAAGAAGAATTTAGCCTAAAACTTCTCATTCGAAGGGTACTTATATGGCTCAGTGATGACAGCGTAGAACGAGAGGTTTGAGGTTACAAATACCTGGGTATTATTAGTGACATCTGCTGCACGAATTTATAGATTATTAGAAGAAAATTTGATTTATCTAAAATCAAAACCAGTTTTTCTTTTCTTTTTGCTTAATACAGACGATAACTTTTTTCTTGTTTTTAAAAAAAAAATTTTTTTTAATGATCACACACTTATCAAAAAATTAAAAACCCCTAAAAAAAAAATAAAATAAAAAAAAATAAAGCAAATTATTGAAACTTGCTTATACGCGGATGGTGCAAGTGTTACATTTACACACACACACACTACACAATTTTATTTATAAGTTGGTTGGGTCATTTTATACCGAAGATGTTTTGTTTTATTCATTTTTGATGGATACTCAATTATTTTTAAGTACATCTTTTTAAACTCATGTTTTTTTTATTTCATTTAGCCCATAGATGGTACGCTAACAGGTACTACCACATTCACAACGGTTCAGGGTGGACCTGGGAGTAATGGTGATGAAGGGGTACTCTACATTCCAGAGATCCAGAACTGGAAGTTTACCATCAGATAGAGTTTAACGTCATACCCAGGATAATAAGACCCTCAGTCATTGCCTTCTAACACATATATGATAAAAAAGGGTTGCAGTTTGCCATAAAGGCATTTATAAGAATATTCTATACAATATACATACATTGCATTTATCAAAATTAAGAATAATTACGGTTTTCGAAGGAGCTCTTATTTCTCCGTAGTTGTAGGCAAATTGTCGGACAAAGAAGGAACAAACACGAAAGTAAATGCAGACACTTGTATTGACAAAAATTACATAAAATTGTTGCAAATTTTAATGGTATTTGCTACTAGACTTATCTGAGTTAGTAATTTTCTTGGAGTAATGGTGATAACAGGGTATTCTTTTCGTCGGTAGGAAATGTTGATAAGACGCTTCGTCTCTGCAGTTTCTCGTCCTTCTGTAAGTGTGCTATTGTACCACCTTTTAACATATGCTGATACAATGCCTTAAAAGTGAGCTGGTTGTAGAGTTCTGTGATAAGTGGGCCCTGTTTTGGGCTAAGTGATGAGAGCGTTTGTTTTTACGTCTCTCGTTGGTAATGGTTCCCTGATAAGGGTTCCCTGATAAGTGGGATTTTTGGTTTTGGCGCTAACATACGATGTTGGCCATTCGCCCCCTGGTGGCAGTGGGGAGATAATTAGCTATGGAACTTCCAATAAAATTTAAATCTCTATGTTGAACTGTAAATTAATGATTTTTTTTTTACCATAAATCAAGAGGCGACCTATACGTGAGTATATACAATATATGTAGGGGTAGATTACAATTGCTCAATGTCAGGCCTAGCTATGCGTTAAATAGTACCACTACTGGGTTAGCTCAGTCGGTAGAGCGTTCGGTTAGAGACCACAAGGTTCCTAATTCAATACCGGCCCTCGCAAACTCAGTGTATGAGTAGCACAGGGATCTGTGCGGTAAAGTAAGGAGCTGATGGTAGGTTTGGCGCTCCACCTCAGTCGCAAAAACAATCTCCTTGGTCTAGCGCTAGTGAAAAGGGGATAGACTCCCTCGCTGTATGGCTCATACCAACATTAGGCCGCCCTGACGACTTTACTTTACTTACCGTTCTTCTACAAGGATGGCTTTGGCATTAAATAACCCACACAGGTTGATATGCCATTGAACAAAGAAACCAAACCTCAAAGTTAGGTTGAATTAACAGAGATGATATCATAAGTCATGGAATTGGATTATGCTGTGACAAAACACTTGTGCCCCACATATTATACATCTACCATGTATTTTAAGTGCCATTGATTGATAGAAACACATAAACTGTCAAAGTACTAGAATGAATCAAATTTTAAGAATTTCTCTTATTTGAAGTCACACTATACAACTTGTACCCATGGGATGTTCCCATCATAGTGTAATGGTTAGCAAGCTAGTCTCACAGATCCATTACTATTAAGAGTATTTACGGATATCGAAGGAGCTCTTATTTCTCTGTAGTTGTAGGCAAATTGTCGGACAAAGAAGACAAACACACAATGGAAATTTAATACATGTATTGACAAATAATACAAGAACTTGTTGTAAATTTTATTGGTATTTGCTACAAGACTTATCTGAGTTAAGTAATGTTCTTGGAGTAGTGGTGATAACAGGGGGTATTCTGTTTGTTGGTAGGAAATGTTGATAGTACGCTATTTCGGACGTTTCTTGTTCTTCCTTGTAACCGGTTCTGTGATAAGTGATGGGGGATGCTGTTTTAGAAGTTTCTCGCCAGGTAACAGTTCTTTAAATGACGGTGAATTTCAACTAGACTATTTGGTCTTCAGCCTTCTATAGTGTGCTTTGTGCCTTCGAAAGTGTGCTGTGAAAAATATGCCTCCGTCCAGGTCAACGGTCCTTAGAAGTAAGCCCTGTTTTTGGGCAAAGTGATGAATGAAGTGTAGGGACCGCTATTAACGCGACTACCCTCAGTGGGTGCTCCGTGATAAGTGAAGTTTTTGGTTTTGGCGCTAACATATGATGTTGGCGAATCGCCCCCTAGCGGCAGGGGGAGATAATTAACTATGGAATTTCCAATATTATTGAATAACGAGTTTGATCCTCGCTGGATATCCCATCCTTGTGTACTTGTGTTGCATCCAACATGCTAATACCCTTGGGAAAGGTATGTATCCAACTATTCTCCTTCCAGCTATGAGTAAATAGTAGGGCCAACTGGGCTCTTTAACTAATCTAGGAGAAGGCCAACTCTGAATTCAAACTTAACTTAAAAAATGACCTTGTGTCACCTCCTGTTGGGTGTGTGTGTGTGTGTGTGTGTATATATATATATATATATATATAAGAAAATAACAGATTTGGAAAAGTCTGTCAAAATGCAAAGAAAATTTATATATTTTTATATATATATATATATATATATATATATATATATATATATATATATATGAACCCCCACTTTACTACATGTCAATTTTCATAAAGTATATGAACCCCGCATTTCCAGGGGCCCCAAGCAGGTTCCCCCCCCCCCGCCGCCCCTCTGGTCGGGGGGAGTACATGCTGGCCTTAAGAGAGATGTTGTAATTCCATATATGTTAGGAGTACTCAATGACATAGACCATAAACATGTATAGAGAAAGAGCTTGTATTTTTCTTGTATTTTTCTTGTATTTTAAAATTTACTTAGTCATGTTCTCACTGAAAGTTTTCTTTTTTTTATATCCTGTTGTGTCTTCTTGATCCGGTTCATGAGGTAAATTTATATTTATAAAATACTAATTTTCACAAGCAGTTCCTGGTTCATTGATAAGAAATGAGAATTAATGCTTTTCTTATTTGTTGTGAGTAACCAGGAAATCCTATTTGAAAATAATAAGGAAATTTTCAAAGAGGATATATACAGGGTGTGACAGAAATACCCACCATAATTTCTATCTCAGTCTGTTCATAATAAAATATCCAAACATGAAATACATAACACTTATGTCCAGATAGTTCAGTATATATATATATATATATTGGTTAGGAGGTTGATTTAGAAGGCTATCACAATGCAGGTGTAAAGAAAAAGAATAATAATACGATAACAATGGTGTTGTGTGTTAACCTGTATACAGGTTAACACACAACATCATTGTTACCATATTATTATATTTTCTTTACACCTGCGTTGTGTGTTTATAATATGTGTGTGTTTATAATATATATGTGTGTGTATGTGTGTGTGTTTATAATATATGTGTGTGTGTGTGTTTATAATATGTGTGTGTGTGTGTGTGTGTTTATAATATATGTGTGTGTATGTGTGTTTATAATATATATATGTGTGTGTGTGTGTGTTATAATATATATGTGTTTGTGTGTGTGTGTTTATAATATATGTGTGTGTGTGTGTGTGTGTGTATAATATATATGTGTGTGTGTGTGTGTTTATAATATATATGTGTGTGTGTGTGTGTTTAAATATGTGTGTGTGTGTGTGTTATAATATATGTGTGTGTGTGTGTGTGTGTTTAAATATATGTGTGTGTGTGTGTGTGTTTATATATATGTGTGTGTGTGTGTGTGTGTTTATAATATATGTGTGTGTGTGTGTGTGTGTGTGTGTGTGTGTGTGTTTATAATATGTGTGTGTGTTTATAATATATATGTGTGTGTGTGTGTGTGTGTGTATAATATATGTGTGTGTGTGTGTGTGTTATAATATATGTGTGTGTGTGTGTGTGTTTATAATATATATGTGTGTGTGTGTGTGTTTATAATGTGTGTGTGTGTTTATAATATATATGCGTGTGTGTGTGTTTATAATGTGTGTGTGTGTTTATAATGTGTGTGTGTGCACGTTTGTCTATAATATGTGTGTGTGCGTGTGTGTTTATGATATGTGTGTGTGTGTGTTTATAATATATATGTGTATATGTGTATGTATTTCCTTTTTATTTTCAAATAGGATTCCCTGGTTACTCCTAACAAAGAGCTAAGCAGATGTGTTCAAAAAATTTGATATCATTTCCTTATCTATTAGAGGTGCGTGGCGTAATGGTTATGGTCATAAGAAATAGACACTGCAACACAAGGTCAAATCCTGGATGAGGCTGTTTGCACTTCATATAGCTCTAATGAAAAAAGGAAAAGATATGCATCCAACTATTCTCCCTCCAGCTATGAGTAAATAGTAGGGCAGACTGGGCTCTTTAACCTTAGTTAGGCAACCAGTCTAGGGGAAGGAAAACTGAATTATTAAGAGGAGTCTAGCAGGTTTGAAACTGCTAGACTTCACTTAATAAATTGACCTTGTGTCACATCCTACTGATGCAGAGGGGTTGGTAAACATATATGTACTAGCAGAACCAGTGGATATACCAGAGTATGATAATTTGATTATTACAATGTTTGATATGTTTACTTTAGAGCTATTGCAAAATAGTTCAGTATGTAAAAAGTATAATAATCTTCATTTAACTCTCTCTAACTCTTTTTTTTTCTTTTCTTTCTTTCCTTCTTTTCATTATGTTTGATTGAAACAGATTAGCAGTATTGCTTCCGTGTGCTTCACCCATTATCTTTCCTCTACTCTCTTTCTTTCTTATTATAATTTTCTGTGTAGCATCTCTTTTTTCTTCCCTTTCATTCTTTATAATAAAAATGGAATGGTCCATTATTTAGCTGAGGTGATAATAAGAAATAAGAATTCAGCAGATAAGCAACACTAGATAATCAGGTTTTACATTTGTGCATTTAATCTTGGATGATTTGGACGGTTTCATTTCTAACCAGGGGGTGTTTCATGATGATAACAGCTGTACTTTTAAGGAACAGAAGTGTTAATATGTAGATAACTCAGAATTCTATGTTTAATGTTTAAATACGTTTTCTTTTCCAGTGAATGTCTTTTCTATAGCTGAAAAGAAAATTGAAAAAAATTAAAAACATGATAACACCTTATTATAATGGAGATTTGGTGTCTTTCTGTCTGTAACTGAAACTATGTCGTTGCTTACATCACAATACCCTCAGGAATCACCTCAGTTTATCAAAAGAATTCATCAATTTATGAGATTAGGGAAAAGTGAATTTGCAAAGTGAATTAAATCTAAAATAAGAAATAAATTCGACTGGAGAATAAAAAAAAAAAAAAAATTAAAATCATTTTGTAAGATTTCTAAGAAAGGGAACATTTGACCTAATTTAAATTCATTAACAGAAGATGTTGGCTAGGCTGGTTGCTTATGAAACTGAACATACAAATATGTTTCGAACTCTCCCATCTCTCTCTCTATGCTAACTGAGAAACTAACATATATAACAAGGAGGTAATCAAGATATACATAGAGAGGTGGAAAGTGACAGGCAGATTGTAAAGTAAGAGACAGATCAGTTTTTTTTACTTAATTGCAAATTACGACTAATTAGAACCAATTGAAATGGAATTTTTTTCAAACATAACTAAATCCTAAAACCAAGGAATATCTTAGTATGAATTTTGTGTTTTTAAACTAAACAGGAAAAAAACCTTTAGAAAACAAACATTGATTCACTCAGTGTTAGTATGATAATATATATATATTACATATGCTAAATGTAAAGTCTACAGACACCCACTGACACTTTTTTTGTGAGTTTTTTTTTTTTTTTTTTTTTTTTTTTTGAGGTGTTGGGGTGCAGGGTATATAAACTCTGACACACACTGCATAAAAAGTCAACGAAGTTCATATGACATGTTTCATCATGATGATTCCATTTACCTGGAAGTTTACAGGTAACAAACAAGAAAGCAAGCAAACAGTGAAGATATATTAGATGTGTTACCTGTATGTGACTAGATAAATGTTTGTTACTTTAGCAATCAGTTCATATCAAGAACAGGTATTGCTGTTTGTTGAACAGAGTTTATAAAAACTGGTTGAACAAACAGCAATTAACTCTGTTGTTATAGGGAAAATGGAATTTAGCTTTCCTTAAGTACTTTTAAAAATTATTTTCTCTTTCATACAACATTTATCACATATGGGAGTAGGATACAGCTGTTTCCTTGTGGGGTGCTGTTTCCATGACTTGTTCAAGACTGCGCGCAGCATTCTTGTGCAGCTCCCATATAGCTTATTCTCAAGACGCTTTGTTAGGGTCCATGTGGTGCAGACATATAGCAGCACCGACACAACCACAGCCTGGAAGTACTGTCGCTTTAGCTTATCAGGGAGATCGGACCTCCATATGACTGATAATCTATTTGTAGCCGACCATGCCTTTGCTATCCGTGTATTAACATCGCTCTCTGTGGAGGAGATATTACCACCCAGGTACGTGAATTGTTCTACTGGCTAAAGAGGCTTGCCGTTGAGTGTGGAGCTGTTTCCTCGTGAGGTGCTGCCTCCACGACTTGTTCAAGACTGTGCACAGCATTCTTGTGCAGCTCCCATATAGCTTATTCTCAAGACGCTTTGTTAGGGTCCATGTGGTGCAGACATATAGCAGCACCGACACAACCACAGCCTGGAAGAACTGTCGCTTTAGCTTATCAGGGAGATCGGACCTCCATATGACTGATAATCTATTTGTGGCTAACCATGCCTTTGTTATCTGTGTATTAACATCGCTCTCTGTGGAGGAGATATTACTACCCAGGTACGTGAATTGTTCTACTGGCTTAAGAGGCTTGCCGTTGAGTGTGGAGATGTTTCCTTTATTTTTAAAACTCATTAACTCTGTTTTATCGGAGTTCACATAGAGGCCTATATTCTTTGCTGCCTCCTCTAAGCTATGTAGCAGTGATTCAGCCTGTGCCGGTGTATCTGCAAGAAGTGCAAGGTCATCAGCATAAAAACAGGTTGAACAAACAGCAATTAACTCTGTTGTTATAGGGAAAATGGAATTTAGCTTTTCTTTAAGTACTTTTAAAAATTATTTTCTTTTTCATCATACAACATTTATCACATATATATTATGGGGATTTTTTTTTTTCCTCAGGAAAAGCACTGTCTAAACCCTACGTTTTGTAAGAGAATAGACCGTACTTCGATGCAGTGAGGAGATGAGTGCAGCTTTTGAAGAAAGGAGACAAACGACTTTATAGAACAAAACGTTTACTATACGTAAAAACACAACAAATATCAAACAGGGGTATACAAAAAGCCTAGAAAAGAAACAACCAAACAAATTTTATGGAATGTTCAAGAGTTCAATGAGTTTGGTTGGTAAAAGTACTTCTAGAAGAATTGAATGTATCAAAGGGGTTAAAGTGATGGTTTGCAGATAAAATTGCATGCGGAAACTTAGCTGTTTATCCTTGATATTACTGTTCCATGTAACTGGTTGGGCCCTGAAGAATTGGTTATTAGGAGTGCGTTTGCCGCTCTTGCTTCCAACTTGCTCGAGGGTTCCTGGTCGTTGCCGTCTGGGGCTTCTGACGATACAGAGAGCAACTCTTTCGAAGTGTAGGTTGAGAGTGTAAGTGCAGGTCGTTAACTCCGAACGCCAGAGTAGAGACGCTCAGAACGTTTTATTTATTTTAATCTTATTTTAATTTAATTCGATTTTATTTAAATCTCCACAGGCCGCGTCCGGTGAAAGAGGAGCACCATTCCTTTAATAAATGTTCACAATATGTGTGTTTGCATTTCACATAGTGCTAATACCCTTGGGAAAGGTATGAATCCAACTATACTCCCTCCAACTATAAGTAAATGGTAGAGCAGACTGGGCTCTTCAGCCTTGGTTAAGCGACTTCAAACAATTTCATTCAATTAACATTTTGCCTCTGTTGGTTTTAGAAGTTTCATCATGATTCTGATGAAGCTTCAAAAACCAAACAGAAGTGAAATATAAATTGAATGTAATTGTTTGTGTTCGTTATTCACTTTTCCATTATTTTTCCTCAGATTTTCCTAATCTGTTATTTTCTTCACACACACACACACACATACACACACACACACATATATATATATCCTATATATAAGGTCCTAAATGAATCACACTACCTACCTAGATTTCACCTGAATGGTTCATCAGGGTAATTTGGACTGAAGGAGGTTGGTACAAATGTCTTTTATTATGGTATAGAGTGGGTATCCGAGTGAGTAAAAATTAGCATAAAAGGTTAAAAATTAGTAAAAAAAGATTGTGTGATAACTATGTTTTATTGGCTTTGGAGCCATTCTTTTTTTATGTTTACATAAATTTAGAATTTCAGTTTTTTGGTTTAATGATTCACTTGGTTTATTATAGGTAGCTAGGGTGAGTTTTTCCTCCATACAGAGGAGACAAAATTTGTCCACTGCTTTGTATTTACAACATTTCTTTATTATTTCCCATTAATATATATATATATATCTTATTATAATGGAGATTGTGTGTTTTTCTGTCTGTAACCGAAACTATATTACTACTCAAGTCACAATTCTCTTAGTTATTGACATCACATTCTCCATGATTTTATTTTTATCTAAACCTCAATTATTAATAAAATTGTCTTACATTATTAATACTGTTAACTATGTCTACATACTGACAAGATGCAATTATATTTATATATACAACAAAATAGCGGTTTACAGTGTGAACGGGAAGGCTAATTTGCATATTAATATTAAAAAATCGAATTTAATAAATATGTGCTTAGTATTATTGATTTCTAACTGTTTGGTTTTATTTTAATGAATATAAGCAAAAATCTCTTCAATGAATCTTAAATGAAATCCATTAATAAGATAAAATAACTGTCATTTTATTCTTTACTTCCTCTTATAACTAAATACTTAAATTAGAAAAAATAACAATGAAAGACGAGAGTGATGGAAGAGTAAGTTTCAGTTGTTCCATTTTTTATTATACTCCCTCTGTTTCAAATCTTTTATTATACTCCCTCTGTTTCTAATCTTTTTATCTGTATTCTTATTTAGTTCCGTTAGACTTTCTAATTTAATATAATATTTTATTACATTAAAACTTGAATACTTGCACCCGGAGGGTGCATATATTTGCTAGTATATATATATATATATATATATATATATATATATATATATTGAAAGAATGAATGAAGGAAAGAAAGTACAGAATGGATAATAAAGGATAATTTTAATCAATATCACTTACATGTATTTCGGTCAGAATCTGATTACATCTATGTGTACATTATTCAAACTATTATTATTTATGAGACATGGGTTCGCGTCGTCATCATTTCGCCATTCTTCTCGTCCAAATCGTCTGGGAGAATATTGATCACTATCAATAGCAGTCTCCCAGATCGATACTCTGGATTGTTACGTACAGGACGTCCGGAGAGAATATTGATGGTCAATAGCAGTCTGTCCGGATCGTCTCTGTCAATTCTGTCACTGGCCGTATTGATCGTCTGACAGAACCCCAATGCTGTGTCTGAAACGCACCCATGTGTCATAAGGGAAACAAAACAACAACAAGAGAAATGAAGACAAGACAATGTCAGTCAGGTGAACATCAGAAAAGGCAAAGATGAGGTGTATAATTGTCTGCTGCTATCTCTACTGGCTGTCGAGATGGGGGGGTTCCCCCCGTTCCTTTTGGAGAGCCCTTCTAATGCTAGTGTCTAGTGGCATCTCACATCTTATCTCCTCTGTGTTCAAGGCTCATGTGTCCTCACCGCTGTCCAGAAGCTAACTGGTCTCTCCGCTGTCCCAAGACTAACTCGTCATGTGCCCACTTCGGCTCCTAGGGACCAACTGTCCTCTCCGCTGTCCAGAAGCTAACTGCTCTCTCCGCTGTCCCAAGACTAACTGTTTTAACTTTTCTAAATTTCCCAGAATCCCCAAATCTCATCTCACTCTCGTATCAAATCTCATCCTCTGAGATCTTATCAACCTTGTGGGATTTGAAAGGGTTCTTTGTCTAAAAGACCACCCTCATGATTTTTTATGACCTATCTGACCAACTGGTCAACTATTAAAGTTGTTCACAACCCAGACTTCTCGTCTCCTAAGAAGAGATTATCATCCTTTTATATCTATCCTCAGTTTTATGCTTTTGTTGCCTATTGCCACCCACAAACAATATGCCTACTTACACATACACATATATGCATACACACACATGTATGTATACATGCACACATATGTATCTATCTATCTATCTATACATATATATATTCACACATTATCTACTTATCTTATATATGGGTTTTACTACTACTTATTCGGTCTACAACATACATACACATATATTTATACATATATGTGGTTTGACTTACTACCTTTTTAATTCGATTTAACTAACTATTATTTAACTATATACTAAGTGTGCATTTATATGCACATACACATTCTTGCACCCACCATTGTATTATATACCTCCCTTGCCTTTCTTGTCATTTATTCATAAATTACACAAACAAACAAAAAAAAAATTACAATCAAGAAAAAATTCACATGACACATTGTTTCTCTCCATGATGTGCAACCACCCACACGGAGTGCCCGCCGGGCACCAGAGCACTCACCCAAAGATCCTTCTCCCATCCCGGTTGCGTTGCCTGGTTGTTTCCTTCTTACCGTTCGTCCTACCTTTTTCCATTTCGTACCTGCGGTCGTTGCTTTCCATTCCGTTTCGGCGGTCATTCCTTCTCGATTCCATTTCGTTTCCGTGGTCATACCTTTCCATTTTGTTTCTGCGGTCATTCTTTCTGGGCCGGATACGCGCACTCACGGCCCTGCATCCCATCTTTGTTTTCTATCCCTTGGTATCCCTGGGTTTGGACCCGGGGACCCAACAGGACACCCGCGAGAGCAGAGGCACACCGAGGAGAGAACAAAGCAAACAATTCAACGACAAAAGAACATGCATTCATGCTATGTTGGTAATTGGGAATCAGTCCCCTCTCATCAAACCAACAACAGCAACAATGGCCAACAATGGTCAGGGTGATTCCCTTTCCAAAATCACATAACACAACAAACAAAAACAAAAAAAACAAATCATCTTCTGCCAGCTTGGTTCTCCGACCCTGCTTCCTCAAGTCAATCTTTTGGGGGAACTTCTTACTTAATCAAACCAGGAGGGCTTTCCTCAGCTCACCTCCCACTAAACACAGGGATTTTAAACACCCTCTTCTTACAGGAGGACTTCTCAATTCACCTCCTCGATTTCGCCCCACCCCCCACTAACACAGGGGAATTTTAACCCCTCTACTAAAACGATTCAGAAGTATTACGTAATCCCCTTCCTACAACGCGGTGGCATAAGAGATCCACGCAGTTCTTTCGGTGCCGTACCGGAATTATTGATTGGAAGCGGTGTCGGGTCTACCTTGTGGCCGGGGGTCTCCATCACCCTCCCTGTTCATTAACATTACAATTTAAAAAAAAAAAAAAAAAAAAATACCAACAAATACCAAACAATCATCAGTCTCTTGATTCTCTGGGCCTTTATGCCCCAATTTTGCAATCAACAAAAACAAAAACAGCACAATTCAATGGCCAAAGTTGTCCTGGGGTGGGTTTCGCCCCTTCATCACACACATACAATGTTCACCCTATCAGGAGATTTAGAAGAGTTCAAATCTAATCCCTGTCATTTTTCATTGTCTTTTTTTTTTTCCTTTTAATATATTTGGGCACACGCCTGATTGCAACACACACAAATCAAGTTCAATTCTCCAAGTCAATAAAATAGGAGAAGACAGAAAAAAAATTAAAATTAAAATCCTACAGTCAATTGTTGTTGTATATAAAATAATAATAACAATGATAACAACATTAACAATGATGACAACAATAATAATTTTCATTCAATTAACACACACAAAACAAGCTCAATTCTCCAAGTTAAATCAAATTAGAAGGAAAAAAAAACAACAAAATAAAAAAAAATTAAAAAATTCTACAGTTAGTTGTTGTAAAATAATAATAACAATGATGATAATAATAATAATAATTTCCATTTAATTAACTGCACCCCAAATCTCTCCTTTTTCTCAACATTTAATAAAAATTTAAAATTAAAAAATTAAAAAAAAAAAAAAACTTCGGTAATCTTCTCAACGATTTTTTTAAGTAAGGATCATTAGTAATCTTATCACATTAATTAAGAAAGTCTAATTAAATGCTTACTCTAAATAATAATAACTAAAAAAAACAAAAAAAAAAAAATACCAAAAGAAACAACTTTTTATTTCTTTACACACCTCTCTATCTATCTATCTATCTATCTATCTATCACTGACTTTCCGTCCAAGTCGTAAAAAAATGCAAGTCATCTTTATGACCTAGTAGTAAGGTCCCTTCCTTTCTTTGTTCCCAACATTAGTATATCAGATATCTTTCTCTACCCTTTCTTTCTCCCACTGCTTCCCTCAAAGCCTTTCGCTTTATTTCTCTCTTTCTTCCTCCCTTCCCTTTCTTTCTTTTTCCTTTCAATAGGGAGAAAACAAAATCTACAACCATCTTCCAAAGAGAAACAACTATGGACAAATAGTTAAAAAAAAAAAAAAAAAATAATAATACATACATATACACATTTCAGTAATGTATATAATAATCTATTTCTATCCTTTCAAAGACCGATGGTATACATGTATAAACTTATGCTTGAGAATTTCCGAGATAGTAAAAACTAAGATAAACACAAATCAAAGCAAAAACAATCAAAATGATCTACAAATTATAAAAAGAACAAACAAACAAAAAAAAAAACAAAAAAAACAATTTTTTTGAGCTTACATACTATTTTTTTTTTTCATGTGTGTGTGCGCGCGCGTCCCTTTGATTCTTTCTTCTTTCTTTCCGTTTTTTTTTTTTTTTGTCTTTCTTTCTTTTTTTTCTTTTTTTCTTTCTTTCTTTCTTTCTTTCTTTCCTTTTCCTTTTCCCTTTAGGTGTTTTCTTTTCAGTCTCTTTTTTCTTTCTCTTTTTTTTTTTTTTTATATATATATACATATATATATATATGTTTTTCTTTGTCTCCATCTCTGATTTTTTTTTTCATCTGTCCGTTCGTCCATCCGTCTGACTGTCAGTCTATCTCTCTCTCTCTCCCTCTCTCTCCCCTTCGCCTCTGTCTTTTTTTCCACTCTCTCCGTGATTTCAGGTGATACCCTTGGTCAGTCGGCACCATTGTAAGACTACCCCGGCGGGCTGCGAAGCTCTTTGCACACCTCTGCGTCTCTCTGGCATTCTGCATCTTCGCTGCACTCCTAACTCTGGCCATGATTCGTTTCGTCTGCTGGCTATTTCTACTAGGACCTGTCCACGTTGCGCATATGTGCTCAAAACATCTCGCAGGGGCCCCCCGCCAAAGGGGTGTACAAACAAACAGTATCACAAAGAGAAAGAGAGAATAAACAACAACAAAGAGATGAAGACAAGACAATGTCAGTCAGGTGAACATTCAGAAAAGGCAGGGAGATATATAACACGTATCCATCTGCTGCTATCTCTACTGGTTGTCGAGATGGGGGGGTTCCCCCCGTTCCTTTTGGAGACCCCTTCTAATGCTAGACTAACTAGTGGCATCTCACATCTTATCTCCTCTGTGTTCAAGGCTCATGTGTCCTCACCGCTGTCCAGAAGCTAACTGGTCTCTCCGCTGTCCCAAGACTAACTCGTCATGTGCCCACTTCGGCTCCTAGGGACCAACTGTCCTCTCCGCTGTCCAGAAGCTAACTGCTCTCTCCGCTGTCCCAAGACTAACTGTTTTAACTTTTCTAAATTTCCCAGAATCCCCAAATCTCATCTCACTCTCGTATCAAATCTCATCCTCTGAGATCTTATCAACCTTGTGGGATTTGAAAGGGTTCTTTGTCTAAAAGACCACCCTCATGATTTTTTATGACCTATCTGACCAACTGGTCAACTATTAAAGTTGTTCACAACCCAGACTTCTCGTCTCCTAAGAAGAGATTATCATCCTTTTATATCTATCCTCAGTTTTATGCTTTTGTTGCCTATTGCCACCCACAAACAATATGCCTACTTACACATACACATATATGCATACACACACATGTATGTATACATGCACACATATGTATCTATCTATCTATCTATACATATATATATTCACACATTATCTACTTATCTTATATATGGGTTTTACTACTACTTATTCGGTCTACAACATACATACACATATATTTATACATATATGTGGTTTGACTTACTACCTTTTTAATTCGATTTAACTAACTATTATTTAACTATATACTAAGTGTGCATTTATATGCACATACACATTCTTGCACCCACCATTGTATTATATATTATTAAATAAACAAATGAAATAATAATAGAAAAAATGTAAAAATATTCCGTACACAAAGAAAATTCAACCTTCATCAGAGTGAATCTTTATTTGAAATGAAAAATCGTTGGAAAAAGCGGAGAATTTTTGAAGTATTCGAAAAAAAAGAACTCTTTTTAAATTCATTTTCAAGACGCGACCAATAAAGAACCGTAATCTCGGATGTTGAATAATTTTTGATTTTTCTAGGAAAAATAAGATAATGGTGAATAATTATAGTAAAAATTATTATTATTTTACAATATATAACTATAACCACTATTAATGCAATATTTTGGTATGTGCAAGTTTGTAGCATATATATCACGTGACCAAAGCAGTGCAAATCATGGAAGGTACCCACTGTGGTTGGTAGTATTGTGGTAGTTTGTGCGCTGATGCATCATGAATTACTTTGTGTTTGACTTAAAAGCCACATGGATGAACATGCAATCATTGCATACGGGAACATATACTTTTTGAGTTCACATTAAGTGATAATACCATGGAAGCAACCAAAAGCCTTTGTTTTGCAAAAAGGTGAAGGCACAGTTGATCACAGTACAGTAACCAGATGGTTCAAGAAATTTTACATGGCTCACAAGAACCTTGACAATCAGGCAATGTCAAGTAAGCCTAAAATATTGTATTCCGAGGTTGAGCTTCAAGCCATAGAGGCAAATCCAGCAAGTAGCACTCAAAGAGTTTTAGTAATATAGACAAACACTGTCTACATATGTCCTATCACTGATATTGAGTACTTTTTATAAATAAAGCAAACCATCTATATATATAAAGGGAAGTTTGGTATGTATGTGTCGATGTATAACTACGAAAAAGGAGGTCACTCAGATTCGAAATCTTGCATACACCTTTATATCCTTCTAACTAAGAAACACATAAAATCTTATTGATTTTTACTGATTAAAGGATATAATTAATTAATTAAACCAAAATCAACCGATTTGCGAAACTGGCCGTATACCAGTAGCTACTGATGATAAAATATTGTTCATTGCCTTCTTTCTATTATAGCGATACCAGCAGTTAATATTATTTTTAGTGAACAAAATCGCAGTCTAAACCGTTCAGCTCTGAATTTTATGTAATTTGTTTATGTTTGCATTTCACATAGTGCTAATACCCTTAGGAAAGGTATGAAACCAACTATCCTCCCTCCAGCTATGGGTAAATAATACAGCAGACTGGGTTCTTTTAACCTAGGTAACCAGTCTAGGAGAAGGAAAACTCTGAATTTAAACCTGTTAAACTCCGCTTAAGAAATTGAGCTTGTGTCTCATCCTGCTTGTGCAGAGGAGTTATATATATATATATATATATATATATATATATATGTATGTATGTAGTATAGTAAGAAATTTGAAAAAACACCGGTTTAAATAAAATGTGTTTTTATCCATTGATTTAATTTTTACAATGACTTAAAAAATATTTTGCTTCGGACAGCCGAGAATATCAAGTATGAGGGACCGGGTACTTTTGCTAGTATATATATATATATATATATACAATGAAAAAGGGATAAGACAAATAGGGTTATTTATTTTTTTGATTGTTCTGAACTAATTTCTACTTGAGGTCATCATCAGGAGGAGAAAAAAAGTTTCCAAAGTAGTTTATAAGGCACAAAAAGAAGGGACAGAAAATATACTAGTGAAGTGGCATATTCATTTGTTGTGTAAAAACCATCTTCTGGTTAAATTATCTTCACTGCTTTTTTTTATTTATTACATAAGTCTCTGTGGTGAAGGCACCTGGCTAGTGATTTTTTTAAAAATCTGGTTTGTGGGTGGGTGGTTTGTTTGAAATTTGATGTAGGTAACCAGTGGCTGATGTATTTGTTTATATAGCTGTTACTTCTACCCACATTCTATTACCAGGCCTGGATAATTAAGTTTCAAATGGATTATAGCTTTTTAATTTGTTTATACATTTGTCTTCACCCTTTTCAATTACTGATTTCATGTTATTATCTTTTTCAATTTTTTCTGTTGGTGAAATTAGCATCTCTGTTAAAACCATGGGACTGTAGCATTAGTTTCGTATTTGCCTGGGAGAGTTGTCTGCCCGGTTTAGTTTGCTGGTGCCCGCTAGGGGAGTTAGTATTTAAGCGCCGGGTTCAAACCCTTTCGGCCTCTTTTCCCGTTCCAGTAACCAGGAGACACATGGGCTAGTCACGGTCTATCCTGTCTCGTTGGGGCTTTTGGCCCCACTTACATTACTGTAAGTTCTTCACACAGCATGGACTATCCCTAGTCTCATGTCTGTGGCTTTTATATGTTATCTTGTACCATTCATGAATGTGTGTTTATCTTTTTACATGTAACTTGTTTTACCTTGTACTTTGTATCTCGTCATATCCATGTGCTGTACTATATTAAATGTTTTTGTCTGTCAACCTTCGTAGGAGTTGTGTATTCAAAGTATATATAACTTTGAACCATTCTTACAGGACCATATGACCTTTAGGCACCCATTTTGCGATCTCGTTTCATAAGGACATTTTTTTCATTTACACCGTCAAAATCCGGTTGTTTGTTAGGGGTTGGGGTTAGGGGTTAGTTTTATAATTTAGAAAAAAAAACTCTAAAAATAATCTGTTAATAAACAACCGGATGTTGACGGTGTAAATGAAAAAAATGTCCTTATTAAATGAGATCGCAAAAGGGGTGGCTAAAGGTCATATGGTCCAAATCACGACTGTTTGAGCGGAAGTGTCATTCTAAAGGTATTAATTTGCTGTGATCCATAGATGTGATTGTGTGTCTATAGTCTAAAATAAAATGGCCATTCTGATTTTCCAACATATTGTTTTTGGCAGCATGTGATATATATATATATATTATCATCCACTGACACTGTGTTTTGACGAATCACATCTCCTCAGTGGGGCTAGACTTAGCAGGCTACCTCCAGTCAGGATAGAAACCCAAATGATTCTTCATCAATCAGCCGTCTCAACCACTTGGCCATCAGCCACCTGCAGGCAAAGGGTAGATTTTAAATGATAAATACATACATAGGTATGTATACATAGGTATGTTACAGCTGCTAGAGAGCTCACATCTGTTTTATAGGAGAACGTTGCCATTTAAGTTTAATTTGCAGCTGGCAATCAAATTTTACCCCAGAGAGCTCAACCAACAAGGGGATATAATTGTACTAAAAATGATGTTGACTGCAACTATAATTTCATGGAGTATATATTCCTCAGGCAATAATGTCAGCTGTGATTTTCACAAGACTTTTATGCAAGACGCAGCCTTTTGTACCACATAGCAGAATTTGCAAATTGGGTGTTAAAAAAATGAGCAAACATTATTCAGTGGCTAGCTAACTTAAAGAGTATTTGTTTTAATGTTTGCATTTTGCAATTACTTCAGACTTCTTGTTTAACAGTTTGTCTGGGCAGGGAAATGTCACTATTTTGTATTTTTCCTCCAAACATAAATTACAAATTGTAGACTCTGTATTGTGTGGCTGGGTGGGTTGGTGTGTGTGTGTGAGTAATATGTATATGTGTATGTACTAACACTACTAGTGTATAAGACAATATCAACAAATATGGCACCAACCAATCAGAGACGGTATTGAGCGCCTTTATAGGTGTTCCCATGGGCGGCCCACATTAGCATGTCCATGTTTTGGCCTCCACAGTAGTATGTCGCTTACGAGTTCATCCTTGCTTCTCCAGCAGTGTCCTGCATGTCTTGTCCGTCTCACTTGGATAGTTTGTGAGATGGGGGGCAGGTGACCGTACAGCTGTTTCCATGACTTGTTCAAGACTGCGCGCAGCATTCTTGTGCAGCTCCCATCTAGCTTATTCTCAAGACGCTTTGTTAGGATCCATGTGGTGCAGCCATGTAGCAGCACCGACACAACCACAACCTGGAAGAACTGTCGCTTTAGCTTGTCAGGGAGATCGAACCTCCATATGACTGATAATCTATTTGTGGCCGACCATGCCTTTGCTATCCGTGTATTAACATCGCTCTCTGTGGAGGAGATATTACCACCCAGGTACGTGAATTGTTCTACTGGCTTAAGAGGCTTGCCGTTGAGTGTCGAGATGTTTCCTTTATTTTTAAAACTCATGAACTCTGTTTTATCGGAGTTCACATAGAGGCCTATATTCTTTGCTGCCTCCTCTAAGCTATGTAGCAGTGATTCAGTCTGTGCTGGTGTATCTGCAAGAAGTGCAAGGTCATCAGCATAGTCCGCATCTGTGATTGTTTGTGCGGGATATCGCCTGCTTCTTGCCCTTTTTTAGTGTGAAACTTTTTTAACCCTATAATTGTTTGAAAAAAAAGATTGACTTTGGTTGTAGAAACCCTGTTACCATCAAATTGGAAGATAAAGGTTGCAAGCAAATCTTAACTCAAATATGGATCCTGCATTGCTACAAGCACAGCACAGAGTAATGGTTTATTTAAATAAGCACCATAGTCCCACTAAAGTCGTCAGCCAATCATGACTCAGGGAATGGTATCACCCATATGCAAATATTGAATATTCCTGAGTGTCATATATACCAGCTGGTTTATGCCAAATTCATTCAGACTTCAGCTGGTTGTCCACTTCAACAGCTGACTGACTGACTTCAACAGCATTTTCACTCACTCACTTCAATATTGATATTAACTCTTAACATCCTATACCGCCTCATTCCGCCCAGCTGGAAGTCACATTCATTTTCCTAATCCACCCCAAACGATAGCCTTTGTTTAAATGTAATATTAAACATATTTAGAAGTTTTTGATTTAAGGGAAATAACAGGTAACTTTAAATGAAAAGGCCATTTTTAGCATTTTTGATAGATCCTTATAGGAATGGGGCTCTGGACTTCTCAAAATTCTCAACAGGATGTTAAGAGTTTAATAACTCAACAAGGATTGACATGGCATAAAAACCAACCAGCCAGCCAACCTCTTGTCCTATTTTCCTTCTGTGTTCATTAATGACTTGTAATTTGTTCATTTAAAGAATTCTTTCTTGTAATCTGTGAAATGACATTTTCTCTTCTTACAATTAAAAGCAATGAAATACACATAGAGATACACCACTGATTTGTTTCCTCTTGCAAATGATGGTGTCTTTTTTTAATTCAGACAGAATTACAAACTAACACTTGAATTTCTCCCTGCTCTTGTTCTTAATCATTTAATTCATATTTAATATTTAATTTTCTGATAGTCCTAATGCTAGTAGGTCAGTAGATTGCTAAATTATCAGGGTGAATCAAAAGTCTTGCACTATTTTGGTAATGTGAGACACAATTTGGTGGATCTGGATACTTTTGCCAACATTAAGGTGACTAACCACACTAAACTTTGATATGGTGAGCTTACCTGATACTCTCCAAATGTGTTGTGTGTACTGCTAACACATCCTAGTTAACACCCTTGTTGTGTCCCCTGTTTGAGTAGCTCTCCTGGTGGTAGGGAGTGAGACCACTTTCTGTAATAGTGACTCAACAATAAACATGTTATTGTGCAAATATATATTATCTGGTGTTGCTTATCCACCGAATTCTTATTTCTTATGAGTGTTATCACCTCAGCTATATAATGGACCATTCTGTTTTTATCATAAAGAAAGAAAGGCAAGAAAAAGGACTCGCTATGCAGAAAAACTATAATAAGAAAGAAAGAAAGAAAGAAAGGCAAGAAAAAGGACTCGCTATGCAGAAAAACTATAATAAGAAAGAAAGAAAGAAAGAAAGAAAAAGAGTAGGGTAAAGATAGAAAGAGTGGGTAAGTGCACAGAAGTGATAACGCTAATCTGTTTCAATCGAACATAATGAAAAGATGAAAAGAAGGAAAGAAAAAAAAAGAGTGAGAGAGAGTTAAATCAATATTATTATTACACTTTTTACATATTGAACTATAGTGTAATAGCTCTTAAGTAAACATATCAAATGTTGTCATAATTAAATTATACTGTGGTATACCCACAGGTCCTGCTAGTATCTAGTATTATAAAAAGCAACTAAAATTAAGATGAAAGATACCATTATTAAAAAAACCCAATGTTTACAATACTTTATCTAATAAATTTCAATATTATATCTAATATTATAAAAAGCAACTAAAATTAAGATGAAAGATACTATTATTAAAAAAAACCCAATGTTTACAATACTTTATCTAATAAATTTCAATATTATATCTAATATTATAAAAAGCAACTAAAATTAAGATGAAAGATACCATTATTAAAAAAAACAATGTTTTTATAGAAGGGGGGAAAAATAGAGGAGGAAAATAGATATTTGCTTCAACAGTTCCTGCTGAGGGAGGTGGGACCAAAAAGAAGCGAGTTCATTGTCTTCTCGCAGACCAAACTTTCTTTTGGTCAACACAGTCTTTGACCAGCAGCTGAAAAATCCGTCGTCGTCAAAATAATCTTTACTGACTGCCGTCTCACGTTGGCCGAATGCTTCTCTGCTTGTCAGCTTTACTCGCTTTGGTTACTTATGGGCATATTACCCAAACATCCGGGCACATCAGTCGAACCTTGCGTCCGCCCAGTGCCTAAATCGCATTTATTTTTGCTTGCAGGAGGACGCGGGTTCGATCACAGCAGGGAAGACAATGTCTTGCTCTTTTTCTTTTCTCGTTCTCCGTCATAGTTTTACAATAATTTATCTAATAAATTTCAATATTATATCTAATATTATAAAATGTAACTAAAATTAAGATGGAAGATACCATTATTAAAAAAAACCAATGTTTACAATAATGTATCTAATAAATTTCAATATTATATCTAATATTATAAAATGTAACTAAAATTAAGATGGAAGATATATTTATTTAAACAAAAAACAATAATAATGTTTGACAATTTTTCACCTAATGATAATATTTTTGTTATAACTGTTTTATGAAGAAAGGAAAAAAATTACAGGAAATTTTATTGTTTATCTAAAAAACAGAAAGATTTGTTCTCACATATTAATTTTATATAACTAAATCTAATTGAAAATTTTTTGCTATATTTGTCGATCAAAGTTGTTTTATTGAATAATTTTATCTCATTTCCTGTTTTTCATGAGATTATGAGAAATAATAGGAATAGACATTCAGGGTTAAAATGTTTATTGCCACGTGATGTGTGTGGGGTATCTGTTACGTAGTGCCTTTTCTTTGACGGTACCAAATATCTATATGTTATATACTTCTCTTACTTCTTATTCTGGTCGTCTATTCTTCTGGCCGGCTTGGTTCTTCTATCATCTATCTTGGTCTGGTCTTGTCGTGGTGTTTCTTGGGGACTTCGGGTCTGGTTTCTGTTGCTAGGGATTTCTTGTTATCGGAAGCCCTGTGTCATTGTTAGCTTTTAGTAATAACCACAAGACTTCGATTTACGATGATGTTACTTTATTCGTAGAATCCCAGACCAGACAATCACGCAGTGAGACTCACATCTTGCTAGCTTCACTTCTAAGTTCTAACTCTAACTGACTTGCTTACTCCTTAAACCGGAAGGGGCTTCTATCGGCTTTTGATTCTCACGATCATCCCCAGAACGCAAGGTCAGAGTGAGGTCAAACGCTGTCACTCACTCTCAAGGCCATCAGCTGCACTAATATGATTTCTACACTATTGTCATAATCATTAGGTATCTAATGATTATGTAACATATCTTCTTGACGTTATCTACCCTGCTGGCTTGGGCTTTAGAATACACCAACTCTAACTCTGCAGAAGGGTAAGGACCCCCACCCCCCACTCCAATGGGTTCACTTATTGGACATGGATGGTGACCTATAATGCCTGAAGACAGGGTTGTGGTCGCTGAGCAGTCTATGACATAGGTACTAATGTTACATTACCTTACCTTTATATATAAGTATCTGCATATAGTATACCTGCATTAATTAATTAATATAGTATTATGTTAAAACTTAAATATTTGGGCCTAGGGGCACATACTTTTACTAGTAATATTCAATTATATTAAAACTTAAATACTTGTGCCAGGAGGGTGCATATTTTTTTTGCTAATATTGGTAACTTATTAACTCTTAACATCCTATACCACCTCATTCCACCCGGTCAGAAGTCACATTCATTTTCCTAATCCACCCCAAATGATAGCCCTTGTTTAAATGTAATATTAGACATATTTAGAAGTCTTTGATTTAAGGGAAATAACAGGTAACTTTAAATGAAAAGGCCATTTTTAGGCATTTATCGATAAATGGTTATAGGAATTGGGCTCTGGACTTATAAAATTCTTAACAGAGTTAAAGACCAATGGTTTACAATTCTCTTATTTATTAGTGATTCATTCCTCACTGAGTGCTGTACTCTTATGACCAAAACTTTATGAATATCTTTCGAGATATAAAACATATCTCCCAATTGAGAAATATAAAAAAAAAGTGAAGGTGAGTCATTTGATGGAACGTGTATAGGAAGGAATAGATTTTATTTTATGGATACCTATCTGCCAATCTGGTTGTCATATCAACAAATATTTTGGGGGTGGGGGTGGGGGTTGGAGGAGCAAAGCTGGAAAGATAGAATCTCTATGTTAATATAACCTCATAAAATCTCAAGAGGTCATCTAGATACTTAAAAATGACAGATTTCTTCTGAACAGTCAATCTGTTGGGGTCATCATCGACAAGTACTTCATGAAAGTTGGGTTGAGTGTTTTTAGATAAACTAGAATTATGGTTTCTTTATGAGAAAAGTGTGTGTGTGTGTGTGTGTATGTGCTATTAAGGTGAATGAGTATCCATGTCATTCATCTTCCTCACACTCCTTTTTTTATTCATGCGTGTGTGTGTGTGTGTGTGTGTGTGTGTGAATGAACAAGGTGTATATGTGTATTTATACATATGTGTGAATATCCATGTGTGTATTTATACGTATGTGTGTATATGTGTATTTATGCGTATGTGTGAATATGCATGTGTGTACATATGTGCATATATATGTGTGTGTGTGTGTGTGTGTGTGTGAATGAACAAGGTGTATATGTGTATTTATACATATGTGTGAATATCCATGTGTGTATTTATACGTATGTGTGTATATGTGTATTTATGCGTATGTGTGAATATGCATGTGCATACATATGTGCATATATGTGTGCGTGTGTGTGTGTGAATGAACAAGGTGTATATGTGTATTTATACATATGTGTGAATATCCGTGTGTGTGTGCGTGTGTGTGTGAATGAACAAGGTGTATATGTGTATTTATAATATGTGTGAATATCCATGTGTGTATTTATACATATGTGTGTATATGTGTATTTATGCGCATGTGTGAATATGCATGTGCATACATATGTGCATATATGTGTGCGTGTGTGTGTGTGAATGAACAAGGTGTATATGTGTATTTATACATATGTGTGAATATCCGTGTATGTGTGCGTGTGTGTGTGAATGAACAAGGTGTATATGTGTATTTATACATATGTGTGAATATCTATGTGTGTATTTATACGTATGTGTGTATATGTGTATTTATGCGTATGTGTGAATATGCATGTGCATACATATGTGCATATATGTATATGTGTGTGTGTGTGTGTGAATGAACAAGGTGTATATGTGTATTTATACATGTGTGAATATCCATGTGTGTATTTATACGTATGTGTGTATATGTGTATTTATGCGTATGTGCATACATGCATGTGCATATATGTGTGTGTGTGTGTGAATGAACAAGGTGTATATGTGTATTTATACATATGTGTGAATATCTATGTGTGTGTGTGTGTGTGAATGAACAAGGTGTATATGTGTATTTATACATATGTGTGAATATCCATGTGTGTATTTATACCTATGTGTGTATATGTGTATTTATGCGTATGTGTGAATATGCATGTGCATACATATGTGCATATATGTATATGTGTGTGTGTGTGTGTG